>CM039629.1:9758875-10961375 GCA_022457165.1 Juglans mandshurica | reverse complement strand
ATCTCAATGGATCGTGGCAGCAAGGCCACTCTGCCACTTACAATACCCTGTTGCGTATTTAAGTCGTCTGCAAAGGATTCTACCCGCCGCTCGGTGAGAATTGTACTTCAAGGCGGCCCGCACGGCTCATCCTCCGCGAGGGCTTCACCAATGACATGTGCCTCTGGGGGCCCTAAGGCCCCTACTGCAGGTCAGCAATTGGGCGACGGGCGCAAGCGTCGCTTTTAGCCCGGATTCTAACTTAGAGGCGTTCAGTCATAATCTAGCGCACAGTAGCTTTGCGCCACTGAGTTTTCAACCAAGCACGATGACCAATTGTGCGAATCAAAGGTTCCTCTCGTACTAGGTTGAATTATTATTGTGACACTGTCATCAGTAGGGTAAAACTAACCTATCTCACGACGTTCTAAACCCAGCTCACGTTCCCTATTGGTGGGTGAACAATCCAACACATGGTGAATTCTGCTTCACAATGATAGGAAGAGCCGACATCGAAGGATCAAAAAGCAACGTCGCTATGAACGCTTGGCTGCCACAAGCCAGTTATCCCTGTGGTAACTTTTCTGACACCTCTGGCTTCAAATTCCGAAGGTCCAAAGGATCGATAGGCCACTATTGTATTTGTTGGTAGGGCCAGACGCCACTATTATGTCACATGCTAAGGCTAGATGCCACTAGTGTATCCAATGGCATGGCCATAAATCAGAGCAAAATAGAATCAGAATCATCAGATCATAACCAGAAACTGAATCAAATACAGAATCAGAAAGTCATGCCAAAGGTTTTTTAGATGCCACATCAAATCAAAACATAGTATTGAACAAATTCATATCCATGGGTGTAAATCAGCCAGTCCGGTCCGGGGGTGATGAACCGAAATTTTCAGTCCATCATTTTTCCCAGACCAGACTGGACCAAAACATCCATAGGGACCGAACCAGACCAAACCAGTAACTATCGATCCGTTCAGTCCAGCCAAATTTTTTTTTTCTTCTTTTTTCAGATAAATTAATAAAAAAATTATTTAAATTATTAAATTAAAATTAAGTGACTTATGAATGTAGATTAGTTAATTACATTAATATTAACTTGTAATTACAATTTACATTTTTAAAATTTTATATTTTAAATAGTGATAGGTTAGATGAAAATTACATAATTAAATATACAATTACTATAGAAATAATATATATAAAAATCCCACCCCAGGACCGGACCGAAAACTTTCGATCTTCTATTTCATGGACCAAGACCAACCGGTCTCAGTCTTGGTTCGGTCCGGTCGGTTTCTCCGGTTTGGACCGACCAACTTTCAGACTTATTCATATCATCTTCACAGTATCAAAAACAGATTCAGGGTATATTCACTTAATCATGTAAAACTTTTTAGATTTCATATTCGTTTTTTTTTTTTTTTGCATAGCTCATAAACAAAATGCCAAAAATAACTCATATCTACAAAGTCATAACAGAAAATATTTTTCTCTTTTTTATATGGATTTCATGAGTAATATAGATAAATGACCGAGATTGTTTTCAAGTTTTCTTGTCATAACAAAACATGCATATTTTTCATAAAATCAACCTCAATCGATATCCATTCGTTTTATGCAAAGTTGATGCCTTGCATAATTTCCAAAATTTTATCACTTCTTAACTTTAAACTTTAGTATAATTTTATTTATTTGGTTTTAGGCTTCATTGTTGTCATTAAATTTTATTTCAGATTTGAAAAAAAGGAAGATCCAAATTTTAGCAGTCTATTGTTTGGGGACTCTATCTCATTTAAATGAAGATTTATCCGAATATAAGAGCTGGTCATCGGTGCTCTTTAGGGGATAAAGATCATGTTGAATTTTTGAATAGCAGAAGAAATTGGAACCAGCCAAATTGCATATTTTTTTAATTGGAAAACAGTACAATTTTGAATTTGAGAGAGACCAT
This sequence comes from Juglans mandshurica, assembly GCA_022457165.1. Classification (NCBI taxonomy): domain Eukaryota; kingdom Viridiplantae; phylum Streptophyta; class Magnoliopsida; order Fagales; family Juglandaceae; genus Juglans; species Juglans mandshurica. Next base: position 10,959,431 of record CM039629.1, on the reverse strand, counting down.
ATTTCTGTGGGAAGCAGATGAAAGACTAAGGCTGCGTTTGGATGTTGAGTTGAGCTCATATAAGTTGAGTTCTTTATGAATAGTAGTGAGTTGAGTAGTGGAGGGAGTTATGTGGGGCCCATCTAAACTGAGTTTAAAAACAGAAGAAGAATATCAAGAGACGCATAAGAAAAAGCAAATGCAACGTTGAAATTCAAAGAATAACTTGAAGTGGGGGAAAAGGAAAAAAAAAAAAAAAAAGAGAGAGAGAGGAGAACTTGGAAATGGGATGCCAAGATAAAAAAATAAAATAAAAATTTAAAATTTAAAAAAAATTAAAAAAAAAATTGAAGAAAAAAGTGGAGGGCGCTGCGGACTACGACGAGTATTTTTTCGCTGTTGATTTTCTTATGTTCCTCTCAGAAAAATTATGGTGAATTCATTGATGTTGAATTTAATTTTTAGTATAAACTAAATTTTCTTCATTTTAGGAAAACGATGTAATCTAGTTTCAAAATTTGCTTGTTTTTCTATGCTAATTTGAAGTAATTCTTTGTTATATTTGTCTGGTTTATTCTGAGCTTATTGCTTCTAATTGATTGGCCATTGATTAGGTGATTTTGATCTTGTGATTTGCTTTCGATAGAGGGAATTATAGGATAGACCTTGGATATTTCAGTATAGGTAAATATAAAAATCAAAAGACCTATATGAACCAATGTAGTCTTAAAATCGCTGGTCTTCATGTTTTCTTGCTTCATTAATTTGCACACTCTAGTGTAAAATGATGATCAAGAATAAATTCAACTGACTATCGAAAGAGGCTCTTGGATGGATTTGGAGATTTTGTTAAAAAACGGAGAGAATTAAATTCAATTAGTTAGATGAGAAAAGCATAGTGAGGGATTAGGTGAAATCGGTTTCCTAGAAGTTCTTTTTTCTCATTGATTCGATCATCAAACAACAGCTTTATTTTCCTTTGAATATTCTCTTTGAATTGATTTTATTTCAATTTGCAATTATAAACAATCTTAGTGACTTTTCTAAATAAAGTCGAGGTTAGTATAATTTCGGTACTTGTCAAAAGTGAGTTACCAATCCCTGAGGATGATACTCTACTCATCACTTTACTATAAAACTACGATATTATGCACTTGTGGTTTTGCATCGATCAAGTTTTTGGCGTCATTGCCGGGGATTGATTTCTTCTTATTTTTGCCAATATCAATACTAAGCAATCTTGGTTTTAATTTAGAAATTCTTTTGTTTTATAGGTGTGATTTTTACGTTGGATGCGTCGTGATAGATATCTTGACATTACTCCATTTGATCTAGAGATTGAAAGAACTCCTAGATCATGAAGAAAAAAATAAAGTATTAGCTATGACTGACGGACAAGCAGATGCACAACCACACACCTTGAAAGATTATGTATGGCCAGTTTTGAATGACAACTTCTCGAGTATATGACGTCAAACCATAAATGCCAACAATTTTGAGCTCAAACCAACCATAATTAGCATGGTGCAACACCCAATTCAGCAGATCACCATTAGATGATCCCAATATTCATTTAGCAATATTTTTGAAGATTTACAATACTGTCTTCATTAATGGTGTTAATGAAGACACCATTAGACTGAGATTGTTTCTTTTTTCTTTGAGGGACAAGGCAAGACTACAATCTTTACAACTGGGAAGTATCACTAGCTAGCAGGACATGGCTGAAAAGTTTCTTACTAAATTCTTTCCACCTACAAAAATAGTCCAACTCAGGAGTGAGATTGGTCAATTCAAGCAAAATGATTTCGAATCACTCTATGAAGCATGGTAAACGTATAAAGATTTGATTCGACGTTGCCCTCAACACAGATTGCCGGACTAGTTGCAAGTTCAGATGTTCTACAATGGGTGAAATGGCTAACCCAGACCACAGTTGTTGTTTCTGCTGGTGGAACTTTGATGTCAAAGACAGCTGAAGGTGCTACCTCTCTTTTGGAAGAAATGGCCTCGAAAAACTATTAATGGTCAACCGAAAGAACTATGGCTAGGAAAGTTGCTGGGATTCATAGATTGGAGACGTTAGCAGCCCTTTCAGCTCAAGTCGCTTCTCCATCCCTTCCAATTTCAGCTTTGACAACCCAAGTAATACCACAAAGTGCAAAATATGCTGCAGCTACAAGTATGACAGTTTCAAGTAATGAAACGAGTCAAGAACAAGTTCAATACATCAACAATCGAAACTACAACTATCGTGGTAATCCTATGCCAAATTACTACAATCCAAGGCTTCGAAATCATGAGAATTTGTCTTATTGAAACACAAAGAATGTGCTGCAACCTCCTTCGGGATTTGATAGTCAACCAAGCGAGAAGAAGATGTCACTTGAGGATGCAATGGTTTCTTTTGTTGAGGAGACAAAGGCAAGGTTCAAAAAGAATGATTCATGGTTGGACAACATTAAGACTCATTGTAGCAACATGGGAGCCACTATGAAGAATCTTGAAGTACAAATTGGACAACTAGCCACAACTATCAAAGGCCATTACACTTAGGAGTGGAAGAGAAATTGAGAAGTTACCATCAAAGGAAACCAAGTCCACTCCTACAGCAGCAAACAATGGCCAAAGCAAGAATAAAGTAAAAGAAGAGGAGATTGTGGATGATACATTAAGGGAAACTGACAAGCCTCCAGCAATTTCATTTCCTGACAATCCTCCTATTCTCCCTACTTCACTCCCTTATTCTCAAGGTTTCCAAAAACAAAAATTAGATAAGCAATTTTCTAAACTTTTGGATATTTTTTAAGAAAATTCACATAAATATTCGTTTTGTAGATGCTTTGGAACAAATGTCAAATTATGTTAAATTCTTGAAGGACATCATTTCCAAGAAGAGAAGGTTGGAGGAGTTCAAAAGAATAAAAATTTATAAAGAATGCTGGGCCATTCTTCAAAAAAAAAAATTGCCTAAAAAATTAAAAGATCCGAAGAGTTTCACTTTGCCTTGCACCATTGGAAATTTAGTTTTTGATAAATTTTTATGTGATCTTGATGCTAGCATTAATCTTATGTCACTTTCTATTTGCAGAAAATTAGGACTTGGAGAGATGAAATAAACAACCATTTCTTTACAGTTAGCAGATCGATCCATCAAGTACCCATGAGGAATCATAGAAGACGAATTGGTAAAGGTGGAAAAATTTATTTTTCTTACTGATTTTGTGGTGTTAGATATGGAGGAAGATAAAGAAGTCCCACTAATTCTTGATTGACCATTTTTAGCTACCGGAAGGGCTTTAATTGATGTTCAAAATGGTGAATTAACATTGAGAGTGAACAAGGAAGAGGTTATGTTCAACATCTACCAAGCCATAAGATTTCCAGAAGAGTCAAGCATTTGTTTTCGGGTAGATGTCATTAAGCAATGTGTAGAAGAAGCCTTTCAAGAAGATGCACCAACTGATCACCTAGAACGATGTATCACCACTTCATCTCATGCTTATAATTTTACTAACTCTGCTATTTGTGGATCTGATTTACCTGTTGTTAGTGAAGAATTTCTCCACTATGTATTTGCCTTGGAAGCCTTACAACAGAACACATCACTTGGCAATGAAGTGGGGAGACTAGAGCCGATTGTAACAAAGCCAGGTTCTGCATTTTCTGAAGAAAAGATGCAGTAAACTACAACTTACATCCCTCCAGAGTTGAAGCAATTACCTGAATATCTTCGTTATGCATTCTTGGGTGACAATTACACATTTCCAGTGATTGTTGTTGCATCACTCACACCCGAAGAAGAGGAAAGTTGTTGCGTGTGTTAAGGGAGCATAGAACAGCCTTGGGATGGACCATTTCCAACATAAAAGTATAAGCCCCTCCATTTGCATGCACAAGATTTTAATGGAGGAATCTTACAAACTGTAGATCGAGCAACAAAAAAGATTAAAACCAGCATTGAAAGAAATCGTGAGCGCTGAAATTTTGAAACTCCTCAATGCTACAATTATTTATGCTATTTCAAACAGATCATGGGTAAGCCCAATGCAAGTTGTGTCAAAACATGGTGGAATGACGGTGATGAGGAACGACAACAATGAGTTTATTTCTATAAGAATAGTCACGGGTTGGCGTGTATGTATGGATTACTATAAGCTTAACAAAGCAACAAGGAATGATCATTTCTCACTTCCTTTCATAGATCAAATGTTGGATCGATTGACCGAGTATTCCTACTATTGCTTTTTAGATGGTTATTCAGGATATAACCAAATAGCCATAGCCCCTGAAGACCAAGAGAAAACTACATTCACATGCCCATACAAAACATTTGCATTTTGGGGATGCCATTCGGACTATGCAATGACCCAGCAACATTTCAACGTTGTATGATGGCCATCTTTTCTGATATGGCGGAAGACATCGTGAAAATTTTTATGGATGACTTTTCAATTTTTGGTACATCTTTTGATCATTATTTGCATAATTTAGCTATTGTTTTGTAGAAATGTGAAGACAAAACTGGAAGAAGTGTCATTTCATGGTTCAAGAAGGGATCTTGCTTGGCCATCAAGTGTCATCTAAAGGAATTGAGGTTGATCGAGCTAAAATTGCAACCATATAAAAACTACCACATCCAAAGAATGTGAAGGGAATCCGAGACTTTTTGGGTCATGCGGGAGTCTATAGAAGATTTAGAAAGGATTTTTCTAAACTCTCTAAACCTTTATGCAATCTTCTTAAAAACAATTCTTCATTTGACTTTGATGATGCTTGTTTGCAGGCCTTTAATGCAATTAAGGAGAAGCTAGTTTCAGCACCAGTTATGACTGTACCTGATTGGAGTCAGCCTTTTGAAGTCATGTGTGATGCAAGTGACTTTGCAATTTGAGCAGTAGTAGGAAAAAAGCGAGACAAACTGTTTAGGGCCATCTATAGAAGGAGATGCTTTGCTGTTGCTTTTGCTTGTGAAAAATTTTGGTCTTACCTCATTGGTACAAAGGTGATAGTGTTCACTGATCATGCAACAATTCGTTATTTGTTTGGCAAGAAGAATGCTAAGCAGCCTAGGCTGATTCGTGGGATCCTGCTTCTTCAAGAGTTTGATTTTGAGGTTCGAGATAAGAAAGGAAGCGAAAATTCAATTGTTGATCATCTCTCTCACCTGAAGCAAGAGGAAGTAAAACCGAATTCAATGATCCAAGACGCATGCCCTAATGAGTAGTTGTTTGCATGTTAGATCAAGCTTCATTGGTATGCTAATATTGTAAACTACCTAGTTTGCAAAGTGCTGCCACCAGATCTCACTTACCACTAACGCAAGAAGTTTATGCATTATGTGAAATATTATCTTTGGGATGAGTCTTTGCTGTTCAAAAGATGCCATGATCAAATCATTCAAAGATGTGTACTAGAAGAAGAGATGCAAGTTATTCTCCATCATTGCCATTCATCATCATATGGAGGACACTTTGGAGCAATACGAACAGCAGCTAAGGTACTTCAAAGTGGTTTTTTTTTTCCTTCGATTTTTCATGATAGTTATACTTTGGTGAAGACTTGTGACCAGTTCCAACATATGGAAAATATTTCAAGGCGTCAGAAGCTACCATTGAAAAACATATTGGAGGTTGAATTATTTGATGTTTGGGAATCGATTTCATGGGTCATTTTTCTCTTTCCTTTGGCTTTGTTTACATCTTGCTATCAGTGGATTACATGTCAAAATGGGTGGAAGTATTTGCTGCAACAACAAATGATGCAAAAATAGTGCTTAAATTTCTGCATAAGAATACATTCACAAAATTTGGCACTCCATGAACTATCATTAGTGACAAAAAAACCCACTTTTGCAATAAATTGTTTGACAACCTTCTTATGGTGTGAAGTACAACATAGCACTTGGCTACCATCCTCAAACTAATGGCCAAGCTGAAATTTTGAATCGATAAATTAAGAACAACCTTGAAAAGACAGTCAACACAAATAGGAATGACTGGGCAAAGAAGTTTGATGATGCTTTGTGGGCATACCGTACAACTTTTAAAACACCTATTGGGATGTCTCCTTACCGATTAGTGTTTGGAAAGGCATGTCATCTTCCAATGGAGTTGGAGCATATAGTTTATTGGGCTGTAAAGAAATTTAATTTTGATTTGAAAGCAGAAGGGGATAAGCGACTTTTGTAATTAAATGAGATGGATGAGTTCTGAAACGATGCTTATGAAAATGAGAAGATCTACAAAGAACAGACGAAGAAGTGGCATGACAAGCAGATTCTCAGGCGTGAGTTTGCACCAGGATAGCAGGTTTTACTCTTCAATTTGCGACTCAAACTCTTCCCAGGCAAGTTAAGATCAAGATGGACATGTCCTTATACAATTGACAAAGTTTCCTCTTTTGAAGCAATAGACTTGAAGCATAAGACAGGAAGTATATTCAGAGTTAATGGTCAGAGATTGAAGCATTATCATGGAGAACAAGTGGAGAGGAACTGTGCCCTTATTCCTTCCTCTTAGAGCATTAGCATTGGTCTATGTATATGCATATGCAAAGTCATATTTGCATAATATGATCCTAAAATCCTCCACATTGGCTTATGCATATCCAAATATTTAGCTACATATGAACAGTACTTATCCAAATTTGGATAACCACTATTCACCCTACAAATCATATTTTAATCATTATTTATCTCTTCTCTCACTCTCTCTCACAATCATTTTCTTTTCTTTCTCCAAACAACAAACCTTCACTTACACACATTCATTTTATTATTATAATATATTATATTTTTTTTTCATTTTATTATATTTTTAATATAATATACAAAAAAAATTATATTTTTTATTATTGCATTTTATTATTAATGTCAAATGTATGTAGTGGATGCTAATTGCAAAATATATATAAAAAAAAAAAATTGATTTTAGCAAAAAATTAATAATAACAAAATAATTATTATTTTGTTTCAAATATGTATAAACCAACGTGGGAATTTTGCTTGAATGGCAAAGTGGATATGTAAAAGATGTGATTTTGCATATGCATATGCATAAACCAATACTAATGCTCTTAAAGACCCCAATTGATGAAAATTGAAAAGTCTGGCTGTAGACTTTAAAACAAGCGCTTGTGGGAGGCAACCCATAGAACTTTCTTTTACTCTTTTATTTTCATTTTGAATAATTTGGATTTTGATGTATGTTTGTTTAGCAAGAATAAATTGAATGTTCTATACTATGTGTAACACTGAAGGGAATAAGAAAGGGCCGAGGGATACATAGAGAGTCACCGCACAAGAGGGGGAGGTTGTGCGGCGTTGGTTCACAACCTGCTGTAAGGGACATCTGAGGGCTTACAGTGGATTTAAAAAAGCTACCGATTCTTACATATAAATATACCATCTGAAAATGCTGCGTCAATCCATCCCGACAAAAGTTACCAATTCTTATATTTTTTTCATTTAATTGTTAAGGAATTATTTTTAAAAAGACGTGCTACGTTCACCGCTCCCAGCTGCTGCTGGGAGCTACCGTTAGGCTAAAAAAAAAAATTTTTTTTTTTTTACATGTATTTTTTAACACTTTTAAATATTTTTTAAAAAAATAAAAAAAATCATAATATTATTAAAAAACACTTCTTTAATCACTAAGTAAAAATAATTAAAAAAAATAAAAAATTACAGCTGTAGAATAGAACTGTAGAAATGAGTGGTAAAAGTAACATTTTTCATTTTTAAATGATTGTGAATTTTTTTAAAATATATTTAAATATATTTAAAAAATATAAAATATAAAAGTAAATTACACTTCTCGATAAGAATCTTCAGGAGCCACTCTCAATGGCTCTAGCCAGACCCATATACCATCTGACCTAAAACTCATTGACCAGACAACACACGCAGTACTCTGACAATATACGTTTACAATCTCCACGAGGACGGATGCTTTAAAATATATTTAAAATTTAAATATGTAATTTTTTTTCTAAAAACTATTCCAAGGGATCATGTAAAACTCTTTTATTTTACATCTGTCTATAACAAACCCGTTATTATTGTTCATTATTATTATTTCCTTTTACTTTGATTTTCACAAACTAAGCAAATTATTTTTACTTTTTCATTAATTAAAACACCTCTATTTCATTTTCTTCCAAAAAATCTTGGAAATATTTTTGATCCAATGTTTTTATATTTGATTTTATCTTTATTTGGATTAAATATATTTTTATTTTGTGTAGAAAGCTAAATTATATTACATTGTATATAAAAATATATTGAAAATATAAATAAATATATAGATATTGCAAATTTATTGATAATTAGAAGAACTATTTAAAAAGAATAAAAAAATTATTTAAATAACATAAATAAATTATTTAAATAATATAAAAAAATGATAAACTGATATATAATATATTGAAAAAGTCAATATATAAAATAAAATAATAAATGAATTTTAGTAATGTATTTTAAATGATTAGATAAAGAAACGAATGTTATTAAGTTTTTTTATTTATTTATTTGGTTTTATTAAAGACGAGAAGATACCCGAGCAAGAAATTTAACTTGACTCACCCAACTTTGACGGAGAAGCACTCTATCCTTGCAATGACACCAGACTTTGTTCACCCTCCCCTCAGTATCTCCACGACTAATATTTGCTACGAAAACGGAAAGTAGCGTCCGGCTAGTTGCCTTTTCAAGGATTTATTACAGTAGTGACAATTTAATATAAGATGAAAATTAAATAAAATATTATAATATCATTTTTAATATTATTTTGAAATTTTAAAAAATTAAATTATTTATTATATTTTGTGTAAAAATTTAATAATAAAATAAAATATTTTCACTATCGACCTGAACTCCGGCTTCCTGGTGCAAGATATCTCAACTAAATTACATGCATGCACTCTCTCACTCGCACAGAGAGAGAGCACAGATCAACTTATTAAAAGCTACAAAGTCTAATCTAGTCCGTTACAAAGCTCACAATACCCAATAAGTAAAATTAGCAAACTCAGTGTACATGGTATGTCGGAAACCACCACATCTGAGAAGCAGAGGGGAAATGAAATGAAATTCGAAGACAACCACAAATCAGCAGGTTAAAAACCAGAACAACCACCAAATAGAATTCAAGTCTCACATCAAATCAGTCCACTGGCTCATTCAACCTCAGCATAAGCAGTCTCTAGCTCAGCTTTCTCGGCTTCCTGAACCTCCTTTTCCGTCTTCCTCCCCTTCTTGGACTTGTAGTACACACTCATGAAGGTCCCCACAGCTCCATACTTCCTCCTGCAGTGCTCATAGAGCCCGGCATCAAACATCCTCCAGAAGTTTTTCTCAGTCAGCTCAGATACTGCATACTGTGGCTGGAACCCATGATTTTCGATCAGCCAATTCTCCATTTGACGGACAGCGCCCGCACCATCAAAAACCTCACCCCTCAAGACAGGGCCTGGTGAATAGTAGACCCCAACATCAGTGTACATCTGAGCATACTGTGTGTCTCCCTGTCTACGATGTAGCTCAAAGCCTGGTTCAGGATAAACCATAGTTTTGACAGGGAGCTTGTACAGTCTGTGTGGGCAGAGCCAAATGGGGTATACCTGAGAATTTGATGAACAATAAATCAACTTAGCAAAATGAAAAACAAAAGGCAGTCATTGCATGCATCAACCCTACAATTATCCACGAGCCAATAACATTGCAGACTAGATTATATAATCTAGTCAGGATTCAGTAATGGGAATGAATTTCCAAATGTGAGAACTGCGGCACACAGCTCAAGAGGTTCCTACCCTGATTCTTGGGAGTCAACTTCTCAATGCAGTCTCAACTCTTTAAACAATAATTTTTTTTTTTTATAGGTAACCATTTAAGCAATAAAATAAGAATTGGGATCTTTGAGAGACCGAAGATTATGCAAAACGAATCACAAAAGATTTGGGGTGTTGATAGAATACGTTATATGGAATTCTCACCATATGTATACTGGGTTTTTGGAAGGTTTTAAATGCCTAGAGTCATGAGTCTATTTAATGGCTCTTTCCAGGAAATACTATATGGCAAGCCATCCCCAGTTTTATGTTGACGTCTTTTCTTTCTCCCTAGTATGTTTACTTCATTTAGTTCTTTCTTTATTTCAAAACCTTGCATTGAGTTACATCACTTCTTCATCCAAACCTTACAAAATAATGATTTCTATAAGTTTAATAAAGATGTCTCTCTCAGCTTCCTTCAAAACAAAAACCCCATTTTAACTTATCTTAAAAAGCTCTATGCTCCATCTTCACTTACATTAATATCACTTTAGAGGCTTGAATATACAATCTTACACAAGTTGTACAGTTGAATTTGTTCTGAAGTTCTCATATTCAAAACTTTCTTCTAACACGCTCAACCTAAAACAAAAGGTGTAAAAAAGCAACAGCCTGGTATGTCAGCTTATTGCAGTTTGCTATTAGAGTCCACATAATACACCAGTTACCTGATGTCCTATTACTGGTGGTGATGGAACCAAAGAAAACCAGCATGATCATCTTAAAGGATATATAAGAATATTTTCTCGTCCCATCTTAATCCCTTCCTTTCTTTCCTTAAGTCATCCTCATATCGATGATACGTGGATATTAACTGAATTCTAACATAAATTTGGCCAGAATTCAACATAATTGAAATATTGGAAATAAATTAAACTATATAGTGAGGAAAAAGACCTACCTCCATCTCTTGGTGTACCCACTCTAGAGCATCCCCAACCTTGTAAAGAGGAACAAGCATGTCCTGAATTACATGCATCTCATGGTAATAATTCCTGATTGCTTCACCTTGAGTAGCTTTGAGCAAAGAAACCTTAGGAGGCATTAACCAGCCAAAGAGAAACCTAAACCAAAATTGATCTGCAAATGGAAGGATAAGCTTTCCTTCCCAGTACAGACATCTAGTGTGCCTATGGTAATAATCCCTGGTTGGGATGTACTCCACAAACTCCCCTCTCTTTAAAGCCGTCTGTGCATGCTGGTAAAACCACGGTTTGAACCACCACCCGACACGGTTGATTACATTTCCCTTCTTCTTGGCCTCTTCGTTTGATGCATACCTACCAGTCATGCATACAGCTTCAGTCGGAGAATAAATCATGGTCTCAACAAAATCTGGAACCTTCTCGGGATTATCCTGGTCTCCATCTCTGGGAGCAAAGGAATCTATATATGCCTGTGCAACTTCCTTTAGATTACCCACAACAGGCTTGTATGTAACCCTCATGTATTCCTTAATAGGTATAAGCTTGATCTCAGCAGAGACAAGAAGTCCCAGTGTTCCCTGAGACCATGGAATAGCATAGAAAAGATCGGAGTATTCATTGTCCTTCGTAGCTCTGACAACGCGGCCATCAGCCAGAACAATCTCATAGGCCACAACAGTATCAGAGAACAGGCCATAGATGTGAGAGCTTCCTTCAATCCCGTAGCCATTAATGAGGCCGCCGACAGTAAGGTCATCAAGTTCAGCAATCACTGCAAGGGCCAGGTTCATTGGGACTGCAACCCTGGAGATTTGCCCCATGTTGACTAGGGGCTCAACTCTAGCAACCATTCTCTCTTTGTCAATTTCAAGGATATTGCGAAAGGCAGATAAATCAACCTCAAAATGCCTAGCACGCTTATAGTCAACATTGCGCATTCCAACAGCAATCCATGGTTTCCTTGCTGTGCAGACAAGACCATCCATTGAGGCATTCCTCTGTTTGAGTCGTTTTACAACTTTCTTGACATTTTCATCATGCTCCTTCTGACGCTGCTTGAAAGACTTCATCTCAGATTTAACATCCCCAAGATATGTGAGGAAGTAAAGGGTGAAGGAGATAGGGAGAACAACGAAAATAACAATAATCCATCGGAATTGAACAAAATAGTCCACCCAGATCTTCTTCCTCTTTGGACGCAGGGGGGCCTTGAGATCGGACATTGCAGGAGTGAAGGCAACTTTTTTCTGTATCATGGAATAAAATGAAATGATTTAGTAATGAATTGAATAAAATACAGATTTGATTTTAAGAGCTACACAGATACATCCCATCAAAAAGAACTTCAAAGATACATAAATGGTATTTTATACAAAGAACAGATTTGTTTTGAAACATAAAATGAGACAAAAAGGATTTAAGCAATTTCATAAAAACACTTCATTTAAAAGCTGAAGAGTGTAAATACACTTTGAACAAATTCCAAGTTCCTATACGTGTTTTTTTTTAAAAAAACTAGAGCTAAAAATAACTGAATACAGTAGCCACGGCTCTCAAGTTGTAGCCAACCACGACAAAAAATGTGATTAGAATCACCACTCAGGTTGGCAGCTGAACCACAAGATTTCATCTTAAGTGCCACTTATCACAAACTATGAGATTAGGATCCTGATGTGTGCCCTACATCCAATAAAGGTCTATGAAAGACGTGTGACTATTCTCTGATTCTTGGACAATTTTGACAAAATGTAAAGCAATAGCAAGATGCAAGCTAATGTTGGGGGGAATCATTGATATCTTTTTAACTTTTAAAGTAAACAAACTAGAAAGAAGGCAGGACTTTATACAGCTAAAATAAGCTTTTACCTGTTAAGAATGAAATTACATGATACAGATAAGATTACCAGATCATTTTATTCTAAAAGATAGGGTAAAGGAATTAGCTTTCTCACACGAATCAATTATAACACTCGCAAACTCAGCAATCGAGTCATCTTAAACATGCATTGATCAATCTACACAACTCAAGATGCAAAAGGCTATCAGTGACAATTTTCCATTTGCTCGTATATTTTTATACTGGCCAAATAAGCAATTAGACAAGGCAGAGTTTTTATAAATTGTGCAGCTCTGACCTAACACTCATCTGTCGAAAGACATACCCACACTTAACATAACGAGGTTCTGATTATTTGCAGCAAGACCAAATCTGAAGATAAAAGAAGCATTGACTCTGATAGAGGCCATGATACCACACAATCATAGCCCTTAAAAGTGTAAAAAACCATTTGCAATTGATAACAAAGACTGTTTTACAAAGAACAAAAAAAAATATGATGCTCTGACACACACAGCATAATGTAGTGAAATTTTGTTTTTGACAAGTACAACGGAAAATTTAAAAATTTATGAACAAAGCAGCCATAATAAACAAAGACTAAAATTTTTCTAGTACAACCGATCACAATCAACCTCTATCACGTCCCAATCAAACATTTCGCTCAAGAACTAGTCACAATCAACCACAAAAATACTTCAACTACAAGTGAAAATACAACCTGAAAAGGAATTACCATCTATCGACATTTAAAATTTGCAGTTAGTCAAACACAGGAATCCTGGCTTTTTATCCTTTTATTTTCCCCGAGTGGTAACAAATCAGACCCTCGAAAAAACTCGAACCCATGACCTACCTGACCCACCACCACGTTCTTATGAAAGTTGAAAATGTGATTTGGCCCAAAGCCCAATGGACAGATATAATGCGAGGGCCATCACTTCAGCTTTAGCATCAGAAAGCTTGTCTTCTAACTCAGTAAGTGATTAAATTCAATGAAAAAGATGAAATCCAATTCATGTCGGGTTTTCACGTTATCATCATCTCAAAAACAAAGAGGACGGCATTATGCCAATTAGATCTGGTCAATAAGAATGGTCACAACTGCATGCATCTCTAGCCGCGATTTAAAAAAAAAAAAAAGAACAAGAACTACAAGGAAAAGAAAAGTAATGTGAACGTTAAAGGCAGAATCTGCAGATTCAAAAAAAACTGCGGAAAAAAGACAATCACTTTAACCAGAGGAAGAATAACGTTCTAGACAGAAGCATGAATAATTTAAACTCAAAAACAGTGAGATCCAAGTAGCATCCATGCATAAGAATCCATAGTTGGGATACATGGTACAAACCTATAAAATGGGACTACAAATACCACTTCTAGCAGAGATCTATCACTACCTAAAGTTAAAAACAACTACATTGCTATTTGGGCAAATTATAAAATAAAAAGAAAACAAAACAAAAGCGCATAAACATGGCTTTTTACAGCAAGGTTTTTCCCATACAGATCAAGCAGTAATTAACAACAGGACCAAAAAAAGGAACATTTGAAAAAAAACTCATATTCAGAATCTAGATCTTAGAACTACTGCTTCAAGATGTAAACTACGGTCGGGCTGGATTCCGAGAAAATGTAGTACTGCAGTAAAAGGAAAGGATACTTTTGTAAGCAGAACGAAACTAGAGGTATGAAACTGCGCCTACATTATGTTTGAGAACTCGGAAAGGAAAAGAAAAGACAAGCAGCAGCTTCCTCAACTTGACACTCTTTTGACTGACTCTGAAACTGAATCAGTCAAAACCATAATACTCGGGACTTCATTTTCTTACTCCCCTCTCCCTCGGGTTTAGCCATGGAAGAAAGCCAACAAAATCACAAAGTAGCAGAGAGAGAGAGAGAACCTGAAAAAAGCAAGCAAAAGGGCGACGAGCTCAGGATTTGTATGGAATGAACATATAATTATAAGAAGAGAGAGAGCGATAGCTGCGATAGGAGACGGAGTGTACTATTTTGGGCCGAACCACTAGTTATCATCTTTTTTAACCCTAATTTAATTTATTATATTTTATTAAAATAAAGTTGAGAGAGTCGAGACTCGAGACCCATCCGGCATCCTCCCACGTGAAAGAAAGAACATTTTTTATTTTATTAAAGACGGAGAAATCGAAGACCAGAGGGGGGATCCATGACACGGCCTTGTTTATTTTGATACGAGCAAATGCTAAATAGTTGTGGGGGTATGAAAGAATCGTATAGTTGTTTTTAAAAGGATTAAAGTTGAGAGATATGCTATACATCGGTTTATAGCCGCCAGCCGGCGCACACTTTACATAATTTTTTTTTTTTTTACACTCAATACATTGAGTGTGCGCCGGCTGTAGGCTGCAGCAAATATTTTTCCTAAAGTTTATTATTAAAAAATTAATTTTTTTTATGTGAATTTCGTATATATTTATTTTTTTTCGAAGTGATTGTACGACGCTTGTGTTCTCACAATTTTAACTATCATTTTTCTTTTTATAATCATCTCATTTCATTTAATCATTATAATTTTTTAAATTTTTATATAAAATAAAATAAATAATTTAATTTTTTAAAATTTTAAAATAAAAATATAATATCAAAAATATATATTTTAACAATATTTCATTTAATTTTAATTTTCTATCTAATTTATCTTATTTTATCTGTCAAAACATACTATACTTGCAGACTCACTCCCGCAGGAGCCGTAAGATTCGCTGGCGCTCGCGTTGGACTCGCTCACCACTCCTACTCTCCAGCAAGCGACAGGAACAGGCTTACAGCCTTGCTCTGTTTTCTTGTGTTTTTGTTTTTTCTTTTTTTTTTAATTAATATTATTTTTTATTTTAAATCCATAATGAAAGTATTTCATTTATCTCTCATCTTATCTTATCATTATAATTTTTTTAAATTTTTACATAAAATATAATAAACAATTCAATCTTTTCAATTCTCAAAACAACAATAATATTTAAAAAAATAATTTTTTATTCAATTTTTATCTCAACTCACTATCCAAACCATATCTAAATTTCTCGCTTTTACTTTTTACATATTTCTTTTATCCAAGTCTGTTAATATTAGAATTATACATTTTATACTATGGTTCATAGCATTTAATGTGATAAAGTATATCGTATTTAAATATTTGAATAGAATATTTAAATTTTATGAAAAAATCTCACTTAATGATATATTTAAGAGCAATGCTAGTGGCACAAGGTGTCCATATCATTTGGGATAGTTTACATTGGTGTTATTATGTAAAATGTCAAATGAGAAATGATATTTGATGTTGTAGAGTGTGTAACTGTCGTGTATTAATTTTAAAAAAATTGTATAAATATAGTGTTCAGGTGAAAAAAATTAATTTTTTAATAGTAGACCTAACTTTTTTTTAAAATGAGCGTGTGACACTTGAACAACTTATAACAACTATATTTCGCATTACTCTTTTTTACTAATAGATTGACATGATACAAGAGAAAAACTAACTATAACGGTGGATTTTGTTGACAGTCCTCAAAAGGGTTTGCCTAAGGTTTTCACTACAGTTCTGAGAGACTGTCATAGATGGATTGTAGGTAGGTTTGGAGGGTGGGATGAGACACAAAATTCTCATTTCATCTCATCTCATAATTACATATTTTTTAAATTTCTATACAAAATATAATAAACAATTCAATTTTTTCAAATCTTAATTCAATTTTTTAAATTCTAAAATAATAATAATACTAAAACATAAATTTGATGGAGTAGCACGTGTGGTGCTAGGAACTTCGTCAGGTGGGCGATGCACATGCCACTTTGGACGACACGTGAGGCACACTAGCCCACTAGTTCAATAGCGGTGAGAAAGTGGCAAATAAAATTGGCAATTTTTCGTTCCCAAATGAAAAAAATAACAACGTATCAAAACTTTTTATCTATGACTTCAAATCCATGGGAGAGAAAGAGGGAGGGCTCTTCCCACGCTCTTTCTTCAGATTGAGACAAATGGATTTAGAAAGGGTTTAGAGAGAGAGAGGGGATCTCTACATTTTTTTTATTAATTAAGAGTTGTTTTATTTTTAAATTGGTGTATAAAGTACACATTCTATATAATTTAAACGGTAATATTTGATTTGTATGATTTAAATTTTAAAATTTATCTTTTAAATCAAATTATATCATGTAAGCATTTTATTATATATATTTTCCATACTGATTTATAAATAAGATCTTTTATTAATTAATACTTGATTATCTATTTTGAATTATTAATTGGATAGTTAGATAGGGGTGGGCAGCGGGGCCCCGCCCCCGCTTCCGCTCTGCCTCCGCATGGCGGGACGGGCAACCCCGCTCCGCCCATGCGGGGGCAGGGCCCCCCGCTGCCCCCGCATCTAGGGGCCCTAGCGGGGGCGGGTGACGGGGAGGGCCCAACCCCACCCCGCATTTCCCCAGCCCCGCCTCGTTCCTATTTTATATATATATGTATATAATATATATACATATATATAAATATAAATATCTATTTATATTTTACAATTTTTATATATATAAATATATATTACAATTTGTTAGACTTATTCACAAAATATGTATTGACAATTTAAAAACTACATAGTTTAAAAACTAATACACTACAATTTACACAAAATATGCACTAACAAATTTAAAAATTACACAGTTTTTAAATTATAGTCATATTTAAAAAATTTAAATTTATAATTTAGATCTAAAAATGTATTTTTGCACTTATAAATAATTTTTAAATAAAATAAATATAATATTTTTTTTAAGTGAAAAGAAGCGAGGTGGATTGGGATCCGCCCCGCACCCCACCCATCGGGGCGGGGGACGGGGTTGAAAACCCCATCCCCCGCCCCATGCGGGGCGGGGTGCGGGGAAGGGATGCCGTAGCATCCCTATAGTTAAATGATATAATTTGTGAATAGTAATAAAATTATTAGTTAAAATTAAATTAGATCAAATGAGGCCTCTATATCCAAATGGACCCTAATAGTTAATAATCCAAAATATGTTATAAAGTATAAACAATTCTAAAAATATAAAGAATAATAATACTATACCTCTTCATTTGTTTTCTGATTTTAACCGCTCGTATATTTAATTTTTTATATTTTTTTTACTTACTCATTAAATAAATAAGTATTGATGTATTTTTTTTATTTTTTAAAAATATTTAAATATATAAAAAAATATAAAAAAAATTAAAAAATAGATAAAATTTGTACTGGGCACGTCCAGCTGTTAAAATTGAACGGCACACTACTACCCAAATATAAAAGGGTACAAAGAACTGGGTGCGCCCTGGTGGGGGGGGGTTTAGAAAAGAAAAAGGAGGGAAGTTTTTGAAAAGGTATTGATACCGAAAGATATTGTGCAGATTTTTTCTTTTATGATTTTGGAATTTTGGCCAATCTGTACACCACAAATGGTACGGATAGGATGGCAGCTGTCAGCTCTGGTTCCTCACCATTTTAAAAGCTCAAATTAATGCCAAGGGAATAAAACGTGAATGAAATGTGTAAGGTAAGATTCCTTTACAAGCTTGCTCAATTATTAGTTTTGATTTTAGGAAATTTTTTCAATTCATCTTATTTAATTATTATAATTTTTTAAAATTTTTATATTAATAATTTAATTTTTTTAAATCATAAAATAAAAATAATATTAAAAAAATATATTATAACAATATTTTATTCAATTTTTAACTTTTATCTCAACTCATCTTATCTCATTTATGAAAATAAACTAGATCTTAAAGTTATAAAAGTAAGTGAATTCCATTAAACTCGTTTGGATAGTGAAATAAAATAAAATAAGATGAGATAGTTTTAGATAAATTAAATAAAATATTATTTTTTTAATATTATTATTATTTTTAAATTTGAAAAAGTTAAATTGTTTATTATATTTTATATGAGAATTTGAAAAAATTGCAATGATGAAATGAAATGGGTTGAGAGTGTTTCTATATCCAAACGGGGCCTAAGCATCTTTGCAAACGAGATAAGATGAATTGAGATTAAAGTTAAAAATTAAATAAAATATTATTTTTGTTTTGAAACTTGAAAAAATTAAATTATTTATTTTATTTTGTGTGAGAATTTGGAAAAGTTGTAATGATTAGATGAGTTGAGAAGAGTTGTGAAAACAAATGAGGTGGCTGGTTTAGATAGTAAGTTGAGATGAGATGAGTTGAGATTATTTGTAAATAGTAGTGAGATATTTGAGTTGAGATCAAATGAGTTAGAAATTTTTTGAGTTCAAATGTTTAATAGAGTTTTTGAAAAATGAGGGAGAAAAAGTTAAATAAAAATATTATAATGTTAAAATATTATTTTAATTTTTTTAATTTAAAAAAGTTGAATTGGTTTTTTTGTTTTGTTTGAAAGTTTGGAAAAGTTGTAACAATTAGGTAATGATTAGATGAGAAAGTTGAAGATTTGAAATTAATAAGTATTTGTGTTTGTGGTGTTTGGATATTGAGATGAAATAAGAAAAAATGGGATGAGATAGAAGTATGTCTATGTCCAAACCAAGCTATGAATACTCTCCTCATAGAAGTCCTAGAGCACTCTTTGCTAACACATGAGCAACATTATTGATACTACTAGGGACATGCATAATAGACCAATAGTTTACCTTTTCAAACAATTTATTGACATCTCTAATAATCATTTCCACTGAATTCCATTTCTCCTCAAAATTTTTAATGGCATTAATCACTGTCAGTGCATCTCCTTAAAAAAATTACTTGATGTAGGTCCAAACTCAGTACAAAAAATAGTGGATTTAAGAGATGCAATGGCTTCACTCAAGAGAGCATGTGGATATATCTCCCGAGTGGATCTCAGTGTTGCTATGACCCTTCCTTCCCAATTCCTTCAAAGACTAAGACATTTTTTCTTTTCCATATATGTTGAGCTGTTACTGCAATCTCTTCAAGTTCTTCTTCATTCATGTATGAATAGAAATAAGTACTTCCCTGAAAGGTTTCTCCTATATGATGCACTTTTGTAATCTTCTAGAGCATAGCTCCCAAACATCTTGTGCTAATATGTAACTCCAAATAATATGTGCCATATTTTCAGAATTTTCCATACATATTGGGCAATTTGGAGAATCCACCACCTTTCTTTTGAACAAATTGAGCTTTGTTGGAAGAGCCTCATGACTAGCTCTCCATAGAAAAACTTTAACAGCTTATCCACCTTGAGCTTCCAAATCTCTGAGTTGAAACTATTTCTTTGCCCCTTCCTTCTATCCATTATTTCTCCTTGAAGATGATATGCTCTTTTTATTGAGAATGTACCATCTATTGTACACCTCTAGGTTAACTTGTCTGAACTATTATTGCATGGACTTAAGGGAAGTCTGCTAATAACCTTAGCCTCAAAGTCAAAAAACAAGTCTTTCAGCAAAGGTAGATTCCAATGCTTTGTGTTACTATCAATCAACTCTTTTACATTTGCATCTTTATCTAATATGCTCACTCGTGTTTGAATTCTGAAAGATAAAGGTCTTAGGATCCATTTGTCTTTCCATATCTTCATTGATTCTCCATTACCTATTTTCCATATCATACCTTCTTCTAAGAGTTGTCTAGCTGCTAGTATGCTTCTCCATATGCATGAGGCATTGCTTCCAAGTTTGGCTTTAAAGAAATCTATTTAAGGGAAATATTTAGCCTTTAAAGCCATTGCTGCCAAAGAATTTGAATTTTGTGTAAGCCTCCAAACATGCTTTGCTAGCGAGGCAAGATTAAAATTGTCAAAATCCCTAAAGTCAAGTCCACCTGCATTCTTTGCCTTGCCTAATTGTTGCCAATTTAACTAGTGAATTTTTTATGTCTTCCTTTTGCCCCACCAGAAAGTCTGCATAACTCTATTTATCTCTTTCAAAATAGCCCTTAAAATCTTGAAAATGCCCATGTTGTAAGTAAGTATGACCTAAATAACCGATATGAGGATTTCTTTGCCTACCTGTGATAAGAATTTCACCTTCCAATTGCTCATTCGACTTCTTATCTTGTCCAGGATTGAGTTGAAAGCTTTGGGATTGTGTTTACCCATGTAGGAAGGTAGCCCCAAGTACTTTTCATAAGATATTGATGCTCTTATCCCTAAAGAAGATTGATGTTTTTTTCAAGATTTAATTTTTGGCCTGATGCTTGTTCATATGTTTCAAGAAGCCTCAAAAGTCTGCTCCATTCCAATGAGTTGGTCTTACAAAAAAAAAAGTCTGTCATCTGCAAAAAATAAATGGTTAATGTATAAAGAGCCTCGAGCAAGTGGATATTGAAACTATATCCAAAAAGCCTTGCATGATTCTATTTTTCTCTTTTTCCCCTTGAAACTCGATCAAAAACCTATTCCATCCCACTTCTTTGAATACTGTGCACCCCTCGGTTTTCCATATCTTCACCATTGTGGATCAAAAAGCTCTTATATTCACCTCCTTCTCTGAAACTATGAGAGCAACCAGACATCTTTTTCCTCTCTACCGAAATCATAACATCTTCTTTTGGTACCACTACTTCTTGTCTCTCTTCGTCGGTAAGTTTTGGAAGAGGTTGGAGAGCTCATTCTCCATTATCAAGAACTCTTCAGACAAACTGCATGCCCAAGAGACTATACTCTTTGTCCCAAGGAACAGAGAGAAAACACACCCCACCCTTACTAGAAAGAGAGGACCCAAGTCTCCGTTAGATGATGATATTAAATATTATATGATCAATTTTCTATATCTATTTCTTTCTCATTCTAAATTATCAAATTCATACAAAATCTTACATAGCCAAACTCGTTATCTTCCCTAAAAGTTTGATTAGGTAGGATATCTCTTTTAACAAAATTGGTAAAACTACTATTATTACACAACTAATTAATAAATTATGAATTTTTACTTTTACTTTTGATTTTGAAGTGCTCGAATTAAAATATATTATTAGTTTTTATCATATCAATTCTCTTTATTTTTTGCAAGTGATTTATGTAAGCAAATTTCTTATGTTAAGAGATTTAGGTCTAGTTTGGGCATTTAGAATATTTTAGAATATCTGTGAATAATAGTGAAATGGTTTGTGAATAATAGTAAAATAGTTTGTGAATAGTAGTTAAATGATTTGTATTAAGATGTTTTATTGATTTTTTGAAAATGAGAGAAAAAATTTAAATACAAATATTATAAAGTTAACTCTTATAGTTTACAGACGGCACCAAACTGTTGATGTGATTTCCAACGATGCCTTCCACGTGCTTTGTAACCTGCAACCAAAACAAAGTCTCTAGGACTTAGTGGGGGACACTTCCAATACTTAAGTTAAAGAAATGATCTTTTTATTGAGAACATAGATCACAAAGAGAGTCCTCAAAGCATACATTACTACATTGCGACATATTTATAGAGATTGAGAAGTTTAGTATGGTATAGTCCCTCAGAGGGCTCAAATCTAAGGAACCGATATGGTAACATTCCTTTCAGAGTATGATTTGTCTGTTAATTAAGATTGTTCAACTGGGCCGGGTTATTTCCCGGCTCGGTCCGGAACTCGAAAAATCGAGATCCGGTTCTGGGTTCCGAACCCGGGTTGGAAAATCCGGACCTATTCGGCCCGGATACGGGTTACAAACCCGGGTATCGAGTTTTAAACCCGGTACCCGGGTTTTACGATTCGTAAAAGAATCCCCCCCTCCCGAGTCTGTCTTTCTCGATCTCTCTCTCTCCTTTCTCTCTCGTTACGCTTGCTAAAGAAACCCTAAATCCGTGCCTCCTCTATGCGACCTCATTGCCGCCGCCGCATCTCCGTCGCTGTCGGCCTTTCCCTAAGTCCCTGCCTCCATCTTGACCCCGTGAGTCTGTCTCTCTCACTCCCTATCTTTATCTCCCTCTCTCTCTCCATTGGATTTCTGTGTTTGGCTTTCCAATAGAGAAAAGTTTCATTTCTGCATATATATGATCTGGTAGCTCCAAGATAAAAATTGTTGTTCACAATCGTTAGTCTAGGACTCGGCCTGATCTGGGTTTGGGCTGAAAATTATTTGAGTATCTTTTGTTGTCTAATGGATGATGCTTCCTCTTCTGCCCAAGTAGTGCTGATTGATTTATATGTTCATCGAACAGAATCATGTATAAGGTGGGTTTATTATAAACCGTTTATATGGCAATGTTGATTTATCACTAGGCCTTCATAAAGTCATTAGGCCTCTAAAATATGGGTTTTAAGTCACTAGGTTGCATACGGTAGATTTAAATAAAATGAGAAGGAGTTTGTCAAATGCTCGAGGCATATCTATTTACAGAACATTGAAAAACTAAAGAAAAAGTGAAATATAAGTAATACTCACTATATCCAAAGCCATATGTACACGGTGCCTCCAATCTAGTTTTGTTGTGTTCCTCTGTAGTAAGCGAAACAAACTTCCACTGCATCAATTAAAAATAGATATGTGACACTCATCAGCACAAGTGTAACTTACACCACATTATTGGAAAGTTCCCTATCAGTATCGATATTGTTACATAGGTAAACATGAGAAGAATATATCACAAATGCATGCAATATAGAGTTTTGAAAAGGAGAGTTGAGAATGTACCGTGGAAAGAACTCTGTAACAATGCAGAGATGTTCATAAGAAGTTACAACTCCCATAAAGAGCAAAATATTTGGATGTTGAAGTCTTTTCATAAGAGATACCTTAAAAAATAAAGCCATATTTTAATATCAGTGTTCAACAAGCAGAAAATAACATTCACAACCTTCTTGTGCACTTATTGCTTTCATCTAATAGAAAAGGCTACTTAAAACTGAAAAAGTGGTATCTAGTAAGGCACTGCCACTTAATGCTATTGCACATAACATTCAGACCTGGAAACCCAATGCATAATCTATGGATACAAAATCCCTGAACTCAGCTTGTTGGTTGTCAGCACAGCAACACCAACTTTCAAATGAAATAACCTAGATTCATGTTTTGTGTACATGCAGCCACATAAAAAATGAAGTTATAGATTATGAAAAACAAAGGTTATAGATTGAAGGTGTATGCTGTTTGTTGAGTGTTATTTCAGTAAAGAGAACAAAAAATCTAAATCTATTGAGACTAGAGTTCATTATGTTGAGTGCTAATCGTTAGAATAATCCAGATTATATTAGTGTTTGATTATTTATTATATTGTGTTTGGTGTTTTTTATTACTCAATAACAGATGGAAGAAAATTCTGTGAGTTGTAATGTTGGTACAACCCAAGGGGTTGGTGGTGACTCATCTTCTATTCCAGTGGATGTGGAGGAGCATGGGAGTCTTCCAACTCATTTATCCACATATACACAACAGACTACCAATTCCATCCCACCTTTACCGAAGAAAAAAAAATACCTAGTAACCAATCGGTGGTTTGGGAACACTTTACTAAAGTGCAACCTATTGACCACGATAACCCAAAAGCTCAGTGCAATTATTGCGCTAAGCTATACAGTTGCCACTACAAGAATGACACTTCATCTATGCTACATCACCTCCAGAATGCATGTGAAATTTTTCCTCTTAGACTTAAAGGAGTTGGAAAAAGTCAATCTAGTGTTAAGAGGGATGCATAGGGAAGAGTGTGTAGCCCACAAGCTATAGTGAAGTATGATGCAGAAAAACTTAGGGTGTCAACTGCTAAGTTTTTTATTAGGTGTGAATTGTCTTTTAGGCTAGTGGAGCATGAAGAATTTGTTGAGTTCGTGACTGATTTAGAGTCTCGATTTACTTTGCCATCCCGAATCACTTTAAAAAGGGATCGTATTAAATTGTATAACAAAGAGAAGATACAATTAAAGAAATTGTTGGATGGTCAAAGAATCTGTCTTACCACCGATACCTAGATGTCGGTGCAAAATATGAACTACATGTGCATTACCGCACATTTTATTGATTGCAATTGGAGATTGCATAAAAAAATACTTAAGTTTTGCCAAATTCCTAACCATAGGGACGAAACTATTGGGAGGGTGTTAGACTTGGGATTGCATGAATGGGGTATTGATAAAATTTTGACCATCACAGTTGACAATGCCTCCTCAAATGATGTTTCTGTTGATTACATGAGGATGAAAATAAAAAACAATGATTGTACTATATTGGGTGGTGAATTTCTTCACATGCGGTGTGCTGCCCATATATTGAATCTAATTGTTATTGACGGCTTGAATGATGTTTATGAATTTGTAACAAAGATTAGGGATGCCGTCAGGTATGTGAAATCTTCGCAGTCAAGATTTGCGAAGTTCAAGGTTTGTGCGGCAAAGGAAAAGATTATTGGGAGAATAATTTGCTTGGATATTCCTACTAGATGGAACTCCACATATTTGATGTAACATAAACAAGCATTTGATCAATTTGTTTTATGGATGAACATTTTGTGAACCCCACTAGTGATGATTGGAAAAATGCACGGATTTTTGTTGAGTTGCTGAAAATTTTTTATGATGTTATATTGAACATTTATGGTTCTTTGTATGTGACTGCTAATGTATATTTTGAGCAACTTTGTACAATTGAAGATGTATTAAATGATATGTGCTTAAGTAGTGATATTATCACTTGTACTTTGGGCATAAATATGATAAGTAAGTATGACAAGTATTGGGGTAGCACAAATAGGTTCAACTTAATGATATATGTCGTTTTTGTGCTTGATCCATGATACAAAATGATGGCAATGAAATTTTGGTTGTAAAAGTGCAAAGGGTATGAGTTGGTGGATAAGATAGAGGACAAGGTTAAACTCCTTTTAGGCCGCTTGATCAAGTAGTATAACACATTTCGTGTGGATAGTGGAGGGAGTTCTAATGTGGCTCAATGGAGGCCAAACACTACTAGTGGGGGGAGTTCTAATGAGCCAACACCGCCTCCGACTAAATTTAAGATCATGTTCACCAAATTCCTTGAGGAGCGGGGTGTTATGGCTTTTGGATCGGAGCTAGAGAGGTATTTGTCTGAGGCGTATGTAAATGACTCGCTCGGTTTTGTTATCTTAGATTGGTGGAAAGTTAATGCCGCCAATTATCCTGTATTTGCTGAGGTAGCACGTGATGTGTTAGCCACCCCCACCCATTTCCACTGTTACCTCGGAGTCTGCATTCAGTACTGGAGGACGAATATTGGATCCTTTTAGGAGTTCATTGTCTTCGGAAACTGTCGAAGCCCTCATTTGCACCCAAAATTGGTTAAGGACCAAACTTGTCGACATCTAGGAGTTGGAAGAATACGTACAGTCGATGGACCTTGAAGGTAAGTTTGAAACTTGAAATATTTTTTTAATATCTATCTATCTCGGTTTATTATCTATCTAACTCATTTTTTAATATTTTTTTAGATGATCATCTAGCTTCATCTTCAACAGAGGATGCTGTGAGTCTCTCTTCCCATTGATGCTGAAAAAAATTTAGAGTAAGTACTTTAAATTTAAGAAGCCATGAACAATATGAAATATGGAATTAGGTATGTTTATTTTGGGTAAGTGGTCCATTATAAAAATGTCCATTATAACTTGTGGGCATGTGGCAAACAAGATAGTACTATGTTCATGAATGTGCATTTATGCCTTCATTTGAAAGAAAATTGATGCCAATATGTAAGCAAATTATGTTCATAGCAATTTATATTTTGTAATTAGTAAAAATTTTGTTTTTTCAGGTTCCCTAATTTCTCAGGACGTGCTGATGCAATTAGTAAACACTTGAAGGACACGAAAGCAGTTGAATAGATGACAGTTTCAAACTTTCAATTGAAGTATTTTGTAATTTTCATATATTATAATTTTGTGTTTTGTAATGCAATGTAATTTAATTTAATATGTAGTGAATTACATTATTGTATGCATTTTACATGATAATGCATGGCCATGGAAGGTTAGAAGTAGTAGAGGTTAGAAGTACTACTACTTGATCGATCACTTTTAACAGTAGTATTATCATATTGGAATATGGAATATATATTATGGAATATATTACATGTACATGATCATCTAATTTCAAATTAAATATATATATTTCTAACTTTTCAATAACATAGGCTTTTAGATTAAAAAAAAAACTTTTTGAGCTTTATTTTTTTTTCTGAAAAAAATTAGATACTGTAGGCTTTTATTAAAAAAAAAAAAAAATAATAATAATAATAAAAACTCGGGTTGAAGTTGGAACCCGGATTTCCAGGTTGTAGAAACCCGGGTTCATCTGGGTTCCGGCCCGGGTCATAACCCAGGTGCACCTAGGCCGAAACCCGGCCCGAGTTTGAAGCCCGGGTTCCTGGCCGGGTATACCCGAAAATCCGGTCCGAAACCCAGATGAACAATCTTACCGTTAATGACATCCTTCCCGTGTGAGTATCCCGTCAGGTTTATTTACGAAAGTATTGATTATAGAAGGATTTGAGCTTCGGTGATCTCGGGTCAAGTATGACTATAGGGTTCCATTCTTGTCATGATATGGGGCATTTTATTAACCTTAGTCTTTAACCGCTTCAACCCACGTGGATCCTTGTGACTACGTCTTTAGTCACCTGTTAATTAAGCTTTCCTCGCCAGCTATGTAATGGAGTTCATTCTTTAGTCGTCTGTAGCTCTTTCCTTGCCCAAAAAGTGTATTTAGACCCAACACAACTTATAAATGAAAATACAAAAAAGAAAAAGAACTCATTACCGGAAGCCACAAAACTATTTAATTGAGTTTCTAATACTGGCATTGGCCTTTACACTTTAATCTTTTTGCATTTGGAAATGTACAATTTTATCGTCTTAATTATTTAGTTAGAAAATATGACGGAAATTGACTTAAGTTTACAACCGAGTTGAACCTAGTAGCACGAGCCTGGGATTCGCGTGGATTATTTGTAACTAATTTAGAAAGTTTTAATATTTAAAAAAGGTTTTTTTTTTCTTAATTTCGAGAAAGAATACCTGTTTAGGATGTGTTTCATCGCCAACTGATCACAACTGCTAACCTGCAACAAAGAAATATGGTGGCCCGGTGTGCCTGGTGCATCTTCGATGCCTAAGTTAAAGATAAATAGAGTTACCTTAAGGGGTCTGAAAAATCTTACCTTAGGCTACTAGCGTTGATCCTTTGTATAGGGTTGAATTTTTGTTGATAAGGATAGTCTAACCTTTCCCCAAATCTCAGGGTCTTGATCACCAAATTCTCGAGATATGATTTTAGAAGGAAATGATTAGCAGATCGAGGATAAATATCTCGAGTATCTCATTGTTTCCTTAGGGGTAAATATCATGGATTGGTGATAATTACCATGTTAATCCTGTTGGGGTTGTAAGATCCCATGGTGGCGAGTGTATGGTGCACTTGCATCTTTCTTACTCGTTCGACCCATTATATGGGCCTCTTACTAGGCTTCGTGGGGCACATCTAGTGGAGGCAAAATGGCCTCTCTAGTTACCCTGCAAATTCCTACCTTGCTAGCGTGGCGGGAATTTAAAGATTACGAATGGTTCTTGCCCATCGTGTCATTAATTTCGATTGGCTGTTCGTGCTTTCGTGCCAGAGGGGGGTTGCAATGGCTCTGCGTTTGCACCTAGTCACATCACTAGATCGTGTGACTTGCACGCAATGATTATGTTGTCAGACTGCTTGCATTCTTCTTGGGGCATTTCAACCATCACGTCTCTTGCCATAAGTAGCCCACTCCTCTTTCTTGTTGCCTCTTTCACTCCTTATTTCTCTTCTTAATTGTCTGTGCTTCATGTTGAAACCCAACTTCTATTCTCTAGAATCCCCTGTTTGTTCCCATGGCTCGTTAGAATGCTTCTCGCCTTTCTTCTCACAGATCTCCTCCTCCCCCTTCGATGGGGTCTTCATCGGTACCAGAGCCCTCCTCTGCCTGCGATGTACCTTATTATGAAGGCTATGACTGGTCGTTGATTCTTACTAAGGCCGACCTTAGGAAGCTGAGGGATTCGTATGGAATCCCAGATTCAGTGATTCTTGAGATTCCTCCCTAGGGGGCCATCAATGTCAAGGGTTTTGCTAAGAATGTGACCCTTACGGTCTGTTCCCTTTCCCATGGGTTATGGCTTCCTTTCTATTGACCGGTTGAAGCTGACGCCGGCTCAGCTTCACTCTAATGCTTGAAGAATCCTCATGTGTTATTGTGTTGCGTGGAGGATGGTTTTAGAACTTGCCGGAGAGGGGTATCTAGACTTAACCCCCCGTGAGTTCCTTGCTACCCATGCAGTCAGGGAGCTGGAAGACAACATTTGCAGCTTTCACTTCCGCCCCTAATATCACCTTGCCCGATTCGAGGGTCGCCACTCGAATGCTAAACAGTGGTAGAAAAAATTATTCTTTACTTCTGGCTAGGTATGGGAGTTCCTTGATAAGGAGGCCAATAAGGCTGAGTTCCTAGTTTGCACCATTTGGGAAAAAGTCCCTAACGACAAACCATAACTATTACTCTCTGTCCATGAGAGCAAGCCTGTGTTGAGAGAGTTTACTCCTGGGTTGAGTATAACCAGGAATCTGTTTGGACAAAGGCATTGTTGACGAGGGTCCACATTGACAGGTTCTTGGTGATGCCTGACCACGGTCGTTGCTTGGCAAAGGAGCTCGAGGCTTCCCAAGGCAAGAAAAGGCTTGTCGTGGCCCCATTGGAGAAGGAAGGGAAACGGTCCCGCCGTGAGACTGAGGGGCTTTTGAGCCTCAGCCTCATGAGGTCCCAACGTCTTCAGGAGCAGATCATACTAGATTGGTTCAGGTTCATGTAGGTGGGTAGTCTCCTATCTGAGAAGGTTCTCTAGACTTAGATGGTCTAGGTGATTTGATGCAGGCCCTTTCGAATTTGGCCACAACCCTCGACTTCGATTTTCCTTCCCGAGAACTCTACTCTACCCAGTTGCCCAACTTTGCTCTCCTGTCAACCCTGCTAGTCGACTTAGAGTTGGTTTATGAGGAGGATGAGAATATCGACGCCGCTTTTTCTTGTGGTCTTCTGGATTCTATTACCGATCACTGTGATGCCACAAGAGTCGAGACAAGAGTCTCGACCGATAAGCCTCAGGTCGAGCTTTGCTCTTAGAGGGAGGTAGGGGAAGGGGAGCTTATTCTGGGCTCCCTTCCCTCTATTATTTCTGGTGGCGAAACCCTAGTTCTGCCCCACGACTTGGAGTTGAGCGGGGGCAAGGTTTCAATTCCCTTCTCGCCCTTCAGTGCCTCTTTCGAGGGCGAGGAAGGGCCTTCTTCACTTGCTATTACTGAGGAGGGGGTATCGTCCTTCCTTGTCTGGAAGGATGGGTCCGTGGGGGGCTCACCTTGTGCCTCGTGCCGAGTTGTTGAGAATTCGCTGCCTGTTGACCCTATGACATTTGGTTCAACTTCGTCTACTGTTCAGATGGGGTGGGTGCCCCTGAGGGTGCTCCTAGCCCTTGCTGGGACCTCTCCCTCGGGGTGAGGAGAACGCTGGCTCATCTTGGACCCCAAATGTGGCAGGGTCCCCTACGAGAGGTGAATCTGTTTGCTTCGTGGTGGACCAACTGAGAGACTTCTTTTCCTTGGTAAGTCATTTGCATGGTTGGGCCTTTGGTCTTCTTTTGGGTTCGGATTCTTATGCGTGCATGGTTCTGGTAGGGCGTGGATCAGCTGGCTGCTTGGATTGTTGATGAAAGAGCCAACATGGAGGGTAAAGTCAGGGCCAGGCATATGTTCACCTTTTGGGCGCGGAAGGAGGTCCGTGTATAAAGACCGAGAAGGCTGAACTGGAGGTGATCCTCGACCAAGCCGAAGGATACATCCGATCGCTGGAGGTTGATCTGGCTAGTCTACACGACGACGTGGTCTTCCTTGGCAAGGAGTTCGACCGGGCGAGGAAGGAGGCTACTCGTAATCATTTTGAGCTGAGGATGCTCCAGGAAGTGAGAGTTTCCAAGTAGGAATAGCTGCCTCGCATTGGGGTAGAGTTGGGAAGAGGCGAGGAAGCGCTGCAATGAATTAGCTGATGTTGCGGCGAACGTTGTTGAGGCGCATCGTTGCCTGGCACTTGACCTAGAGGAGAAAAAGGGGAGTTTGAGGAGTTGTCCAGCTGGCATGCAACAATGAAGAAAGACCGCGAAAAGATGAACAAAAGGAAGAGCGAATTGACGGACTCCATGCTTGAACTTGACAAGAGGGTTAAAGCTCGTGTTAAGTGTATTAAGGAGTTGGAGTCTAAGCTGGCCACTTCTGGCAAGGAGGTTGCTCGCCTTTCCCCTTAACTCCTAGTGGTCAAATCGGTTCGCATCCGGGCCTTTAGTTATGGCTCTAGCGACGATTTGGAGTGGTTGAGGACCTTCTTGCTAGCGAACCCTCAAACCGACTTGAGGATACTGAACCTTGTGTCTTTCAAGCCTGACTGTGCCTCTTGCCTATATGTTGATTCCCTTGGGCGGGTCACGATGCCTGATGCGCTCCCAGCCCTGACCCCTCTAGCTCCTCCAGCTCCTCCAGCTTCTCCTGTGTGAACGAGGCGCCTTTCTCTCTTGGTTCTAATCACTTTTGTTTTAAGTAAATGGACATTTTTTTCTTTCTCTACTGTGCTAGTCATCTTTTGTATTAGACTGACATTTTGAGTAAATGAACATTTTTTTCCTTATGTTAATTGATTGTAATAATCGCTTTTGGTTGTTTTCTTTTGCGTGTTCTGTGTTTCAGTCGTTCGACACTCTTAACACGTTTCTAGGCATCGCTATTGTAAGGGTCGCGCAGTTTGAGGACTTGCGTGCTTTTTTCCTCACCTCGAGTTTAAGGACTCAATATTAGTGGGCGAGGGTCACGTAGTCTAAGGCCTTGCATGCCCTATTCCTCACCGCGAGTCTAAGGACTCCACATTAGTGGGCGAGGGTTGCACTGTTTGAGGACTTGGGCGCCCTATTCTCTACAACGAGTCTGAGGACTCCACATTAGTGGTTGAGGGTCGTGCAGTCTAGGGACTTGCATGCCTTATTCTCCCCAGCGAGTCTAAAGATTCGTCATTGGTGACTATTGTGCTTCGGGCGATGAGACATATGAGAGGGAAATAATCAACATTATTCATTGTTCTTCATTACTTACACAGTCAAGGATAGTACTTTTTTAGATGCTTAGCATTCCATGGGTTTGGTAGTTCTTTTTCTTGGGCATCTTTTAAATGGTACGAGCCGAGCTGTCTGTTGGTGATTACGATGTATGGTCCTTCCCAATAGGAACCAAGTCTTCCGTCTTCTTGCGTGGTTATTCCGATTTCCCTTAAGACCAGGTCACCTACCTTGAAGGTCTTGGGCTTGACTCTTTGGTTGATGTATTGATAGGCTCTTCTTTTGTTGAGGGTCACTTGAGCTTCAGCTTCGTCTCGTTGTTCATCTAGCAGGTCAAGGTCCTCTTCCAATGCCCTGTCGTTCTACCCTTGATCAAAATTTTGGATGCGGTAGCTTGGTAACCCAATTTCTACTAGTGCTACAGCCTCGTTTCCTTATGTCAAGGCAAACAGGTTTCCTCTGTCGGAGTTTTGATTGTGGTTCTGTACGCCCATAGGATGCTTGGGAGTTCTTCTGCCCAATCTTCTTTCTTGTCCGTAAGTTTCTTTTCTAAGATCTCGAGTAGGGATTTGTTGGTTGCTACTACTTGCCCATTGGCTTGGGGGTGTCTTGGAGAGGAGTATTCGAACTGAATCCCCAGCTTTGTACACCATTCCTGATAATGCTTCGAGTTGAATTGTTGTCCATAGTTTGAGATGATGCTCTAGGGGATCCCAAATTTGCATACAATGGTCTTCCATAGGAACTTGGTGATGTTTCTCGCTCTGATTGTCACCAAGAATTTTGCTTCCGCCCACTTGGTGAAATAGTCTGCGACGACGACCACGAACCTTACTCCTCATTTTCCTGGTGGGAGGGGCCCTACTAGGTCCACCTCCTAGTGGCCACAAAGACATTATGGAGGTCAGCTCCTCTTGTGGGCAGTCTAATATTAGGGCGAACATTTGGCACTTCACACACTTCTTGAAAAACTCCCTCGCGTCTCTGAGGGTATTGGAACAATAGTAGCTTGCCCTCACAACCTTCCTTGCCAAAGTTCTTCCTCCAAAGTGATTCCTACACACTCCTTCATATATCTTTGCTAGGACATATTAGGCTTCTTGTGGGGAGACCCACCTCAATAAGGGGGTCGAGAAACTCCACTTGTAGAGAATTCCGTCGACTCGGGTGAAGCACGTAGCTCTTCTTTTGATCTTCCTTGCCTCATCCCTTTTGGTAGGGAGTTCTCTCGTATCTAGGTATCTCGCTACTTTTTTAGTCCACTCTTGCTCTCCCGGTCCCATCTCAGTGACCTCAGTCCCGACAACAGGGACTTCTATCACCCTACTTTCAACTTCCCATGGCAAGGCAGATTCCTCCATTCCTGAGGCTGTTCATTCTAGTTTGTCTGCTATGTTGTTACTTTCCCTTAGTACTTGCTCGATATTGAAGTGGCAAAACTGGTCACTCTTCTCCATGCCATTTGCAGGTACTTTTTCAAAATTTTGCATTTTTTCTGCGTACGCTCCCAATACCTAGTTAACAACTACTTGGGAGTCTGCCTTTACCTCGACCTTGGTAGTTCGCAGTGCCTCAGCTATCGAAAGTCCTACCACCAGTGCTTCGTACTCGGCTTCATTGTTGGTGGTTATGAAGTTGAGTTTCACCATGTAACAGTGCTCATGCCCAGAGTCGCTCACTATTTGTACCCCTACTGCCCCACAACTCGGCAGGATGAGCCGTCGACGAAGACCTAACAGGACTTCCCGACTAGTGTAGTTGCCATTTTTTCGGGAAAATCAGTAATCAACGATAAAGTGGCTTGCCCCTTTGTTTTGTGTCTCGGGAGGTAATCAATGTCGAACTCTCTTAGCTCAATTGACCAGCCCACTAGGAGTCTAGAGGCATCTGGTTTTTGCAGTATCTTCTTTATAGGAGCTTTTGTTAGGACCTTAATGGGGTGAACTTGAAAATATGGTTGCAACCACCTAGCTACTATTACCAGCGCGAAGGCAAGCATCTCCATTCGTGGGTATCTCGAGTCTGCCCCCAGTAGGGCACAACTTGTGTAGTACACTGCCTTCTGAACGGCTCCCTCTTCTTTGACTAGAGCCATCGACATGGCATGGGGAGAAACCATCATGTATACGTAAAGTGTGTCCCCTTGCTCTGATTGACTTAGCAATGGCAGGTTGGATAGACATTACTTCAATCCTTGGAATACCTTGTCACAATCACCATTCCATGGGTGTATTTTGCGCAGGACCCTAAAAAATGGTAAGCATTTGTTTATGGATCTAGACACAAATCTATTTAATGCCGCCACCTTGCTAGTTAGTATCTGTGATGACTCAGACTTTGCCAAGTTCACGTCTATTACTTTTATTATGATTAGTTTAACCCACTTAGTTATCTGTCCAAATTTTGGTATGCAAAGAATATAGTAAGCATTAAGGGCCTTGTTATCTTAGAGAAGAGGGTGCCCAAGCCCAATAAGAGGCCCATCATGAGCTAGTGTGCATTGGCCACTAAGGGCCTAGGGCTTAGGAAAAAAAAAACCTAACTAGGGTTTAGCATGGGAGGCGTTCACATGTAAGAGGGAAGGAGCTTTTGGTCTTTCCAAGAAATTTCCATCATTTGGAACCTAGGAAAGGAGCACTTTGATTAGCACAAGTGATGCCACATGGCCAACATGCAGGCCAACACCCTGAGTACATTGCACCTAGACATGAAAGTGGAAGAAGGGGGAGAGAGAGAAGAGGGTTTTGGAACCCTATGGGCCACACGTTGCACACACATGCACTTGTGTGAGTGTGGGGCACCTAGGGAATATGCAAGATTAGAGGCACAACATTCTAAGGGACTATATGGACTCGACTAAAGGAGGAAACCAACAATCTTTTGCCACTTGTTGAAAGCATGAGGGTTCCAAGGAGTTGGCATGGGAGATGGTGCATGGGGAAGCACAAAGGGCAGAGGCACAACCCACAAAGACTAGGGTTTCGGCCAAGGGGGATGCAAGTTGCCATGTGTCACACATGCATTCGGGATGGGGGATTCTAGAAAGAACCAATGATGAGAAGTGGAAGAGGCACCTTAGGACAAGGTAAAACCAAGTCCCTAGATTCGGCCACCCACACTCGCACCCCACACTCACACGTCACATGTCATTTGCCTAAGGAACCAACACCCACAAGCCACCCAAGCCTAGAGAAGAGAAAAGGTCACCTAGGGAACCCATATGTACACACCACTTAAGTCTAGGGAAGAGGAAGAGGCTTTGTGGGAAATGAGGAGTTCAACCAACCCCAACCCCACAAACACACACGCACCACTTGCCAAGTGGCAAGCATGCACACGTTCATCCTCCCAAGGATAATCAAGGGTTTGCGTTTTGACCTTTTTGCCATCGGATACATTGAACCTAGACACATGAGGAAGGGTACATTTGAAGCAAGGGTTTTAGATGGAGGTGTTCACGCCACTTGTCTATGAGACTTTTGGTTTTTCCAATACAACTCAATCACGAGGAAGATGAAGGGATTTTTGGCCATGGTGCCACATGGCACACATGCATGAGTCTTTTGCTTTTCCAAAGAAGGAGGGGAGGTATATAAAATGGGAGGGACCGACGGATGAAGATTCTTTTTGGACAATTTCAGATTCCCACTCTTGTGTCACTTCTCCTTCCACACGGCTACACCATTTCCTCATATTTTCTCACCATTTCTCTCCAACCAAACACCATACACACCCTCCACCTTCATCCAACCAATCTTACGAGTAACGAAGGAAGTGGTGACTCCATCCAAGAGGAAGGACACGCACTGTAAGAGTCATACACCCATCCTCATCCACACACACACGTCTATTTTGAGGGAAAAAGGTGATCTATGCCTTCTTCTGTACATGGACACTCGGGATAGGGATAGGGCTAGGGTTTCTTCTCAAGAGAAGAACCAATCCACTCTTAGCACTATGCATGTGACCATGAGTTTTTGGAAAGGAATGAGAGCCATGACCACTACACTTAGATAAGCTAGGGTTGATTTCTTCATGAAGTTTCAGATTTGAGAGTGAAGTCCGAATGTTAAGGAGCCCTTCTTGCCATGGGAATGAGTTTCATGAGCTATGTATATGACACACACTCACACAAGAGATTAAGAGGTTTCGAATGACCATGTCTAATGAATCTTGATATGCATTTTTAGCTTGCTATTTGTAATTATTGGATTTTTGTAAGTAGACCTTCAACCTACTCTTGGATAATATGTATATATGATGTGTAAACTTGCATTGTTTGTTGTTTGATTTGGATGAAATCTCCTATCATGTTATATATTCGGTTTTACCTAAATATATGTTACTATGTTAATTGTTGTTTATTATCATGTTGATTGGTATTTGGTTTTATCATGAAATCTCTTGTACTGCCATGGTTTGTATTCGGATCTATATGATCATGTTACCATGTTGTTTGATAATGCTATACCAAATATGTTAGAACTCCTAAGCTCAGGTTATTGTTGAAAAATCATGCTTTCAAATGGTTCTATGTTTCAGCCTAGCATAGTGAATGCTGTTACGAATCTGTTTTACCCTTTGTTAATCGTTGAACGTCGTTGCTCGTATGAGTAAGTTAAGTATTCGTATGTTCTAATATTTTCAAGCCGTAACAAGGGATGTATATTGTTTGTGTATTATTACATGACATGAGAGTGCATGATTTTTAGCATGCGTGATTACATAATTCACAAAAAGAGCAAAATATCATAAGTTCATGT
Organism: Juglans mandshurica; assembly: GCA_022457165.1. Classification (NCBI taxonomy): domain Eukaryota; kingdom Viridiplantae; phylum Streptophyta; class Magnoliopsida; order Fagales; family Juglandaceae; genus Juglans; species Juglans mandshurica. The sequence goes on along the minus strand of CM039629.1, from coordinate 10,923,012 downwards.
CACATGCATTGGGTTTGTGCACTGTTTTCAAGAAAATGAGTCAATAAATGTTTTGTCACGATCCCAAATGCTAGGACAGGAGAATGCCCTAGTGAAACTCCTCTGTCCACTTTGGAGTATTTAAAAATAGTGTTGTAGCCCCTGGATCGATGAAGTACAGTTGACAGACTTCAAATGGATCATTGTGGAAAAGATACCAGAGTGGGGTTGTACCTAAAACTAGTGGGTGCCATACGATGAAAGCGAAATATGTGAACTGCCGTAATAAATATGTTAAAGAATATGACGTAGTCACCTTGGTCAAGTGAGCCGTTGGATGATGCGATAACTAGCGGGGAACACCCGGTGCATAGGGGAGTCGTGAGGTATCCAACAATATGTTATAAGAAATGAACAAGTCAATGAGATCAAAGATATGATATGTGAATGATCAAGAACTCGAGCTCAAATAATATGTTATATGTTTAAGAACCAAATATGAAAAGATGGAAAATAAATTTTCTTGAAAAGGTTAAAAGGTCTCTGTTACATGTTATTTTTGAAAAAGTCAATGTTGCATAAGTTAGTTTTATGTCAAAATACATGTCCATGCATTCATTATGGTTTACTCTTATATGCTTATGTTATCTATTGTATGTTTCTTGTTTATTTATTGAGATTTTTTATAATCTCACTGTGGTAGTTTCCACTACCATTCCCCACTAGGAATGGTAGAAGTTGTTAAAAGACCAGAAGAGAACGACCATGGAGAAACTTAAGAGGCCAGCTCCCTGGATAGTCAAGGAGACCCCGAAGAGCCATGATAGCTTATCGAAGACATCCTTAATAGATAGGTTGGAAGCCGTCGACCAATTCATTACTAAATTTTTACAGCTCTTCGAGGAGCTGATGAGAATTTTGAACAAAGACAAGACCGAATAGGGATGGCCTTGTAAAATTGTATTTTAGAAAGGGACCATCAAAATAGTAGTAGAAAAAGAAATGACTCGAGTTTTTGTGAAATCACCTTTTGTTGGTCCCTTGTTTTGAGAAACTTTTAAAAACGATGTCTATTTTGGAAGTACTTTAATGAAGTTTAAAAACGTTGGGATGCTTACACTTTAGTACCATGTTATTACATTGCCACCAATTTTATGTAGTAAAGAATTTTTTTTTTCTACTACGATTTATTACATACTGCTAGATCATTAGGTGCATTGCATCATAATTGTCATGTATGGGGGTATGTAGCCTTGAGTTATATGTAATGACACTTCAGTCACCGTTCAATCTCAAGTGGGGGTTGAGGGCGTCGCAGTCTCTGGGTCTCATTGATGTTCCCAGGGGGTTTCATATACATGATTGCCCTGATTTTTTCTGTGTTGGCTACTATTCCTCTTTTGGACATTATGAAACCCAAAAACTTTCTCGAGTCGACACCAAAAGCCCACTTAGCTTCATTTTCGGACACGGTGAAGGCTTGTGATGCCCCCAAATTCCACTTGGGATTTGGTGGAACTTAAAGCGTCGGGACATGCAACACAAGGTTACCTTCCCCCTTTCATGACAAATAAAAATGAATGCACCTAGCATGTATCTAAAAAATATACAATATTTGGAGCGGATACTTTATTTTCTTTGAGTAATACTATGTACTAGAAGTAACATATCTAAAAAACATACACATACTTTATAAATCCACATAATAGATGTTCAAAAGTTACAATGTATCTCCAAAGATCTGTAACATCACGAATACTAGAGACATCACTCCTTAAGCACATGTAAATACTACAAAAATATACTAGGCTAATCATCTGAGTAGCTTGAGCAACTCGACCAAGGAAGCCAACATACTATCGATGAAACAGAGTATCAAGGCTATAAACTTCGCGTCACTGTGTAGAAGCCTAATCAACCTCCTCCAGTCAACCGTCAGTCACATCTCCCGATCCTGGCACATGATCTACCATTCCGGGGGGAATGGTAGTTGTTGAGACTTCTAAGTGAGATTTGATTATAAATCTCAACAAGTTAACAAATAACTTTAATTAATAGCGTACTAATACATGCATGACAGTAAAAACATGAATGCTGACATGAATATGAATAAATGTGACGTGACGTGACAAACAACATGGCATATGCTGACATAATTTAAACTAAACTGAATTGACGTGAACTTGAGACTGAACTGACATGAACTTGAACTGAACGTGAAATAACACAACATAAAATTGGAACTTGAAACTGAACTTGAACATGAACCATGAATTTGAAATCTTGTTCATAAATAATTGATTAATTGAATATGAATTGTAACTGACATGAACTAAACTTAACATGAACTGAACGTGAAACTAACTTGAAATTGAACTTGAAAATGAACTGAACATGAACTGAATATGAACTAGGAGTCTTGTTCATAAATAACTGATTAACTAAATATGAACTGACATGAACTGAACTTGAAACTGAACATGAACTGAATTTGAAACTGAACACGAACTGAACATGAGCTGAACGTGAAATTGAAACTTGAAATTGACTTGAAACTAAACATAAACATGAACTTGGAATCTTGCTCATAAGTAACTGATTAATTAAATATGAACTGTAACTGACATGAAGGTGATATGAACTGAATGTGAAACTGAACATGAACTCTGACAATCCAAATGATTTCACCAGCTGTTTCGTTAGGAATAGTGAACAATTAGAATGATTTTGCCAAACGTTTTTCATCAAAGATACGCAGACAATCAGAATGATTATGCCATGAACATTTTAAATGAGATACCCTAACAATCAGAATGATTATGCCAAGAGCACCTAGTAATAACTTACATGAAAATACTCTAACAATCAGAATGATTTCACCATGAGCATTTTGGTAGAAGTACTCTAACAATCAGAATGATGAGGCCAGAAGTACCTTGTGTATCAATAGAGATACTCGGACAATCATAGTGATTACGTCAAGAGTATCCCATGCATGACTGACTGAGAAAATATTATTTTTCGTGACATGCTCCGTACTTGAGACATGACGTGACATGAAACAAAATGACAAATGACATGACATAACATAACGTGACATGTACGTGTGAATGACATGACATAACATGAAATAGATAAATCGTGTTGACTCATTAAGACACCATTTATAAACGCATCAATAACGGGTATAAATCGTGTTTTAACGGGTCAACTTGTTTTGACCCGTTTAGAATTTATTTCAAAATTAAAATTTTATTATTGTTAAGTTGTAATATTAGTATTTCTTAGTATGATTATGTTTTTATTGTTTTTATTGTTGGGATTGTAATTTTAGATCTATGCTCATATAATTTATTATTGTATGGTTTATAATATTAGTTTTATTATATGTTAAAATTTGAAAATTATTGATATATATTTTTTAAGATATTGTGGTTATTAATAAATATATATTTTAACTTTTATGTAAAATTATGTTAATTAGGTCAAATGAGTTATGCATTTTAGTTCAACCCATTTACACGAAATAAACGAGTTTAAATAAGTCGTGTCGTGTTAACATATTTCTAATTAATTATTAAATAGGTGACACAATCCGACCCGTTATCCAAATGAGTTGGGTTAGGATTTGGAAGTATAACACGTTTAGCTTAACGGGTTGGGTTCGGGTTGACCTATATAGTTGAATATTTATGACTTTTTACGACACGAACACGATCCAAAAATATGATTTGCCACCCCTATGTATAAGCGCATAAGAACATGAATAACTATTATCTTACCAACACACATACACAATATCCTGACAGTAAGTTAGCCTATAAACATGTACTTGAAATAAATCGTAGCATGACATAATATGACGTTTACAATAAGTATAATAACATGGATGATGGTTTCTTATCACCATACATACACAAGTATTCTGGAAGTAAGTTAGAGGCTAACTTACTCATACATAAACATGTACTTAAAATAAATGATAGCATGACATAATATTATTTTATAATAAGAATAATAACATGAATGATAGTTTCTTACCACCATACATACACAAGTATCCTGAAAGTAAGTTAGAGGCTAACTTACAGTGATTCAAGCGTGATGAAATTAAGCGTAAATAATAGGAACTGTAAGAAGACATTTTTAAAGGTTAGAAACTCCTTACTAGTAAACTTAAAAAAATAAAATTACTGACTTAGAGTAAAATTATCCTTTAACCTCCTACTTGAAGAAAAATGACCATTTTAACCATAACTTAAGGATTTCACATCTCAGCTCCAAAACTCACCAAGATTTACATAGAGAATGTAAATCTTGTCCTAAATCTAAATATCTAATTAGAAAGATTTAAATCAAAATATAAATACAAGAACCAAGCATGGGCCGAAACATACTAAGACTAAAATCCTTGATTTTTGTTGTAATTCTTTCAAACTCCAACTTTCATACTAAAACCGAATCATGCAACATAAAAAATCATATCCTATGATTAATGCTAGAACAACAAAAAAAAAAACTTACATCTTAAAAATCACAACTTCGTTCATGTCAAAATGTCAAGGTTTTTATCATAAAGAACAACCCTTGATGTTCTTGGTTTATCCAAATAGCTCCAAGAACTCCCAAAGTCAATAACATACTCTCAATATGTTCATAAAGCATTTCTAAGAACTATCATACTTTGAATAATTAAATCAAAATGACAAAAAGTCACGAAATCATACTCAACACAATCGGTTTGTACCTATTCTCCAAAATCGAGTACTTTGTGATTTGGTTTTTGATCAAACCATTAGATCCCAAATTTCCATGAAGTAAATCATCAATAAATAACATCATATGGTTCATATTAAACTCCTGAAACAGATCTAAGCATCAAACCTAAGATCACGTGTCAAATATTGCATAGAAACATAAATCCATCCGTGTCCCTCACATACAAGACCTAACTCGACATTTGTAGGCATAAAATTCATATCTTCATGATCAACATTATAAATCTTCAAAATAAAATCATACCACATATATAAAAGTCCTAAGAGCAACATATGTGAATATAAAAGTCATTGGAGCATGCTTTCATAACAAAAGACGTAAGCTTGCCCAGAACAGAAACTGTTTTCATACTCCTAGTTTTCAACTTTTTAGATCTATGCAAAGCTATTATCAAAAGCTTATAACATGCAACAAATCATTATAAAACTTTTTATATTATTATGTTAAATATAAACCATAAAAATATCAGACCAATATCTTGCCAAGAACTTAATAAAACAGTCAAGAATTCACACACTGCCTAGACTATCGCCCAGAATGATCTTTGAATGCTTAAAAAAACATTACACCCATCCAACGTCCATTAAAATTTACAAAAATATACCAATAGCAACTAGACTCAAATAGGAACAACTTATGTGAAGAGAGCTTCATGAGAATGTACTTACAAAAGCTTCAAAAAGTTCAAGCAAGAAAGAGTAATGAAATGGCAAGGGACGGGACTTATACTGCAGGAGGGGTTGAGAGGGGATGTGAAAGTGAGTTTTGGGTGATGTGGTGTCAGCAAAACCAGGTGCCACAGCCCATGATTTTTCAGCCTGTTGCTACCATGTGAGAGGGAGGTGGTGAGGTGGCTGTTGGCCTTTCTATCAACCGCTATTTGGGGCTAACTTGGGCAGTGAAAAGACACTCACGGTAGGGGAGAAACTTTCTCTACAAGCCCTGCCTTAGTGGTACAATTTCGTGGGCCTTAACTGAATGGGCCACATTTGGGGTTTCAATGGGGTTTGGTTTGGGGTTTGGGTTTCTAACAAGTCCAAATCCAAATTTTCTTGGCCCAATGAAATTACCAAGATATAAAAGAATAAATAAGGGTGTAATGACATAAATTTGAATGGTTAATAGCATGAGAAAGTGATTTAATCAAGTGATTAAACAGTAAGCTACAACCAGCCAATACTTAGGGTTTTGAGGCATTCATTTGGGGTTTGGGAAAACCATTTCGGGTTTCAGTTTTTCACTAAGGTTTTGGGGCTTCAATTGGATTCTAAGTATTTGGGATTTCACTAGGATTGAAACCCTATTTGGTTTTGCAAAATTGGATGGTTGGATGAATTAGTGTTTGGCTTAGGTAGAATGATCACAAATCTTGATTTTTCTTCACATTTCTATCTCATGGTTCCTTTTGGTGCCAAGTGTCTAATACTATTCATCAAGTGTGGCTAAGATCTTGTCAAGTGTCCAAATAAAACGTCTCTAGACTGATTTGGACAATCCATACAATGATATGAAAATCGACTGGACTAGGTGCCACATGGTGCTATCATGGATGTTACTATTCACTCCGAAAAAGGGAAAAAAAAATATTGTACCATAAAATCCTAAATAATCATACGAACCTAGTGGTGCAAATCTTTTCACAAAATTTGACTCTTAAGTGCCTCAATTAAATCAAAAAACATTTTCGAACACTTTTTATCCAGAAATTGAAAAACGTATTATTGCACCGTAAAATCCTAAATATTCATCTAAGATGATTGGTAGAAACCGTTTCTCAATCTAATACTCCTAAGTACCTACAATAAATAAAATAACGTTTTTGTCGCCATAGCACATAAGAAGCTGACAGACTAAAACCTAAACGATTGCATGAAACGTGAAACTTTTCTGCAATTTTTACAACGTTCCTAAGTCTAAAGAAATTCATCCACTGAATTTCTGGCAAACTATTACAGACATAGCATTCAGTTAACAAATAAATGTGTAATAGATAATTGTTGACATGGCATGGTATGTTATAACAATTACAATAATCATAAGTCACATGAATATGAACAACATAATTATTTCCACCATACATATATAAAAATACAAAGAGTAAGTTAGAAGCTAACTTACATAATTGTAGCATAACGTAAAGATACAGTAAAAAGAGCGTGACCTGAAATAAGATATTTTCTAGAGTTAGAATATCTCACTAAAACCTTATAAAATAAAACTTATTAACTTAATTTGCAAAGTTACACCATTACTTATGGGAAATTACAAAATTTTTCCTAAAATAAGGATTTACAAATGAACTCCAAAACTTACCAAAAGTTACATTCATTATGTAAATTTCATCCTAAATCTAAGTGTGAACTCAGAAAAATTTAAAACTAATTACAACTATACCAACTCTCTTATGGCCGATTCACTCTTAGGCAAAAACCATGATTTTGCTACTTTTTGACCATCCAACATACTAACAGGCTTAAACCGAATTTAGCAACTCTTAAAAATCACATATTTAGGTCTAAATCTAGGAGCGTACTTCACTTTACAAAATTCAACTCCTAAGTGTCTCGAACAAATCAAAATGTATTTTCGAACAACTGTTGTCAAGAAAATGAAAATAGTTTTATTGCACCGTAAAATCATAAATATTCATCTGAGACTAATGGCGTAGATAGTTTCTCATTCTCACATTCCTAAGTACCTCAAATAAATAAAATTGCATTTTTGACACCTAAGTGTGCCATAAACTGACTATGCTGACAGATTCAATCCTATGTGGTTGTTCGATTCGTGAGACCTTTTCAGGATTTTCACGATGTTTCTAAAGCCTAAAGAAATTCATCTACTGAATTTCTGGCAGTTTGTTATAAGGCTTCCCTCAAATCTTCCAGGTGCTGGTATGGTTCTTTGCTTTTGACTAGTAAATCATTGATGTGAACTTCCATATTCCACCCAATCTGGTTTTTGAACATTCGATTTACAAATCTCTAGTATGTTGCCTTGACGTTTTTAAGCTCGAAGGGCATGACTTGATAGTCGTATAGACCTGCTATAGTTTTTCGGTCTGTTATGAACGAGTTCTTCTCTTCGTCCATCATGTTCATCCGAATCTAATTGTACCCTGAGTAGGCGTGTCCATGAAGCTCAGCATTCAATGTCCCATCGTAGAGTCGACAATTAAGTTGATCTGTGGTTGTGGAAAATTGTCCTTTGGGCACACCTTGTTGAGGTCGGTGAAGTCTACACACATTCTCTATTTTTTGTTGGACTTTTTCACTAGTATGATGTTGGATAACCACCTGGGGTAGTGGGCTTCCTTGATGAATTCCACGGTGAGTAGTCGGTTGACTTCCTCGGCTATGGCTGCGTACTTCTCCTTGCTGAATGACATGTTCTTTCTTGTTGGAGGGATCAACGCAAAGGTGATGCTCAATGATTGCATTGTCTATCCCTAGCATATCTTCATGACTCCATGAAAACACGTCTCTATGTTCGACCAGAAGCTGCTTCAACGCCTCTTGTACTTCGGGTTGCAGTTGGGTCTCGGCCCGTGTTGCAGTCTTTGGTCGTTCAGGGTGTAGTGTCATTAGCTCAGCGGGTCATTGGCTTCTAACTGCTGCAAGTTCCCTTTGTCCTGTGTTTCTATGCCACCGTCAAGAAGGACCGGTGGGGGGGGGGGGGGGGGGGGGGAAACTTCATATCGATTCTGGTTTTTCCTGGTACAGATATCTGCTCCTCCCGTCTTAAGCTCTTACACGTAACACTCCTGTGCTAGGGCCTGCTTGCCTCAGACTTCTCCTACTCCCACCTCCGTTGGGAATTGCCTCTTCAAATGGTAGGTTGAGGTGACTGATCTGAGGTTGCTCAAAAAAAGGTGCCCTAATATGGCATTGTAGGATGAAGGGGCCTTGACTACAAGGAAGTTGATCATTGCAGTGGCGGTTTGTAATCCTTTCCCGACTGTGACCAGTAAGGTTATTGCGCCCAAGGGTTGTGCTGCATCTTCCAAGAATCCCTTCAATGGTGTGGGTAATGGTTGTAGTTTGCTAGGATCAATGCCCATCTTAGTGAACGCGTCTTAAAGGAGGATGTCGGCTGAGCTTCCATTGTCGATCAAAACCCTCATGATGGTATAGTTGGAGACTAATAGCGCTACCACCAGTGGATTGCCATGTGGATACAAGACCCCTTCGCAATCTTCTTCCCGAAAAGAGATGTTCTCCATGCTCTTTTGCATTGGTAGCTAGGGTGATCTGTCCAGAGTGTATATTTCCTCATATCTCTACCTGTGGGCATGCCCTTTTATGCTAGATGCAGAGGCTTCTCTCCCGGTGAAACCTCCCTCTATAGTATGGATTTCGCGTAGGGGTGCCTCACCACAGTTCGAGTTCTGGCGGGGAGCATCTCGATTGTCCCCTCTTGCCGATCACCGTCTTTTTGGGCTTATGCTTCATCGGACATCTCGATGTCCCTGTGCTCTCTACATAGGTGTTTGTTTCTCAGTCTTCAAGTGTTTCGCCACTAGGTGCTCCAACTCACCGCTTCCTCGTAAGTCCTTGAATCGTCTTTTCATCGTATAACAGTCTTCCGTCTAGTGGGTGTCATTCTGGTGGTAGGTACAAAAACGTCATCTTCTCTTTGACCTATCACCTTTTGTTTGACTTGGCGGCCTACCCTCTAACTGTACATTTAGGTTGTTGTGAACTAATCTCGGGCCACATTCCCATAGGGGCGCTCGTCTTTCTTGCATTTTGTCATGATGGCTTCGACTAGTCTTCTTCAAGGCTCTTCGTTCACTCGACCTTTGAGGGTTGCTATCTTTTTCTTTCATCTCTGCTTTTCGTGGTGCAATTAGAGATTGCAGCATGTCTTCGACGTTGACGAAGTCGTCGGTCCTATCCATAAATTCTCTTAATGTTGATGGAGTCCTCCTTGCTAGCTCTACCATGAATGGACTTCGGGGCCATATACCCCCCAAAGTGTAATCTTCTCATCTTGGTCGTTGGAAGTTAATCGTTCCTTATTGAACCTGGTGAGGTATGCCTTCAGGCTCTCTCCTTCTTTCTGCTTGATGGTCAGGACGTATGTTGTGGGTTGCATTCGCCTCTTGCTGGCCGTGAATTGTGTTGAATTGTGTTAGTAACTGTTTAGCCAATTCTTTGAAGCTATCGATTGATCCTGACTATAGCGCCCCGAACCAGCCTCTCACCACATGACGAGTGCATGAAAGTGCACTCTAAATACCCTATTATTAGATTAAAATGCTAACATGTGAATAGAAATAATGAGATATAATTTATATTATTGAATTTAATATCTATTCATATTGAGATATATTTGAGCATGATTTTATAATATTTTAAATCTCAAATATTGCATTATTGGTTGGTGAGAGATAATTTGCAATTGGGCTTTAATGTTAACATGTTTGGAAGTTTTGGATTTTAGGGACAAGAAATGAAAAGCATAAAAAAAAAAAAGAAAAAAAATCACATCTGCACGCGGGACCCAGGAGGGGGAATTCATTCTTATTCATTGGACTCACGCACACGTGGGACCCAATTTTTGGTTTGGAAAGTAATGGATGCAGCACACATTTTGGCCGAGAGAGATGCGCAGCACACATGTGGGCCCAACTTCAATTCAAAAAGAAAGTCTTTTGCTTTGCTCTTGGATGTGAGACACGCAGCAGCGGGGATAGTTTTGAGCGGCATGCAACACGGGCCTTTCTTTTGAGTTTTAGACGTAAGGTGGGAAATGAGGAGATTTCATTTTTTATCCTTGTGGAGTTTCTATTTTGAACGCAAGTTGGAGATTTTGAACAGGAAGTTGAAGGCAACACGTGGGGGGCAGTTTGAATTTACTTTGACTTCTTTTTTGGGTGAGAGACGTAAGAAAGGAGGGAAATTTTTTTTTGCTTGGCCTGGGGGATGCTCACATAGATCTGGAATGAATGTCCATGGCCGCCGTTGGCTCTTGAGATTTTTGTTGTCCATTATATTTATGGGTAACTAAATTCTCAAGGGATGAACTTGCACAGTAGATGGTATTTTTAATTTATATATTTGATTTTCAATTACGAAAACTCTTTTGTTTTATCATTCTCAATTCATTGTTGATGTTTTTTTCTTCGAATAATCATAGAATTTATTCTGTTTATGGATTCAGTCATGCTTTTTCTATTGAATAGATTGGTTCTTTGATTATGTTTGGATCAATTATTTATCTCTATTGATTTAATTCTTTACTGCAAAATCACTCCCTGAGCATATTGTCGTCGTTGGATTTTCTCAATAGGGATAATAATTTACGTATTTTAAAAGTAGTGAATGATTTTTCAAAGAGTTACATTTGATTTAATTTTGGTTTATAAATCTATACCTTCCAATTGGAAATTTTGCGAATTGAGTTCCCAATTGAGTTATTCAATGAATTAAGAATAATTAAAATATTGGATTTGTGCAAGGGATTCCCGACGCTTTACTGTTTGTCAAATTTGAGTACTTTTTCCGTTAGTCACTTTAGTTTGCATCTAAAATTAATCTTTGTTCTCCATTAATCATTTAATATTTTTCTTTAGTTTCTTTGTTCCTTCTGCTATTATTTTAATTTCTCTTTGTGGAATCGACACCCCAAACCTATGCTACGACTACCGCGTTATTCTTTGGACGTTATTACCACGCCTTTCAATGTCAAAGGGAAAGTTCGACATACCACCTCCCCGGGGAACCAGTGAAGGGTCATGTGTGCTTTAAAGTTTTCTAGGTGGTCTACTAGATCTCACGAGCCATCATACAACTATATTTGTTGGACCTTTAACTTTGGTGGGAGCAGCACGACCATCACCTCCGAGCTATAGAGTAAGTCTGTGTGGTTAAGCAACTGATTGACTCCTTCTATCTTCTTGGCTATCTCCTCATATTTATCAACAAGGCTGCACAATTTGTCATGTAGCTTCATTTTCTCCGCTTCCTTGGCATTTGTTCCACTTGCACTGTGTGCCTCTCCTTATGGTTGTTCACTTTGGTCTGGTGCGGCACCCTTGCTGTAGTCCTGATTTTTCCGTTTCAGGCTCTCATTCTCTCGCTGAAGGGCCTCCATCATTTCACTCTTCTTTTTAAACTATTCTTCCATCTCCATAAGTCACGCCCTCATATTTATGGAGGTGGTTTCCTGGTCACGGTTGTATGGGAGCACGTTGTAGTAGGCATGTGAAAACCACGTTGAAACAACTTCAAAGGATATGTGTCGATCCCATAGACGGCGCCATTGTTTAGGACGTATTTCACCGCCAACTGATCACACTAACCTACAACAAAGAAAGAAGGTGGCCGGTGTGCCTGGTGCACATCCGATGCCTAAGTTAGAGATATATGTGTATTGCCTGGCAATAAGGGGTCTGAAAAATATTACCTTGGACTGCTAGCGTTGATCCTTTATATAAGGGTGAATTGTTGTTGATAAGGATAGTCTAACTTTTCCCCAAATCTCTTGGTCTTGATTGCCAAATTCTTAGGATATGATTTTAAAAGGAAAGGATTAGCATATCAAGGATAAATATCTCGAGTATCTCGTTGTTTCCCTAGGGGTAAATATCGTGGATTGGTGATAATTATCATATTAATCATGTTGGGGCAGTAAGATCTCATGGTGGCAAGTGTATGGTGCTCCATCAGCTTTCTAACTCATTGAACCCAGTATGTGGGCCTCTCACTCGCCATGGGGCCGTCTAATAGAGGCAAAAAGGCATCTCCAATACCCTTATTTTTTTTACTGTTTTTAAATGATTTCATATTATATATAATTTTGAAATATTTTAGTTTTTTAATTAACCATGCAGTATGACACATTTTTCTAAAGGAAATCTGGCGAAGGGATTAATTGAATCAGTTCTGCTGGGTACAAGCGGGGCATGCAAGCGGTAGGTAACCAGCTGTTTTTTGGGTCTTACGTGGAATAAAAAAATAAAACAGAAAGCAAAAAAGAAAAAGAAAAATAAGAAAAATAGGACCTCTCTCTTTTTCTTCTCATGGCGGCTGGACTTTACAACATTCAAAGATTGTTCCATAGCACTCCTCGGAAGTGATTCTAAAGGAAGCAGACTGAAATCGAGACCTGCCCACAAAAGGGCCCTCCAAGACAGTGGTGGGGCAAGGCAATTTTGTATCGAAGAGCAACTTGGAGGAAGTTCCAAGCACTTGGTGGTGAGGTTGGTGAGAGTGGTATAGGCCTGGGCTTGCCTGGTTCTTCTTCCTAGTAAAATGGAACTGAGGCTGAGGAGTGGAGTGGTGGGGTTTGCATCCCAGAAGGATATATTGACTGTATCATGGGTGGGACTGAAAGGAGTGGTAGCTTTAGAATGGAGCTTACCTCCGGCTCTACCTCTCCCACTGTTCCCATGTCTCTCTCTCTCTCTGGGTGCTTTTCGATGTTCCCCCTTCTCAGACACTTGCACTCATAGAACTAGTCCAAAAGCCTAAACCCAGAATCAAGAAAAATTAGAGAAACTTCATAGGCTCAAATCGAGAGCTCTTTCAACCTTGAGTTCGCCTTCACTCCTTTAAATCCGATGCTAAATACCAAAATGTTAGAAAGCAAAACAAATCCAGTCTTTTAGTTACTCTGTGCACAAATGCAAACAAAGAAATACTGGAAAAGAAGAAAGAAATTTCACTATATTGTAATTTAAAGACTACAGAACAAAGTATGAATGTCCAGGAAGTTGCAATTGAAGTTTGTTTAGAATGGTGGTTGTCTGCTTATACGGAGAGGGAGAGAGAGAGGGAGAGGTAGGTTGGAGGAGAAAGGAGAGGGATCGGTCGGTCGATCGGAGGTGAGGAGAGGGATGGATTACAACTGAAAATGAAAACGCATTAACGTGGCTACGCCGATTGCAAGCCGTTTACAACATGCGCTTGCAAGTTGCATTTTTCTAATTGAAAAGGTTATAAACATAATTGTTTGATTAAAAAGATAAAATTTAAATTTTAAGTAGCAAAAACATAAAGATGTTAAATTTATAGATTAATTATGTACTCAACCTAAATTAAATTTCTAAAAGAAAAATCACAATTTCGCATTTCGCACCAATATAATGATGTTAGGTACATATTACGTTGGTGGCGCTACAAGTGATATTATTAACTTTTTTCATTGATTGGGACATAAATAACCAAAACCACCACATTTTAATTCAAAAAAAAATAATAATAAAGCGATCTTAATTCAAGTATTAACAAAATTTCTATTAATTCTATAATTATGCAAACCCCATAGCAATATAACATGATAAACTTTGCATTTGAAGAATCACAATACTTGTTGCTGCTGTAAAAATCGTTTAACAGGCCAAAAGGGGAGAAAGAGTCAATCCCGGCCCACTGGGGCGACTTGGACCACATTTGGTGTTGTTTGGAGCCCCCGGCAGGGTTCCGGTGCGGCTGTACAGTGGTGATGCGTACATCTATAGCGGTGAATGGAAAACATAAGTGCAAAGAAATAAAAGAGATGAACACATGGGTTTACGTGATTCGACATAATGCCTACGCCCATGGGCGTTTGGAGAGGAGAAATCCACTATAATATCATTGTTTACAGTCTCTCATATCTCACTGTACAATGGTGATGCTGAATACAACTTTACTGGAGAAAAGGCCTTTACTTGAACTCCCTGTCCCAAGGTTGAAGGAGAAGAGAAGAAGAACCGAAGAAGAAGATCCCCTTAGTCATCTGGCTGAAGGTATTTTATACATCTATTTGTGCGTGCCTGTCATTGCGTGTGTCAGGAAGCCTTCCCTTCCCACTTGCTCCATTCATGTTGATGCTCTGAAGTCTGCCACCTGCCTGTCATGTCCCCCACTCATATCTCTTGTCCCCCACTCATAATGTGGCCTGGTGGCTGGGTCTTGTATTGAGTTTTATTTTTTTACCCCCTCACAATACCCATTTGTGACGGTGTCTTTTAGAATTGAAACCCATAAAAGGTAAATACGACAACCAATAACTTTCAGTTCATATCCTAGCTAGGACATTCTGTCACCCCAAAATATTTTCTATCAAAACAAACAAAACTTAAACTGCGGCACAAGGCCAAAGAACGATAAAACTGTACAATCTTGTTAGTCTTTGAATGGAGCATAGCACTAGGCATTTGATTGTAGAGAGTTATATCTTTACATGTGCTCTTGTCACCTGTCTTTTAAATGGGAGATACTGGAAGTACTCTTTGCCTCGTTTATCATAATGTCGCAAGGAAAAACTGTCAGTGCTGGTTGCCGTTGGAATGCAACTTCCTTGCAAAGGTTACTAGAAGGCTATTAATAGCATTAAAAATTCAAGGTACAATGTTCCCAATGTTCCTATTATCTATTACGTGTGACGTAGTTTTGGGCACCAATTAGATAAACACACTCTGTCCCATTATGTAGAGTTAGCAAATACAGGATTTTTGATCTGATACGATATAAAATCATCATTTATTTTAAAAATTTAAAGAATAAAAAGATCATGTAGATTTTATTGTTTATATTTATATCTTAACAGGGTATTGAAATTAGAGTGTCGATGCTCCCAAATTTCTCCTCGTGGAGAGATGGAATTTGGAGGTACCACGATTTGTTTCTTTGGTTTTTTTTCTAAGATTCTTACTTTTATATTGTTGAGATTTTTTTTAATTAGTTTATTTTTGTTTCTATTTATCTATATTTTAATGTTTCCTTTAAATTTTCGAGTTTTATGTATGTTTTTTTTAATGGTCATGTATATATTTCTATATTTTCTTATTTTTCTTCTTTTATACATGTTTTATCTTTATTTTACTTTTTGCTTTTCACTAACTTTGGATTTTTTTCATTGTTATGCTTTTCTTTTAACTCTTTATTGAAGTGACACTCATAGAGGTCTAGAAATAAAAATCTCATGAGATGTATTGGCTTTTTTTTGTAATTTTATATTTTTTGTTTTCGGTGTAAGAGGTAAATAGTTAGATGAAGTTGTGTTTAGAAAGTAGAAATATTTATATGTTTAATAGATGCACGGATTGAAAGTCTACAGTTTTCTTAAAATTCTGAAAAAAAAAATCCAAATAACGCCAGAAAATAAAGAATGAAAATGAACTAAATTCTTTGAATATGAACCTTTTTTAAATTTATGAGCTTCAACATGTACCTTTTGTGAGCTTACTCATAAGGTCTGCCACCATGTACTTGAGAAAAACGATTAAACTTATTCCTATCTAATTTGGCATTAAGTTTCAATAAATTAGGCAGAATTTCTCTTTTTTTTCCATTTTAACTAATAGTTAAGCTCATTTGGGAAATGAAATGAGATCAGATGAAAAATTTGTGAATAATACTTTAATGATTTGAGTTAAGATGTTTTATTAGATTTTGAGAAATGAGAGAGAAAAAGTTGAATAAAAATATTATAAAACTAAAATATTATTATAATGTAATTTTTTAATATAATTTTTGTTTTAAAATTTAAAAAAGTTGAATTATTTTTTATGTTTTTATTTAGAATTTTGGAAAAATTGAAAAGATTATGCAACTATTAGATGAAAAAGTTCAAAAATTTAAGATTGAAAAATGTGTATTTAAGTGATATTTGAGAAGGAAAAGAGATGAGATGAGATGGGTTTCCAAACGAGACCTAATCTCCATTTGAGATTGTTGTGGATAGAGTTTTTAGCCCTATGGTCATAGAATTTTAGTCTATAGAAATAGCTATACCACAAAAAAATGGCAGTTAGATACTAAATTCATTTTCTTTTCTCAAGAAAGAAAGACTAATGATGACAAAATTACTAGTTTTGGACAAAAGTTTAATTAGTAAATTTTATTTAGCTTATTCTATGGTTTTTTCTTTTATGGATGGGGCACATTTACATCTTTGGGAAACTGGAATTACTCTACAAATCCTTGAGCGAAAATGAGGGGTGGAATTTGTTGAGATCTTTTAAGCCTTGGGGAACTAAGGATGGTGTGTGATCAGGGATTTTAATGAAATTAGAATTGTTATTCTAATGGGTGTGATCACAAACGGTGTACCCCTTAGAATGACACTCTCTAACATGGTGATGGTTCCCATGAGGGGTGATGTTTAAGTATTAATAGACACAACCTTTTGATTTAGTCAAAAGGTTGTGTGTGACTAGTGAAGTGTCAAGAGACACAACCTTTTGATTTAGTCAAAATGTTGTGTCACTTCTTAAGGTTGTAACCTTTGGGTTACCATTGGATTACCAATGGTTGTGCCCTTTGCCAACCAGTGCATGATGACCTATAAATAGGAGTCATTGGTGCACAAACGAATACACTCAATTATCTTTGTTCATCACCAACTTGTGGGACAAATACCCTCACAGGAGTGTCACCATATTACCAAAATTCTGCTTTCATTTGTTCTTCATTATTCTACAGTGGTATCAGAGCTAGGTTATGTCAGAGGAAATTTTATCGTGCATTGTGAAGACGATAAATAGGCAAGTGCTTGGTTTGGCAACCATACTTGCATATTATAATCATCTTCGTTTGCTTGAAAATCCGAGAGATAAATTTTTTCAGATCACAGTGGGAGGTCTAGAGTACACTGGGAATCTTTAGAATCTTGTAAGTTATTATTATTTTGAAAAAAATTATTGGCATTATTTTACACAAAGAAATAGTGAACTATCTAGCCCATTTCCACACATCGTTACTGTTTCGGCCAGTCGCCAGAGTTCCTCACCGCCATTGGACTTCATGGAACTCGGGAGCACGTCGGAGTCCTCATCGTCGGTCACCAACTGGTCGAACGGAAGTGAAGACACAAGCTTCACCGTTTCTGGAAAGTCCCAGCGCGAGGTTGAGGACGACCCTTGACAAAACGGTACAACGGTCATCAAGTTCAAATTCGGGAGGGACTAAACGACAACGTTGTTTTGTCCAACGGTCAGGAATTTCAAATTCCTTCTGGACTAAACGACATTGTCGTTCAGCCTAAGGAGAAAAACAACATTGTTGTTTTCGGCACTGAAGAGACACAACGGTCACCTCCAAACGGCATCGTTTTGCCACCTTCAAGCCGAGCCGCTTACCGAGCTGTTGACCGAGCTGCCGACCACCGGTTTTCTCCAAAACCCGGTTTGAACCGGCTGAATCGGTTTCCTGAACCAGTTCGTGACATATTTGTTCAATCGGGCCGTTCGATATCATTTCAAGCCCAATTTGGTCTGTTCAAAAGCCGTTGTGCTCCAAATTTCAAGCCAAAACATTACAAAGCACCTGTTGGTCGAAATTGTCGCTAGAAATTCTTTGAAAAAGGTGAAACATCAAGGAAAGGTCGTAGATATCCTCGATCGGAATGTCACTTTCATTATTCTCCTTATTTAAAATATAATAGGAGAATTTCTAGACTGTCATCTTAGATTAAATCCAAAGGTTATTATTACTATTAAGTTTGTAATAGTTTTAATTTTTCACAGTTGAACTATTGTATTTAAATAGTACACATTTATTATTTCTATATTCTTCTTGTTGATTAATTTTTTAAGATTTATTATTCATGGCACCGAAGAAAAGTATTGATCCCTCAGGGATAAATAGAAAATATGAGGTTTATGAAGTTTGGTTAATTTTAGGGCTCATTTGCAAATAGTAAAAATTTAGGACCATATTGGCAATTTTGGAAAGTTTAGGGGTATTTTTGTAAATATTAATTTTTGAACCCTTTTGATTATGAACATCTTCTTTAGAAGATCAAATCCTAACTTAGTATAACCTTGTTTACAGCCGCTACGATTTTCGAAACTCGAACAGTTTGTAAGTTGGCATCTAACTTACACTTGGATAATTTATTTATGATTTATTGATAAATGTCACATTCATGATATAAATGTCATTTGAGCATGAAACATCATGTTATATGATACATTGAGTACATGACTACTTGCTTACATGACATGTGCAATTGTTCATCATTTGAACCATTTTATACAAAATAGTCATTTCAACACTAAACATACTTATAAATATTCTCAAGCATAGCATGAAAACTTAATTTTGTCACGACCCCAAATGCTAGAATGTGAATTTATCCTAGTGAAACTCCTCTGTCCACTCTGTAGTGAGTAAACAAGGAGTGATAACCCATAGGTTGACGAAAAACAATCAACGGGTTTCGAATGAGTTCTTTTTAAAGAACGCTGAAGCGAAGTCAGAATTTTATGACACCTAAGGCTGGTGGGTGTATTGTTATGATGTTATGATGATGATATGTTATGTTACCAATGCATTGAGAACGAGTCTGCAAACAACTTAGTTTTAACATGAGTTGTACTACGGTCACCAGCAGTGCATATGTGGAACTATGATAATACCATACGTTATGATGTTATGTTAATGTGATTGTTAATGATGCTTAACGATGATGAAATGTTATGTTTTTTTTTTTAAAGTTGAATATGAATGCAACATTTATCAATAAATCATAAATAATCATCAAAGTGTAAGTTACAGGCTAACTTACAGACTGTTGAAGTTGGAAGTGAGGTAGTGGTTATGATAAAAATTGTACTAAGTTAGAATCTATACTAACTTAAGGAAAAAATAAAATTTTCTAGATAAAGGAGAAATTATGAAAATACCCCTAAACTTCCAAATATTTCTACTAATGTAAATACTCTCCAATCTTAACCAAAATTCATTGTCCTCATATCTTGCACATTCTAAGACCATCTTACCTTAAAAAAAATCAAAGTGATCTTAGCCTATTCATTCTCAATTCATGGCATGCTCTCTAGTTGATGCCTATACGAAGTTTTGACTATTGATCCTCATGAATGCAGACATCACAAATTCCTCCAATAATAATAATAAAAAGATGATCACTATAAATCCTCAATGACGAAATAAAAGCTTAACTTTGAAGTTCATTCCAACACTTAATCATGCCTAATAAAATCCTTAAATTCTAACTAAACCTCAATCGATGGATGATATGACCTTTGTATCAATGACATGGTAGAATTAAATCATGCATTCTTCTTGTCCCAATCATAAGGTTTTTTAAATGCTCATATTTCAAGTCTAAGTAAAATAAGTCAATTTCCTCAAATGAAGCATGATTAAAAGTCAAACCATACATCCTTTGATGATAAACACAAGATAGAGATTAAAATCTATTATGGCATGTTTCTAACCTCAAACTAAACCTTCAAAAATATTCTAAGACATAATTGAATCATATCATGAATTATCAATGCATGGCATAACTAATATTTTCACCAAAATAATTTAAACAATAAACCTATCCACCAATATTTTGCCTTCTAGCTAAACATGGTATCTCATGCTATAATCACCCAGAATTAATGCTAAAACTCAAAAACACAACTTAGCATATAAACTAAGATCTAAAGAGAAAACTTACAAAGATTCCGTAACCTTTGAAGCTTCCCACTCAAAGCTCACAACTCAAGAACTCACTTAGAACACTTAAGAACTTCAAAGAACTAGAGGATTAGAACACTCAAGGGAGTTTGAGGAAGTGAAGTGAGGAAGAAGTGGGGGTGGAGTGGAGTTTATATAAGCTCCAAGGGGTGTGTGTGGTGTTGGCAAGGTGGCCTCCCATTGGGGGGTTTGCCCGATGGTCATGATGCTACCTAGCCTAGAACCTCCTTGGGTGGTTGGCTAACTTGTTGATCATTGCGCCTTAGAGTAGACTGAAATGGCTATGGGGAGAGGGGCTTTGCCGTGTGGTAGTGGTGAAAGGGTGGTGCAATTAATCCAATTCTTAAGGGTTAATGATGCTACCGGGTATGGGGTAATTCACAAGGCAAAATTTTTTTGTCTTATCCATTTGGACTATCCTTTTGGCATTTTGTGGCTAGTTTAAGGCATACTTGAGTATCCTCTTTAGGTGGTAGACGGTGGGAATTGGGTGGTGAAGTGGTAATCAAATAAATGGAGAATTTTCATGAGTGGTTGTTGAAAATTCAAGGGGATTTTCGGATTAGACAAAATTTGGGGTTTTAGCTAGGGTTTTTGAAAATCAAGCTTGGTAGGAAATTCCATGAATAAATTGAGGGGCCAGTGACAAAAATGTCCTTGATAAAAATGGTATAAAAATATTCGAGCTAGGGGCACATTAGTCCATTGCACACAAAAGTACACATGGGTGCTGATTGGTTATGGTTTTAGGGTTTGACATGCCATTACCCTAAATGACATGTGTAAAAGTTTAATCTAAAATTCTAATATGATCTAAGAGTAATAGAAATGGATAACCAAATAAGGAAATTTTAGAACAAAAGGATGAAAAATGATAAAAAAAAAAAATCAATCTTAAAACATGGTTTCAAGATCACTAATCGTGTGGTGATTGATCAATGCTCTTAACCAAGATTCTAAACTTAATTTAATTCTTTCTAAAGCTTTTAGGGTCGTGGACTACACTAATGAGCTAGTCTTCTAAATTCTAGTGTTAATCTTAGAGTTAATCTATAAGGATAAATAGGCGAGGTGTTACAGTATCACTATTAGTGCACCTAGTGGTGCCCATTCTTGAGGAGGATAGGATTTTATCTGCTAGCCATGAAAAGAGCGATGAGTGTAAGGGTCGCTAACCCAAACACACAGGATATATAGTGCATATCGGCCATGAGATTAAAAGAGAAAAGATTGTGAAGGCATGACTCAGACTGAATGAGACTGCATGACTAAACTTTATGATTGAGACCTTGATAAATTAAGGGGGGAATATATGTATATGTATTAATGTGACTGAATATGATGAATGTAACTCGATGTGACTATGAATGTTATCACATGAATGAAAGACTATATTCTCATATGTCTACAATATAAAGCAATCCTTACTAAGTGTAACAACAAGCCAGAAATTCAACGAATGAATTTCATTAGGTTATAGGAACCTCGAAAGGTTTCACGAATCGAGTAATCACGTAGGTTTTAGTTTGTCAAGACAGTCAGTTTTACTACTAACTAGGCTGCTAGAGATACAATTTTATATATTTGAGCTATTTTAAGTGTGATAATGAGAAACGGTCTATGTTATTAGTCTCAGATGAATATTTAGGATTTTATGATGCAATAAAACGATTTTCATTTTCCGGACAACAGTTGTTCAAAAATGTGTTTTGAATTGTTCGAGGTACTTAGAAGTTGAATTTCACAAAACGAAATACACTCCTAGTTTCATATGAATATTTATGATTTTATGATGCAAAATTATTTTCACCATTTTCGAAGTGAATAGTGACCCTAGTGTAAGTGTTATGTGGCACTCAGTCTAGTGTTTTTAAGATCACAATATGGAATGTCCAAACTAGGTTTGAGAATTTTTATTTGGACTATTGGCAAGATCTTAGCCACACTTGATGAATAGTATTGAAAACTTGGCACCAAGAGGAACCATGAGATGGAAATGTGAAGAAAATCAAGTTTCGTGATCATGCCACCTAAGCCAAATACTATTCCATCAAATCATCCAATTTGTGCCAAACTAAAGAGGGTTTCAACCATAATGAAACCCTAAATACTTGGAATCCAATTGAAATCCCAAAATCTTGGTGAAAATCGAAACCCCAAGTATTTTCTTCAAAACCCTAATTGTAACCGGTTGTAACTTAGTATTTAATCACTTGATTAAATCACTTCCACATGTTATTAACCACTCAAGTTCATGTCATTACATCCTTATTTATTCTTTTATATCTTGGTATTTTATTGGGCCAAGAAAAATTGGATTTGAGTATGTTAGAAACCCAAACCCCATCGAGATTGTGTTAAGTTTGATTTTGTGACTTTTTGTGGTTTTGGCGTAATGATTCAAAGCATGATAGTTCTTATAAATTTTTTATGAACATATTGAGAGTATATTATTAAAATTTTGGAGTTCTTGGAGTTGTTTTGAAAAGAGATAGACCATGAACATCAATGGTTGTTCTTGAGATCAAAATACTTGAAGTTTTATTACGAAGAAAGTTGTGATTTTTATAATATAAGTTCTAGCATGTTATTTAAGCATAGGATGCGACTTTGTATGTTGCATATTTCGGTTTTAGCATGAAAGATAGTGTTTGAAAGAATTGCAACAAAAAGCAAGAGTTTTAACCTATACTTGTTTTGGCGTATGCCTGTTTGACCTAGTTGTGTTATGTTTTAAATTTTTCTAATTAGATATTTGGATTTTGGACAAGATTTACATGAGTAAATGTTTAACGAAAACTCTACTCAACCTCCGGTTTTTGGGTCGCACTCCACACTCCTAATGTGGTGAACCCGGTTCCTTACCCAGTCATGGTTCATTAATTTCTTCAAGATTTTGATTTCTTCATGGTTCATTCTCTCTCTCCCCTTCTCCCCCTCTCCATCACTACGAAAACGAGCACCCAGCTACTTTTTTTTTTTGGTTGCCTGATAGACTTCTTTCTCATTCTTAATTTTTTAGACTAAATCGTTGATCAATTCTCTACGGAGAAGATGGGGTTACAAAGGTATACCATAAGTTGAAGTGGTACTGTAACAAGTCAATTTTTTTTTCTCTTTTCTTTCTTTCTCTTCTGCCGGGCCCCAAACCCTCTTCTTCCTTTCCCTTCCAAAACCACCAGACAGACATTTAGAGGCAGTCCCTCGTTTCCCAATCCCATGAAGAAGATGAAAAAGAGACTGAGAGAAAGAAGCAAACTAATAATGGCTCTCACAAGCAGCAGTTCCTTTATTCCCACCGAATCCTTTGTTCAAGCCCATTCTTCTCTCCTATGGTTCTCACAAGCAGCAGCTCCTTGATTCTCACAAGAAAGCACTCCAGCTTTCCTTCTCCAGTGCGATGATTGCGTCGAGAGCTTCAAGGAATTCAATGCCAACAATACCCATGAAACGTTCAGAATCATCCTCCAAATGGGTGATGTTTTAATGTTAAATGCCCCTCACCCCAGCCACAGTTCTCTCTCCCTCAACCCAGATCTGCCTCCAGATCGCATGGACACCAAGTCACCAACCAAGATCGCATGGTAACACCATTTTTCCGAAAATGTTATTTTTGGTGGATCTCGTGTAATTGTTTTGCACGTACACTGATTTATTGCGACTGGTTGTGTTGATTTATTTGGTTGATTTTTTTTTTTTGTGATTTCTAGTATACAAATGGTTGTGTTGTTGAAATAGTGATGGGCGTCAGCCTTCTAAAGAAGTGAAGAAGAACGCGGGGGTGGGGATGAACCTTCTGGACTGGACCAAAACACACATTTTCTTTTCTTTGAAAAAAAAACCACGTAGGCTAGAGTGCGGAGGTTGCGTGAACAGTAGGTAGTTGTGTAGCAAAACTCAATGTTTAAACTGTTTACAACTGCAAGCGTTAGGATGTGGTAACATCCTCGTGAGCTCCATTGTTCATGCTAGAGTGTTTAAACTATTTTGAAATTCTATGGGTTGACAAAGTACCATCAACAAGCTTCGAATGAGATCTAATTAACTCTAGAGCGAAGCCAGGCTCCAACGCCAGTGGAGCAAAGCCAAATACCTATCACGAGATACGTACATTACGCTTTTCATAACAGGTGCAGATACCTGTGAATTGATACATGTTAACGCACTCATAGTTGGTATAGATACTTCTAATGTGATGCAGTATCTGTAGGGGCACACAACTCTAAGGGACCTATGTCGCACCCACAGTTCACGTTTATTTATTAAGTTATTATTGATCAAGATTCTAAGTTCATGTCCATGTTCAGTTCAAGTTCACGTTATTTCATGTTCAAGTTCAAAAGTCATGTTATGTCACGTTTAGTTTCAAGTTCACATTAGTTCAGTTCATTTCATGTTAGTACATGTCATGATATCTGTCAAGTCACGTCAAGCTTACTCATGGCTCACGTTTTGCATTCATGCTTTTACTATCATGCATGCATTTATAAATTGTCAGTTTAAGTTGTTTGTTAACTTGTTGAGATTTATAATCAAATCTCACTTAGTAGTCCCCACTACCATTCCCCCAAAATGGTAGATCATGTGTCAGGACCAAGAGGTGCGCAACAGAGGATGATCGCCTGGAAACGGTCAATTAGACAACGACACGATGTGGAGCTCATCGCTTTAATGCTCCATTTTATTGATAGTATTATGGCGTCCTTGACAAAGTTTTGACTTTCGAGAGCTACTTGATGGATTAGCCTAGTAGTTGCCTTAGTTTCTGCACGTACTTAAGGAGCTCTGCCTCCGATACTATTATGGTTACAGATATTTTGGACTTACGTTATAACTTGAACGTCTATTATCTTAAATTTATAGAATATGTTTTATGTTTGTGATATAACACGTCTGGTGCATAGTATTGCTTAAAAAAAAATATCCGTTGCAAATACTACATATTATTAAATGCATGGTAGGTGCATTATATCGTAATTGTCATGAATGAGGGCAGATAACCTTGTGTTGCATGTCCCAATACTTCATAGTCCATCCGATCCCAAGCGAAATTTGGGGATGTCACACTAAGTGTTCGACTCATTTTTTTTTTTTTAATGTGTCTATCCCAGGAAATGCTTTAAAGTGGGTTTGAAACCGTAGGACAAAACTTGGCTCAGGGAGAAGGGAGAAAGGCAAAAGCCTAGATCACATATTTACGTTTTACTTTATGATTTTGATAGCACTAGATTGATAATTTTTGTTAAATGCTTCTGCAAACTCTCTTTCAGTTTTATAAACTACATTTCAAAAATGAAATCTTTTGTACTTAACGCTTCATGAAGAAAAAAAAATTGTTGAAGGCATGTAACATTTCAGTCCCTCTGTTTTCTTAAATTAACATAATTCTTAACCCTATGGAGACTCCTTCCCAATTTTATTAAAAACTCTCACTTATGGCGGAGGAATACCGTGGTAACATGATTAACCCTATGGAGATGGGGATTACAATTATTATTATTATTATTAGTTGTACCATAAGATATCATCAAGATGACTTTCGAAATTCTGAATAAAAAATTATCTATACAAGGAACCATGACCCATGATAAATGTTTTGGAAAAGATAACAGATAATGTTTCTCATCTGAAAACCATTTCCTGGGGCCTACCTTTCATCCTACAACATTCTAATGCTAGATGTGATTACTCATTTTTCGCTTCTTTAGGATCAGCATTACTTACCTCCACATCCAAAACAAGAAAAGTTGAAAATCAGTCACCATGGCTCCGAAAAACGGCTGTTCTCCTTTAGACTTTAGAGAGTTTCATGTACACTTGATATGGATCGAGACAAAGTTGTCAAAACTTTCATGCTGCTAATAGAACATTTCTCTGCCACTAACTGTGAATTTACAGATGTAAAGGAAGGCAAGTGAGTGCAAACCGTTTGCTGATTCCATTGCCAGTGTGGAAAGTTTGCTCTTTCACAACCTGCAAATCACATGGGGAAATTCATTTAGCAGGCAATCCATTTTTAGCTAAAACATGCTAAACTGAATGTATAAGGAATAGATTTATAGATAATAAACTATAAAAGTAAATTGGCTCTTTTCAACAGGAACATCACTTACACCAGTTTCTTTTTCTTGTTTTACTAATTAATTAATCTTAAAAAAGGACAGATCAATAGAGTGGCCATATCCGTCTATGATATATTTATAATATCAGAAATTTATATTAGAGATGATGCTTTAATGATGATGCCCAAACCAACCATAGATTTAGTGACTAATGATTCTTGCTACATGCCAATGGTATTAATCCTTATCCCAGACAACTCAACCGGAAGTACTCAAGTCTATGAAACAATCACAATAGCTAGGGATGCCAATGGGTGGGTTTGCCACAGGGTAACCATTCCACGGTCCACCTAGTTGTCTAAACCACAGGGTAACCATTCCACCTAGTTGTCTAAAAACATTCTCACCCAGTCTCTACCTCGTTCACGCATCAAGTTTTAGCAAGAGGACCCATCCTGGCTCCATTTATGTAAAGGAAAACCCAAACTTGTCCGGTACTACCGTCTTCTACTTCCCCACAATAATTTCAACTTCTCCGCCACACCTAGAACAAGATCATATTCAGAAAGGCAATGTCCAAAAAACCATAGAAAACAAAATTCCATTGTAAATCAAGAATTCAAATCAACACAACTATTTTTAGCATCGGCCCAATAACCCTGAATCCTAAAAAAAAATAAAATCGGAACCATAAGTGGAGATGCAGTTCAGAAATCCCTGTTAACATGGATCCAACATCTAAAATATAAACTTCCAAACATAGATATGTTTTTACAAATGAATTTTTGGTTAGAAATTAAGTCGAGAAAAGGAAAAGGCAAAAGAAACTAATCACAAATGGGGGCCACAATATTTATTTCAACTGGTAAAAAGGCCAACTTTCACAGCTGCAGACATCAAGAGAAATACCACTAGTAAAATATGAAATAAAAGATGGAGAGAAGCTCTCAACCTTCAAACGGTAATACACCCTATTACATTGGAAACTAAGATTAAGAGAATGGTCAGAGTAAAAGCCTATACCTAGCAATAGGATAAACTTAGCTAACACACCCATAACCTCACTCTCAGACAAGGCTAATAAAATTTATATTTATGTATATATGCATGTGTATATGCGTTGTATACACGCATGCATTTGCACGCACACACACACAAACACATACCTAAGGCCAGAAAAAAACCATAGGAAGGAAAGAAATTAGAAAATAACAGCGCAAGACTTCACAAAAATTTGCAATAAAGGCATGAAGCCAATAACAAGAGGCTACTTGACATCAGGGGAATCTGGTCCGAGGTGTAGTGATTCAAGCCACTTCGCTATAAATCTCTGCCTTGACTTTAATTTCATCAAGCCTGGTAGCACAAAATCTTCTCGAAAAATCCCCACCAAAACAAAACAGAAATACATCATACCCAACTTTGGTATGAAATGAGATGTGGAATATCAACTTACTCAACTGCAATTAATGCACAACCCACCATATCTTCATAACAATATGTCTGGGGTAGTCTAACTTGTCTCAGTTTGCCATTAGAAGTACTATACTCATGCTCCTTAGTGCATTGTTTTAATAACAGCCAGTGCATCTTCCTACACAAGCTGTCTTACAGTGCCTGTTTGCACCTTTCTAAGAGCATCCCAGACTCATCAAACGTAACATCCCCACT
The DNA here is from genome assembly GCA_022457165.1 of Juglans mandshurica. Taxonomy (NCBI): domain Eukaryota; kingdom Viridiplantae; phylum Streptophyta; class Magnoliopsida; order Fagales; family Juglandaceae; genus Juglans; species Juglans mandshurica. The sequence goes on along the minus strand of CM039629.1, from coordinate 10,895,096 downwards.
AATGCTAGATTTAAGAGCTTTAGGACCAAGACATCATAACCTTTATTCTTTCAACCTAGATGTATGACCAAGAAATATACACTTTTTTTTAGTGGTAGGTTCAAATTTATTGTCATTTAGATGAGCATATGCTGGAAAACCAAATATTTTCATATGAAAGGTGTTGGATGTACAAAGAGAATTACAAAACAAAAGCTTACAAATTGGCATAGCTTGCCATAATATGTAAAACATACTTTTCAATAATAAGAGATTTACAATCTGGTGAACCACATCAAACCATGTCAATTTGTAAAGTAATTTTTTGTAATTACTTTTGTGGAACAAATATTTCTCTTTTCATATAAAATAAACAGCCTGGTTACATGACCAAACTTCTAAGAGAGTTAAATTCTATCTCCACAGATGATGGAAACCTATTCACAAACAAACAAGCCAGATTGACTACTCTTGCCCAAAACTCCAAGAGTTCATGTTCATGTGCTTTGCAAATTGCAACCCCATCTATTTTGGTGTTTTTCTAGCTGTTTGGTGTCTCATAATCCCTTCACTCTTTTCTTTTTATTGGCACTGGGGTTCCGAGAACAGTGTCCCGACTAATCCTGGGGGTGCACAGGCCCTCGGCAAGGAGTTTCCCGCAAGTGCACTTCGGGTAATTCAAGGGAAAAATCTCACAGTCCAATGGCCCCTAAAGATTGTTTGCACCCAAAGGAATTTGAACCTTAGACCTGAGGGGAGCATACCCTCAAGCCCAAGGCCTTTACCACTTGAGCCAACCCCTAGGGGTTCATAATCCCTTCACTCTTGCAGAACTTGTTCAACTTACCTCACAGAACTGCAGACCATTACCCTACCAAGGCGCTAGATCCTCTTTTCTGTTTACTTCACAACCAAGCCTTCCATTGCTTAAAGAAAAATCATCACTAAAGGTCAACAAATACCGATCACAACACTTGGAAGAAACACAAGAATGACCTCATGAATCAGAATGATTCTGTGAACAGAAATGCTGAACTTAAGTAAAAAATGTTTCTCAATCACCCAATATACACAGAACTGCAACTTTCCAATGTTTACTGTATAATAAGCCCCTCTTGCTTAATTCCAGTATCCCTCTTCTACTCATATGCCCTGGACGCATATGCCAAAGTCTGGTTTCTCTGAACCTTAATCTGTAGGAAACACAACAGCAGCTATTGTGAAAGTCATTGTATTGTATGTGGCAAATAAAGGTCTTCAATCATTTTACCCTTCATCACAACCATGACGTCAAAGCAGAACAACAAGGGCCATGCTCGCTCTTGATTATAGAGGTGGAGCAGCCCACTCAACCTCTAAACATCCCTCCTACTATCTGAATCCTTCTCATCCTTATGCCATCTATCTACTCACCATCAACATCGTAACTTTCCACACAGAGACAGAGAGGCTATAAAGACAAAGGGTGGCATGAATTTATGATTTTGTTCAAGTATAAGATCCTATCTATAAATTTATGAAAGTTTAAATAAAACCAAGGTGAAGCAAAAAAGGGTCAATTAAAACTTGTCCCTGCCCCAAATCCGCCTTGGGTTTTAACACCAAACCCATCCCTTTGTAGGCTGGGAAACCTGCCCATTTGGTGCAGACCTGAACTAGTCCCCAACCTCCCCAACCAGACAGACATAACTGCCATTCCTAACAATAACCATCCATGGAAAGATATGGTTCAACTTATCACACCTCATTTAGGACAAACTTCAAAACACAAACTTGCAGTTTACAATGTGCAACAAAGTGGAATCACATAAATTATACAGCATAGATACACAAACTATGAACATGGAAAACAATTACTTGAAAGTCCAAACAGTACATGTGTGGTAAGGCAGAATTATGAAAGATATGGAGAGAGGTCTCTAGAATCTATGTGCTAGATAGATTTAAAGCATAGCCTTCTTATGAAGTCACATCATCCACTTTCTCATTTTATTACACCATTAAATGAAAATTATTCCTATAAAGCCACATTATCCGTCCAGTTGTATTATTTTTAAATGAGAAACAAATAATATGTACAATTAAGTTAAACTTATTGAATGAACAACAATCCTCTAATTAAATCAATAATGTTTATTTAGAACTAAAACTATTAAATGGGAAATCCTATATTTAATCAAGTTGCTAGTTTTTATAAAAAAATAGTTCAAAACACATTTCTTTTAAAATGAGAAATAAACCTGAGAAAGAGTACAGAGACATGACTAACTTCATTATCTGATGATATTGCGGGAAAAAAGGGTTCCTAGATATTGGTTCCTAGACTTTTTTTCTTGATTTTTGTGGCATATGGTATGAATGAATCTAAAATAAAAAATCTTTCAAAAAACTATACTGTATATATTGTTTTTAATTAAATATCTTATATTTGTTATTCCCACACATTGCACGGTTTTGCGACTAGTTGCTTATTAAAAAGTATGACTGAAACCTGCTTCTTTGCTAGCTCTGTTGCATATCAAAGATTGAAGAAACCTGGGCCACCAGTCTTGATAGCAAGTAACACTGATACACATGTAATCGCCGCAAACCAAAACAATGCTGATCCTGCAATGGACAAGTTTTTGATGATCAACAGGGTATGAAGCATGAATCAATCATAAATTGTGAACTGTAAATATTAACTGCCTAGGAGAGTTCATATTAACACAAAACCTCTAGAACCTTTGGACACACCAGTGGAATTAAAGGGGATGGATTCAGCATTAAGACCACATGATCTAGGTACCATCGACCCTATAGCTGAGAGATCATCTAAAAGTTTGGCATTTCCAGTTTCAGATGCCACTATCCCTTGAAATTCTTCACTCATAATCAATGTGGCTAGAACATTCATAAATGATTCCTTATCTGTTCCACTTTGACCCTTCTTGTCAGTATGATTTGACAGATCAGAATCAAACAACTCATCATCCGAAATGCCCACATAAGCAGAATCTGCCTCATTTCTGTTATCATCTTCATCCTCTACATAAGCTTTATATGTTAGTCGAAGTAGTATCTCCCCAGAGGGCCCCTTTCTAAATAGTCCCCAACCTCCTCGCAAGACGACAATCCTGTCTGTCGGCACAGTGTCATGAAGAGAACCCAGATTGACCTGGAAATAAAATTCTATTCAGAAGCCGCAGAGATAGGAAAGTAAAGAATTGACAAGACAAGATAGTTTCCATGTGAATGCAGTCAGTTTTGTGCATAAACTTGTTACTGTAGGTCCATAGCTATTAGTTACATTCATATTGTCAAATGAAATGTCAATTCGAATCGAACCTTTCAATTTTTGCAAGATAACTAAGTTGCTCTTAAAGAAGTTTCAAATAGTATTTTATTAGCATACTGATTATATATATTTATACGTTAGAAACATATATAAAATACCTTTCAGATCAAACATGAGATCACACACACAAGCACGTGAATATATTTTATGGAAAGTAGAGCTAGATGGAAAAAAATGACTTTCTACCCAATGGAAAGACCTCATGATTACAAGCATACCAATTAAATAAGTTAGTCAACCAAGCCAAAACTTGCCAGAGGGAAAAAGTAATTTACCTCCCCCTCTCCAATGGTCAACTCTGCAAATCCTAGAGAATCCTTTACTTGGATGCACAGTTTTTGTTTTCTAGGGTTCACAACGAGCATATGAAAATCCTGCCACATACCACATATAAACCATTACTTATAGTTATAAACTTCAGATTGAACTGAATTCAATGATGTAATGAGCACTTTCTTGCAAGAAGCATCACCTGATTCCATATTGGTTCACCCGGGGGACCAATGACTGTGGTTTGACTATTCTTTTTACTGCAGATGGTTTGATCTCCCAGGCTTAAAATAACATATGGATCTGTTTTGCCTGACAAAAAATAGAGATGATAGAACGTATAAAGGCATCAAAGGTGGACATATTCATGGAACAAAGGATCACATTCTTGGGCAATGTCATAATAAATGCTGAAGAAAATGAAAGTGCGATAACATCAGTCAGATATGACTCTAAACAAGATACAAATTTGCAGGATGTACACCAAGTATATGATCATTTAAGCACATTAGGTTTCATCAATTCATAAAGCAACTATAATCATTTTTGGAAACAAGTACACATGGAGATATATTTGTTACCATAAAAAGCATACGACAGATTCCGAGCATCTACAAGAGTCACTGATAGTTCTCCAATAAAATCATTGTTTCCTTCTTGCATTTTCCCAGATTTATAGTCATTGGTAGCAGGACCAATTGATCTTCCTTTTTGGAAATCTAAATCAATCTTCTTTGGACGTACGAATAGTCGTGGCAAATCCTTGGTGAGAAGTTTTGTCAAAAACCTAGAATAATTCAGTCAAGAATTTAAGTAAAAGAGTGGAAAACATCGATAACAGGCATACAAACACAAAAGATATAAATGACGTACTGAGTAGGATATATAAGATAACAAAACATTTAATTGAGGAGATTATGACTCCATCTAAGTACATGATTTAGCCAAGTTTAAATCATACACATCTAAGAGAAGAAAACTATTGAGAGAGAAAGAGAGAGACGTTTTATGTGATTCAGTGATGTGTTAAAACCCCACAAGTATAAGATTTGGCCAAGTATACAAATGTGATCAGCTGAATCGAAATTAGTAAAGACGACGTTGGATACAAATGTGGCTTCAATCTTCTAATGAGATGAAGGTCCATGTTACATAAACATAAGATGAAAGACAGCCATTGGACATCTCTTGGTAAATTTAAGCACAGTTATGCAGTTGACAGCCACAGTACCTCTGCAGACAGGTGGTATTTTTTGCCTACTGTTTATCAGATGGATTCTACCACTTACATATCACATACACAAATGTAAATCTATGTGGATGAATTTATGATTTCTTAGCCAAATCATTAAATAAAAATATCTAAAATTGAAAAATAAATAAGTAAACAATCATAACTATGATAGTGAACGAATAATTGAAGAAATAAGCTTATGTCTCATGCCAGCTTGAAGTCCCCTGGAAATTGTTTCAATTAGTTTTTTCAAATACAAGAATACTATAATCAAATATTATTCTAAAACATCTATGAGAACAATATCTCAAATCAGACGCAAGTGAAGCTTTCAAAAAGACTCTCTCTCTTTCTCTCAGATTAAATAACCAATATGGGAAGCATATTTCACCTTTCTAAAAAGAGAAGGGAAAAAGTACACATTTCATCCTCAAACTAACATTTTTCTTATAATGTACACCCTAAAATACTAAAACAAACATATTTTTTTAATAAGTACTAAAACAAACATATTGAACCCTCCAAATATCCAAAAAGTTGCTGTGAGCATGCTCTACTAAAATCTGGCCATTAAGATGATGCCACATACCATATTTTCATCTATTTTTTCCATCTTAACATCCAAAAATATTTGCAGAGGACGATATTCGACAAGTTGCAATGTGCAAGCTCCACTAAGACCCAACTGCTAAGATTGTGCCACAATTCATATTTTCACCTATTTTTCATCCATCTTAATAGCTACATTTGACAAGTGAGCTAATTGACGGTTGGCGATAATTGGAGGGTTTAATGAGTTAGTTTTGTTAATTTAGGTCACACATTGCAAAACACATGTTAGTTAGAGGTTGAAAAGTGTATTTTCATAAAATAAAACTAAGTTAAAAAAGCAAACAAAAAGATAATTACGTTGATAGCATTTAATAGAATTATATTATGACCAAGAGTAACAAAGTCCACTTACATTGAGAGAACAGGAATAGCTGATTTTCCCAAGCATGCACGAAAGTAGAAAAATGGAGTAAACATGCGTCAGTATCTTCGATATCAAGAATACTCGGCAAAACAAAACTTGTACATCAAGAAGCATAGCTTTTAGATAGATATATAAAACTTTGTAAGACTACGCATGATAGAGGCTTTCTTAAATTGTGCCAATAGTTGACAAATACCGAGAATATTTATAATCATTCATAGCAAAATGTCAACCGGTTTGTCTCCAAGCTAAAGAGAACTTGGCAAATGTTAGTTGGACATTTTTTGAGATGGGAAAAAAGACACATTGTTAGCTAAAGAAAAGGATTGAATTGACCAAATCAACTTAGTTCGGCAGAAACCAAATTAATTTCAGTGCACTAATTGATTTAGATACAAAACCAGTTAGATTAGTTGAAGTAGACCGATCCCAGTTGATCCAGCCAATTCAAAACTTTTTTTCTTTTTTGAATTGTATTTCAGAGGTCACATTCTTTTTCTTTTTTGTAAGAAATACGAGAGAGCTGAACATATATTAACATTTTTTAAGCTTGTGTTTGTTAAAAATAGTAGAAACATTGAAGGATAGGAATATGAAATTCTTTACTTTATTTAGTTGAAGAGAAAAAGTAGGAAAAAAATGAGTATTTTGTGTTAACGTTGCGACTATGCACAAAATACTACCATACATGACCATAAAACTTAAAATTTGTCGTTTCATATTCTTATTGAAGCTTACCGATGAATTCATATTTTAAACTCATTTATACATGAGTTTGGATGTTTGAAATGCATTATATATATTTTATATTTTCATTAACACTAAAATACCGAATTCAAATTTGTCACGAATTTTCGATTCAATTGGTCCTTGCGTGATGCAGAATTCGACTTCCCAAGCCTTGAATAACTTTACTACGTTTTATGTTTCCTTCAATTATGTCAGAGTCTGATGGCATATAAGACAAATATTAATTCTATATTTTTAAGATGACCTGGTTTCTCAGATTTCAAATATTATCTCTGTTCGTAAGCTATCTTTCTTACACATTTTTATGATATCATAATCATTATAGCAATGCATAAAGAAACAAACTTTCAGCATGCAACAACCCAACCCAAAAGACTTCCTAATACTATCTTTATATGTTGAAAGTGTTGTACTAGACTTAGACATGAATCAACCATATGAATGGAGAGGAAAAACAGAAGAGTCATTCTCAGAATCCTCTTAAGAGAGAGATTGAGGCAGAGATAATCTAGATATTCCCTTGACTGAGAGAACAAGAGATTCTTGTGATCCTAATTAGGGGCTAGGAGTTTATAACTGGTTGACAGCCTTTGTTTTGTGCACTACCTTTCAGTGTACATAAAATAAATCAGAGTTTGTAAAATATGTAGTACTTTATCAAAGATAAGGTTCTAGCACAATGTCTGGTGTGGTATTATTCTCTTCAGGTAATTTTTTGAAAGTTATTTAACATTGTTCATTTTAAGGAAACTTTGATTGTGGATCATTTACAGTAGTGATGCTCCTACGTGGGATGTGAATTTTATCGAGCGGATTCTTACTTTGTCTTCAGATTGTTTGTATTCTTTGAGAATGGATGGTGAGGACAATCTGTTTGAAAGCATGGTGTGTTTGCAGTAAGATCATTTTTATTATGTTCAATATCCCAATGGTAGTAACCCTTTTATTTGGAAGAATATTTCGTGGAACGAATCATCTGTGAGAATAGCTTTGTATATTTGGACTGCTACTTTCCAGAAGATTCTTAATATGGATAATTTGAGACAGAGGAAAATCATTGTGATGGATTTGTTTTGCACGTGTAGGAGTGAGGAATTGATATTCATCTCCTTTCCTTTGTGGTGACTAGCACTCTCTGGAATGCTATATCTGGTTTGTTTCAGTTTAGATTGAGTCATAACTCATAGTGTGATGGAGCTCTTAGCATGTTGGAAAGGGAGGTTTAGTTGTTCTCAAAGAGAAGCATTGTTAAGGATGATCCCATGTTGCTTTTTGTGGTGTAAATGAGGAGAAAGAAATGACAGGTTCTTTGAGGACAAGGAGAAAATGGTCGCAGACCTTAAGGATTTATTTTTTCAAAGCTTTGTATCATTTGTTGTTTGCTTATTTTCCATTTCTATTTCTACGTATTCTTTTTTCATTATTTTGCTAGGTATTTCTCACGTATACACAACCTGTGATCTTCAATTTTATCATTAATAATGTTTTATTGGACAAGTATTGGCTTCGTAGATAACTAGATATAAATACCCGCACTCAATACCGGTACTCAAGTACTTGTCACAAGGAAATTAGTAAACTTATCTTCCCACACTAGATATGAATGAAACTGCAAGGCATTTCTACAAAGCAATATATATTATTTATTGACAATACATGAAATATATGTCCTATTTATAGTAGTACCACTCGAATCTGTAATTGATAAATCTTAGCTGGAAGATTAAAACTCCTTAACAATCTTAGAGCAGTAAACATTGAGAGAAGATTCCCAGAAGTTGATGAACAGCAGGATGATTTTACAAGAATGTCAGGAATTGAGTGAGAGAGAGAGATGAAGATGTACTTCCAGAAGGTTGTATCATTGTCAAATGGCTATAATGTCATATGGTAGTTGGTCTCTAAATTGGATTAGAAAACCTTTACTTGTTCAAAAAAAAAAAAATTCCTAGGAAAAGAATGCAGATTCACAAGGTGGCTATGATGCTAGCCGTTCTTTGTATTACCAAATACTGGCTACTAAATAACCTACGTGCTTTTAAAGAGAATTTACCCAGGATGACAATAGTGAGATTGATGACTGATGGTCTAAATTAGATTAGAAAACTTTTACTTGTTAAAAAAAAAATATCCTAGAAATAGAATGCAGATTCACAAAGTGGCTATGATGCCAGCCGTTCTTTGTTTCCAAATACTGGCTACTATATAACCTACGTGCTTTTAAAGAGAATTTACCCAGGATGACAATAGTGAGATTGATGTCTGATGGTAAAATTCAGTAGGGAAATGACATTTGCAGTCGTAGGTTGTGCAAGTCCCGCGTACTCCTTTTAAAAAAAATGGGTAAATATGAGACCCACATGAAAAAATTGAATTTTTAATAATGGATCCCACTCTTTTTCAAAGGGAGTGCGCGGGGCTTGCATATCCTAGAACTGTATCTAGCATTACTCAAAGCAATATACTCTAAAGGGAACGAATTTTCTAAGAAGCTATGGCAACTACCCGATGAGACAAAATAACAGAACAAGATAAAATTACTCTGTTAACTGCAAGAAATAACAGTGATGCATCAAGGAGGAGTTGAAACTTTCAGGTTGAAGAACAGGGCATAGGGTGAGAGAATGGAGTTATATGGAGGAAAAGAATTTGCCTAACATGGGATTATCTATTGTTGAATTAAATAAATTTGGCAAAGTTCATTTTGTGGCAAGGATGAAAAATGCGGTCAATATAACATCCAAAGGCACTGTTGTAGAAGAGGATGGAAAAGATATTGCAAAAGCACCTACTGAGAAACTAGACTCAGATGGTAAAATAATAATGAAAATCCTGAGAAAAAAAATATTAATATAAGATGGCATGCGACAACAAAAAAGCTTCAGTAGTGACCAAAAAACATCATCCTTTAATTCAAAAACCAAGAGCTTAAATATTACGAGTATCCTTTGTTCCCACAAGAATCTCTTGTTCATTATTTGCTATCATTACCCTAATCACTATGGTTTATTTGGTTAGAAACCCAAATTAGAAAATTTACCAAGAAAAAATTTATAAATGTAACTACTTTAGTCAGATGCAAGTATACAAATAAAATCTATGATAGCCATGAAGAAGCAGACATACCCATCAAATTGAATAAGCGGAATGCAGACAATTCAAATTTGATCCTTGGGAGTGAAACAAAAGCCCATGAAGCAGCTCCCACCCAAGGCTCTGTTGGTATCAATCGTAGTCTTACCCAAAGTTCCCCATCAATGTCAAAATCTTGAACACCAACTGGCACGGTAAAGCGGATAATACCAAATTTTAGTGAGAGCATTAACAGCATACGGGCATCGCCAGCATATCGAAGGCCTATTTGGTACCTAAGATGACATCAAAGGATTTATAAATCAGTCAAATGCATTATTAATTTGGTATACAAGGATATTAATTTCAGAAATGATGGATTTTAGCAAATCACATTCAATATTTGCCATATCTCATGCCAGCAGACAGTTTATGTCCATCAAACAAACTTATTCTCCTCTCAAATCTATGAATGCCTATTTGGTTAGCTAAAGCCTGAAGACCAAATTGATGTATTAACTAATCCCGCCAAAAGAAGGGACAACAAGCAAAGCTACTATTTTCTTCACTCGTTGCTCAGTGGGGACGAAACTTTATTCTAGCCTTTATTCCCTTTGAGGACAAGGCCAAGCACTAGTTTGACTTGGGGGGGGCTGATTTAGTGGCAGTGAGCAGAAAAGTTGCTTTATTACTTATTCCATTAGGAAATGCAGATTTTTTAGTATGTCACATTCATGCATTTACGATTCATGTGACGGTATTGACACTCCTGAAAGGTGCTCGTTCAATGAATTGCTCTACTAAAGTCGAAGCTGTTTCATTAAGTCGAATTGAAAGGTAAGTTTTGTCAGTGTGATTAAATAGAAAGGGGGAGCAGTTGGGGCCTCTTTCCAAGAATCTTTGCAATGAACCATCTTTGTGAAAGTGACAAAGAATGCTACACTCAGAAATTCTTTTTTATTGGTTAGTAATCAAAGAATGAAACACTCAGACATTCGACAATCATATTATGAACAGGATAAAAAATTAACTATATCTTCATGTGCGCGCGACTAGCAATCAATAACAACAACAGCAGATCTCTCTGCCTCAATCCTCTCGAACTATCAAAGAAATTAAAAGGATAACATATAAAGACAATAAAAAAAACACCGGCAAGCTTTCTTGGACTCCATACGGAGCAAACAAAAACAGGCGCACTGCTAAATCAGAACAAATTAACACGGAGATATGAGATAATAACTGCAGAGCAGAAGTAAGAAGAAGAACTTCCATTCAACCAAATAATTCAAAAGGGTAGCTTACTGTAAATCATCAACGAGACGCGAAGTCCGGCGCTCAACGTTCCTCACCGACAACGGTTCATCTCCCAACGAGAACTGTCTAATCTCAACCCTGTCAACATAATCAGGCTTCTTCAAGTCATCAATAACTGGCTGAAGCAACCCAATGATCCAATTCTCGATACCACCTCTATAAACCTTCCATAACTTTCCCAAAACCATGTTCACCCACTCTACCGACTCTTTCCTCTGTAAATCCTTCTCCAAAAGCAAGGAAAAGCTCTTCGGCACTTGTGGCCAGCCTCCGGAGCCGGCCCCACCACGCCTACTCTTCGCACCATCCGCTTGGTTTCTATTCCTCGAAGTCCAGAGCTTATCGAAAGCAACACCAACAAAGAAAAAGACAACGAATAGTCCGACTATATTTCGACTAACCGGGGGCGAGGGGATCGGACGTATGACTTCCATTTGGGTTCTAAGTTTATCTACGATTAGGTCGTTCTGGAATTCGGTAAAATTGGACATCAATTGAATTGGCGATTCTCTGGGAAATTCTTCGTCGTACAATTCATGTGAAAACGGATTCAGTACGAAGATCTTGGCGCTCCGTCTCGCGGCATGGGCTAATTCCACGTTAAGACCACGGTTGGGAGCCTCCAAGGGAATGGAACAAGAGAAAACGCTCCATTTTCCAGAGAGATTTCTTCTCTTTCGTTTGGAGAAAGGAATGGTGATGGGATTAAATCGCCATAGTCTACTACAGGGGCAAAGAAGCTGCTGCTGTAGCTGCGAGCGATCCAAGCTCGCGGAAGGGGATTGTGAAAGCATTTGGTAATGGAAGTAGAAAGGTAAACATGAAGTCCGAGGCAGACTTTGAGCGAGTGCGAGAAATAGACCAATACCATAGCAGCCCCCCGGAAGGAGGCCTTCTTCGCCCTCCACCTAGACCAAACCATGCAGAAGAAAGAAAAGAAAAGTAGCAGTAGCATGGTAGGACTTGGATTCAATTCAAACGAGGAACACGCGGACAAAAACTACTGTTTCTTTTTTCTTTTTCCTCATAAAGAACTCGTGTTTCCTAGCCAACACGGTTTAGGCAGTTTGCCTACCTGGCTCCTCATCCTCCACTTTCACGTGGCCTTTGTGGTTTGGATTTTACGCCGCGTTTGGCGAATTGATCCAAAGAACTTCGGCGTTTGGCTTTGGCGAATAGATTTTGAGGATTAATGCAACGTATTTTAGTCTAAGTTTGAATTGAAAACTATCTCGTTTCATCATTATATTTTTAAAAAAATTTTTAAATAAAATAAAATAAATAATTCAATTTTTTAAAATCTTAAAATAGTAATAATATTAAAAATTAATATTCTAATAATATTTTATTTAACTCACTTAAAATTATCTAAACTTAATTCTGTATTCAATCCGACTTTTAATAAATCTCTTTCAAGTTTCAAGGACATTGGTGAAACTGCTGTCTCGAAGTCGGATCTTGAGTTGTAGTGCGTCGGTTTTATTATCAGTGGCGACGGTTTTTGGCATTTTTGCAAATCACAACATATATGGTTTGGATTCAAGAATCACTTCAACTCATCTCATCTTATCTCATTTTATCATTATAATTTTTTTAATTTTTCACACAAAATATAATAAACAATTCAACTTTTTCAAATCTCAAAACAATAATAATATTAAAAAATAATATTCTAACAATATTTTATTCAATTTTTAACTTTTACCTAAATATATCTCATCTCATCTTACTATCCAAGCCTCACTAGTCCGCGAACATTGGCATTGATTGGCTATATGTCTAATCAATGAGAGGTTTGTATAGTGAATTGAAATGAGATGAAAGTTAAAAATTGAATAAAATATTATTAGAATATTATTTTTAAATAATATTTTTATTTTAAAATTTTAAAAAAGTTATAATGATTAGATGAGATGATATTAGATGAGTTGATGTATTTTCTAAATCCAAACAAAACCTAAATCTACTCTCTTAGATCTCGTTTGTTTTCACAACACATCTCATATCATTTAATCTAATCGTTACAATTTTCTCAAATTTCACACAAAATAAAATAAACAGTTTAATTTTTTAAAATTCTAAAATAATAATAATATTAAAAAAAATATATTCTAACAATATTTTATTCAATTTTTAACTTTTATCTAAACTCATCTCATCTTATATACAAAAATAAATTAGGCTTAAAATAAAATGAGAGTTTGTTATTCTTTTCTTAAAATTTGAATGGACAAAAATATCCTTCAAAATGTGGTCTTACAGCTGCAGCATTTTGGTTGCCCTTTAAATAATTATACATTTTTGCCTATTATGTCCTTTGACTTCCAAGTTGGCTATAGGCTTCCATTAGTTTTTTGACTTTTCATTTCCGTTGCTAATGGACTTGTCTTCGCCAGCAGATCTAAATCATTTTGGTCACCACTTTCCTTCTTTTTGTCTCTGTTTTTCTTTTCTTGCTCTGTCCACCAGTTCTTCGATTACCTCCAAGTTACAACCAAAATCAAGTCTGGGCACACCTGGTTCCAAGGAAAATATGACATGTACTATTCATACGGACATTTCAATGCCTATGACGCTCCTAGCCCCACTTGGAATTGGACGGTAACTAAAATGTTGAGACATGTAAATCAAAACTATATATCCTTTACATGACAATTAAGATGTAATGCACTTATTGTAATTTTAGCAATATGAAATAAATCGCAACTTAAATTCAAATAAGTCTAAAGTATGATTGAGAGTAATTTTGCAAAACACCATATTACCATTAAACTAAAATCCCAAAAAGATTTCATTGATCAAATTTCCTCAAAATAAACAGTGTTATGAAATGTAATGCCCCGATTCCGGAGAGTTACTACCTGTCACCTAAAAGCATCTTTCACAATACAAATGGATATTCCAAAAGGCTCCATACACAACCTCATTTATTTATTTTTTTTAAAAATCCATAAATATAAATTCATCTATTTTCACCAAATATACATGTATCTCCCTCTACAAAGTCATCAAAATAATAATCTAACAAATAAACCAACTCCTTTTTTTTTTTTGATAAAATGATCACATATCATTCATAAAAGAGGACATACAAATATGACTTAAAAAAAGTCAAATACAAACGTTAAAAGCTCCCCAGCACACTACCGTGGCTGACATGGTCTAGTCTAGATGACAGATCGCTAAAGACCTAAGTCTAAAGAATCCGTCATACACATCTCTGTCCCCGACAGAGAAAAAGTAACTAGGTGACAAAACCCATACCCCGACTAAGCGGAGTAGGGTACACCAACTCCATACACTGCCAAAGCAGAGAGGGGACAACACACCGTTCGGACCAAGGTCCGAAAGGACAAAATTTTTGGATTTTATATTTTCTTAAAAAAAGATAAACAAGACACAAAATAAATTACAAGGAAAAACCATTGAAACAACCGAACAAGACTGCTCTGATAGCTGCGGTGGCACATGCAGTACACGCGCCTCCTTGGAAGAAAACCGTCGTCCGATCTTGGAGGTACCGGACTCACAGGCCCCAGCGGAGCCGCGTGTGGCAACGGCAGAGGCCTCCTGGCAGCGCAAGAAAGCCGCTCATCGAATGCAACCGCAACCTTTGGGCCGCGCATGCGGGCTACTCGCCGCTCCGTTTGGCGCCACCTTCGGTAAGCTTGAAGATCGGCGACTGGGCAACACCATGGAGAGGCGCGTGCTCCTCTAAAGTCGTCGGACATTCCAGATTTGCGATTCTCCCTTATTTAGCCTGCAAAACACAACAAACATAAAAAAATTGAGCACTACACAGAGAGGAAGAAGGGAGAGAGGGAGGGAGGGAGGGAGGGAGGGGGAAGGAGCCGAAGCTCCCACCCCCTCGTTCCACGAAGGTTAAGAGGTAGACGGGTTCGAGAGAGAGACTGGATGGCTTTGGAAATAAAGCAACTCCTTGAGACTTAATAAAAGTGTTAACTTTCCAATAAACCAAATTGATAAAATAAATCAATCTACTAGATAGTAGTCTATAGAAATCTCAGTACTTATCCCCTACACACAACAATCTTATTCCTGCTTTTTATTCCAGATCCTTAGTCGACACATTCACGTCATCTGACAATATTGTGAAGATAAGGGGTGAATTATCAACAACTCAGTAAGTAGAGAATATATACTAGAATGTAAATATGAGCCTTTTCACATAGTTCAGAATGCAGAACAAAATATTTTAGTTTCAGAATGTAGATCCAAAAACATGTTATCAGAATATCAGATCGATAGTCCAAAATGTTCATATTCAGAAATGTCATTTGGCATAATATGACTGAACATCATCATCTTATCATATCATATCATATCATATCATATCATATCATATTAGAAAATCATATCAAAACAGAAACCATGTTTAACCCCCATGATAGGGTTGCGCATTCTGCGAAAATCCAAGTAGAACATAATTAACCATGATACCAAAGCGATTGCATTCAAAACAGAGACCACTATTATATTTTATGGCAGGGCCAGATGCCACTATTGTATCCCGTGGCAGGGCCAGATGCCACTATTGTATCCCGTGGCAGGGCCAAAGATCACTATTATGTCTCGTGACAGGGCCAGAGGTCACTATTATATTCCGTGATAGGATCAGATGTCACTATTATGTCCTGTGACAAGACCAAATGTCACTATTATGTAACGTGATAGGGTCATAGGTCACTATTATCATCTGTGACAAGGCCAAATGCCACTATTATCACGCATGACAAGGCCATATATCGGAGCAAAAGAGAACCATAATCATCGGATCATGACCAAAAACAGAATCAGAATGTCAATCTAAAGGTTTTTCAAATGCCACATCTTATCAAAACAGAGTTCTAAACAGATTCATATAATTTTGACATAATCAAAGCAAATTCAAAGCATCTTCACATAATCAAAACAAATTCAGAGCATCTTTATATAACATGCAAAAATTTTCAAATTTCATATTCGCTCTTTTTATGCAGTTTAGAAATAGAATGCCAAAATATTGATCATGTCAGAAAATACTTTTATCTTTTATACAAATTTCAAATCAACCTGCCGGGCGGGGCAGCGGGGGCGGGGCCCCGCTGCCCACCCCTAGAGTGAAAGAGTGAGGTGGCCCTTTAGCTTTGTATTTCAAGAACCTTCTAGGCCCTTCTTTGTAAAGATCTGGCTAGCCAAGTGAGGGTACAAAACTTAGCCATGAAGCAATACTAATGGTGACCAATTTCGTGGGCCTTAATGGGCCTAAACCGAATGGGCTAAATTTTGGGGTTTAAAGAGGGTTTGGGTTGCTATCAAGCCCAAATCCAATATCACTTGGCCCAATCAATTTTTCAAGGTTCCACATGCTATTAATCCTTCAAATTTGTGTTAGAACGTCAATTTTTCAAGGTTAACAAGGTTGGATAATGATGTTCTAACACAAATTTGAAGGATTAATAGCATGTGGAAGTGATTTAATCAAGTGATTAAGCACAATGCTAGAAATCGGATTAGAAAGGGTTTAGAGGCCAACTTTAGGGTTTTGCGGAAACCGTTTAGGTTTCCGATTTCAACAATGCTTTTGGGCTTTCAATTGGATTCCCACTATTTAGGGTTTCACTAGGATTGAAACCCTCTTTGGTCTGGTACAATTTGGTTGAGCAGATGAAACAAAGTTTTGCTAAGTGGCACGATTTCACACCTTGATTCATTCAAATCCATCAAACGCTCCTCATGGTGCCAAGTGTCTAATATTATTCACTAAGTGTGGCTAAGATCTTGCCAAGTGTCCAAATAAAACTTCTCTAGTCTAATTTAGACATTCCACACTGTGATTTGAAACACTGCAATTGGTGTGCTTACCGAGGTTACTATTCACTCCAAAAAAGTGAATCATAAACTTAGCACTAAAAATTCCTAAATATTCATATTAACCAACAGTGAAAATCGTTTACTGAAATTCAACCTTGAAGTGCCCTTAAAAATAATTTCATAATTTCAAACAAGCGTTTCGTTCGAAAATATGAAAATAAACTTATTGTGCCATAAAATCCTAAATAATCAACTGAGTCTAATGGCATAGACCATAATGCATTCTGACACTTCTAACTATCTCAAATAAATAAAACTCATATTTCTAGCACCATAGTGAGTGATAACACTGACTATGTTGACAGACTAAAACCTATGCGATTGGTCGATTCGTAAAAACTTATGAGGTTTTCACGAGATTCCTAAAGTCAATAGAAATTCTACCAATGAATTTCTAGTGGGCTGTTACATGGTCTTTCTTGGATCTGAAACCCTCGTGACCCCATTACCCTTGTGTGTGTGCGTGTGTGACTTGTGAGTAGTGAGAGTTAGAGTTTGAGTGGTATCGTGCAACGTGTTCCATCACCTTCTTCCTTGCTCGTGACTAAGAAGATAGAGTGAGAAATGATGCTTGTTTGGAGAGAAAATAGAGAGAAAGTAGGTTTGGGCGTGTGAGAGGTGAAGAGATTGCAAAGCATGAACTAAAATGGCATCCACAAGGTCTTCTATCCATTTGCCCTTACCCTTTTATAGGCCTTTCGGTTTCCTCTCACACTCAACCTTGGAAATGCACGAGATCTTTGCATGGGCACCATGTGGCATATCCCTCATCATTTGGCCGAATCCCTCTTCATCTTCCCAAATCTTTCTTTTCCTTGGGAACTCAAAGGCCATTTGACAAGTGGCGTGTTGAGCTCTAATCCTAAACCCTAATGCCTCTTCGTGTCCCTCCTCTATGTCCAAAACCTTTGGGGTTTAAGCGTCTTTTTACTAAAACCCTAATCATCCTTGGGAGAGTGGGCGTGTGATGCCCTCAGCTCTTGCTTGGAATAGGACGGTGACTGAAGTGTCAGGACATGTAACTCAAGGATACATACCCCTGTACATGACAGTTAAGATGCAATGTACCTATTATAATTCTAGTAGTATGCAATAAATTGCAATAGAATTTCATGGAAATCTAAGTTAGATTTAGAGAAATTTTGCTAAATATCATGGTACCACAAATACTAAATATCCCAAAAGATTTCATTGTTCAAATTACCCAAATAAACATTATTATGAAGTCTCCTAATTACATTAGGGATCTCCCAAAGATAAATAAAAAATTTCCTTTTTGACAATCACATCTGAAACCGACACAACACAAGAATCCCTCGTTAGTTAGGGTCAGAAAGATCCCCCTTGTTTGCAAGGGTTCAGGCTCTAGAAGCCCCAGGCTTGAGGCAACCTTCTTCGCCTCCACTAAGTAACTACAGGCATGTTTAAGATGCCCATTCACAAAATCCACATGATCTTTCAAATTGGAAGCTTTCTTTGACTCAGACGATCCTGACCCGTTGTTATCCCTATTGAGAACATCTTGAATGTCTTTATGACACTGAGCGGCAAGCTCTAAACAAATAGCAACGTACTTATAGCAAGCTTCAACAGTAAACTTATCTTCTACTAAGTCACTAATCTCATTCATTTGGCTTAGGGTCTTGAGTATCTGCCACAACTTCTACCATTCTGGGTTGTGAATGGTAGTGGAAATTACCAAGGTGAGATTTCAAGAAATCTTAGTAAGTAAACAAACAACATGCAATGAATAACATAGGCATATGAAGGCAAACCATACAATGAATGCATGGACATGTACTTGACACAAAACGTAGTGTCAAGCTTAGTTCATGCAATTTGACTTTTTTGAAACATGTAACACATCTTTAACTCATTGTCTTGTTCACTTCTTGTAACATGTTCCAAACAGGCTCTTAGAGGAGGAACTCAAAACGGTATTAGGATTTCAATTTTTGGAGCTTTACACGCCACTTGTCAAGAGACCTTTGAGTTCCCAAGAAAAACAAAGATATGAGAAGATGAAGAGGGGATTCGGCCAAGTGATGAGGGATGTGCCACATGGTACCCATGCAATGATTTCGTTCATTACCAAGGTGAAGTGTGAGAGGAAACCGAAGGGGCATATAAAAGGAGAGGCCGACGGTTACAACTTTCTCTCTATTTTTTCTCTAAACAAACACCATCTTCCACTCTCTCTTCTTAGTCACAAGCAAGGAAGAAGGTGAAAACCACATTCTCAAGGAACATGTTGTGTAACATACTAGTCTTGGTTTTAGGGTATATAAGTAATTTTTCCTAGTTAACTTTTTATTTTAAAATTTTATTATTATAGTTTTATCAGAATTTATATTTACTTGATTTTTTTATAATATCTATTATCTTTAGTGATTTAAAATTTGTTAGAGTTTGTTTTAATAAGGATTTCTAAAGTGTATCAGATTACATTTACTAGAGTTTGGTTTGAAATTTAAAGTTTAATTTTTCCCTCTAGCCACCGAACCTCATCTCGTTGTTAGCCTCTGTTTAAAACACTTCAAACCACCAACCCGTAAGCTTCATCCTATTATTTCAAGTTTGAAACCCTAACCCTAATCTCATTTTCATTCTCATCCCGTAGTGTGTAAATTCGAGTCCTAGTAGGAGACTAACTCTCATCAGAAAAATCCTATCATATAGCCTTCCTATCGTCTTTATAAATCCCACAAAGAATATCTGATTCAAACACACGAAAAACACAAAGAAAACTCACTTGTGTTTGAGTTCTCTTCTCTGACCCGCAGCCACCACAGCAAGACCACCCTCTCCGATGACACAGAAGCTGTCGACACACAGCCCCCGTCGAGCCACTCCCTTCCGGTAAGGCCTCGACCGCCACAACCCTCTCTCTCTCTCTCTTTTGGTTTCAGTTTGACATGTTCTCTCTCTAAACTCTCTCTCTCTCTTTCTCTCACTCGGTGCCGCACCACCATAGGGACACCCCCCAGTCGCGTCGCCAGTCACTCCCAGCCACCAGCGCCGCCATCGCCTCAGCCCTCCCTCGGTGAGCCACCATCGCAGACCCTCTCTCTCTTAACTCTCTGTTTTTCCTTTTGCTTGCCGTGTTTTCGGATTCTTGAAAGAATTCGTAAGTCTTGTTGGGCCGTCGGGCCCTAGGCCATTTTGGTGCGTACGATGGGCTTATTCTTGTGTTTGGGCTCATGTAGTATTATTATTATTATGGGCCAGAGATTTGACATTTTACAAATTATAATGATATTTAATTGAACTTGTATTTTAAGTTGGACTTGATTTTATTTTATTTCAATAATTGTTTTGGTGATTTTTATTGAGTTTAATATTCCTAGTTGAGTTTATTTTTTTATTAAATAAATATATTAGTTAAAGGTTCATTTTAATAAAAATGTTTAAAGAATTGGAAATATGTTTTAAAGTATAATTTTAAGTCTAATGTTTTAGTTAATATTTCCTATGTCAATTTAGTAGGATTTAATAAAATTACTAAGTTAAGAATTTAATGGAATTTATTAGGTTTCTTATACGATTTAATAATTATGTTAAGAATTGAAACTTAGTTTAAGAATTTAAGTTTTTATGAATTATTCTAAAATAACTCGAGTATTTCCACTAAATTATAATTTAGTATTTATTTATTTCCAAACAATTTAGTGATAGTTATTTATGGTATATAGGTATCAAGTTACGAAGTGTTATTCAAGAAGAAACGCAGCGAGGTAAGTAATTTGATCATAAATTAGGATCATCACAGTTAGCTTATATGTATGTATTATTCAAGTCAGTTCATTGACAGCCATTATTTATGAACCGCTTATGTCATATGCAAACATGTCATCCAACATAGCATACGATCATGTCATTCCACATCATGTTTCAGATTCAGAAATTATAATTATGTATGTATTATGTCATGCATCTCATATGTATAAGACACATAAGCCATCTTAAATTCAAGTGCAAGATAAGATAAGATCAGTTAATAAGATGGTCATTCAGATGCATGGTACCAATGCAGTTCAGATCAGGGTGGACGTGCAAGCCACGAACTCAGTCGTGGTCCACCATAGTATGCTAGAATACTATCAGCGGTTCCCCTTGCTGCAGCGGGATGTGGGGCGGTGCACAACCTTGCACACAGGGTTAAGTGTGTTGGCCAGTCAGATAAATCAGTTAAATCGAATAAATCAGTCAGATCAGTCAATTAATTTAGTTAAAACAGTCATACATAGCATAAGCATCAGTATGAACAGACATGATTTTAAGCTCAGTATGAAAATTGTTATGAAAATCTTATGTTTATTACGTTTACGTTGTGATAAATTTCTTACTGAGTCATCGACTCATTTTAGTTTGTTTTTCATGTTTTTAACCACCCAGGTGAAGATGATGATTACGAGCAGGCAGGTCAGGAGTAGAAGGAGCATTTATTTTTAGTTCAGACTTTCTAAAATGAAACATGTTTTTATGACATGAATTTATTTCAGTTTATTTCATTTAATGTCTTGGAAGACAGTTTTATTAGACATTTTTCCGCATAATAAAAGTTCAGTTTTTCAATAATGAAATTATGGGATCTTTTGCCGGATTTATTTTTATGAAAAATACGTGGCACTCCTAGCCTACGGGAAGGGGGTGTTACATGTTGCATAGTACCACTCTAGCTCTCACTACTCACAAGTCACGCACACACACAAGGGTGATGGGGTCACTAGGGTTCTGAATCCAAGGAAGACCACCACCATCACACCCAAGTGTTCAACCTTTTTTTGAGAGAATTTCTTTAGGAAAAACTAGAGTTTTTCCAAGAAGGGAAGCCGAAACTAGGAGAAGAGATTCCCACCTCATTTCTTAGGAATCTTGGCCACTTTGCACAACATGCACCTGACCATGCACTCATGCACACGCCTAAGACCTTCCAAAGTCAAGAGGAAAAACACGGCCACCCTTAACCAAGGATCTCTAGGCAAAATGCTTGGAGTGTCACCATGAGCAAAAAAGAAGCCCTAGCTAGACCACCCACGTTGAATTTAGATTACGTGTTCTTGTTTCTAATATTTTGAACAAACACTTTTTACAGCTTGCTTGATCACGTTTCACTACTTTGGATTTTTGTAAGTGGACTTTCGACCTAGTTTGGATAATATTTGTATACATCGTGTGAACTTTGCATTCTTATGTGCTATCATATGAACTAGTTGATTGATTATAATCTCTTGCTATGTGATGCCTTATAATAGGATTTGCATGATGTTCTTGCTATGTTTACTTGTTCATGATATTTTGGATATGCTTAGAGATATTAGCTCGAGTTGCTTGTTATAACATGTTTGTGTAAGTTTCAAATAACTCGTCCTTGCATATGTATTTGGGTCTAAGATATTGCTCTTCCACTTTGGCATGTCACGAATGCTATTGCCTATTTTTGTGAACTGAGCATTCGAATGTTCTAATATTTTCAAGCTATAACATGAGATGTTCAATGTTGCGTCACAGGGTTATATGAATTTCAGCATTTACATGTTCACATGAAGCATTAAAAGAAAAGTGTCACAAGTTTCATGTCACATGCATTTGGGTTGTGTACTATATTTGTTTTCAAAGAAAAGAGTCTATACATGTTTTATCACGACCCCAAATGCTATGATGGGGAAATGTCCTAGTGGAACTCCTCTATCCACTCTGGAGTGCATAAATTGAAGTGGTAGCCCCTGGGTCGACGAAGTACAGTCGGCGGGGCTCGAATTGATCCTTGTGAAAAGGATACTAGAGCGGGGAGAGGGCAGAATCGCGACGTACGTGCCTGTTCTTTTCTTTAATTTTCTTTTTTTCTCTCTCTCTCTCTTTTTTTTTTTCCAGTAACATGCGATCGGCATGAGCATGAGACACGTGCACTCTAAATTTCTAATTTAATAAAGAGAACACCTGATAGACATTCTTTTCAACATTCATCCATAAAAGACTCTCAGAGTCCATCGTACGTTCATAAAACATATCCTATCGTTCATAAACATAACTGTTTTAGTTAAGGAAGGTCCTAAGCTTCTGCCTCTCCCTCTGCAGTAGTGCCTTGCTCCACATCCTTTTCATCATTTTCTGGACATTTAAAACATTTAAAACAAAAGTAAGTCGAATACTCAGTAAGTAGTACACCATGCAGTGAACATACTAGGTATCTATTCTTTTCTTTTGAAAACATGCATACATAAACATTTTGCTAATTCTTGACAATGCTTTCATGCATAACAGTTTAAGAGACAAGCCATACTTTCATGCATAAACATTTAAGAAATAACTATGCTTTCATGTATAAACATTTTAAGAAATAATCATACTTTCATCTTTCAATTTCTTTGGCCGATACACACTATTACGCCCCGTGTGTTGGGGTTAGCGGTCTTCCTTTGGACTTGGATTCCTCCCGTGGCCACAGGTTGGGAATCTCTTTCAGTCAGGGGGCAGCACTGGGTGCACTACCAGTACTACTTACCCGACATTGCAATCTGCCCATTCATTTGGTACCCTTTTCATTCATATGGCCGTTACGTATTTTCATACATTAAAGCATTCATTCATTCAGTCCTTTCTTTCATTCATTCATGTCAGTTTTTTCAATCCATTTCATTTAACAGTTCATTCATGAAAAACATCATTTAAAAGCATGAACTTAACATCATCTTTTCATTTAACTGTGCATTCATGAAGAAACATCATTTTTAAAGCATGAGCTTAAACATCATTTTTCATGGCATCCATAAAGAGTCAGTTCATAGGGACAATTTAACATCAGTTCATAGGGACATCTTAAAATATTTTCTTCGCATCAGTTCATAGGGATATTTCAAAACACTTTCTTCGCGTCCTTGAAAGCATCAGTTCATAGGGGCATTTTAAAACTCGTTTAAAGCATCACTTGAAGCATAAGGCATGAGACATTCATTACCTTTCCTTTGCAATCAAAACATTTTCATCATCTTTCTTACTTCGATGGACATGCATTTTCATGAAAAATATACATTTTCATGCTATACTACGTATGGTAATAATCAATAAGTTTATTGAGAGAGCATGTATAGAAATCTCATGACTTAGAACCTACGTGCATACATTACCTTATACATATACACACAATTATAATCGATACGGTGCTTAACAGGGGCTATCAAGAAAGGGCTTGTACATATTATATTCATTTACTCTTTTCTTTAGAAGAACATTTGCAGTAAGAGAGAGAGACATTCTTTCATAAAGAGAACTTGGTGTAAGAAGCATGGTCATAGCTACTTACCTCGTGGCTTTACAAGTAGATTCCTTGAATCTTGAAAATAAACTCCTATTCAATGAAATGGAATAAACATATTAAAATTCATTTCACTTAAGACTTTACTATCCAACACCCATACGCGCCCACTTAAATTCCAAAATGGAATTAAGGCATCTTCCTTAACCCATTTAGCTACATACATGGCACTAAGTCAACCCTTAGTATCCTCATTCCAATATTTAAAGAAACCCATGAAAGTATGAAGCTTGCTTGATGTCCCTCTTTAAAGGCTATTATTTCCTATACAAGGGATAGGTAGGAATCATAAGTTAAAATGTATAGGATGGTCGGGATTTATTTAGGAATGGTAGGGAACGAGGAGGTGCTATAAATCTGGAATTTTCATCAAAAGGGCATTTTGACAGTTTTTGTAACATCATGTGAAAGGTAAATCCAACAAGAGGCAATGCTCACAAGAGGGTTGATTTTTGTCACTTATTCTTCAAGGGTTTTTCATACTAAAGTTGATCTTTGGTTAAACAAAAGGGTGAAGTTGAGCAAGGGGTAAAGTGGGCTGGTTTAGGCTTCCAAAATAGAACATGTTTCAGAATTTTGCAAATGCATGGGCAGCTAGCAAGTTCTAGCATATTCATGGTCTTAAACATCCTTTACTTAACCAAAATCCCAACTATATAGTTAAACCATACAAGAGTGGTAGAAAAATTAATGAAAGCCTCATATATTTTCTGAATACATAGTATAGATAAAAAGATACAACTCTTGGCAACTTAAAATTCCTAAGGTAAGCTTACTAGTTTAATTTAAAAGTCTTAGTGGCTTACTTAGGCCAAAAACTTGAGAAAAGTAAATCTAAAATCATAAACCTCAACTTCATTAATTTAACACATAAAAGCATAATAAATCATGGCTTAAACTCAAGAAAACATAAGAAAATGACTACAAGATTTGCCTTGCAACACACGGTTGGAAAACACAAAACAGAACACACACACACACATACACGCACACACTCATGGTTCCTTCATGCATCTACATGTACACATCAAAGATCACCCAATCATCACTTGAGGCTAACCACGTTAAACAAGAAAAATATCATTTTCGAAAGGTAGAAGAATACACGGCACAAACAACTTCAATATGCTCGGTTTTGCCAAAAGAACAGAGCATTGATGTTTGCCAACACATAGAGAACAACTAAAAATTAAGATTCAAGCTAAAACAACTCAATGGGTCTCCCAAAATCAACAAAACTGAGTGGGTCGAGTTTAGGGTTTTTACCTTTGGTGGAATCCTTTCAAAGCACGAAAATAAGGAAGATGAAGACAGATTCAGCTTAGGGAAACAGAGGGTACACGGAACCCTTTGCTGGAAGTACAAAACTGAACATCAACAATCGATCAAGAGAAACCCACTTGATTAAACCATGGCTAAATTTAGAAATACACAAGGGAGAGGGGTGAGGATGCTCTTACCTTTCTATTTCCCTAGAATTTTGTTTTCTTGTCCCTTGGAACCGGCGTGTAAGAGAAGGAAGAAAAAATTCCAATGGCTTGTTGAGGAAGCCGACGGCCTGACGTATAGGAGAGAAAAGGAATTTGAAATGGCTTATTGGGGAAGCTTCGGGTAGAGGAAGAGAAGTCAATGAATTTAAATCAACTTGTCCCATGAGCTAAGGAATGGATGGTGGAGATCAAATGTGGAAGAAAAATATTTCTTTTTACCTACCCATCCAATGATAAAAAGAGTTTAGGCCATTTCTTGAGTAAATAAAATTAAAGGGATTGAAAGGAAATATTGCAAGGTCATAAAAGTCACCCTTGAATTATTTAATAACCCACTTTAAAAATAAAAGCACACCCATCTTAAAATAAATAAATAAAATACTGAAAGTCTTTATTTCAAGATATTTAACTTAAAGAATTAATAAAAAAATGACGTAAGGACCTACGTAGTAGGACTCGGGTATTACAAGGGTAGCACATAAAACTAGTGGGTGTCACATGTATTATATGCGGTGAAGGCGAAATGGCGAATTGCTGCATAGTAAGGACTAGGACGTAGTCTCCACGGTCAAGTGGGCCATTGGGTGATGTGGTAACTAGCGGAGAACCAACAGTGCATAGAGGAGCTGTGAGGTATCCAAATTACATATTACCAGAAGGGTACAAGACAATGAGATATGATGTGCTATATGTAATGTGAAATGTGCAAATGGAAAATATGTTTTATTGAAAAAGTCAAAGGATCTCCGTTACATGTTTTCGAAAAAGTCAAATTTCATGAACTAAGTTTTGTGCAAAGTACATGTCCATGCATTCATTTCATGGTTTGCCTTTATATGCCCTATGTTATCTGTGGTATGTTGTCTGTTTACTTACTGAAATTTTTTGAAATCTCACCGTGGTAGTTTCAACTACAATTCCCAACCCGGAATGGTAGAAGTTGTTACAGGATAAGAGACCAGATATGGGAAAATGCAAGAGGCCAGCACCTTCGATAGTCAAAGAGGCCTCAAAGAGCCCTGAGTGCTCGACAGAGCCATCCTTAGTGGAGAGACTAGAAGTCACTGATCAATTCATAATTGAAGTGCTACAACTCTTTGAGGAGTTGAGGAAGATAATCAACAAGGACAAGGCTAAGTAGAGAAGGCCTTGTAGGATTTTGAGATGGATCCTAAAATTTGTAGTCAAAAGAGAGAATGGTTTTAGTTGTTATCCCTTGGACCCTCTTGTATTTTGGGATGCTCAAACAATGAAATCTTTTTGTGATATTTAGTTTTATGGTATCATGATATTTTACAAAATTGCTATAAATCTTACTTAGATTTACATGAAATTCTGCTGCAATTTATTGCACACTGCTAGAATTACAATATGTGCATTGTATCTTAACTGTCATGTACGGGAGTATGTAGCCTTGAGTTACATGTATTCAATCACCGTCCAGTCCTAAGCGGGGGCTGGGGGCGTCACAAATGCTGGTACCGGAGCAATTACGTCTCTGGGTAAACCCAAACGTTGTCGTAAGGGAACATGCTGCCAAATACTAGGTTTGAAATCTTATAGTTATAGGGTTCAATCTTATAGTTATAGATTTGGATCTTTATGAAAATGCGAATGGAAGCGAAGCACGCAGTATGAGCCACGAAATGAAGTAAAGAAGAGGTGGTATGGGCACGAAAGCAAAGCACGCAATATGGGCCATATTTCCCATGCCAAAAGTGGGAGAAATATGAAGCATGCTTTAAGTGTGGTCAGACTGGCCACTTGATCCGAGATTGTCCACATAACACGCTTAGAGGAGCAATGACACCTGGTGGCAGAGTAAAAACCCCCGTGAAGGCTAAGGTTTATGCCATCACACCTAAAGAGGTAGATCTGGAAGCTGGACAAGGCAACTAATACCGAAGTAATCACTGATAACATTTCCAACCCTACCCTAACTAGTTAATAGTGCTTGTTTGAGAATCCTTGAATAACCCTAGTTACCTTATTAGGTAAGGTTAAGTTGATGCAACGCACGACTTGTGCTCTATTTGATTCTGGAGCATCACGATGTTTTGTGTCTTTTGGTTGTGTGGGAAGATGTGAATTGAAAGTGAAACCTTTGCCTCAGAAGGTGCTAGTAGCTATCCCAAACGGGAAGATAGTTAGGTGTATGCATGTAGTTAAGGATTGTCCGTTGGAAGTCGCAAGTTTAACTTTGACTACTGACCTAATCGTTTTCCATCTAATCGAATTCAACTTAATCCTAGGGATGCATTGGCTATCTAGGCATTACGCCAAGATAGACTACCGAAGGAAGGAGGTGGTATTCGATTTTCCTACCAAAGATAGAATCTATTGCATGGGAGAGGCAATTAAGTTACTTCTATCGGTAGTAACGACCGAACAAGTTAAGAAGGGTTTGATGGAAGGAGCTGACACTTATCTTGTGGTTATGACTAGTAGAATGGAGGAGCCTAAAGGAGTCTAGGGAATACCAGTGATAGAAGATTTCCCTAAAACTTTTGCAGATGATTTGCCTGGATTACCCCTGAATCGAGAAACGGAGTTCATAATAGAACTAGAGTCGGCAACAGCCTCAGTGCACAAGGCACCTTATCGAATGGCTCCAGTATAATTGAAGGTTCAAATTGAGGAAATTCTGGAGAAGGATTTTATCCACCCTTGCTCAACTCCTTGGGGAGCACCAATCCTATTCATAAAAAAGAAGGACGGATCTTTGAGAATGTGCATCGATTATCGAGAATTAAACAAACTAACTGTAAAGAACAAGTATCTCTTGCCACGGATTGATGATCTATTGGACCAGTTACAAGGAGCTTCGGTATTTTCTAAGATAGATATGCGATCAGGGTATCACTAGCTCAAGATCAAGGATCAAGATATACCTAAGACTGCCTTTCAGACTCGTTATGGACATTTTGAGTTCCTAGTAATGCCTTTCGGATTGACGAGTGTCCTAGCAGCATTTATGGATGTAATGAATCGGATCTTTAGACAGTACTTGAGGTTAGTATTGGAAACTTTGCAAGAGCACCAACTTTACGCCAAACTTAAGAGTGAGTTCTGGCTTTGAGAGGTGAAGTTTTTGGGACATGTCATTTCTAGTAAAGGAGTAGCTGTAAGATAGAAGCCATAATGAATTGACAAAGGCCGACCAATGCCCATGAAATATGTAGTTTCCTTGGTTTGGTAGGATACTACCAAAGGTATGTGGAAGGATTTTCTAAACTCTCTGGTCCCTTAAAAACATTGACGAAAAAGAATGCAAAGTATGTTTGGAGTGAGGAGTGTGAGAAGAGTTTCAAAGATCTGAAAACGAGGTTAACCACATTATCAATATTGGCTTTACTTGAACCACATAAGCCTTATGTGGTTTATAGTGATGCCTCTAAGATGGGATTTGGATGTGTACTGATGCAGGAGGGACGATTCGTCGCTTATGCTTTATGATAGCTCAAAGATCACAAGCAGAATTATCCTACCCATGACTTAGAATTAGCTGTAGTAGCTTCGTATTGAAGATTTGGAGACATTACTTGTACGGAGAAAAATGCGAAGTGTTTATGGATCATAAGCGTCTCAAGTATTTGTTCAGTTAGAAGAATTTGAACATGAGGCAGAAAAGATGGGTCGAAACTATTAGCGATTATCAGTGCAAGATAAAGTATCATCCCAGAAAGGCTAATGTGGTTGCAGATGCCCTCAGCCGCAAGGCTCAAACCAACTTGCCCTCTTTATTAGTAGGAATGAGGAGCTTGTTGATTGGGAATCCGCCAAGGGATGCCATATTGGTAGCAGTACAAGAGATCATACCGTTAGCTGAGGAAGATATCTTAGAAGGGCAGCAAAAAGATCATAAACTCAAGAAACATCGACAAAGGATTGCAAAATCCAAAGGACCGCAACATTTTACCATTGGTAAGAACGGGATGTTGTGTTATAAGGAGAGGAATGTGATTCCTGCGATCCCGAAATTGAAGGAGAGGATTTTGAGGGAAGCTCATTGTACCCCTTATACAGCTCATCTTGGTAGCACTAAGATGTATCGGGATCTGAAGGGTCAATTTTGGTGAGAAGGAATCAAGAAGGACGTAGCAGAATTCATAGCAAAATGCCCAGTTTGCCAATTGGTGAAGGCTGAACATCAAAGGCCAGCTGGAAAATTACAACCATTGTCAATCCCATAGTGGAAATGGGAATGTGTCCATAAACTTTGTAATAGGTCTGCCAAGGACATCATCAGGAATAAATTCTAGTTGGGTTGTAGTTGATAGGCTGAGGAAGAGCGCACATTTTCTAGCCATAGCTAATACAGACTCTATGGATAAGTTTTCTCGAATTTATGCTAAAGAGATAATTCGATTACAAGGAGTACCCAAGTCCGTAGTGTCAGACAAAGATATGCGATTCACTTCACGTTTCTAGCAGAGTTTGCAAAAGTTGCTAGGCACCAGTTTGAGGTTTAGTAGCGCATATCATCCACTGACAGACGGACAGACTGAATGTATGATCCAAATGTTGGAGGATATGCTGTTGTGTGTTGGAACTAAGTGGTGATTGGGAAAGTCACTTGTGTTTGATAGAATTTGCCTACAACAACAGTTTTCAGGCCACGATTCAAATGACGCCGAACGAGGCACTGTACAGGAGAAGATGTAGGTCCCCGTTGTATTGGGACAAAGTTGGAGAGAAGAAAATACTAGGGCCTGAATATTTGCAAGAAGTTCGGAAGAAAGTAGCATTAATAAGAGAAAGGATGCAAGCGACGAAGAAATCTGGAATTTGCCGTAGGAGATTGGGTATATGTTAAGATTTTGCCAATGAAGGGAGTTGTACGGTTTGGCAAGAGAGGAAAGTTGAGTCCCTGGTATGTAGGACCATACAAAGCCGTAGAAAGAATTGGATCCATGGCATACCAATTGGATTTGCCCACCGAAATGTAAGGAGTACATAATGTGTTTCATGTATCATCTCTAAAGAAGATGTTTGGAGAAAGACGACCAGTAGTGATGGAGCTCGGCGGTATTCAGCTTCAACCTAACCTATCATATGAGGAATGGCCTATACGGATTGTGGATGGTAAGGAGAAAGAATTAAAGAATCGAAAGATATCCCTAGTAAAAGTGCTTTGGAATAATCCAGACTTCCAAGAAGCAACCTGGGAAAGAGAAGATTCAATGAGGACTAAATACCCTTATTTGTTTGTATCTTAGATTTAGTCATTTGATAAGCATTTGTTTCTGACTAAGTGGACTTCGGCATGATTGGATATAAGTTCTTGTTTGTTTTTCTAATCTCTTCGTTGTTGGTAACATTGTATGCGCCTACCATACCCTTGAAACAGGGCATGGCACAACCTAGAAAAAGCCTCATGTATGTCTAAATCGTCAATAGCCCAAATTAGAGATAGACGAGAATGTAGTTGCAGAAATCGATGAGAAAAGAGATTGAATGATGGCTGCTCACTGGCAACAAATGGAGAAGTTCGAGCATCATCGCACTCATGTGATGAATGCGGATTCTCAAGGAAATATTTTTCTACGACGGGTGTTACTGCATGAAGAGCGGCAACCCCAACACTACCCGTTAGTATGGAAGGATGCCGAGAGAATGTGCTTGCTTGGACTCAATCAAGAGGCAGAAACTAGCCGCGCAGCAGAAGCTTGTGCTAGTAGGTATACACCTTTCGAGACCTCAGATACCTCTACGGATCATATTTGTCTCCATAAGGAGGGTTAGCCCATAGTCGAGTGAGTATATATTACAATTATGATTTGGACACTATATTCTACATGTCACAAGATTTGGTGAGAGAAGAAGAGAATGAGGTGCCATCCGCGTCATCATCTGAGGATCCCACTGCAACTAGTAATAGAGGTAAAATCGAGTATGTTCTTGTACAAGTTGTTCTTAGTTAATGGTTATGGTGCCGATTTCGGGGACGAAATCTTTTCTTAAATGGAGGATGTGACAAGCCGAATCTAGCCAAGTTATCATCTATCTTTTTTCACCATGTTATAATTAATTTTGGGACGTGTGAAAGGTATAGAGTACTTAGAAAGCTTGGGCTTTAGTTAATTATTTATTTGTCTTGGTGCATTGAACTTCTAAGACCATAAGAGAGGTCCAGTAGGCCTTTGGTTTTCGGCCAACCCTGTTGTCCTAAAGCCTAAACCCCTAGGGGAACAAGGGGCACACGCCCAACACACTAAAAGTTTGGCCACATGTCATAGACAAGGCACAATGAACCTAGACTTGATTAAGGGAAATAAGGGTGAGAGACTTTAGGGTTTACCCAAAAGCCCTAGCATGCCTATGATGACACAGGCCACTGTTTTTTACACTTGTGACACATGAAGAAGGGTTCTAGAAGGAAGAAATCATGAGATGCCTAGGGAAAGATAAGATCCATCCCCCTAGACTCTCGGCCAATGCACCCACTCAACAACCACCCATATTTCTTCCCACTTGTCATGACTATGAGAGTTCCTAGATGATTGCATAGGGAAGTGGCGCATAGGAGATCTCAAGAGACTTAAGCACATGCCTCCAAGATGCCTTAGGGTTTCGGCCAAAAGGGGGTTCATGCCTATGTAAGAGAGAGACCAACCCACTTTTCACCAAGTATCACACATGCATTAGATGGGGTTCTTTTCTAGAGGATGCAATGATTGGAATGGGAAGGGACGCCTAGGATGATGCAAACCCTAGTCCCTAGGAATCTCTACCACTACACTCACTCACCCTTACGCGACTTGTCACCTATTAGGGTTTCAAGAAGGCACATGGGGTAAAGGAAAGGGCGCCTAGGGAAGATGCATCACACGTTACCCCAAGAGTCTAGAAGAAGATGAAAGATCTTTGTGGAAAAAGAGGTGGGTGGCAACACACACACACACGACATTGCCAAGTGACAAGCATGCACTCGCCCACTCTCCCAAGGATGATTAGGGTTTAGTGAAAAGACCCTTAAGCCCTAAAGGTTCATTGAACCTGGACATAGAGAAGGGACTTAGAGGCATTATGGTTTCAGTTTTTGGAGCTCAACATGCCACTTGTAAAGAGATTAATAACTTAGTTGAGGACGAGTACACTCTTGAGGCCTGCTACGATTTTGTTATTGTTTTCTTAAGGACTACTTCACGATACCTTAAGGATATCCAAGATACTTTGAATAAGGACCATGACATACCAGGGCTGTCCGAGCATGAGGACGCCTTCTCCTTAGGAGATCGTATGGATTTTTAAACGAGCTATCTAAGACAAACATGAGAGTATACCGTAGAAGCCCAAAGGTTTGCTCAAAGTTTGGGAATTCAACAACCCGAACCGCCTAAAAGGAAATGAGTCTTTTTATGTATCTCAAGCGAAGGGATAGTTGGAATTTTACTGGTTACAATGTAAAACCCTCTTGTATTTTGGGATATTCAAACAATGAAATCTTTTGGGATATTTAGTCTTTGTGGTACCATGATATTTAGCAAAATTTCTCTAAATGTGGCGCCTCCAACCCCCGCTTGGGATTTGAAGGAATCTAAAACGCCAGGACATGCAACACCAGGGTTACCTACCCCTCGTATATGACATATAAGATGCAATACACCTATTGATAGCTAACAGTATGTAGTATATCGCATTGGAAAGTCAACTTAAGTCAATTATAAGAAAATATTAATCATGGTACCGAAACATAAGATCCCAATACTTTTACATAAAACCAAAATAGTCAACATAGTTAATATGAGTTTCTAAAGAACTCCCAAAACACGAGACCAAACATTTAAAAACTTAAACAGATGATCCTTGCCCAAAAGTGGTCTCATAATATTATCTTGATCTTTAGTGAGACTCATGCCTCACTCGCTTTTCTAAAGCTCGGTCCTTGTCCCTATTGTGGAACCTTCTAAACTTTTCTATATCTTCAATTATCTCAGTGATTTTCTATCAATTGATTCGAGATGGTCCAAAATGAGGCTCGGATGAGCCTATAACCATCTTAGGCACGATCCTCTCCGGAGGAAGCATTGTCCTCTTGCGTTTCATCATTTGCATTGGCAAAACCTGTCACAACTTCTATCATTCCGAGTGAGGAATGATAATGAGTGAATACAACAATGAGATTTCGAGAAATCTCAGTAAGTAAACAAATAACGTGCAACAGATATCATAAGCAAATGAAACAAACTTAACAATGAGTGCATGGACATGGACTTGTACATATGCTCTTGACCTTTCAAAGACTTTGTATAAAAACATGACTTTCATAACCTTGACTTTTGAAAACATGCTTTCTTCATTTATACTTATGAGCTCGTAGCATTTCTTGACTTATAACATATCATATCATAACATAACATTGGATACCTCACGGCTCTTCTATGCATTGTGTGTTCCCCGCTAATTACCGCATCAACCATTGGCAACTTTGCCCAAGGTGACTACATCTCGACTTTCATATACGGCAGCTCGCATTTCGCCTTCATCGTAGGTGCACCCACTAGCTTTAGGTGCGATCCCGCTCCGATATCCTTTTCTTTTAGGTACCATTCGGGATCTGCCGACAGTACTTCATCGACCCAGGGGTATCCCTCCATTTTAAACACTCCTGAGAGGACAGAGGAGTTCCACTAGGACATTCCCCCATCCCAACATTTGGGGTCGCGATAAAATTTTACTTTTTAAAAAGACTCTTTTCCTTTCAAAAAGGATTTTCACAATCCCAATGCATGTGACATGACAAATGGACTTTAGAACTTTCATGAGGCACATGAAATACCACAATGCTTCATCATAACCATGAATGCCGAAATGTTTATATCCCGTTACAACTTGAAAATATTAGAACATGCGAACATGTTCCCTTATAACAATTCAAGGCATACGAACCAATCAAAGGCATACATTCCAATCATTATTATGTAAGGGCCCAAACACATAAAACCCTAACCTAACCAAACATCATTCGTAACACCTCAATCTTAAGACTCCAATGATCATGCTTCATTCAAGGGGTTAGCCGAAACCTCTTATCTTAGCAAACATGCATTTCAATCAATATTCATGAACTTGGAATCTTCTAATGTATTGAACATAAATTTTTAAGAAAGAATTTCTCATAGGTGGCCGAAACCCTTCCTTGTGATTATGGTGTATTTTCATGAGTTTAGTCCCATACTAAAATTTTTGAGTGACAACCATTCATGTGTAAACAAACATGGTAAAAACTGAACCCTAACATGGCATTCTTACTCCCTTTTTCATATCATATGCATCTTCTTTAAACCATTTAAATCATGTTTTAAAATAAGCATAACAAAGAAGTTCATAACACATGAAAGAACATCAAGTTCCAAACAATCATACAAAAACCGAATCAACCAACAAGTTCACAAACCATATACATAAAATATCCAAGTACAAGTTAGATGTATACTTAACAAAAATCTGAAATGTATTTTTATAATAGCAAGCTGAAAAAGTATATACAATACTAGTTAGAGTCCTTGCTCAAGAAAAAAACCCTAACCAAGTGTTCATGTGTAGTATTTCTTACACATTTTTCTTTCCAAGAAAAATCAAGTTTTCGAACCCTTCCCTCTTTGAATCCAAAACTTGCCTTCAATATAAACCCTAGCTACTACTCACTAGTGTCGTGACCCACTTTCCTCAAACATAAACTTTCTTCTTCTTGCTCAAGTGTGCGTATATGAGAGCATAAGTTCTAGATGAACTTGACTCAAAACCGAGACCTCTCTTCGTTGAAGCCGTGCGTGTGTGTGGGTAACAAAAGAGAAGTTGGTTTCATACCTTCTAGGTCTTCTTCTTGCAAATGTCCCTTCACTTTGCTTACTCTCAATGGGTTGTTTGGATGGTGAGAAAGTGATGGATACTTAGAAGAAAAAGGGGTAGCCGAAGCTTACAAGAGCAAAACACAAAGATGGCCAAAAGGGTTCTAGGGTTTTCGGTTCTTCCCTTTTTATAGACACTCAAGGGCTTTCTTGCATGAAGCAAGCTCATGCATGATTGCCAAGTGGCATGTAGCCCTACTAACTTTTTCCTCTAGCTCATTATTAGCTCAAGTTGGAAACCCTAAAATATCTTTTAGCATGTGGTGTCCTCCTCTCCCCAACCGAACCTCACTTCCTCTTTTGCCCTTTCTTTTCTTGTCTTGATTCAATGTATCTTATGGCTAAAGGGTCTTTTACTAAACTCAAATTTCTCTCCATCTCTTACAAATGTGCATGTGTGCCAAGTGGCATGTAGAGTGTGTGTGTGTGTGTATTGCATGGCTGCCGAAACCCTACACTTCCCTGTGAGATTTTCTTTTCACCACACTTTTCGACAAACAAGTGATTGGTCCTTTTTGGCACAAAGACCCTTTCCCTAGCCGTCCACTTCAAGGGATTTTTACACAAAACATCCTTCTAGAACCCTTGGGCGTGTAGCCTCCCTCCAAGCTTGATCTTGCTCCTTCCCAATAAAACCTTTTTACCTACCTTCATGCATGGAAGACACTTGGCAAAAAGCAATATTTTTGCTCCCCCATTGTTGCCGTCCATGGCCTTTTGGCCTTCCCTTGTTTCATTTTCCCATATTCCTAATCATTTCCTTCTAGGTTCCTTCCCCATAGTGACATGTGTCAAAGGCTTCCTTCCACAAGCAAAAATCTTCATGCATGCGTGACACATGGCAAAAAGGTGCTAGATTTTCCTATGATAGGCGTGTAAGCCAAAACCTAGCTCCTTCTCACCGCTTTTCCCTTATTTTCATCTACATTCATCAAGTCCTATACATAACCTCATTGGATGTCAAACACCATGCATAAACCTCAAGTTGGTCGTGAGCCCTAATTTCATTGGGCTTTAAAAAGCCTAATTTCCTACGAGGGCCGAAACTCTCTTGAGCTCTAAAAAAATAGAATTTACACAAAAGCCTAAAAAGACTTGGTCGTCACACTAAATCTTACTTAGATTTACATGAAATTTCGCTGCGATTTATTGCATACTAATAGAATACAATAGATGCATTACATCTTAATTGACCTGTATAGGGGTATGTAGCCTTGAGTTCCATGTCCCAATGCCTCAGTCACCATCCAATCCCAAGCGAGGGATGGGGACATCACAAATCTGGAGTGCATAAATTGGAGTGATAGCTCCTGCGTAGATGAAGTACAGTAGGCGGGCCTTAAATGGATCCTTGTGGAAATGATACTAGAGGAGGATAACACCTAAAGCTAGTGGGTGCCACATATGTTATATGCGGTGAAGGTGAAATGGTGAACTGCTGCATGGTAAAGACTATGACGTAGTCACCATGGTGAAGTGGGCCGTTGGAAGATGTGGTAACTAGTGGGGAACCAACGGTCCATAGGGGAGCCGTGAGATATCCAAATTACATGTTACAAAGAAGGTTACAAGGCAATGAGATATGATGTGCTATTTGTAATGTGAAATGTGCAAATGGAAAAGATGTTTTATTGAAAAAGTCAAAGGATATCCGTTACATTTTTTCAAAAAGTCAAATTCCATGAACTAAGTTTTGTGAAAAGTACATGTCCATGCATTCATTTCATGGTTTGCCTTTATATGCCTATGTTATCTGTGGTATGTTGTCTGTTTACTTACTAAGATTTCTCAAGATCTCACTGTGGTAGTTTCCATTACCATTCTCAACCCAAAATGGTAGAAGTTGTTACAAGATAAGAGACCGGATATGGGAAGACGCAAGAAGCCAGCACCCCCGATAGTCAAGGAGGCCCTGAAGAGCCTTGAGCACTCAGCAGAGCCATCCTTAGTGGAGAGGCTAGAAGTTGCTGATCAATTCATAACTAAAGTGCTACAACTCTTTGATTGAAAGAGATGATCAACAAGGACAAGGTTACAACTTCTATCTTGGCAAGGTCTACAATAGGGCTAAGCTCCGGCTCCGATGGTGTCGGAGTTGTCGATTCCGAACTCTGACTCCAAAAGGAATCGGAGTCTGAATCCGATCGGAGGTTGGAGCTCCGAGCATCTATTGAGCTAAAGGAATGACCTTTTTTGACTTTTGGGCTCACCAAAGCCCAAGTCCGAACATGTCAAAAAAAATACTGAAAAGATTAAAAAAAAAAGCTTAAATACAATAGTTTAAAAACTAAATAACATGTATGATGTAGCCATAAGTTATAATAGTCTCATTTATAACGTAATAACAATATTGACTTAGCCTTGAAAGATAACTACATAAATATTAAATACGGATTTCACTCAAATCTCAATAGTTCATTGGTCATGCTTGAAATAAAGATAGAATGTTGCAATCAATAAATGAAAAAAAATTGATAATAAAAAATTGAACACGGTAAAAGTAGAATTTGATTCTTATCAAGAAAGGGGGTTCTCCATAATCCATACTCTCTCAACTCCATCCCAACTCTTAAGTCGTCCATCTCATAGTCTTAGTCCTCGGCAATTACGTTAGGGTTCACAATTAGGTCTATAAAATCATAAAACATAGAAGTTAGAAACACTAAAAATAATTAAATAATCATTTAAAAGCATATAAAGTTACCCGATTGAAACCTATAGCTCTTGGCATCAACGCTAACGGTATCTAGTCCAATGGGCATTTCACTTATCCAATTCTGTGTGCAAACGAGGGCCTCCACGGTTGACGATGACAATGAACTCCGATAAGCATCTAACACGCGATCTCCTGTGCTAAACGCCGACTCTGAGGCAACCGTAGTGACAGGAATGGCTGTCACATCTCGTCCTATACGAGAAAGGACTGGATACTTGGTAGAATTAGCATTCCACCAAGTTAATAACTGAAATACAGAACTAGGTACCTCGACAGCTTCCATAAATTATCGTTCAACCTCAGATGTATACTGCATTATATTCCTCGTTGCAATGAGTTGATGATATTGCTGCATAATACGATGGCCTGTAACCCTTACAGATGGGTCAATATCATCTAAGGAAGATGTCGACCCCGTCGGCCTCGAATGTGAGGAGCTACCAGTACCAGCTGCGGATGAAGGCTGATAACTATAGTTCTAGTGACTATATAAGTCATCAATATCACTTTTTAACACTCTAATAAACTCTACAGCCTTCACTACCATGAGGACAGAATTTACCCAAAATTCTAGAATGACCAACTTATATCGGGGGTCAAGGATCACAGCCACAAATAGTAATCTATTTATCTTCTCAATATTTTCCCAATATTTATCATATTTGGTCTTCATCCTCGTAGCCATAGCAGATAACAATCCCCTAGAGTCAACACAACTATTTTCGAAGTGGAAGTGAAGCTCCGAAAGCTCGCTGAAGTACAAGTTCGCAGTCGTATATTTGGATCCAGATATTCGCATGGTTATGTTATTAAAAACTTTTAAAAATTCAACAAAGTATCTCAGACAAGTCCAATCATGTACGTCCGGCACATCGAGCCATTGTCCTGCTGGCTCCAACAAAGCATACCTCAGGCCCCCATCCTCGACCTCCATCCGCTAGAACGCTCTTTGATACTTCTGTGCCACATCCAACATCATGTATGTAGAGTTCCATCGAGTTGAAACCTCCAAGCACAATATACTAGAACATCCAATCTGAAGATCTTCTGCTATTGCCTTAAACTTGGCAAGCCTTTGGGGGAATCCCTCACATATAGCAAAATGTTGCGGACTCAGGTAATGGAATCATCAACCTATTTTAACCCCTCAACAACTATGAGGTTGATGATATGAGCACAGCATCTAACATGAATAAACTTGTGGGCCCGAATGACATCATCTTTCATCGTCATATTCCGCTTAAACCAATCAATTGATGTTTCATTGGCACTGACATTGTCAACTTTAATACACAACACTCTTCAAATTCCCCAGTTCTTTATACAATCATCCATCTTCACCCCAATGGATGCACCTTTATGATCCACAATTTCTTTGAAGCCAATAATTCTTTTATGCAAAATCCACTCACTATCAATGTAGTGTGTTGTGATACACATGTAGCAGACGTTTTATATGGATGTTCATGTGTCAGTCGTAAACGACAGTCTCTGGCTAGTGGTAATAAACATCTTCCTCATCTCCGCCTTATCCTTCGCATGCCTCTTCATACAATCTCGCATCACCATATACCATGATGGAATGGGAAATCGTGGCTCAAGAAAGTTTAGAAACTTTCGAAAGCCTCTTTTCTTGACTGTGGTAAAGGGCATCTCATCAGTATTATTATCTCTGCAAGCATGTCCCTCAACATCTTCTTACTGTATTGAGTGATGACCGATTTCTTAGTCTGTGTACCATCAGTGGCCGTAAAAGTTTAGTAACTGAGGTTGGTCTGATCAGTAGCCGCCAATCCCTTCGCGATCTTATATCGTTGGCAACCATTTCGATGTGCTATTAACACACTGGTGCCTTGCTTCTTCGAATGACATCCACAAAGGTGCCCACAGTGATTGCATCTTGCTACCGAGTTCGCAATATCACCAGGAATTTTGGTGAAATGCTCCCATGTCCACGACCATTTTTTAGAAGGTCGTGGTGGTTGATCGTGCTCAATGTGCATCTCCTCCTCTCGGAACAGATCCTCATCCTCTATATCTATTGGGAGTGGGAGTGGGAGTCGACTATTCACATAAGATGTAACTACTCTAGATGTAACTTCCCTAGATATGACTCTAGGGGTGGAAGTACCCATCGGTGTAGAAGTTGTAGCATTGGCATCCGCCACATCCCCTTGTGGACGATCGTCTCCACTAGGTCTATGATCCATATCACAATCAAAGAAGTTGAAAAAATAAATTAGAAGCAAAAATTAGTTTAAAAAATAACTAGGCTATATTAAAAGGCATTAACTCATTTAAGATGGAGAAAAATCCAAAACGAAGAAAAATGTTTGGCCATGCATGCTATAAGAAATTTATTCAATTATGTAAGTTTCATCTGCACAGAGATCCAACATATCGCATTAAACTATATCATTATTTAAGTAGATCTTTATTTAAATCTAGACTCTTTCAATTATGAAATATCAATTTAACATGTCAATTTGTAAGAACTGTTTACTATTTGCTGCATATGGATTATGGAACTTACTCTAATTTTCTCAATTATGGAACTGTTTACAATATCTCAATTACCCAAAAAAAAAAAAAAAAACAGAGGGAGAGATAGATAACCATTGGCGTGTCATGGGCGTAAGTCATAGATAACCATTAACCACCCTAAAGAAGCAATACAGGAAACACAAAGGCATGCAAGCAGTTTCCACTTTTTGTTGAATTTCTTGATCACTAGTTGATTTTTCCATCTCACAATTAATCTTCTAAATTAATTAATTGGCTTCCAGCTCCCAACCTGCTTACACAAATTAAGACTCAGTACTGACTACAATACAATTATGTTATAAAAATATGGGCCAATTTTGTGGGCAACTTAATTAGAGTACTTTAATGCTAATGCTAATTTTTTCGTGTTCAGTATATATATGAGTTTGAGATTCTTTGTATCTGATTCATCAATATAATCCCCAATATCCATTATGGGCTCAAACTTTATAATCTTACTCGTATTGTTTAATGCAAAGTTAGTGAATTGTTCCATGCATTCAGACTCCAATAGTCCAGTCGCCCATTAATAAATGAATAGAGCCCATGATTAGTTTGAATGCAAGCCATGCATTTATTTTTTAGGCAACGAGTTGAGTGCATTAGCTAATGAAGTAACTATACATAAATCCATTGGCTGATGATGAGACCATAAGGATTCAAGAAGCAATACAGGAAACACAAAGGCATGCAAGCAGCTAGCAGCTAGCAATACTCTATTTTTCATTTTCTGAGTAATTTATTTTCATCAAACTCTTCTAGAAACAAACAAGTAAAACACAAATCATCCATAAAATCTCATACACATTTTATCAAACACATTGCATGCATACTGGTTTGCACAGTCTGTTGCCATCAACCATATTCAATTTTTGCTACATTTGCTTATAACAGCACAACTTCACAAGAATCACAACAATTAATCCCAAGACAACTAATTCTAGGCAACCCAACAACATGGAAAAAAAAAACATAAAATTAAATCAATTTTAGGGCTCGGAATCGGAAACTTACCAGAGGCTACGGAGGCTGGCCTGAGAAGTGAAGGGGAACAGAGTGTTGTGCACTACGAGGTACAAAGAGGAACTACGGCAACAAAGAGGGAACGAGGCGGCGAGGCGGCGAGAGGTTCACTGGTTCAGAGAAAAGAAGAAGGAAGAAGGAAGAAGGAAGAAGGAAGAAGGAAGAAGGGAAGGGAGTCCTGCGTTTTGGACCCCCAGTGTGATATGGAACAGCGTCGTTTAATATTTTAAAAAAAATCCAGATGTAAAACGACGTCGTTTTACATATGGATTTAAAAAAAAAAACTGGAGTTGGAGTTCAGAGCTCCAAGAAGCTCTAAACTTTGACTCTGACTCTGAAGCTTTTCTCAAAGCTAATCCGACTCCGACTCCGACTCCGATTTTTTATCACTCCGACTCTATCGAAGTCAGAATCGGAGCGAAATTCGGGCAGAGTCAGAATTTTCAGAATTTTGCATAGCCCTAGTCTACAACCACTCTTTTACCAGAAATGACATGTCCTAAAAACTTCACATCTTGAAGCCAAAACTCACACTTACTAAGTTTGGCATAAAGCTGATGCTTTTGCAAAGTCTCCAAGGAACTCTCTCATTATTGGAAAAGTTCAGCCTCCCTTATGGGAAAACCCTAGTTTTTCCTTCAAGGAACTGTCTCAAAAGAAAGGTTGAACATTCGGGCTGGGATGGTGGTGGTCTTTCTTGGATCCGAAACCCTAGTGACCCCTTCACCCTTGTGTGTGTGCGTGAGTGACTTGTGAGTAGTGAGAGTTAAAATGGTACCGTGCGACGTGTTCCTTGAGAACATGGTTGTCACCTTCTTCCTTGCTCGTGACTAAGAAGAGAGAGTGAGAACTGGTGTTTGTTTAGAGAGAAAATGGAGAGAATATGTGAGCAAGTGAAGAGGCAAAGCTTTCTTTGGTTGGTCGTGTAAGAGAGAGTGGAGAGAAAGCACGTGTAGAAAAAAAGCAATATGGCACCTAAAGGAAAGGACCCTTGGATGTTGGCCTCTTCCCCTTTTTATAGCTCTCCAAGTTCCATCTCCCTCTGTCATAGAGAAGCTCAAAGGGTGGTCTTTTGCAATTTCCATGTGTCACCCCTTCTATCTTTGGCCGAAAAGTCTCTCCCTCTTCCCATAATTTCCTACACATTGGGAACTTCAAAGGTTTATCTGAAAAAAGGACAAGTGTCATGGCTCCCACTAAAATTCCCTAGAAGCCCTTGGACATGTCTCACGTATGGACTAGGTTCAATGAACCTCTTGGGTGTGTGTGTGTCCTTTCCTCAACCCTAGATCTTCATAGGATAGTGGGGTGTGTGCATGCTTGCCAAGTGGCATTGGCGTGTGAAGGGTTCTAACCCTAGCTGTCCACTCCTTTCCCTTCTCCCCACAAAGATCCTTCTAGAGCCTCAGTGTCTGTGTGCGTGCATTTTCCCTAGGCGTCTCTTCATTTTCCCCATGTGTCTCTCCTTGAAACTCTAAGTGTGTGACAAGTGGCGAGAGAGAAAGAGGGGGTGTAGTGGCCGAGATTCTTAGGAACTAGGGTTTTTGCTTCAATCTAGGCGCCCTTTCCTCTTTCCAATCATTACTTCCTTTTAGAAAACCCTATCCCAAGTGCATGCATGACACTTGGCAAAAAGGTTGGTTGGCCTTTCTTAGATGGGCGTGAAGCACCCCTTGACCAAACCCTAGGATCCTCTTGGAAACATGTGCCTAAATCCTTTGGCATCCCCCATACGCCACTTCCCTATGCCATGTTCTTGAAATCCTCTTATCCCTCTACATGTGTGACAAGTGTCAAATGGTGGGTGAGTTTGTCATAGGTGGCGTGTAACCCTCATGGCCGAAACCCTAAATGTCTTCTTGGGATTTTGTGCCTCTATTTGGTAGTGGCTCTAAGTGTCTTCTCCCATTCCAAATCATTGCCTAAAACTTAGGGAATTACCAAATCTCATGGGAGGCGTGTAGGGCTTTTGGGTTACCAAAACCCTAGAGTCTCCCACCCCCTTTCCTCCAAATTACGTCTAGTTTCATGGTGTCTCTTGGGTGGAAAGTTCATGCGTGTCAAAAGGCTAGAGGTTGGTGGATTGGGCGTGCACCCCAAGTTCCACTAGGGTTCCAAACCCTAATTTGAAGTGTTGGTCGAGTTCTAAGGGCCTTGTTGGGCCTGTCTTATGGGCTTAGATGCCAAAAACACTAAGACAAATAATTAACTAATAAAAGCCCAAGGTTCTATAAGGACTCTAAACCTTATGCACGGTCCAACATGGGGACATAGGGTAGACGAAGACTTGGCTATGTCCGAGTTATCACACATTATTCAAGCTTAGGTAAACTAATCAAAACTTCCATAAGTTAAGCATAAACTAATCAAAACCGATGCATGCTAGATGATCAACACAAGATAGAATTAAAGCCTATTATGACATGCTTCCAACCTTGAAATTAAACCTTCAAAATTCATTCCAAGACATTAGTGAATCATATAAAATCATATCAAGTCATGGCATGGCTAAAAATTTGACCCAAAGTAATTTATTTCATCAAAACATCAAATCTGACCTGGTTTGACATTAGAATGCTAAACCTTAATTAAAATCAAACAAAACCTCATTCTCATGTCATAAATTAAAGCCTAACATGTTATTCTAACACTTAACAAAAGATAGGGCAAGACTACTTACAAAAATTGTGGCCCTTAAAGCTCCCAAAACAACTTCACTCAAGAGCTCTAAAGAACTTCCCTCGGTTTCACACTATTGCTTAGTCCTTCACATCCTTATTGCATTAGGGCCCTAAAGTCTTATGTCTATTAAGTAGGGTCTAAAGTC
The DNA here is from genome assembly GCA_022457165.1 of Juglans mandshurica. NCBI lineage: Eukaryota > Viridiplantae > Streptophyta > Magnoliopsida > Fagales > Juglandaceae > Juglans > Juglans mandshurica. The sequence goes on along the minus strand of CM039629.1, from coordinate 10,850,518 downwards.
TTATTGCCTATCCTAAGCCTTTATACCCAAAAAGCTTGGGCCCTTAGTAAACCACTCTTTGGATCTTCTCCAATTCCATCAAATATTTAACCTAAATTACTTAGCTCTTTAAAACCATTCAATATGCCATATATCATTCCCTTATGCTCTTCTTAGCTTCTTATCCTTAAAGTTAATAAAACACTAAAAATTCTCCAAAATAATATTATTAAACCAATCAAGCTCTAAAATTTTCCTTTTCCTCAAAATCAATACTATACTAGAATCTTCTAATAATTATACTAAACCCAAAGTATACGACCTTGTTGCCAACTCAAGTATCCAAAATTGTTCTTATTCTCAAATAGCCCAACTCCTAATTAACTAGTATTAAGGCTACTAAGGTCAAGGCCTAAGGAGTTTTTTAGGTGGGTTGTTACACAGTGCATATGAGAAACTGTGATGATACCATATGTTCTTATATTAATGTTAATGTTAATGATGGCTTAATGATAATGAAGTGTTATGTTTTTGAAAGTTGAATTGAAAAATATTCTCTGTAACAAAATGTGCATCAAAGTTTTTTCTGAAAATGTTAAGGAATCTGGATGTGAGACAAATATTTATTTTTTGCATAGCATGTATTTCATATTTATCATTTATCATGCATAATTTATCTTTGTGTACGTTGGTTGTTACCTTACTGAGATTTCAAGGAATCTCACTGTGGTAGTCTCACTACCATTCCACCCGAAATAGTAGAAGTTGTATCAGGACCAGACGAGGACGGACAGGATGGACTGATGGATCCGACTGATTGAAGATGAGTTGGACCTCAATCAAAGATTAGACCTTATTTTTATGTTCATAGCTTTAATTCTATTTAGAGCGTATGAAAGAGTTGATCTAATCATGAAGACTTGTTATTTTAAGTATATTGTATTAAGGATTTGCTACCTTTAAGTTCGAACTTATGATGGTTATTAATGTTATTAAGATGATTTAGTTCATTTTGATATGAGTTATATTTAGTCGCCCTTATTTCCCTGTGATTATTGCATACTGCTAGTTGCATTCTAGGATGCATTGTATATTAATTGTCATGAACATGGATATGTAAGCTTGTATTGCATGTCCTAATACTCTAAGTCTCCATTCCATCCTAAGCGAAGGTTTGAGGGCGTCACACAAAGTGTTAGAGTTGAGCTCAACTAAGTAAGGCTTTTATACGAGCGATCTAACTCTCATGGGCGTCACAATTCTCGACATAGGTTGGTTGGTAAATCGGAGATCCTCCACTATCCAGGTATACACTAGATGGAAGGGGTGACAGGGATGAAATGAAGTGTTTATGTGTGTCTTAGAGTTCAGGGAAGGGATGACATGAGGATTACGGACTCGAGCGTATTCGAGTTCGTAATCCTCCTTTCCCATGCATGCTCCATACTCCTTGTAGAAACATCGCCATTTAGTCTTATCTCTTATGAGGGCACCTGCTACTCTCTGAGTGCTCCTAAAACTTCTTTCAATCACACCTTATTTATTTTCATACTTTGCATCTTAGCCCAGATTTTAGGGCGAGGAACGTATCCTAATACCTACTTCCTGGTCGTGGTGTTTGATGTGAACTTCTCGCTCATTTCCCATTTGCTCGCCCTGATGTCTTTACTTACTCCCAAATTTTCTCGTCTTAATTTGCTCATTAATCTTGCTTGCTCCTTGGTCACCTTGCATGTGCCTGCGAGAAATGATGCTTACTCCATTTGTTCGCTACATTTTTCTTGAATCTTTTCCCTGCCTAGGGCATGCTTACTTGGGTCTATGTTTGCCTAGGCTTTTTGCTCACCTTCCCTGCTAGATAGGGCTTTCCCTTAGCCCGAGATGGTGAATCTCATTGTCTTGTGCGTGGGGTTCCTACCCTCAAAGGGCGTAGTTCTCACATCATTCCTTTCCTTTCTATTAGTTTATGTTCCATTACATCCATTCCAATCCTCAATAAACTCACAAACAAAGCCTCATCTTCAAATCATGTTAACCTATATATATAGGACTTCAAATCATGTAATACATTCGTCAAAACACGTGATATAGCTACTAAGAAAATAAATCCTAACTCATATGTCCAAATTGATAGATAATTTGCAGAAAAAATGATTTCTAGGTTTGTCTTGTGTCTCCATAACAAATGGTCCATTTATTTTGGGCAAACGACGAGGATTGAACCCGCATGTGGTGGATTCACAATCCACTGCTTTGATCCACTTGGCTACATCCGCCCTACCCCTGCACTGGTTTAAGTCTCTATCTACGATCAGATCCTTTCCGAATCCCCTATGACTGCTATCAAAGAGAAGCTTTTTCCTATACTATAGTTGCAAGTCTATTGTTGTGTTTTGGAATTAGGGGAAGCAAAAATCCTAAAAGGTTTTCTTTAAGATTTCATCATCGAACCATAATTAATTTAACTCGATAGACTTCAAAACATCACAAATCTTACCAAAATGCATGTTTTATCAAGTTATACATTAATCCAAAATTTTCCATGCGGAAACCAATACTACTTATACTTCTTTTTCTTTAATTCTCATCTTAAAATTTAATATAAACAAAAAGTGTATGAGAACTTGCATAAATGGCAAAACTCATGCTAAGGATTTTCTTTTTTGCAACTTTGTTGAGGTATGATTATATGAGACCCTAAGTTTGTGTGTTTTTACAAGAGGAAGAGTAATGTTACATATAGTCGTGTAATGCACAAGCGTCATGCAATCGCTTTGAAAAAGAATGTGGTCAACTATTAAAAAATTAATTTTTTTTATGTGGGTCTGTATTTATTTATTTTTTTCAAAATAATTACATAATACTTACGTGTAACTATTTTTCAAAGAATAAACACAAGAGAAATGGAAAGAGTGTATTAGGTGGAAAAAGAAAAAGTTGGTCATTGACATTTGAGAAATGTTTTGGGTCTCAAATTTGGAACCCAAATAGTATACCGAATGATTTTTTTTTTTACTTCATGATTAAAAAAATATTTTTTAATAATGTTGTGAATTTTTTATTTTTTTAAAAATATTTATGATAATTAAAAAAATACATAAAAAATACTTTTCGAGATCTTATTCAAACTACTTTTTCCATAGCTGTAACACTGCTCTTGACTTTTATCCTCTTGGACACTTGACAAGATCCTAAACGTCCTAACTGATTTTTTCTGCAGCAATCTAGGCCATTCATTTTGTTGTTCATTGGCAGCTAGTGGATGCCATGTGGCATGTCACGTCGCTCTAAATCACATTTTTTAATAAATTCTATTTGTTTTGATTTAAAACTAAATCTATTTAAAAATTTATGAAAGTTTTTATTCTATTGGATTTCTATTACGTCTTTTATTCATTTTTATCCGTTTACCCTTTCGTTTCCCTCGGTTTTTACAAGATTTCATAGTTATATATGAAGATATAATTGAGCTTCAATCGATTGAAGGACAATTTCAAATGAAGATGAACTTATTGGAGTGGGGGGTGAAAGTGACCTACGCTTCTATTCCCTTCACCAGTGATGTATGAAAATGTAAGGGGAACAATTGCGTCTTTCTTCTCTCGTATTCAATCTGTGTGCTTTTCTTCTTACATGCTTGATTTATTAATTTATTTTTTTTATGCACCTAACACGTTGGTAGTGTACAATGAACTTTCATGCTCAAAGCCCGTACCTACCAAAAATAATTCTTTAATGTACTATAGTTTTAACTTACCCTCGAAGATAGCAGCAACAAGACTATCTTCTTTATGACTATATTCTGATTGGGACCTAAGATATATTGACAGTGGTGGTAAGTTTTGTTCAACTCTTTCGAAAAAAAAAATCAATATTTGGTAAAAGAGAAAATCTACTCATAGGCCAGTTTTTTACTCCAACACCACATACCTGACATGGTGAATTCGGTTTGGTCGTCATGTCACAGTTTTACACCCAACTCTATCGTTGCCGGTCCCTTTCCCTCAGAAATGTACATATAGAGATAGGTCTCTCTCGTCTTCTCCTTCATCTTCTCCTACACGAAGAAATCCAGGTACATTGAAATGGCCCAGGTAATTGACTTTTCCCCAAAATATTAGGGAGTGGGTGATTGTGGATGGATAATGGATAGCTTTCATATTCAGGGTTTGCTTCAGTTATAAAAGGTTGATCAGTTTACAATTTGGTTTAGGCATTAAGCGCCACATGCATAGCTTCTACAAAAATTAACCGATATTAGAACATCAACATCTCTCCTATCTCTCGCTTGAACCCCACAGAAATTTGCTTTCACAATCACATCACAAATGCACTCTAGCCCAAACTATTTCCTCACATGGGTTTGAACCAGAACTTGAAGTACTTGGTCTGCACCGTTCTCTTCCTCTTTCTGCTCCTCATCACCTCCGACTTTCCTTCCCCTTCTTCGTCCCATGAAATCCAACCCCAAGTCTCCCATGAAGTCCCAGCTCAAACAACTCAGCCATGTACAAACAAACACAAACACATGAAAGAAAGAAGTGGAGACTTGTAAAATAAGTGTAAAAATAACCCAGCCATGTACACACACACAAAGAGAGAGAGAGAGAGAGAGAGAGAGAGAGAGAGAGAGAGAGAGAGAGAGAGAGAACCTGGGTGTGAGTTGTCTATCAGAGTTGTCAGCGGCGCCAGAATGTGGTAGACGTATTGCAAGTTGGAAAAATGTGACTTGAATGCCGCGGGTGAAGGCGGGCGGGCGGGCAGACGGGCGAAGGCACGGAGGGAGAACGTGGGCGTGGGGAAAAAATTCAATTTAGAGATGATTTGGGATATGGGAACGTGCGCTTTACTGAAAGAAAAAAAAATTAAAACAAATGTCACGTCTAGGGGTGAAACCGATGCCTTCGGCACGGTTTTTGGACAAAACCGAGACCCCACCGACGTCTGCTATGAGAGCTCAGCACTGGTCGAAACCAATCGATTGGGAAGAGAAAATCAATATTATTGGTCTCGACGCGGCGCGGTTCGGTTTTTCGGTCTGCCGTTGAGGTCTCTATGACGGAGGAGGGATGCCACGTCCATTGTCGAGTAAGAGTAGAAGGCTTAGGGTTTACGGTAGCAGAGGAAATAGTTTGTACGCAAGGAAGAAGAAGATGCGAGGAAGAAGAAGAAGAGGGGGAGGTTTATTAAACCTAATTCAAAACGGCATCGTTGGCTTAAAGTCAAATGATGCCGTTCTATATGGTTTTTTTAACTTCCACTTGACAAAACGATGCCGTTTCACTCATTTAAGTGAGGCAGTACCGTTTTATATACATATATTAAAAAAAATATAGAAATGATTGGCCGGTTCAGCGGTTTCCCAGGGATTCAAACCGGCGTCGAGCCGCCGATATCGATTTTTCCTCAAATCCTATCTCTCGTTAGGTCGGTTCCTTGCCGGTTCCGTGCTCTAGTGACTGATCTAATCGATTTTCGGCCAGTCTAATCAATTTCTGTACACTCCTAGTATTGGAGAATTGATGGAGAGATGAGTAGAACTACTCTTGATACAAGGAACAAAAAAGCAAGACTAGGTCCATTTTATTGCTTTCAATAATGTATAAGAAGATAAAATAACACAGAAAAAGAATAAACTATGAGTTGGCGGTGCTGTGTAAATATTTAATAGAATATATTGAGAACAGAAAGTAAACGATGAGAAAACAAAAGCAAAATGGAAAAGAAAAAAGAAAACAGTAAAAAGGGAAGGTGGAGAGTCCACAATAATGAGGCATCGAATGCCCAATTCGGATTCGCACTGTTTTGCTGAATTCCAAGATCTGCAGCCATTAGTTATTTTATTTGGAAATTGGGTATTATAATTTTAAAAAAGAAAATCGAAATAAGAACCTTTCCTCATTGATCAAACCCATCTTGGTTTGCCTCTCTCTGAGCCTCCCATTGGCGGAGCCATAATATAAGCTTCTATCTCTCTCTCTTTTAACACAGAGAGAGAGAGAGAGAGGGGAGAGGACTAGTAGTTTGTAATTTACTAATTTGTACAAGTAGTAGTGGTGGAGAGAAAAAGGCAGAAGAGCCAATTAGGGCTCCGTCGGAAAGTTTCACCCGAAAAGGAAGCTGTAGTGTAGGTTTCCTCAGTCATCAAGCCCCTTTTTCTACCTCGTTTACCTGCCATTTGGGTTTTAGAGCTTCCTGAGACGACGATCCTCATGATTTTGGAGGTTCTCTTATCAATTATGTTTACTGTTTGGTCTGATATTTCCTTCTAATTTGTGTGAAATTATGGACGACTCTTGGGTTTTTCACGGGCTAAGGTACTACTGGCCTTGAGCCCAGAAATAAGTGATTTTGCTGCGGTTCTGGAATCTGGGTGCCGAATTTCGGTTTTATTGGCCAGGGTTATGAGTTGTAAAATTTGGAGGCCTATGGTGTGGTAGAGAGCTTGGGGAATTCGTAGCGAAACGGCAGCGACGAACGGCGGGATTCATCGCGGGGAAACTTTAGGTTCTGCTATGAATCGGCAGGCGATGTCGTTTCAGTCTGGCGCAATCAAAAGCACGTCCGAGATGTTTCCGGTGGGGAATTACTTTGGGATGCACAACACTGGAGACTTGGTCTTTTCAGGGAATTATTCCGGAATCATTAACAACAATCCCGTGTTAAGTGAGGCTGGGAACCCATCAGGTTCTTCTCTTGTACTTGACTCGGTGCCCGGGCTCAAGCACGACCCTGGGTTAGCCGTGGAGTGGTCTGTCGAGGAACAGCGCAAATTGGATGAAGGCCTAGACAAGTAGGTCCTCCTTCAGGAATTTATTTTTTCTTAAAGAATTTGTTTTGTCTTGTACGTGATAAAAGTTTAAAGTAATTCATATTATTACTTGTCTCTAGTTTATTACATGGTAGTTGACTTGTGCTATCTTGTCTTCTATTTGTTTCTGAATTGTTGTCTGTTAACTATTTCGACAGTTGCTCCCCTGAGTGTTGTGAGGGGGATGATCTCTTGGACTTATTCAAGACTTGAAGTTATAGTCTTTGACATGATTGGTATAAATCTTGAAACGACAAAGACATCTAATGAAATTCAAACGCACGTACACACATCATGTCTTTTTTGTTAAGTCACACATGATGTATTCAACATTTGGCAAAGCTTCAAACGTTATAATTTCCCTGTTCATTATTTTCATACACTGCTCTTGTGGCACCAATTTTCTGGCACCAATTTGCTGGCTCTGTTATCTTATTTAGTGCCATAAACTTCTTGCAATTTAACATATTAAATTTTCGTAGCTTGAATTTTCTCTTAAAAGTTTCCTAAAGTTTCTTTTCCAAGGTTACGGGTGTTTTCTGGCTTCTCCTAATTTCTGTTTGGAATGTTTATATCGTTGCTGCAATAACCCTTGTTTCCATACGACTTTATGAATTCATGTAACATCAAGCTCTTCAAGTTTTAGATTTCTTCCTTTTTTTTTAAAGTTCTTTTACTTTGTTATTTTATAGTTAATTTTTTCATGATTTTTTTGTTCAATAATTAATGTGTTGGTATTACCTATAAAAAAAATTATTTTGTTGATATTGTTTGTGACTCTTTAGATTTGCTGATGAACCAAGTATCATGAAGTATATCAAGATTGCTGCAACATTGCGTGATAAAACTGTTCGTGATGTTGCTTTGAGGTGTAGATGGCTGACGGTAAGCTGTTCGTAATGTATTTTCAGCTTCGTCTATATTTTTTTCAACTTTGGAACTTTATCCAGATTATTGATTGTTAATTTGGCTAGCTTATATTGATAATTATGTGATTTAGTGGTTTCCTTTGGGCTGCTGAAGAGGTTTATTTGAATGAGAATACATAAATGATGCTATCTAAATCAGTAGGAGGGGAAGTCTATAAATAAAGACTATGCCGTCTAGCCTGCCTATATTCTTTCTTGCTTCCTATTGCTAATTCTATGGCTATTGAGTTGGCAAAGTTGCAGATTGTGGGATGGGGTGGTGAGGAATTCAAATATTCTCAATTAGAATGGAATGTGGTGAGATGGAGGAGTGAGAATTTGAAAATTGACTTATCTCTAATCAAGCATGTTAGGGAGATTTTTCTGGCAATTGGGAGACTAGAGAATTCACTGTTACAATGCGTTATTTGGGTTATAATTGGGCATGGTTGGGGTGTCAGGGGATTTCTATTCTAATTTAATTGTTTTTAATTTTGAAAGTTGAGTATTTCTGTAATTTTTTATTGATAAGTGTTAGTTTTACACACAAATCTTAGAAAAGAAAGCTTACATGCTGAGTTGACTTAATGTTTTCAGATTTTATTGGTTGGTTTTCCTAGTTATTTAGTTTGATTTAGTTGTTGAAGATCATATGGTTCTAGTTCTATAAGATTTGTTTAGTCCCATGTAAATATTGATGTAACCTTTCAATTCTATGTAGAGAGTTTTACCAAAATTTTACATCAATTATGCTTTGAAGTTTATGTGGTGTAATTTTTTTTCCTGAGCTGTGATGTACAAAATGCCTAGATCTATCTTCTTTTAAAAAAGCCAGATGGGATATATTATAAAGTCAAAAGGCATAATCATGTATGGGCATGTGTACATTTCTGACAGAAAGTGTGTGTTGACTCTTGTGCAAATTCCAGCATAGATCCATTGATTAATATTTTGTATTTATTGATTATTTTTGTTGTTGTAAAATATATATGAGTGTGCTGCATTTGTTCTAATTAAGCAAATGATAACTTTAGTCCATTGATCTGTCTTAAAAGTACACATAACACCTTTTGCAGAGCAAGCGAAGAAAACCTGATGAACATAGCATGGGAAGAAAGGTGAACAATCGTAAGGTATGCTACTGACATTACGCTTGTGAGATATATATATATATATATATGTATATCAGTGATTCGAAATTCTCTCTTATGTTATATAACTGTAGGTTGTTTTCACTCAAGATCGTCAGAAAAAATTAAAAATTAAAATTAATTCTTAAGATGAAAAAATTCGCCACTTCCGATATTGAATTCATTTAGCCTAACATCAATATTTATTTGCCCTGATGTTCTTCACTTGTACATATCCCAGTGCCATTCTGTATTGCCAATACTTGTGTCTTCTATTAGATTAAGAGGATTACTTATAAAAAAATAAAGAAATTAAGAGGTGCTCGTATTTTCTTTCGGATTTATATGCTTGCATTTTTTCTTTCCCTCATCTATTATCTTTTGCCGGCACCATTGACTCTATCGACGTATAATTTCATCCTGTGAAACTTCTGCATCAGGTTTCACAGGAAGATATCACTTATGGTTGCATGCAATACATATTCGTAGGTAGCTAATGTAAGATTTATAGATCATCACTGGATTAGTGACATAGATTCCCATATTGTGAACTTATTCTTTTACTCAATTTGCTGAGCTGTAAGACCATAGAGGTAACCTTTTTTAATTTATTGAATGAATTAATTTCTTTAGAATGTTAATTGAAGCTGGTATTCTAATGATCTTGCTTCTTCAGGATAAGCTGGTAGAGTTGTCCTCAAAAACCAATATACCTGCTGTGCCGCCAAACATGGTTCCAAATTCCCTCATGATGCACCATATGGATCAGAATGAGAGTATGGCTTATGAAGGTTAGTTTTTTTAATATGATCTGTGAAATATTGTTATTATTACTATATTTTTTGATTGGTAATCAAGAAGTTTTATTCATAAAAGTAGGCAAAGCCCAAGTACAAAGGGAGTATACATGAGCAGTACCTAACTAGAGTTTACTCATTATTAGTATGTATAAAATTATTAAACTCCTAATTCAGCAGTTTAATAATACACAATCTAAGTGGTTGCTTGTAACATGATACTCGGGTGACCTATCAAATAAATATTATCTGATACTTCAGTGAGTAGTTTTTTTCTGAAACTAGTGGAAGGCTGTAACACCCTTATCCTCATGGAGTCCTCATGGAGTGAGGAATGCTGCTAACGTAAACGTCACATGAGCATGTTGTAAGAAGATTCTATAAACATTAATGAGAGTAATGCATTATGGAGAAATATTGGAAGCTGTTATGTTTCGAAGCTGTTTCTGGATTATGAATTAATCTTTCCAAGTCTGAAATTGTTCCAGTGGGTACGGTCAGAAATATTTTGGATCTGGCCAATATTTTGGGTTGTAAGGTAGCTTCGTTACCTATGAGATACCTTGACTACCTTTGGGTGCTCCTCATAAATAAGTTTATATTTGGGATGGGGTGATTGAGAAGATTAGGAGGAGGTTAGCTGGCTGGAAAAAAAAAAATTTGTCTAAAGGTGGAAGAGTTACCCCAATTAAGAGCACATTGACTAATCTCCCCACTTATTTCCTCTCTCTCTTTCCTTTACCAGTTGGGGTTGCTAAAAGAATTGAGAGGATTTATAGGAATTTCCTGTGGGATGGTAATGGGGAGGAAAGAAAGTTTCATTTGGTGAGTTGGAATAAGGTTTGTCTTCTGGTTTCCTATGGAGGGTGAAATTTAAGACTTTTCAATCAATCTCTCCTTGGGAAATGGCTTTGGAGGTATCATAATGAGAGTAATGCATTTTGGAGAAATATTGTGGATGTTAAACATGGGAGGATGTGGGGGAGTTGGTGTACGAATGAAGTAAGAGGGATGTTTGGGGTGGGTTTGTGGAAGTCTATTGTGACATCCCGGACTTTGCCAAGTCCCCGTTCATATTATTATTTGGATATTATTTTATTTATTGGATCGTGCTAGGTGTTAGAGGAATGCTGTGAGATATGTTCTATTTATTTGGACTTTAGAATCTTAAGCATAAGAGCCCACAAGAGAAAGAAGAGGAAAAAGCCAACAAAGGATCATGTGGATTTCGGCCAACCAAACTAGGATTAGGGTTTGGAAGCCCAATGTTGATCACTAAGGATAGAGGAGGCGCCACATGGCATGAAGATCTTTTTGTTTTTCTAGAAGCTCATCATTTGAAGCCTAGGAAAGTAGCAAAGTGTGACACTTATCCAACATGCAAAGAGGTTCTAGAAGGAAGTGAGTGGATGAGACAAAGAGAGAGGATTTGGCTACCTAGGGAACATGCCAACCCTCACCAAGCAAGAAATCTTAGTAAGTAAACAAGCAACAGACAACAGATATCACAAGCATATAAGAGCAAACCACAAATGAATGCATGGACATGTACTTTGACATAAAGTTTGACATATGCAATATAGACCTTAAAACATCTTTTAATCTCTTAACACGTTCTTATCGTTTGAGCTCGGTTCTTGTTCTCGTCATAACATATCATGCCATTTCTTATCATAACGTGTCATGATATGATCGTATCATTTCATATCATAACATATAATGGTATATCATAACATATCGTATCATATCATGTTATAGAGCTCAAACGCCTTAATCATTTCTTGTAACACATGGTTGGACACCTCACGGCTCCCCTAAGCACCGTGTGTTCCCCGCTAGTTACCGCATCATCCAACGATCCACTTTGATCGATGTGATTACGTCATATTCTTAAACATATTCATTATGGCAGATCGCTTATTTTGCCTTCAGAGTATGAAACCCACTAGTTTTAGGTGCAACTCGCTCCGGCATCCTTTCCATAAGGAACCATTCGAGACCCGTCGACTGTACTTCGTCGACCCAGGGGTCTCCACTCGACTTTAAGTACTCCAATATGGACAGGGAGTTCCACTAGGGCATTTCCCTGTCCTAGTATTTGGGGTCGTGACAAAACATGCCTTGACTCTTCTTTCGAAAACACATACCCAAATGCATGAGACATGGACTTATGATGCTATACTCTCTCATACTCATGAAACATGCGAAACTTGATACATATAACACTAAGTAGCAACATGCATCTCGTGATAAGACTTGAAATCACCAGAACATGCAATCACATGATGAATACGCATAAACATAGCCGATTCATGATCAACGAAGCATAAAACAGATTTGAAAACCCTAATTCTAGCCTTGGTTGATTCATATAAGTCCTCAAAACATAACTTTTCATCATCACAACACATGCTTTCATTCTTCTACACATTCGGTTGATCTTATTAGCAAACAAAGCACCTTTACATGTAGAAACCGAAACCAAAACATAGCATATTAGAAGATAAGATTCAACCAATAATCCCCACAACATGGCATCATATCTTCCCAATGAAAACCGAGTGCATACAACACAAGAGAAACTTGATTCAAACAAGAATAATCAAACACGAGTTCACAGTGTTATCAAGAGTAGGTTGAAGGTCTACTTACAAAAATCCAACAAATACAATAGCAACAATCTGAAAAAGCATGTTGAGAATCATTAGACAAGATTAGGAGAAAAACCCTAATCTCAAAGGTGAGTGAGTGTTGTGTTTAAGGTTTTGCGAAATCATCTTATATGGCAATAAAACTCCAAAAACCGAAACCTCTCAAGGATAAAACCCTAGCTTTTCTACATGTGATGGTCGTGGCTCTCCTCCTACTCTCCAAAGTTTCATGCTCACTTGCTCAAGGCAAGAAAATGCTTCGGGTCCAAAGTTTCACACTCCTCGCTCCAAACATACTTGGCATTCTTCTTCGTTAATGGACTAGAGTTTGGACCAAGTATCAAGTTTCCTTAAGCGAGCTAGTGAGACCATTGTTGAGGCAAAGGAGATTGCAAGGGACTTAGAACTTTTGGTACCCGAGCCCCAGAAGTCACATGGAATCTTTTTGTGTTAACTCAAGATGGAGCTGTAGTATTGGGGAGATTGAGAACCTAAGAATGTTTTGTGGCAAAATATGTCTTAAAATGGTCTCGTGTTTTGGGAGACTTTTGAAAACAATATCTATTTTGGGAGTACCTTAATGAAGTTCAAACTTTTGGGATGCTTACACTTCGGTACTATGATTTTTCCGCTGCAAATTACTGCATACTGCTAGATTTATAGGTGCATTGCATCTTATCTGTCATGTACGAGGGGTATGTAGCCTTGAGTTACATGTCCCGACATTTCAGTCACCGTCCAATCCCAAGCGGGGGGGCTAGGGGCGTCACATCTATTTGGCTGGGATGGGGGGGGGGACTTTGCCAAGAATACAAAATTCAAGGTGGGGGATGGGGCAAAGATCTATTTTTGGCATGACACTTGGTGTGGGGATTCACCTCTTAAGGTTGTTTTCCCTAATCTCTACAGGATTGCTAGAGATAAAGGGGCTGCAGTCGCTGATTCCTATCACTTTTCTAACAATATGATTTGATGGATTGTGGAATTTATAGAGATGTGCAGGATTGGGAAGTATGTGAAGTTTCAGAATTATTAGGAAGATTATATGAGATGAAGCTTGATCAGAACAGGGAGGACAGTTTGCTGTGGGTGCATACAGTTAATTCCAGATTTTCTGTGAGTTCTTTTTACAAGGCATTAACCAGTCATGGGATCAAAGATTATCCATGGAAATGTATTTGGAGAGCCAAGGTGCCTAGTAAGGTTGCTTTCTTCTGCTGGCTGGTGTCTCTTGGGAAAATACTAACCATTGACAACTTGAGGAAGGGAGGTTTTCAGGTGGCTGAATGGTGTTTTATGTGTAAGAAGGATGGTGAATCTATTGATCATCTTTTCCTTCATTGTGAGGTGGCAACATCATTGTGGAATGAGATTTTTGCAAAGGTTGGCATTTTCTGGGTGATGCCTATGCATGTGGTGGATTTCTTTGCATGCTGGCCAGGTATTGAGGGGAGAAGTAACAACACTGATGTGATGCAGATGATCCCCTGTGCTTACTTTGGTGTTTATGGTTAGAAAGGAACGGGAGGTGCTTTGATAATTGTGAACGTTCTATAGGGGAACTTAGGGAGTTTTTCCTTGGTACTTTAAGCTTTTGGGTGAAGAATTTTGTAAGGAACGGGAATGATTGTAATGCTTTGCTTTAGTTGTATTCTGCTTTAGCTTGTAAGTAGGTGTTATCATTTGTATACATCCTGTGTACTTGGGCTATGCCTATTTACTTGGAATAAAATTTCTCTTATTAACTATCAAATAAATAAAAAATAAAAAAACCTTTATGTGTGTTGGCTGCCAAACAATAGAAAGTTATCTAGGGTTGTCGGCCCAATAGCAGATTGTGACAGATTGGGGTTTTGTAATTTGCCTAGGAATCCCTTTAAATTCATTCTAATTGCAAGATAATCAAGATACTAATTTAACCTAAACAGTGAGATAAATCAACACACATAAACAAATGATTATTGACACAAAGTGTGCAGAAATTCATAGACCTGTGGGCCTGAGCTTCGAAATTCACCCCAAGTCTTGGGCTGTCCTGGGCTTGAGTGTGACAAATGCTCTGTAAGTTAGTGCTCAAACAATGTTTTCAACTCTAGGGGTGGGGTGTTTCCAATAACTTTTGACGCTTTGGTGGTAAAACGTTGAAACTTTGATCCATATTTTATGATATGGCATTTGATTGGGGAAGGGGACTGTTGGGTTGAATACAAAAATTTTAGCCATAACTTAATGTTTTGATAATCTTAACTGTATTACAGTCTGTCAATGTGCCATGAAATCACCAATAATGCTTCTGTTTTGTGTGTCTATCTTCCACCCCCCAACTGATATATGTTGACTCAGATTTATCTGTTATAGTTGCAAAGGTGTATAAACGTTGCTGTTTATTTATTTAGATGTTTGTTTCATAGGTTGAAACTTATCCAGTTTTTACTGAGAATTTCTTTTCTCTGGTAGTCTCTGGAACAGGTGGTCCAATGAAGCATCTATTGGAACAGAATGATCAAGCTTTTGACCAAATTACAGATAATCTTTCGATATATAAGGTGAAATAAAATACTTACACTCTAAGTTCCATCGTGAAACACCAAATATTAGCTCCACAATGTACAACAATATCATATTTGAAACAAGTGCACTTTACTTTTATTATTATTATTATAAAAACAAGCTATGATTAGTATTATTTTTTTTCAAAAAAAACCTTGTTCATTCATGGATGCTAGATATCTCCCTTTGTAAAACCAAGATAATATGCTTTGAGCACATTACATGTGTAATACTATCAGTGCTAAGAATAAACGACAGCATGGATAATTATGCTACTTGTGTGGACTTGCCATTCCATAGAATTCACTCAAGGGTAATTGCATAAATTCTAAACTACTCTTCTTCTTAATCATTAGAGCAAAACTGCTAAAAAAATATGTTATTGATTTGTCGGTTTTAAGTTTTTTTATTTATTTTTAGAAGTCATCCCGGGAAAGGGAAAAAAATCCTCATGGGCAACAAAATTGCTGTTAGCACATTTTTGATGTTTGTGATGGAACAACATAGACAAGGTGCACAAAAGCTGAAGCATTTATCTCTTGATGCGTGTAATTCAGTGGTCCAACCTGGATGTGACCATGTTTTCTAGCAATACTTCTATAGACAATGATACTTTTGCTCGATAAAATTCTTTCAGATGCAAGTGGTAGAATAACAATACTAGGAAATTTCCCAACTATGCATATGCCAAATTAACCCTGGCATTAGATTATGCATTTTATTATCTATATCTAATTAACGAATTTAATTAGTGGCTTTATGATTATCATACATCACCAATTGATAAACCAATGTCTTTTATTTAGTAGCGATATAATTGATTGGCAAATTCAGGCACTTCGAGTAATTAGCCCATATTTTTTTTTTTTTTTATATGTATTGAATTTTAGTTTGAAGATGTTAAATAGTTTAAAATAAAGGACATAAAGCTGGTCAATCCATTTACATCCAAAACAGGTGTTTGCTATTGCAAGTGCAAGTATGAAGATGAATTCGTGGAATACAACATAAGATGTGGTAATTGCAAATAGATATTGGTAAAGTTTTGCATGGTAGCATTAGGCTTTGAGGTAGTTTTCCTTTCTCCCATCTTTTATATGTTTGGTGCATATTAGGATGTAATATGAATTAGTTGTTTTGCAATTCCTATTTATTTGATCTTTTTAAGCTCCTCAATCTTTTATCTGAGAACTGAAATAATTTTTCTCTTTGGCATGAACAAATAAAACAAAAGAGGAAATCAAAATCTATTCTATTTGTTTGTTGTTTTACATTTTTCCCCTGACAAGTGAAAATCATACTGGGTTATAAGCTCTAAACATAGAACCTGTGGGCCCTCTTACTGAGTGTGTAGATCTTCTCACCCTTATCTTCAGCAACATGACACTAGTTGTCTTATCTTCATAAGAATAATTGTGGTTTCCTACTTCTGTAAACAGTGGCAGGATAACATCAATATCTTCAGTCAGGCGAGAAAGAACATTGCTGCTATCTTAAACGAGTATGTGAATATTTATAATATCTTAATTTTAATCAAAATACTATACATTCCTGTTCTTTTGGTTTTGGTTAAGGATTTGTGTTGCATGAATCCTGTTTCAATTTTTGTAGCATGAGAGAGATACCCGGCATAATGAGCGAAATGCCACCACTGCCTGAATGCATAAACGAGGATCTTGCAAATAGTATTATCTTGTATAATACAACCTAGGTAAGTTCTTGCTTGAGTAACCTCAATTTGCATACTTTTTTTTGTTGGAGGCTCTACATACGAAGTGTTATCCTGAATTGATTTCATCACTATGATGTCTGTTTTTTACTCTTTATATTAGGAGTTTGACAAATATTTTTATATTCTATTATGGTTCAGAATTGTGGTGACTGAATGGATTATGCACAAAATTTCAACAGAGATTTACCAATTCAAGCCAGACAAAATCAACCCTGATACAAAATATATGAGCTCACCAGAATACAAAATTCTTCTTTACCGAGGGGGCGAGTTGCTTACATCTTGGGGTAATACGCACATGAGGAGCCTAGCCTTATTTTCAATTTTTGGGCTTCTAGATGTCTTCGGCTGCTTCCTTGTTTATTTCTGCAGGCAAAACTTGTACCGTTCTCTGTGTATAAAATATATGTGGACAAAGTGATAATACAAGTACCGATTTAGAAGGAAGGCACTTTTCGTCATTTTCTAATGTTAATTTTCACCTGCCATTGGGTTGGCCCAAGTGGTGAAGTTCTTGGTCTTGAGATATCACTCTTTTCAAAGTCCAAGATTCAACATCTTATCGGTGTAAACAATTTTTTAGGGCCATACTTTCCGGTGAAGAGTCAACGATTTAATTAGTTTTGTGTAGGAAAATTTTTGAAGATGCGGTGCATGGGACTGGAGTTTACTTTTCAGGGTGGATCCGAAGGGTCCTACCTTGGAAAGGTTCATGACTTGAAAAAAAAAAAGAAAAAAGCTTCACCTGTCATTTATTTTGCGGACTACCCATGTTAATATTTTAGTATGCCCACCTTAATTTTTACTTTTTTCTTTTATTTTCATTTTATAATAAAAATGGACGCAGTAGCAGGGCACTGTAACAGCACCATGGTGTGAAGGGGACAGAGTTAAGAAAGGATCTGGAACTGAAGTGTAGAAAGTACATGGAAGAAGTGAAGTTGTGTTCTGACCTTAAGGCTCGTCGGCTCATGGGCCTTTTGTTATTTCTTTATACTGTTAGTCATTTAGTTGGACCGGATAGTATTAGTTAATGGGCTTTAGCCCGTAGTGTTAGGTTTTAAGTGCAACCTTCTATTTACTTCGTTATTCGGCCCAGGCCCGGACAATTCCGTTAGACTATGCCAGCTATATATGTACTGACCAGTAGTGCTCTGCAAATTGTCCCGAAAGTTGAAAAAGAAAATTCCTATTTCTAAATTCTCCTTCCTTTTTTTCTGGAAGTACTCACCCTCGTGAGCCATTACAGAAAATTAGGGAATGTTTGAAAAATAAGAGGAGACGAAAATTTTATAAATAGTAATAAGATAGTTTCTGAATAGTAGTGTGATAGTTTGAGTTAAGTATTTATTGAATTTTGAGAAATAAGAGAGAAAAAGTTGAATAAGATCTTGTTTGGATAATGAGTTGATCTCAATTCATCTCATTTTGTTTCATTTAATTATTATAACTTTTCTAAACTTTTAAACAAAATATAATAAACAATTCAATTTTATCAAATTTCAAAATAAAAATAATATTAAAAAATTATTATTCTAATAATATTTTATTTAACTTTCAACTCTCATCTCAATAGAACTCACTATCAATACCTCCACTAAAAATAGACAGAAATTGTTATAAACTAAAAATATTGTTAGAATATAATTTATTAATATAATTTTTGTTTTGAAATTTAAAAAAGTTGAATTATTTTTGTGTATTTTATTTGAAAGTTTCGGAAAGTTGTAATGATTATTTTGAAAAAGTTGTAATAATTAGTTTGAAAGTGTTTGTATTTGAATGATATTTGTGAAGGAGATGAGATGAAAATTATATCCAAAAAACCCCTTAATCCACAATTTACAGAGAATAACAGGCACAACGTGATTTAGCTTCCATACTTTGGGGATGCTGAAGATATAGAGAACCGATAGTCGTTCAAGTTCGGGAATTGACTCTCCTCTTAACGTGAATTATTGTTGTGTCGACAATATTTATCTTATAAAGTATTGTTCACAAGGCTATAACGATGTGTGGGTTATTGTCGAAATTTCCAAGTTTAAAGAGTGGGTTCGACGGATTTAAATATTGACAGGTCTGAAATGAAACTTGTTAAATAAGTTTCACCGTTACGCACTCTCAATCTCATGCAATCAAAGAGTAAGATGGCTTGGGGGATTGAATGAAGCCTCTTCGATGCCTAAGTCGGTAACGATAGAAATTTTCTTAGAGCAAAATATTCGAGAGCCTCCATTAGCGTACCTGGATTCTTTAAATAGAGAACTTGCCTTCTTATGATTATCCGGACTAACTGCCTTGCCCACTATTTGAAATTTGAAGCCCGGAATCTTCGGGCTATCCACTCATTTTGAATAAGTGAATATCCTAATTGTCCCAGGATAAGCGGGCGGGCATTTCTCCCTTTAACAAACTGGATTGAGTTTTATTGGGCCAGAGGGGTTTAAGCCTTGAATGGCGTGATTTATTGGGCCCCATGACCTAGGCCCAGAGCGGCACCTCGCGAGCCCATATGGTGGTATTAAACCCCTTATAGTTACCCCGTGAAGTCTCATAACACATGGTGTGATGTGACTTTTATACTAGATGTCGTTGAACCCTTTCTGTAGAATTAATTGACGCCCCTCCAATTACCCTATGAAGCCTCATCGTGCGCTAGGCGATGGGGCTTTTTAACTACGAGGTGCTGGGCAGCTTGAATTGGGCCAAAGCCCCCTCGGTTACCCCACGAATCCTTGCCACGCGCGATGCTATGAGATTCATTCTTGGGGCAATGTTTGGGGTTCTGATTCGTTATTCCCCTAGGACGTCTGTCAAACCCGATATGCATTTCCCTTTGTCAACTGTCGCCAATATTTATTGTTCCCTGCCACGTGTTTTTTTTTTTTCCTTTCACTTCCTATCTTCTTGCACAAGCTTCGTGTTCCCTTCCTTCTCTTGCACCCTAAACCCTTCGTGCCTTCAAGCCCTCTCCTCCTTCTTCCTGCATTGTTTTCCTCTGTTTTCGGCGTATCCATGGCTTCCGGAAAAGACAAAAGGTGCAAGCCCCTCTCGTGGCAGTGGTCCTTCGTGTCCCCATGAGTCTTCTGTCCATCGCGAAAGTGCTACGGCTAACCCTGGCATCGAAGGGGATGCTTCCCGTTCTCTCTTCGAGGGCCATTGCTGGGTTTCCACCCTTTCACGTCAAGAACTGGATGCTGCAAGGGACCACTTCAATATCCCTGATTCAGTGGGGTTGTTGTTGCCCTGCCAACGACATGGAGTAGTTGACATCAGAGGTATGACAATCTCTATTGTCCTCTATTTGGCTATGTTTTGAATGGGGCTTCGTCTCCCCTTCGTGAGGCCTGTTTGTGACGTCTTAGACGTCTTAGGCCTTGCGCTAACCCAATTGGTGCCTAACGCTTGACTTATTGTAATGGCCTGCTGCATTATGTGGTGACGGGTCTTGGAGCCCACCGATGATGATTATCCTAACCTTACCGCTCGAGAGTTCCTCTCTCTCCATGGGTTTAGGTGTTTAGATGGGAACCTTTGTAGTTTTAGATCCCGCAGCAAACTGGTGCAGCTAGAGTGTAAGTATTCCCATGCCAAGGACTAATCGAAGAAATTTTTCTTTGTTTCGGGTAGGGGATGGGAATTTTCGGCGAATGACGCCTCACATCGAGAATTCTCCGTTCGAGCGTCTTGGTCGCCCGTTCCTGATGACCGTGACCTTGAGGTTTTGTTGTTTCCTTGAGAGGAAGCTCACATCCTTTTAGTTCAATCTTGGGCGATGGCTGACATTAGGTCCACTTGGTCTGACCCCTCTCGACGCCCACCAACATTGATAGATTCCTGATGGTACCTAGCCGGGCCCATGTGCTTGGTCACGAAATCCTGGGTGCCCCCTCGCCGGCAGGAAACCTAAAAAGGGGGCACCCTTGGAGGCAGCGGTAAAATAAAGAAAGCTCACCTTGGGGCCAAGTCGTCAGACGTGTCCACCTCTTCCAGGAGTGTCCCTTTGAGGAACCCTCCAGTACCCCGGTCCAGTTCGTTATATGACATCATGGACTAGGTAGATGCTGGACTGGACTTCATATTGGAGGTTGAGGTGGTCGAGACTTCTATGCGATTAGTCAATCCTGAAGGTGCCCCTCCTTTGGAGGGGGATGATCTTGTCTCTATTTTGAACCTGAACTTCCTTAATGCACCTCCCACGAGCGGCCTTCCTCGCCCTTCAGCACTTCCCTAAGAGGGGTGGGGAACCTTCTCCAATCTTTCCTGCTAGTGATCTTCAAACTGGCCCTCCCAGCGGGTCTCCATTGCGAGAGGGAGTCACCGTTTCCCAAGTTGACCAAACAGTCAGGACGTAAGCTCAAGCGACTGGTGACCTGTCGCCTCACACTATTCAAGAGTTGTTCACCCCGGAGGATGCTATTGGAGTCTTCTTTCAGATTCCAAGTGCTCGCCATGGTGCTTCCTCTTCTCGCCTGATGACTCCTCTCGGGCCTTCAGATCGCTCCGTGATGAGGCTTTCCGCTCCACTGTCCTCAACCTACGTAGCATCCTTTCACCAGTGAGCTTCACTCTTCTTTTAGTTTAACTTTTTATTAGGTTGTTACCTTTTTGTCTTGATTTTTGGAGGGAGTTGACAAGTTGGTTTTTGTTTTGGTGGAAGACCTTATGGAACTTAAGGAGGAAAAAGACTCCATAAGCTCGTTCATTGGTAAAGCCACGGGGCTATTGTCTCTACCCGAGCAGTGAAAGAAAAGCTGGTTAGGGAGCTTTCTCGAGTTGAAGCCACCTTTCGGGATCAAATTGCCTCTCTCCAATCTGAGTTGGTGAGTGCGTTGGGAGAAGCTGCGCTGCACAAGGCTAACACCGCTGATAGGGAGGCTGAACTAGATAATATGGCTGCCCGTCTGAGTGAAGTGGAAAAAGAGGCAGAGGAATTGGGGGACGCAAAAACTAACTACATTACCTGCCTAATTGCATTCAAGGAAGAACGCCAGGAAACCAACACCCAGATAAGCATAGCTCAGGGCGAGAAAGCTAATGTAGAGCAAGATTTGGCCGCAGCTAAGAGTTCTCTTAAAGAGCACGATCACCATCTTTTGGAAAAGCTGGGAGACCTATAAGAAAAACTTGGCTAGTTATGAAATGAAAGTATCTGAGCTGAATCGGGAGCTGGGCCACTCGCAAGAGCATATTAGTCACCTTATTGCTCAAATTAACTCTACTCGCATAATCCGAGATTGTGGTTTTGGCCTTGCCTTCAAGCTCGGGATTAAGCAGCTGCGGGAGCTTCTATTTGCACATCCCGAGACAGATCTCTGTAAATTGAAGTGGAGAGAGATAAGGGCTAGTCCTGCTGCCTACCACTACTTTGACTCTATCAGGTGAGACGTTATGCCGGACGCCTTCCCTCCTCCTCGTCTCCCTTGATGTTTTATTTTTGTACTCTTTGTTTTGTTGAATTTTGGGCAACTGACCCTTAGTAGTTGTGTATTCCGAACTGTGGTTTTTATATTAAGTAAGATGAATGTTTTCCACTGAGGAATTATTACCTTTGTTTTGTTCCAAGAATGATTTTTATTGATTTACGGAGTATGAATGTAGCTAGTTTTGGTCTTAGTCATGTGGAGTCAAGTTCAAGAAGAACAAATAAGAAAAAAGAAACAAAAACTAAAGACATGATTAACTTATCCGAAATTCAGTCGTGTGGTTTGGCGAGTGGCATGTAACGAGAGAGTTCCTTGACTGTGTAGCCTTGGTGAGAAGGTGTAGCGGGAGAGTTGCTTGACCGCGTAACGTTGGCTAGTGGAGTGTAGCAGGAGAGTTGCTAGGCCGCTTAATTCTGGTAAGTTGCGTAACGGGAGAGTTCCTCGACCATGTAGCCTTGGCGAGAAGGTGTAGTGGGAGAGTTGTTTGACCGCGTAACCTTGGCAAGTGGAGTGTAGCGGGAGAGTTGATGGACCGCTTAACTCTGGCGAGTGGCGTAACGGGAGGGTTCCTCAACCGTGTAGTCTTGGCGAGAAAGTGTAGCGGAAGAGTTGCTCGACCGCGTAACCTTGACGAGTAGAGTGTAGCGGGAGAGTTGTTCGACCGCTTAACTTTAGCAAGTGGCGTAACGGGAGGATTCCTCAACCGTGTAGCCTTGGCGAGAAGGTGCAGCGGGAGAGTTGCTCGACCGCATAACCTTGGCGAGTGAAGTGTAGCGGGTGAGTTGGACGACCGCTTAGCTTTGGCGAGTGGTGTAATGGGAGGGTTCCTTGACTGTGTAGCTTTGGCGAGAAGGTGTATGGCGGGAGAGTTGCTCGATCGCGTAACCTTGGCGAGTGGAGTTCCGAGGGTCCTAAAGTGTCAAGATAATAAAGAAAGAATATGATATGAATAACTGAGCTTACCAAAAGTCTTTTAGTAAGAATAATATTTCATAAAAAATGTCTTAAGCATAAGAATATGTTAAACATAAAATTTCCTCAAATGCTCAACGTTCCAAGGGTGAGGCAGTTCATGCCCTGCTGCGTCATTTAGGCGATAGGCTCCCTAGCGACTACTGCCTGTGATTACATATGACCCCTCCCATCTTGGGCCCAACTTTCCTTATTCTGCGGTGGTCACCCCGATTTCTTTTAACACCAGGTCGCTAACCTTGAAGGACCTCAACCTTACTCTCTTGTTGAAATATTGATTCGTCTTCCTCTTGTAGGCAACCACCCTTGTCTCAGCATTTACTCTTCTTTCTTCTAGTAGGTCTAGATGCTCTTCCAGCTTCTTTCCATTTTCATCAGCGTCGAAGCTGAGCTTCCTATGGCTTGGAATCCCCACTTCTACAGGTATCATGGCTTCGGTTCCATATGCCAGGGCAAAAGGAGTTTTTCCTGTTGACGTCATGGGTCTTGTTGGTTGCTTCGACTTGTCCGTTTGCCTGTGGGTGTCCGGGAGATGAATACTTGACTTTGATCCCGAGTTTTGAACACCACTTACGATAATGCTCTGAATCAAACTGCTTGCCATTGTTGGAGATGATGCTTTGCGGTATCCCAAATCTACATATGATTGCCTTCCATATAAACCTCGTCACACTTTGAGCAGTTACTGTTGTCATTGCCTCGGCTTTTGCCCTCTTGGTGAAATAGTCGACAACGATGGCGATGAATTTGGTTCCTCCTTTGCTTGGGGGCATAGGGCCGACCAAATCTATCCCCCATTGAGCAAACGACCATGGGCCGTTATTGACTTCAGTTCTTCAGGGGGCATGCTCGGGATTGGTGCGTGTAGCTAGCATTGGACACACTTTTTACTAACTCCTTTGAGTTTTGCAAGGCGTTGGGCCAATAGTAGACTGCTCTCATGAATTTCGCTGCCAATGACCTTCCGACTGAATGATT
The DNA here is from genome assembly GCA_022457165.1 of Juglans mandshurica. Classification (NCBI taxonomy): domain Eukaryota; kingdom Viridiplantae; phylum Streptophyta; class Magnoliopsida; order Fagales; family Juglandaceae; genus Juglans; species Juglans mandshurica. Next base: position 10,826,584 of record CM039629.1, on the reverse strand, counting down.
TCCACAAACGCCTTCATGTATCTCCCTCATCACATACTCGGCCTCCTCCTTTGATATGCATCTTAGTAATTGGCTCAAAAAATCATGCTTGTACAATGTTCCGTCTATCAAGGTGAACCAAACTGCCCTGTTTCTGACTTTCCTTGCTTCCTCCCGGGCAGTGGGTTCCCCATCTCTTAAGTACCTAATGATGTTATCTGCTCATCCTGGTGAGTTTCCTTCGATCTCAAAAACTTCCTCCCCTATGGCTGCCATGTCTACTGTCTTGAGGGTTATTTCCCATGGAAACATCTGCTCCTGCCCTGTCGATGCCGCTCATGCTAACCGATCCGCCTTCCATTTGTCTCCTCTGGGAACTCGTTCGATCTGAAAATACTAGAACTGACAGGATATCTCTTGGACATGATGGAGGTACCTTATTAGCTTTGGTCCCTTTGCCGAATATTCTCCTGTGATTTGGCCAACCACCACCTGGGAGTCCACTATCATTACTACTGCTGTTCCACCTGACATTTTAGCTACGGCCAACCCCATGAGCACTGCCTCGTACTCCGCTTCATTGTTCGTCACCTTGAAGTTCAATTGGACAACATGAAATGACTCCGCGTCGCCGTCTACTATCATGTGGACGCCTGCGCCCCCTACCACTCAACAGGATGAACCATCGACCTGCACTAGCCACGATTCCTTTTCAGGTGCCTTCGGTGTCTCCTTGGGGAAGTTCGTTAGTTCCGTGACAAAATCGGCCAGGACTTGTCCCTTGACAGCGGTTCTGGGGACATAACTAATGTCATACTCGCTCAACTCGATGGACCATTTCACCAGTCACCCCGAAGTGTGGGGCTTTGTAGCACTTTCTGCAAGGGTGTGGAGGTGATGACCCTTATGGAGTGGGCTTGGAAATAAGGGCGTAATCGCTGTGCCAACATCACAAGCGCGAAGGCAATCAATTCTATCTTCGGGTATCTCTTCTCGACCCCTCTTAAGGCTTTGCTGACATAATACACCGGCCTTTTCTCCTTGCCCTCATCTCTAACTAGAGTGGCGGAAACTGCATCTGGGGTGGTGGCCAGATACAGCGATAAGGGTTCCCCTTGCTTGGTTTGACTAAGCAACGGTGGGCGAGTCAGGTACTCTTTCAGTTATGCAAATGTTTCCTCACACTGTGCATCCCATTCTTGGGCCTTCTTCAATACCTGGAAAAATGGCATGCACTTGTCTGTTGAGCGGGACACGAACCTACTGAGGGTGGCTATTCTCCTTGCCAGTTTTTGGACTTCATTAAGAGTCGTGGGTGGCTTCATTTCGATGGTCGCCCTAAGCTTCTTAAGATTCACCTCCATGCCCCTCTCGGACACCATGAAGCCCAAAAACTTGCCCGACTGCACCCCAAACGTGCACTTGGTTGGGTTGAGCTTCATCCTGTACTGTCGCAGCACACCAAAAGCTTCCTTCAGGTCTTCCATGTACTGCCCAAACTCCATGCTCTTTACCAAAAGGCCATTCACATACACTTCCATGTTCCGACCTATTTGATTCTTGAACATTTTGTTGGCCAGCCTTTGGTAGGTATCTCTTGCATTCTTCAGTCTGAAGGGCATGACCATGTAACAGTACAGGCTTGGCTCTGTTATGAAGGCTGTCTTATCGTGGTCAGCATGACCCCTTTTTATTTGGTTATACCCGGAGTAGGCGTCCATGAAGCTCAACACCTTGTGACCCGCCGTGGCATCGACTATTAGGTCTATTCGGGGGAGACAAAAGCTATCTTTTGGGCAGGCTTTGTTGAGGTCCGTAAAGTCTACTCACATTCGTCACTTGCCATTGGACTTCTTCACCAACACAATGTTTGACAACTAGTCAGGGTACTGAGTTTCCTTGATAAATCCAGCCGCTAGCAATCAATCCACTTTTTTTGCTATCGCCTTGTACTTCTCAGTGCTGAAATTCCTCTTCTTCTGCTTAACAGGCCTTGTGTCTGGGTTGACGTTCGGTCAGTGCTCTATAACCTCTTTGCTTATTGCTGGCATATCTTGATGATTCCATGCAAAGATGTCTTTGTGCTCCAAAAGGAGTTGGATTAACCGGGCCCTTTCCTCCTTTGCCATTGTAGTTCCGATCCTCACGTGGTTATCCAGCTAGGTTGGATCAAAGGGAATGAGTTCCAATGGCTCGTCGACTTCTCCTTGTCTCAACAATTCCTCGTCCCTTGTTTCTGCCTTCGTCTTGAAGACTTTAGGTGGAGGCGGCGGGAGGGTCCCATCACCGCATTCCCAGGACTTTACTGTTATTACATCTTGCTCTCATTTCCTCAGTTCCTGCATGTAACACTCTCGGGCAAGTACTTGTTCGCCACGCACCTCGCCAATTCCTGCTTTCGTGGGAAACTTCATTTTTAGATAGTAGGTGGATGTGATCGCTCTCAAGGGGTTCAACGTTGGTCGGCCTATAATGGTATTATACGCCAACTGCGTCCTTACCACTAAGAACTCAGTCAGGGTGGTGGTGAGGTAGGGGTCAGTTCCCACCGACATAGGTGGTGTAATGGACCCCATGGGTTGAACTGCATCTCCCGTGAACCCCTTCAGTGTGGTTGGTGCTGGGCGAAGCTGACCCATACTTAAACCCATTTTCATGAAAGCGTCCCAGAATAGGATTTCTGCTGACCTTCCATTATCTATCAATATCCTCCGCATAGTGTAATTTGCTACCAGCATTATTATCACCAACGCATCATCGTGTGGGTATACTATCCCATGAGAGTCATCATTGCCAAAAGAGATTGGGGGCGAGGTTTGTACCCGCGCCTGCTTGACAAGCCTTTCCACGCTGTATATTTCCTCATATCTTGCCCATCTTGCATAGGCCTTCCTTCCCAATGAGGTTGGTCTACCTCCTGCATAACCCCTAGTTATGGTACGAATCTCCCCCAAAGGTGGGTTTCTTCGATCCGTATCTTGTCTGGGTCGGTGATTTCTCGATTCTTGCGATCTCCTCGCCCTCTTAGGTGACTCTCTCCTCCTTGGGCTCTCGCTCTGTCTAGTCTTACGCTCCTGCATCCTGTCGTCTAAATGCCGCGGTGGAGAGGCGTTTTAGGCGACAATGCATTCTAGCTCCCCGTTACCCTTCATCTTCTCAATTTTTTGTTTGAGCGTGTGACAATCCTCGGTTCGGTGACCATTCGCCCTGTGGTACGTATAGTGCCTTTGTGTCCGCCGCCCGTGGTTCTCATCACGCCTAGCTCCCTTCACCTTGTCGTGGTATTGCACAGTAGAATAGTGAACATGGTTGTTATTGTATCGCCTGCGTGTGTCTCTCGCTTTCCCTCATACTGACTCTTTCTTGGCCTTAGATCGCCTTCTCAGACCTTCCTGGGGCCTTCCTTCGACTTGCTCTCCTCTTTCGGCACTTGCCTGGTAGTGAGGGCAATTAACGTATTCTCGGCATTTAAAAAGTCATCCGCCCGATCTATGGATTCCCACAAAGTGGAGGGGGTTTTCCTTGCCAATGCGGCCATGAAAGGACTCCTTGACCAAATTCCCCCGAGTAGCGTGGCCAACATGATTTACCTGTGCCAGCACCGTGGGCCTCCATTTCCACCCTGTTAGCCTGACCGGGTGTCGTGTCTTCTCTTGATGGCCCGTTCTTTGCCTTGAGGATCTCATTTTCTTTTCGCAATGACTCGACTTCGGTGGTGAGCCTCCTCACTACTTCTTCCATTTCTGCAAGCCTTCCTTCCATGTTTCGCGACGTCTCCTCTTAATCTCTAGTTGCCTGAGATCGAGTGGTGGTGGGCATGTGAAAAACATGTTGATTTCAAGACAGCTGGATCCCACAGACGGTGCCAATTATTAAGGACGTGTTTCACCGCTACGCATGCCCGATCTCCTACAACCAAAGAGTAAGATGGCTTGGGGGGTTGAATGAGACCCCTCCGATGCCTAAGTCTGTAACGATAGAAATCTTCTTAGAACAAAATATTCGAGAGCATCTAGTAGCATACCTAGATTCTTTAAATAGAGGACTTGTCTTCTTAGGATCACCCGTACTGAATAATAAAAAAACTTAGTTATTGATCCCAATGTCCCATCATTCGTACTGGCGTTGTTGAAGACTATAATGTAAATATTATCCAAGATTTAGTGAGGAAAAAAAATCATTTTATTATAAGAACATGGGGTTCAAATCTTGCCTACAGGACAATGGAGCCATTGATCTTCGAATTTTATGACATTTCAAGGACACAAACTTTAGGAAACTTTTTACAATGATTAATTAGAACAATTTCTTTTTTTGCATTATTAGCTTCATAATATATAATGCCGTACCAAAAGATGACATATACCAGCATTTATATTTTGTTATTTAATATACCTTAAGAGAAGTGTTGGGTCTACAAGAGAACTAAAAAAAAAAAAAAAAAAGCTTTATAAATTATAAGTTAAAATAGTTTAACTTAATTCGCTAAATCTATTTTACAATAAACAAAATTCTAAAAACTAACCCAAAACATACGGCTTGTTAAATAGATAACCCAAATGCTCAACATGGAAATCATTTGAATTTTATTAATATAATTAATCAAAGTTTAGGTTATTTGAAGGCCCATTGATATTTAGTGGATGCTTTTGAATGATATTACCGGGCTAGTATTTCTAGGGAAACTCAATTGAGCTTTATCGTATAATTTTGAATAGATTGAGGAGCCCAACATTTATTTTGGATGACTGCTCTTATTGGGTGGAATAATTAGGTTAAAACTAATTTGTAATTATTGAATAAGTAGGCCCATATTTAACGGGTAATAGGCACATGCAAATTATTTAAAAGCTCATAGATATTTAGAGAAATGATAGTTGCAGTCGTAAGTATGCAAGCACTGCGTAATCATTTTGAAAAAAATGAATAAATATGAGACCCACATGTAAAGAAAATTAATTTTTTAATAGTAAACCCCACTCTTTTTCAAAGCGACTGCACAGTAGTTATGCACTCTACGACTGTATGTAGCATTACTCTAAATATTTATCGGATGCGTTCGACTTATTTTGGATTCAAGACCTGGCCCGGCCGTTAGAACTCATTAAATGACTTGGCCATGAAAATATGGGCAAGCCCAAGAGGTAAGTGGTTCAACTCATTTCCCAAAACTAACAAATAGGCCAATAGATTAGCTAAGAACTCACGTGGAAGCCCATGAACCTTTTTAACTTGAAATCTATAAAACATAAAATTTAGATACAATAATCCTACAAAATTAAATACTTAAAAAACCTTTATATAGAAAGTAAACTCAACACTACTACATATTCTCTAGAATCTCACCAATCCACTTATGCCACCTGTCACTTATCTCATGTGACTTTTATAATCCAGTTATGTGCCATCTATTCTAACTATCACAACCATGAAAGCCATATGAAAAAAAATGGTGGAGATAAATGGTGAATCCATTGACTTAGTAAGTAATGAACATATACTAGTATGTAAACATGAGCCAGTTACAGATGTAGAAACAAACAATCTAAAAAATAGTAGTGGTATTTTCATAAGCATTTCATTACATTAATAATATAGGTAAAAGACCTTAGGCAAAACCATAACTGAAACAACATTAGAAACAGAAATAGAGTCCATGGTTACCCTCGTACTAGGGTTGTACATATATGAGGTTAGCAAAATAGAATATAAATAATTTTATGCACTCATTACAGAGGCTATGTCTACTCCCGTAGAAGGGTTGTGCATATTTGCGGATAACCAAGTAGAACATATATCACTTTGGCACCAAAGTGAGTGCACTCAGAATAGAGGTCATGTTTAACCTCGTGGTAGAGATGTGCATGTCTGTGGATAGCTAACCAGAATATAAATCACTTTGTCACCAAAGTAAGTGCACTTAGAATAGAGGCCACAACTTTATACCTATGACAAGGTCAGAAGAGAGGCCACATTATGTACTCGTGGCAAGCCCATAGTAGAGGCCACTATTACAACTAGTGGTAGGGCTCGTAACTAAAGCATAACATAATCTTATGCCTTAGGATTTTTAGATACCCTGCAATAACATAATAGTATACTGTACAAAGAATATAATATAATTAGATAAAGACTTCATAATTCATATTCACATTTTATGCAGTAGAGAAACAAAGTATAAAAATGCTCAATGATAAAAAGTCATATTTCATTGTTCAAATACATGGAGTAGTGCTGAAAATAACCGAGGTAGTTTTAATCATAAAATATGAAAGCTTCTCAAAATCAACCTCGGTTAGTTTTTGAAAAATTTTAGCATAGAATCACCACTTACTTTACTTTTGCATTGAATCCGAACTGTAGTAGTATCATCACATAATCCAAAAGAATAGCACTAACATATAAATAACTCATGACAATATAAAATCAATCTAACTAATAAAATTTTATACCCCATACCATCTTAGCTCAAGTAAGGACCAAATTCCATGAGCCAACAAACAGCCTATTAACACGGTCTATCATGGCGCCTCGGGTTTATAATGGCCCAAGTACACTCTGCCCCAAAATACTACTTTGCCAATACTTAACCCAAACTCTTTAAATCTCACTTAACTCCATTAGGAATTCAACATTATTACACACACAAATCTTGACATATTTAGAACACCATCCCAACGATTACACCCATTCACTCTTCTAACAATGACATTATAGTCAACCTTCAAGAAATTTTTGTATACCTCAACCAAGCCATCAAGTCACCCAACTCCAAAACAAATACACAATCATAGATAACTCTAATTCTAAAAGAACAATGACCCTTTGAGCCACGAAAATAAAGGACAATTACATGGGTAAAGCTAGAGAGTATCTTGCCTAACTCGAAGTAAGGTCTGGTTGGATTTTTGGATGAGAAGGCACTGCGACGAGGGTTCGACAGAGCGAGGCTTGTGGCTGGACAAGGTGCGGTGGCCTCCACAGGTCATGGTGGTTGGCTTAGCATGGAGAGAGAGAGAGAGAGAGAGAGAGAGAGAGAGGCCGAGACAAAGAGACAAGGATTGAGAGGCTTACTTGTGGTTTCACATCATGAGTGACAGAGGAGTTAGGCGGCATGGAGAGGGGCAACAGGTGCGGTGGCAGCATGACAGAGGGGTTGGACGACTTCGTGGCATGATTAGAGTAGGGCGATGGGGGGAGGGAGAGACTGAGAGAGAGAGGGAGACGAAAGAGATAAACTTAACGACGAGGTGCCAATGGCGTGCAGTAGACTGACGAAAAGAGATTGAGGGCGGTGTAGATCACTGTGATGCCCTATACCCCGCTTGGGATTGGCAGAGACTGAATCGTCGGGACATGTAACTCAAGGTCACACACCTCTCGTTCATGACAGTTAACATGCAATGTACCTAGCATGTTTCTAGCAGTATGCAATACTAACAGTGGAAAAAGTACATTTCTAAATAAAGCTTGAGCAATTAAATATGGTACCAAATAAAAATATCTATATATCTCAAAATACTTGTGTAACGCCCCGTTCACGGAGGTCTGGAGAGTTAGCTCTTAATACTTAAAATTAACTTAAATAACACAACTATAAACTCCAGAAAATCCCATAAAATATTAATACACTTAATCAAACCAAAAATCTAAATTCCTCCATGGCGACGATAAAGAAATCCCCAATAACATAAATTAGAAATTCTCCAAAAACTCGAAAACATCCTCAACTCATCAAATCAAATACCCGAAAAATAAATCAGTCTACTAACTACGACTCTCAAATAAGCATTTGTACCCTCAGGCACTTATTCCACTACGATCATCACACATTGCTAAACTTTCTACTCTTGTTCTCCAGCTGAATCATCAAAATTATCTGAAAAATATATGGAGATAAGGGGTGAGTTATCAACAACTCAGTAAGCAGAGGACATATACTAGTGTGTAAACATGAGCATTTACAGAAATCAGAGTGCAGAACAAAATATTTCATTTCAGAATGCAGAAACAGAATAATGTTTCAAAATGCAGCGTCAGAACATGTTATCAAAAATGTCAGAGCGATAGTTCGAAAATATTCATAATAAAAAATCCCTTTGGCATAGCATAAACTGAAACATCATATCTTATCTTATCAAATCAGAACAAATACCATGTTTAACCCCCGTGGTAGGGTTGTGCAAACCCCGGTAGCTAACCGAGCAGAAACAGAATGTGAATCTTCCCCTTATTCATTCTCGGAGCCCCGAGTGTGCACATAGGAAAGACCACGCAGAAAACCACTTTGTTTCCAAAGTGGGTGCACCAGAAACAGAAAAGTTGGTACCAACCCGAACAGAGGCCACAGTTTTACACCCGTGGTGAGGTCAGAACGGAACAGAAACAGAAACAGAATGTTATGCCAGTGGTTTTCAAAAATCACATCAGATCATATTATAGTACAGAAAATCTTCAGAACAGAACAAAAATCATATCACAACATAATTTATGCACAAATTTCATATTCTCTCTATTTTTCAAAGTTCAGAAACAGAATGTCAGAAATAAGCTCATGTCTACACCAGTCATGACAAAAAATAATTTCTTCTTAAACAGAATCTCATGAGTAATGTAGAACAAATAACTGAGGCTGTTCAAATTTCTTTTCAACATCAAATATGTATATTTTCCAAAAATAACCTCAGCTCATTTTATTTTAAATGCAAAGTCTAGCATAGGAACCCCGCTTACCTGAACTTCTTAGCTTTTTTTTCGAAATTCCTCAAACGTTGGACAATAATTAATCGTCACTTATAAAATAATCACGTAATTCTCATAAATTTCCAATTAATCACGTATTTCGATATTTAATCTTAAGCTTATAAAATAACCTATTTAATTCCTCAAAACCTAAAATTACCAATCATCACTTTCTAAAATCGTCAATGCCAAATTAATACTATGACTAACACATTTAAAATCTAGACCTATTTATTAATGAAAACAACCTATGAATCTTAATACTAAGTAATATAATTATCCTAAAATATTTTAAAATAAACCATAACTATTATTAAAAAGACTAAAATATATCTAAAATGTAGAAATAACAATACAACAATATTATTTACTCTTAACAAAAATCTTCACTTAATAACATATTAAAAATAGTTTTCGTTAATCATAAATAAATAATAGTTTACTAATACAGAATAAAAAATAAAAGCCCAAAATATAAGTAGTGAAGGGCATTACGGCAATTTGAAGACAAACCAAAATAAAACCTACGTAACTGAAAAGATGCACGGCGGAAACTACCCAAGGGAAACTGAGGCGCGACGGGCTGGCTGGAGGGACTGCAGTGGTGCGGCAGAAGAGCAGGAGCGCGGCGAAGCTTCCGTCGAGCAGCGCTGGGCACGAGACAGAGAGAGGGAGAGGTGAGCGAGAGAGGGCGGAGAGAAAGCTCGGCGTGAAAGGGGACGAAAACTCACCGTGGGGCAGCGAGGCTTGCGACGGTCTGGGGTGGCTATCGTCGGTGGCACGACGAGGCGTGGCTGAGGTGCTAGATTACGGGTTCCCTTTGCGCCGCAGAGGAGACACTCGAAACTGCCGTGCTTGTGGGAGCAACCAATGCTCTGTTTTTCGGACTCAAAACAGAGGAGTTTTGACTCACTCTGCAGATGGTTGTTTCTAGTACTCTGGTGGTGGTGCAGGTCGAGTATGGCGGAGAAGCTGGGCTCCAGTGATGGCCAAGAGGAGGTGATGCACGGCGAGGTGGAGTTGTGATCCGTGGAGATGCAAAGCATGCACGGTTGCGTTGATTTCGTTTGGGAGGGCAGCGTGAATTCTGGTCAGTGCACGGTGAAGATGGGTCAACTGATTTGAGGCTCACGAGGGGTGCACTTGTGGCGGTAAAAGGGATGACGGAGGGCTGGCTTATGTGGGGTGACTCTCGGTATGGGAGTGCAAGCAACCGAGGGAGTTGAGGCTGAGGAGGAAGAAGAAGAAGAAGAAGAAAAAAATATATATATACTGGACTAAGGTTTCGCGTAGGACGGCAGCGGCGGAAGCATCTTCGAATACGGAGGAACAAGAAAAATAAAACCCTAGAGAAGTAGACGCGTGAGCGGATGGAGATGAACGTGTGAGCATGCACGACGTGAACGAAAAGAGATAAAAAAAATAAACTTAAGGGAAAAGAGATAAGGACCGGAAAAGAAGGAAAAAAAAAATAAGAAACATGCGGGAAAACATAACGTGTGAAGAAAATAAAATAAAATAAAATCACTACTCCAGTTTGTAAAATAAAAACTTAAAATACCAAGCTCCAATAAAAAAAAATATATATAAACAATCTAATGTCCAACTATACAAATTTTTGGTTCCGGGTGTTACAATCTCCCCCCTTAAAAAAAATTTCGTCCTCGAAATTTGCTAGTACCAGAACCAAGGCTTAAATATTTATCCGCTACAACCATGTCAATCCTAATTAATATTCTGCAATTGTCGAACCTAATATTTCAAATTCTAACCCTCCCATATTGTTGATCGTATTCTCCCATAATTTCTCTAGCCATACACATTCGTATACACTGCCTTTTAAAGTCTAGAATTTAAACCTCAATAACACAATTGAATACCCAAAAATAAATTTTTTTAAAAAAATCTCCACCCAATATAAAGCCTCAATAACTGACGAAATAACTCTCAAACTATCATAACACTCACCAAACCACGCTTCCGCTGCTCACTCTATCAACGTATAGTCCTAAAAACATCGAATCACATACCTCGGAAAAGAACTAAACCCCGCATTTACAACTAATCTAGCAGAGAACTCTTAAAACAATATAGTATAATCAAAAGTTCCAAGCTTAAGTCCTGAATAACCTCGATTCACAAATTTCAAATCCTTAGAAAATCTACTCTCAACCAAACTTTAATATTCTAAGCTATCCTGTAAGAACAGTTCCATACAAGCATAACTAATCTCGACTAAATTAAAAAGAGTTCAAGGAGAAACTAGAGTGAGGTACCTGTGATCTCATTGTTGTCATTCTCAGTATCTTTAGATGTTAGTGCGAACACTCGGGCAGGTCCCATTCTGCGTTGAATATTACCCTGACTCGCTTGTTGGGGACCTGGACGTGGGTTAGGCTTCTTGTTGTCTGTCAGCAGCAAAGGGCATCCCGGTCTTACCGCATCGAAAACATGCCCCCATTTCCCTTCTGCACTCTCCAGTATGTGCACGGTTACAAAACTTACAGAGGTCGTTCGATTGATTTACTTGCATTTGCTTTTGCCCCGAGCTGCTCCCATCATTTCTCTGTTTCCACGACCCTTGATCCACTGCAGATTGAGACCCCTGTGGCGCAGTCCTCTTCCTCTGTTCCAGTAGTGTTGCACTTCTTTGAAGGCTCCTCTCGAATACTGTGGCCTTATTCACCAACTCTGAGAAGTTCCGAATTTGAAAGCCCACAATTCTTTCATAAATCTTTTCATTCAGCCCTTGCTCAAACTTACGAGCCTTCTTCTCCTCATCAGGGATCAAATATGCAGCAAAGCGTGATAACTCAATAAATCTAGTTGCGTACTGGTGTACTGTCATAGGTCCCTGTACCAAATTAGCGAACTCCATAGCCTTGTCATCTCGAACTGAGGTTGGGAAAAAGCGTTCCAGATATATCTGCTTGAAGTGCAGCCAACAGACTATTTCTGTCCCTTCCGCTTCTCTGATGGTTCTTTCAGAAATCCACCATCTCTTTGCTTCTCCAGTTAGTTTGAAGGCAGAGTATAGTACCTTCTGTTCATCCGTGCAGTTTATAACGCGGAGTATCTCCTCAATATCTTGGATCCAGTCTTCTGCTAAGGTTGCGTCACCCCGACCATCGAAGGTGGGAGGATGCATTCGATTAAACTGCTCAATGGTACATCCCCATTCGTCATTTGTCGCATTCAAACCCGATACACTTCTTTCTCGACGACGAGGTGGCATCCTGACAACTTGGATTATTAAAAATAATAACAATAATAATATACAAGAATAAAGGGGTTTGTGCAAAATAAGCAAAAGGGTGATAATGGTAAAACAAACATAAATACATAAAAAAAATTGTACAAGCAACAGTAGTAACTCTATATTACTTCAAACTCTAAACCTTCCATCCTGAAGAAAGCCTTATATACAGTCTACAAACCGAACCGAACCTCAATCCACAAGAACATCTTAGAATATCTATAAAAATTCCTACCCTTCAAATTCCATAAATATCTTGTCTAACACTTGAGACTTCTAATACCCTAAATACCCATAAAAATCACCTCATATAGCCCACAATTGTCTACACCACAACTCTGAAAAAAATTATTTCCTCAACGTCATGACCCAGCGCCTACAAGAATTCTGAAACCTTAACTCTCATTAATCATCTTTCATTCATTTAAAAAAATTCTAAACCTCAAATCTGAAATTTCTTCCTAATCCCACAGATATCTAAACCTCCAAGGTTTATAGTATGCAGAATTCAAACCTGTCTCTGATGCCAACTGTAATGCCCCGTTCCCTGAGGTCCGGAGAGTTAGCTCTTAATACTTAAAATTAACTTAAATAACACAACTATAAACTCCAGAAAATCCCATAAAATATTAATACACTTAATCAAACCAAAAATCTAAATTCCTCCATGGCGACGATAAAGAAATCCCCAATAACATAAATTAGAAATTCTCCAAAAACTCGAAAACATCCTCAACTCATCAAATCAAATACCCGAAAAATAAATCAGTCTACTAACTACGACTCTCAAATAAGCATTTGTACCCTCAGGCACTTATTCCACTACGATCATCACACCTTGCTAAACTTTCTACTCTTGTTCTCCAGCTGAATCATTAAAATTATCTGAAAAATATATGGAGATAAGGGGTGAGTTATCAACAACTCAGTAAGCAGAGGACATATACTAGTGTGTAAACATGAGCATTTACAGAAATCAGAGTGCAGAACAAAATATTTCATTTCAGAATGCAGAATCAGAATAATGTTTCAAAATGCAGCGTCAGAACATGTTATCAAAAATGTCAGAGCGATAGTTCAAAAATATTCATAATAAAAAATCCCTTTGGCATAGCATAAACTGAAACATCATATCTTATCTTATCAAATCAGAACAAATACCATGTTTAACCCCCGTGGTAGGGTTGTGCAAACCCCGGTAGCTAACCGAGCAGAAACAGAATGTGAATCTTCCCCTTATTCATTCTCGGAGCCCCGAGTGTGCACATAGGAAAGACCACGCAGAAAACCACTTTGTTTCCAAAGTGGGTGCACCAGAAACAGAAAAGTTGGTACCAACCCGAACAGAGGCCACAGTTTTACACCTGTGGTGAGGTCAGAACGGAACAGAAACAGAAACAGAATGTTATGCCAGAGGTTTTCAGAAATCACATCAGATCATATCATAGTACAGAAAATCTTCAGAACAGAACAAAAATCATATCACAACATAATTTATGCACAAATTTCATATTCGCTCTATTTTTCAAAGTTCAGAAACAGAATGTCAGAAATAAGCTCATGTCTACACCAGTCATGACAGAAAATAATTTCTTCTTAAACAGAATCTCATGAGTAATGCAGAACAAATAACTGAGGCTGTTCAAATTTCTTTTCAAAATCAAATATGTATATTTTCCAAAAATAACCTCAGCTCATTTTATTTTAAATGCAAAGTCTAGCATAGGAACCCCGCTTACCTGAACTTCTTAGCTTTTTTTTCAAAATTCCTCAAACGTCGGACAATAATTAATCGTCACCTATAAAATAATAACGTAATTCTCATAAATTTCTAATTAATCACGTATTTCAATATTTAATCTTAAGCGTATAAAATAACCTATTTAATTCCTTAAAACCTAAAATTACCAATCATCACTTTCTAAAATCGTCAATGGCAAATTAATACTATGACTAACACATTTAAAATCTAGACCTATTTATTAATGAAAACAACCTATGAATCTTAATACTAAGTAATATAATTATCCCAAAATATTTTAAAATAAACCATAACTATTATTAAAAAGACTAAAATATATCTAAAATGTAGAAATAACAATACAACAATATTATTTACTCTTAACAAAAATCTTCACTTAATAACATATTAAAAATAGTTTTCGTTAATCATAAATAAATAATAGTTTACTAATACAGAATAAAAAATAAAAGCCCAAAATATAAGCAGTGAAGGGCATTACGGCAATTTGAAGACAAACCAAAATAAAACCTATGTAACTGAAAACATGCACGGCGGAAACTACCCAAGGGAAACCGAGGCACGACGGGCTGGCTGGAGGGACTGCAGTGGTGCGGCAGAAGAGCAGGAGCGCGGCGAAGCTTCCGTCGAGCAACGCTGGGCACGAGACAAAGAGAGGGAGAGGTGAGCGAGAGAGGGCGGAGAGAAAGCTCGGCGTGAAAGGGGATGAAAACTCACCGTGGGGCAGCGAGGCTTGCGACGGTCTGGGGTGGCTATCGTCGGTGACACGGCGAGGCGTGGCTGAGGTGCTGGATTACGGGTTCCCTTTGCGCCACGGAGGAGACACTCGAAACTGCCGTGCTTGTGGGAGCAACCAATGCTCTGTTTTTCGGACTCAAAACAGAGGAGTTTTGCATCACTCTGCAGATGGTTGTTTCTAGTACTCTGGTGGTGGTGCAGGTCGAGTACGGCGGAGAAGCTGGGCTCCAGTGATGGCCAAGAGGAGGTGATGCACGGCGAGGTGGAGTTGTGATCCGTGGAAATGCAAAGCATGCACGGTTGCGTTGATTTCATTTGGGAGGGCAGCGTGAATTCTGGTCGGTGCACGGTGAAGATGGGTCAACTGATCTGAGGCTCACGAGGGGTGCACTTGTGGCGATAAAAGGGACGACTGAGGGCTGGCTTATGTGGGGTGACTCTCGGTATGGGAGTGCAAGCAACCGAGGGAGTGGAGGCTGAGGAGGAAGAAGAAGAAGAAGAAGAAAAAAATATATACTGGACTAAGGTTTCGCGTAGGAGGGTAGGGGCGGAAGCATCTTCGAATATGGAGGAACAAGAAAAATAAAACCCTAGAGAAGTAGACGCGTGAGCGGATGGAGATGAACGTGTGAGCATGCACGACGTGAACGAAAAGAGATAAAAAAAATAAACTTACGGGAAAAGAGATAAGGACCGGGAAAGAAGGAAAAAAAAAAAAGAAACATGCGGGAAAACACAACGTGTGAAGAAAATTAAATAAAATAAAATCACTACTCCAGTTTGTAAAATAAAAACTTAAAATACCAAGCTCCAATAAATAAATAAAAAATATATAAACAATCTAATGTCCAACTATACAAATTTTTGGTTCCGGGTGTTACAACTTGTTCCAAAAGATCTTCCAATGCATACAAGGGTGTTAAACCACATACCCTATTTCCAAAGGCATCATCAAAATGAAATATCCTTTTCTAAGACATGGGGCCCGGAAAGTTGCAACTCAGAACCTCGCATGACCTCTTGAGCTTCCGATACAAATTCCCATACCTTTAATTACATAGTCATTCACATAATCGAAATGGTTTTCAAGGGTGAGAGCTACTTCAAGCTCGGGAGCCCATTGCGAGGTATATTCTTTATGTAGAATGTCCTAAATCTCCTTGAGGAATCCCGAGGTAGCTTCTAAATAAGAAATAGCTATATGGTAACGAGCCTCTATAGTGAACTAGTCATCAATCAAGTTAGGCAATTCATCCATCTTGTGTATTATTTTCATGTCTTATCATAACTTCTACCATTCTGAGGGGGAATGGTAGTGAAAACGACTACAGTGAGATTTTAAGAAATCTCCGCAAGTTAACCAAAACATACACAAAGATAACATAAGCATGTATAAGGTAACCCATGAGATGGAATGCATGAGTATGAACATGTACTTTGACTAAAAATCATGTTTTTGACCCATATGCAATCTTCTTTGAAAAATCACTGATCTTGTAACCATGTATCAATATAGCAAAGTAAATATGTAACAAAATATCATCTTTCAAAATTATTCCATATAACAACGTGGGTGGACACCTCACGGCTACCCCTAGAAACCTAGGGCTCCCTGCTAGTTACTTCATCACATTGCCTACTCTTTTGACTGGATGTGAGTACATTAGAGTCCATATGATACTGCATTCACCTTCACTATACAATGTATGCACCCACTAGCGTTAGGTGCGGAAACTACCATAGTGAAATTTTGAAAAATCTCAGCAAGTAAACACACAACATACAACAGATAACATGGGCATAAAATAGCAAACCATGAAATGAATGCAGAGACATGTACTTGACATAGAACTTGACTTATGCAATTCGACCTTTTTCAAAACATGGAATGGAGATCTTGAGACTTTTTCAATAAACATCTTTACCATCTTTTCATATTGTTCATTATACATGTAACATATCATTGAGCTCATTGCCTTGTTAATTTCTTATAACATATAGGTGGACACCTCATGGCTCCCCTATGCATCGTGTATTCTCTGCTAGTTACCACATCATCCAAAGGCCCACATGACCATGATGACTATGTCATGACCTTTAAACTTTATGTAGCAATTCGCTTATTTTGCCTTCACTGCATATACATTATAACACGACAGTTCACATATTTCACCTTCACTGTATTACTTTCCATGTTCTTGGCACCCACTAACTTTAGGTGCTACCCCGCTCCAGTATCCTTTCCACAAGGATCCATCCGGGGTCTGCCGACGGTTCTTTGTCGACCCAAGGGCTACCACTCTATTTTACATATTCCAGAGTGGACAGAAGAGTTTCACTAGGACATTCCCCTGTCCTAACATTTGGGATCGTTACTAAACATGTACAGATTTTTCTTTGAAAATATTGTTCAACCCCAATGCATGTGACATGAGAATTGAAACATTTTCTTCTCATAAAACATGTGGACATGTGAAATGCCGTGAGCCATGTATGCACAAAATCAAACACAATATATTTCGGTTTATGGCTTGAAAACTTTAGAAACATTTATATGCATAACTTGTTATGTAGGCAAACATTTGATACATATCAAGAATGGAGTAACAATGGTCAATCCGAGCAAGTTCACGAGGACATGGTTGAAACTTTCAAGACTTACAAAAGCATGTGCAAATCATCATCTTAACATAAGAGGAAATCTGAAACATCATAGACCATAGATCATGGCAAAGTCATCATATAAAACTGAAAAATTATACACATTTGATCATGGCATGTTCATTATATATATTCGAAACATCATAGACATTGTTTCACACACATTGAAACATCATACCATTGAAACATGAATTAACGAGCATACACAATAGTAACAAAAGATGCAAAGTTTACACAACATATACGAATATTATCTAAGGTAAGTCGAGGGTCTACTTACAAAAATTGGTAGCAAGATATTACGAACAAGCAATTTGAAATAAGGTTCATGTAACTCATTAGAGACAAGGAACAAAGTCCTAATCCGACATGTGTGTGGAGTTGTTAGGGTTCTCTGTGTATTCATGGAGGTACTCTAAGCATTCGGCCTAGAGGCACTTGAAAAAGAAAAATGATCGTGTATCTTTGACTTTGGTTAGGTCTTGGACGTGTAAGTTATGTGCATGTGGTATGGTCGAGACTCTTTGAAGATGGGATGAGGATTTTAGATCCTCTAACTTTCGGCCTCCTAGGGAAAAATCCTAGTTTTTTCAAGAGATTTCTAATGGTTGAAACAAGCCCTTGTGCATGTGTGTGAGTGTTCCTCTTGATCTCAAGTCCCTTGAGATCCCATCCACCTTGAGTTGGTTGTGTGTGTGTCTAGTGGATAGTGAGAATTTGGACTTTACCATGTGGCTCTCCTACTGTGAAGACGTGACTCCTTGCTTGTGCTTTGAGATAAAGGAAAATTGGTGTTTGCTTGTAGAGAAAGTGTAGGAGAAAAAATAGTTTTGGAACTTGGAAAGATAAGTTCTCTAAGTGGCGTGTATGAGAAAATGGGGAGAAAGAAAGGCAAGTGGAAAATCCGAAAATGGAAAAGGGAAAGCCTTTGGGCTTGTGGCCTCCTCCCTTTTTATAGACCTCTTCAACTCCCACCTAATTTCGCATTGGATGCTAGACGACCTGTGCATGTTTTCCATGTGGCGGGTTCTTCTCCCCTTGGCCAAAACTCTCCCACTTCTGTGTGTATCATTGCCTTGCTTTGGGAAGACCAAGAGTCCCTTGGACAAGTGGTGTGTGCCTTGCCCTAATCGAAACCCTAATTTCCTTTGGAGTCCTTCTAGTGTGTCTAGGTTTAATGAACCTTAGGTGCAAATGTGTCGTTTCACCAAAACCCATTCACCTCCCTAGAGAGTGGGCCTGTGCATGCATGCCAAGTGGCATGGGCACGTGGGTGAGTGTGTGTGCCACCTCTTTTTCCCACAAGGATCCTTCACCTTCTTGTGTTTCCCCTTCCCTAGGTGACCCTTCCACTGCCCAATACCTTCTTGAAACCCTAAAGAGTGACAAGTGGCGCGTGAGTGTGTGTGTGGGTGTGGTGGCCGAAAACCCTAGGGTTAGAGTTGCCTTCTCCTAGGTGTGCCTCTTCCACTACCAAATCATTGCCTTTTCTAGAATGGAGGCCCCATCCAATGCATGGGTGACACTTGGTGAAACCTAGGTAGGTGTGAGTTGTGTGTTCCCTAGGCGTGTGTGAGGTGTGACGCACTGATCAGTCCCGTTATGATGGACGGAGACTGTGGGGTCAGGACATGCCACACTAGGTTACACATCCTACGTTTATGACAGATAAGATGCAATGCACCTAAGTACACTAGTAGTATGTAATAAAATCGCAACGGAACAATAAAAGTTAGATAATCTAAGTAATGTGATAAGCAATTGCAATGCACATGGTACCATTACTAAACACAATACTTGACATTATCATTTTCCCAAAACATGCATCATATATATATGTAGTTTCCCAAAAGCATAAAGTATTCTTAATCTCCCAAAACACGGGACCTTCTCAAAATGAACCACGTCTCAAAACTCAAAACAAGCATTTCCTCCTATGGGAAATGGGGTCCCAACTTTTGCATTCTCCTTTTTTATTTTATTTATTTATTTTTCAATAAAAGGGCTTGGGCTTCACTCGTATTTCTAAGGTCTGATCCTTATCCGAGTTCTTGAGCAGTTTGAATTCCTCAATAAACTAGAGTATCTCGGTGATCGTTTGATCAATAGTCTCAAGGCACTCCAAGATGGAGGGCTCGGGCGAGCTAGTGACCATCTTAGGTACGATTCTCTCCGGAGGAGGTGCCGTCCTCTTCCGCTTGGTCATTAGGGTCCTTGTTTAAGCCTGTAATAACTTCTACCATTCCGGGAAAGGAATGGTAGTGGAAACTACCACAATGAGTTCAAGAAATCTTAGCAAGTAAACACGCAATATGAGATGCCCCCAGATTCCGCTTGGGATCGGACGGACACCCGAAGCATCGGGACATGCAACACAAGGTTACCTGCCCCCGTTCATGACATATAAGATGCAATATTCCTAACATGCATCTAGCATTATGCAATATTCGCAGTGGATAAATTACTTTTTTAGCAATACTATGCACCAAACTTATAATATCCCAAATAGTTAAAACATCCACGATTACAGCACGGGTCTCAGAAGATTGTAATCACAACACAACGGAGACCTGGCTCTATAATTACATTGCCAAAATACACTATTGGGCTAGTTCGTTGAGTAACTCGCGTAACTCGACTGACTATGGAGGCTACAAGCTTTGTGATGCGTCTACGACGTCTAGTCAACCTCCTCCAGTCTGCCAGTGTCTGCTCCCTGCTCTGATCTTGACACATCGCCTACCATTCGGGGGGAATGGTAGTTGGGACTACTACGGTGAGATTTGATTACAAATCTCAGTAAGTTAATAGGAAACTACCACACAGGTTAATGATGCATGCATGGCAGTGAAAGCATGAATGCATAATCAAAGTCATAAGTAAGCAGAGCATAACTTGACATACAGCATGGCATAAATGATATAACTTGAACTGAAACTGAAACTTAACTTGACGTGACATGGCATGTATATGAACTTAAAACATAACATGGACTAGCAACATAGCATGAACGTGAACTTGAAACATAACATGGACTTGAAACATAGCATGAACGTGAACATACATAATTTGAACATGAACTTGAACATAACATGAACCTAAGCATGACATAACATAAATGTGAACTTGAAACATAACGTGAACGTGAACATGACATAAAATAAACGTGAATTTGAACATAACATGACATAAACATGAACTTGAAACATATTCTTGTCTCATGGGGTTACCATGATTGAGTAATCTTATCTCATGGGGTTACCATGATTGACATGAACTTGAAACTTGACATGAACGTAAACTTGAACATAACGTAACGTGAAACATGACTTGAACGTGAAATATATGAACTTGGAATCTTTTTCAATAGACTTAATCATAAAGTGACCATACGGGTGCTAAACGGGTCTCCTTGAGCCATGTGTCCCTGTCAATTACTGCATCACAACACAGGTGTCTATACCAGCTGTGAGTGCATTAATACGTACTCCACAATTGCTGTGGCCCCACGTATTCTACGTGTCACAATTGCTGTGTCTCACGTAGTGTATACTCCACAGTTGTTGTGGCCTCATGAATTGTTTGTGGCACACTTGCTGTAGACACACCTAACATAATATGTGGCTCCATCGGCGTCAGTGCCTGGTACACTCCGGTGACCAGCTAGTTAGGCCCTATCCGCAACCTGTTGACTGTACTTCATCAACTCAGGGAATTTCACACCTATTTAGACCTCTAGCGTGAACAAAGGAGTTCCACTAGGATATTACCCCATCCTAGCGCTTAGGGTCGTGATTGACATGAATAACTTAACAAGCATACATAACAGCTCGTAACGTGACGTGACATAAATGACATAAATCTTGACGTAGCGTAATGTGACATGAACATAAGATGACAGACATGACATAAAATGTAACATACAATATTTTATAACATGACATACATGTAACAGACAATATTTCGTAACATGACATAATATGTAACAGACAATATTTCATAACATTGCATAACATGTGACAGTGAATATTATGTGTCATGACATATATGTAACAGATAGCATACGTAATGTGACATATTTGCAATAGATAGTAATATGAGATAAAATATATTGTGTAACAGATAAATATTTCATGACAGAATAATTCGTGTAATAGATAAACATGTGATGACATGGGATATATAACAACTTACGAACAAAAATTGTAATTCCCTTACTCATCACACATACACAGTAAACTGATGGTAAGTTAACAGCTAAGTTACCTCGATTGTCGCGTTCTACGAGATTAAAGCATGAAACACGAGAAACTGTAAGCGGGTATTCTGAAAGTTAGAAATTTAATTACTAACAATTAGAAAAGTGAAAAATGGACAACTTAGAGTAAAATTACCATTTTACTCTTACATGTGGAAAAATGACCATTTTACCTAACTTAAGGATTTCATATCCTAACTCCAAAAATCACCAAAATTTACATTCCTCATGTAAATTTTGTCCTAGATTCAAATAACAACTCAAAAAAATTTAAAACCATTCACAACTATAGAAAACTCACAATGGCCGAAACATTCATAGGCCATTTCTCTTGATTTTGGTTGCAATTTCTTCCATCTTCAAAACTCATGATTAAACCAAAATTTTGTAACAAAGATCTTCCTATCCTAAGTTTAAAAACACACGTAAAATATCCAATAAGAAAAGCTAATCATCAACACCAAACCTTTTGTAAAAAGACCCAAACTTTTTAACAAAAAGTAAACCCTTAAATCACAAGTTTTGACCTTAATAAAAACATCTCCAAGAATTCCAAAAAATCAAATCATACTTCTAGCACATTCATAACATCATCCTAAGATCAACCATGTTTTAAATTTTCAAACAAAAGTCACAAAAAACCACAAAACAACATTTGGAGTTTTTGGTTTTAAACTTAATCCAAGACAGAAACTTTTCTCTCCACTAACTTTGATCAATCTCTTGATCCATGGCTTATACACATGTGATCTACAAACTAAAACATCTCATGGTTTAAAAATGTGTCCTAAAGAAGATCCAGCCATCAAACTTAAAATCACATGGCTAAAACTCAATAAAACATGGATCTAACCCAAAAACATCAAATCTTAGGCAAAACCGAAATCCTCTTGCATAGAAAATCATATCTTTAAAACTAATACTAAATATCTTCTAAATAACAACCTAACATGTATATAAGAGGCTTAGGATCATCATATAAAAATATCAAAGCCTTTGGAATAAGATTAAACCACAAAATATTCAAACATTCACAAAACAAAAACTGTTTTTCCACTTCCAGTTTTCAAGTTTTTAAATCTATGGAAATCTATCATCAAAAGCTTTATTCATGCAACAAAACCTCAATGTACATTCATAAAAACATGCTAGCAACACTCCATAAACTTTTCGGACCAAGATATGTCCATTAGCTTGGTCAAAAATTCCAAAACATATCATACTCTCCAGTTTCACGCCCAGAATGACCTTTCCATGGTTAAAAATACTTGTGACCGATCAAATGAGCATGGAATGAGACTAATAAGATATCCATGGAAACTAAACTCAAATATGAACAACTTTTATGGAGGAGTTATCGTGAGATAATACTTACAAAGGATAAAAAATGGCCACACAAAAAGACCCAAAAATCTGCCCTAGAGAGCTCTTTTGGGTTTCTTTCTAAGAACGGGGGAAAGAAGTGATAAAATGGAGAGAAGTGTGTCTTGCACGACTTTAGACTCCTGGAGGGGGAAGTTATGGGCTTGAATGACTCTTAATTGGAGGTGGCTATGTGACATAAAGTGGAGAATGGTGAGAGGCATGGACTTCCAGCAACATCTGTGAGAGATGGAGGTTGATGGAGTCGACTTCTCTTCACATCAAGGCACTAATGGGTTGCAGCCAATGGCAGTGAATGGTCTGCCATATGGGGGAGGAAACTTCTTCAGGAAGCTTTGCCAAGGTGGCCAATTTCGTGGGCCTTGGTGGGCCCAACCAAGTGGGCTTCAATTTGGGGTTTAAAGGGGGTTTGGTTAGGGTTTGAGATGCTATCAAGCCCAAAACTAATTTTTCTTGGCCCAATCAAATTTCCAAGGTTTAAAAGGTTTGATAATGATGTCATAACAAGTATTTTATTAATTAATAGCATGTGGAAGTGATTTAATCAAGTGATTAAACACAGTGCTAGAAATCGGATTAAAAAGGGTTTGGAGGCCAACTTTAGGGTTTGGAGAAACCGTTTAAGATTTCGGTTTCAACCAAACTTTTGGAGTTTCAATTGGATTCCAACCATTTATGGTTTCGCTAGGATTGAAACTTTTTTTGGTTTGGCACAATTTGGTTGATCAGATGAAACAAAGCTTTGCTTAGGTGGCATGATCTCACACATTGACTTCCTTCACAAATCCATCTAATGGTTCCTCTTTGTGCCAAGTCTCTAATATTATTTACTATGTGTGGCTAAGATCTTGTCAAGTGTCCAAATAAAACTTCTCTAACCTAATTTGGACATTCCACACTGTGATTTTGAAAACACTACATTAGGTGCGCTTATCAAGGTTACTATTCACTCAAAAAAAAACATAATAAACTTAGTACTGAAAAATTCTAAATATTCATATTAACCTATAGTGAAAATCGTTTACCAAAATTCAACCCCAAAGTGCCCCTAAAAAATAATTTCACAATTTCAAACAGGCGTTTCGTTTGAAATTATGAAAAATGGTTATTGCGCCATAAAATCCTAAATAGTCAACTGAGTCTAATGGCGTAGACCAAAACATATTTTGATACTTCTCACTACCTCAAATAATTAAACTCATATTTCTAGCACCATAGTGAGTGATAACACTGACTATGTTAACAAACTAAAACCTGCGCGATTGGTCGATTCGTAAAAACTTATAGGGTTTTCACGAGGTTCCTAAAGTCAATAGAAATTCCACCTGTAAATTTCTAGTGGGATGTTACACAATATACAATAATTAACACAAGCATGTAAGAGGCATATCATGAAATGCGTGCACAAACATGTACTTGACATATGACTTGACCGGAACTTAACTTATGCACTTAACCATTTTCAAAAGACTCGTAACAGAGACATTGGCATTTTCAGAAAAACATCCTTGACTTTCTTTTCACATTGATCTCAATCAGAACTTGCATTATTAGAACATATCACAAGATTTTCGTCGAGTGATCCTTATCGTATAATGAGATTGTCATCAAGTGATCCATCACACATGAGCTCTTGTTCTTGTTCAGAGGGTGGACACATATGGTTCCCCTTTGTACCGCGTGTTTCTGCTAGTTACCGCACCATCAACAGTCCATGCACCATGATGAATACGTCATAAATAGAGTCGTTTCATATTAACTCGATAGTACTTCGTCAGGTTACATGCCTTATGCACCCACTAGCGTTAGGTGCTTCCTCGCTCCGAAATTCTTTAAAAAGAATCTATTCGAAGCTCGTCAATGGTCTTTGTCGACCAAGATGTTACCACTCTATTCTTAAGCACTCCAGAGTGAACAGATGAGTTCCACTAAGACATTTCCCCGCCCTAGCACTTGGGGTAGTGATAAAACATTTATAGAGACTTTTGTTTGAAAACTATTTTTCCCAAATGCATGTGACATGAGACTTAAGACATATACCATTCTTACACTTGACATATGACACAAGAGATGTCGTGCATGAAATAATCAAGCGTAACATGTTCAAATCATGTCATAATAACATAGAATACTTGAGATATCAAAACACATTCATGGAACCATGGAAACTAGTCTTGGCCGAAACATCCAAGTACAAAATCATGAGAAAACATCACTTTAACATATTCCAAACTTGAAGCATATTGCATAGAAATCATAGAATAATGAAACAAAGCATGAAATCATGGTGTTTGGCTAAGATCCGAAACTTCTAAAACATGCTATAGCCGAATCATCAAGTTTCACAATTCATCAATATTATTCTTAGCAAAACCGAAACATATAGAGGTTGTTCTTGTCATTTTCATCACAAACCGAAGGATATAATTCCTTTCATAGACATATTCAAAATCACATTAGCATATTCAAAAAACAAAGAAATAAGAAATAACAAGCAAAACAATGATAACATAAGACGGATCTACACAAACATATATGAGCATTAACAAAGAGTATGTTAAAAATCCACGAAATGAAACAAATAGCAAGCTGTAAATCGAAATATAACTCGTTAGAGTGGGTGTTCCAAAACCCTAATTCATGTTCTTGAGTGTGTCAAAGTTTCTAAGGTCACTACTAGGGTTAGGATACTCGACTTCTATTGTTTTAGTTTAAGAAACCCTTAGATTTCCTTGTGTTTTCATCCATATTTTGAAATAGAGTGAAAATGTAAGAGGTTGCCAAAATACATGGAGGATTTGTATCCTCAACCATTTGGCTTGGACCATTTCTAGGAAACCCTAATTTGTTTCCCATGAACAAGTGTTGAAATCGTGTGTGTTTCACCATATTCGAACTTCCCTGAGATTCAAATCTTGTCTTGAGTTGAAAATGTGATGCGTGTGGGTAGAAACAAAGATAAACCGAGTTCTTACCATGGTTCCTCCTTGTGAATGCCGAAATACCTCTCTTGAAACAAGCCTCCCTTGTTTGGTTGGAAGGAAAGTGTGAGAAAGTGAGAAATTGTGGCGCCCCCATCCTCTGCTTGGGATTTGGTAGAAACTGAAACGCCAGGACATGTAACCCCAGGGTTACCTGCCCCTCGTACATGAAAAATAAGATGCAATGCACCTAATGATAACTAGCAGTATGCACTATATCTCAGCGGAAAGTCAACTTAAGTCAAATCATGGAACAATAGTCATGGAACCGAGGAACATAAAATCCCAAATTCATATTTCATAAGAGTCATCAAAAGTGTTTAAGTTTCCAAAAGTGACTCTCAAAACACGGGACCAAAACATCTAACTTAAACAAATAATCATTTCCCAAAAGTGGAATGGGTCAGAACCAAGATCCCATCCTCAAGCATACTCAAAAACACTCCCGTAGACATTCATGGGTCTATCTCTAATCCCAACTCCGTGGCTACTTCCTTAGCTTCTACAACAGAGTTCTTGGCTTGCTCCAGATAACTCGACACAAACTTCATATCATGCTTAAATCTTAACATCCTTTGAGGATCCAAGGATGAAACTCCAGCATTAGACTCATTTAGATTTGCCAAAACCTTCTTGAGTCATTGAGCCAAAATCTTAAGCATTTCTAAGGTGAATTGACGATGAGCCTCCACTGTGAACTCATCCTCAATTATCTCACAGATCCCGTCCATACTAACGGTCTTGCGTACCTGGCACAACTTCTACCATTCCGAGTAGGGGAATGATAGTAGGAAATACAACAATGAGATTTCAAGAAATCTCAGTAAGTAAATAAGTAACATGTAACAGATATCATAAGCATATGAAAACAAACTTAACAATGAATGCATAGACATGAGACTTTACTTATGCATTTGACCTTTCAAAAGACATCGTGTAAAACATGACTTTCATAAAACATTATTTCTTCATTTCATACTTGTTCTTTAACATACTTGTGAGCTCATAATGTAGCTTTGAGCTCGAGGCCTTTCTTCGTCTTATAACATATAATTGAATACCTCACGGCTCCCCTATACACTGTGTGTTTCCCGCTAGTTACCTCATCAACCGTTGGCCACTTTGACCAAGGTGACTACATCTTACTTAAAACTTTCATGTTACAGTAGCTCACTTTGCCTTCACTGTAGTGCACCCACTAGCTTTAGGTGCGATCCCGTTCCGGTATCATTTTCTTTTAGGAACAATTCGAGATCCATCGACTATACTTCGTCAACCCAGGGGTTACCACTCTATTTTAACCACTCTTGAGTAGATAGAAGAGTTCCACTAGGACATTCCCCCATCCTAGCCTTTGGGGTCGTGATAAAAACTTTTAAAAAGACTATTTTCTTTCAAAAAATTTTCACAATTCCAATGTATGTGACATGACAATGAAAACTTAGACTTTCATGAGACACATGCAAATACCGAGTGCTTCATCATGATCATATGAGATTCAAACATGCAATTCTAATACATTTCACGTTACGGTTTGAAAATTTTAGAACATGCAAACATGTTCTTTTATAACAATTCCAAGGCACTGAACATCAACCAAAAGATAAACATTCAATACTTTCCATGTAAGGGCCGAAACATACAAACCCTAGCACATCTAAAAATCATTCTTAGCTCATTAAACTTCCACTATAAAAAGATCATACTTGATATATGGCAATAGCCGAGACCTTTAAGCTTGAAAACAATCATTCCAATCAACATTTCATGAACTTAGAACCTTCTAATGTATTATACAAACTTTAACAAGAATATTCATGGGTGGCTGAAACATACTAGTGGTTATAGATAAACATTTTCTTGAGCTTAGTCCTATACAAGATTCGGTCAAGCATCAATCATCCACATACTAATACACATTTTTCAATCCGAACCCTAGATAGCTTCCTAATCCATTTTCATAACATGAGTGCATATTCCATAGGCCATTCTATTTATACATTAGATCATCATGCTAAGAAGAGATAATATCATACGAAAGAAACATCAATATCATGTGCAACCACATAAACTAAGCAACCAACAAGTTCACAAGACATATAGATAAAATATCTAAGTACAAGTTAGAAGTGTACTTACAAAAACCCAAAATATATATAGCAAGCAAGCTGAAATACATATAATATTTGTTAGGTTCATCATTCAAGAAAAACCCTAACCCGTGTGATTGAGTGTTGTGCTCTTGACATCTTTTTCCAAGAAAAGACTTAAAACATTCGGACCCTCCTCCCTTGAGTCCGAAACTTGACTATAACAAAAATCCTAGCACGTGATAACCACTAAGCCCGTGACCCTCTTTCCTCAAATCATCATGCTTATGAACTTTAAAACAAGGTTAAATCCACCTCCCTTAAAGAAAAACCCTAATCTAGCCGTGCGTGTGAAAATGTAGATTCATATGAAAACCTCCAAAGATATGAGCTAACTCCTTTAGCTCAAGTGTGTGTGTGAGCATGAGTTCTAGATGAACTTTGCTAGAAAGTGAAACTCCACTCCCTTGAAGCCGTGCATGTGTGTGTGTAACAAAAGAAAAGTTGGCTCATACCTTCTAGACTCTCCTCTTGGAAGTATCTTCTCACTTTGCTTATTCTCCAAAGATTGTTTGTGTGAGAAGAAAGTATTGTGGAGAGTGTTTGGATAGTGAGAAAATGATAGAAAGTTGGAGAGAATGGTGATGGCCGAACACCTCAAGACAAATGCACAAAGTGACTAAAGGTCCTAGGGTTTTCGGTTACTCTCCCTTTTATAGGCATAAAAAACTTCTTGCATGAGCCAATGTTCCTTGCATGGATGCCAAATGGCGTGTCACCCTATGACCTATTCCTCTAGCTCATCATTTGATTGTGTTGGAAACACAATACACCTTTTTGGACAAGTGGCACCTCCATCCTCAAAAACCGAAACCTCCTTCCTCTTTTGCCCTTCATTTCATGTCTTGGTTCAATGTATCTTGTGGCTATATGGTCTTTGTCAAGTTAGAGATATTCCTCAATCTCCCACATGTGTGCTTGAGTGCCAAGTGGCATGTGAGGAGTGTGTGTGTAGATGGGCTGCCGAAATCCCCTTTCTTCTCCCAATAAAATCTTCTTTCACCATACTTTTAGACAAGCATGTGATTGGTTCATTTTTGCACAAAAAACCTTGCCCTAGTCGTCCACCTCAAGGTGTTCTTACACAAGATTTTTCTTCTAGAAGCCCTAGGCGTGTAAGCCTTCCTTCCCAAGACAAATGATAAATGTTATTTTTATGTGATTTTTATCACTCTTTTATTTATGAAAAGTGTCATTTTCCCTTCAATACTATTGATTTTATTTTATTCCACAAATTTTCATTTATTTTCTTGGATTTGAAGGAATGAGAAGATTTAGTGCAAAAAGAGAGCATTTTGGTACAAAAGAAGAGACTACGAATCTAGATCGATGAGAGACAGCGAGATCTGGAGAGAGCCGATGAAATTTGGGTGAGGAGCCTTGTCCCGTGGGCAGCAAAGAGATTTTTCTCGCCCAAAAGGCGAGAAGACTTACCTCTCGGTGGTTAGATTGGGCAACTTGTTTAAACGATCAACTTAAGAGATCAACCTAAACGACATCGTGGGTAACAATTAGAAAAAGCGATGGGAGTCTTTCATCCCGGTTGGGAGAATTTTCATCCGGCAGGCGAGGAAAGGGCCGTTTGGTCTTTGTGACCTCCACGCTCGTTCATTTGTGACCTTCCCGCTAGTTATATTCAGCGCACATGACATCTACCCGGTGGGACCCTTTTGAATTGCACAATCAATCTGCAGACCACCAAATCCTCCTGAACTTTGTAAATCAAGACACATATCACTGAATCTTTCATTTTAGATAATTCCGATATTCTTGAGATAATCTCCTTTTATGTTAACATCTATCTTTAGAAACTATTTTCTAGATTTTTAGACTAGATTGTAGCTGCATTTATTTTATTTTCGAATTTGAGTTTTAACATCTATTTAATCCCGTCTTATGGGATGAATAGGCAATCTTGGTTTTTAATCTTAGTTTTAGTTTTAGTCTTGGTTTGAATTAGGGAGTTCTGAATCGGAGTTAGAGTTTTTATGTTTTAGAGTCTGAGTCTGTGTTTAGAGTTCCAGAATTTATTCTTGAAGTGTTCTTTCGAGAAGGCATAACTGGAGGGCAGAGGCGAGAGCCGCATGCCTTATCAACCGACTTCAACTATTCTTTTTTTTTTTTCAAATTCCATTATAAATTAATTCTATTTTCTAGAGCTTTGTTGTAGCCTAGCATTGAACACAATTTATATTCCAAGTTATTTTATTTTCAATATTTTTATGATTGAGTGCTTATTCCTTGTTCTTAATGCTTACAATTTTCTAGCTAGCTATTGTTCGATCTTTTGGATTGCAATGAGACTGAGAGGTGATTTGTGATTAAAGCTCTAGGATTAAACACCATTAGTTGAGCGAAAGTAAAGATGCTTTACTGCGACTAGTGTGATTTTCAAGAAAAATCTAAAGAACTTAATGAGTCTCCAATTAGTTAAATTTACATAGAGATATGTAGTTATTAGTTGGAGAAATTTTTGGTATTGTTTTAGGGAAAATATTGAATAGTTAAGGGACTTTTATCATCAACTTAAGATAATTGAGATTCTATAATAAGGAAGAATAAATTGTGTGTGATTTGTTAGGTGAAGTTAAATGTTCTAGATCTATTCTTATTATTTTTAAAATATGAATTTTAATGCTCTTTTCTTCATTTTTATTTAGATAAACCATTCTTCAAATTTTGGTTTTTCAAATAGTAATTAATTTAGTTAATTTTAATACTCAATAGCATAATTATTTCATGTGAGTTCGATAACCGTTTTCTTTAAAACACTTTACTACTTTTTACCTGTGCACTTGCAGATATATTCGTATTCCTTGTGCACTTGCAGATATATTTTTATGCGAACAACAAACTTTTTACCTACCTTTTTGCATGTATGACACATGGCAAAAAGCAAAACCTCTTTTCTCCATGATTGTCGTGCATGGCCTCTTGGCCTTCCCTAAGCTTCACTTTTCCATAACCTAATCATTTCCTTCTAGAATCTCTTTCCCGTAGTGACAAGTGTCACAAAGCTTCTTCCTTCATGCAAACCTCCATGCATGCCTGATACATGGCAAGAAAAAGATTGTCTCCTATGGTAGGCATGTAAGCCAACCCTAGATCCATCTCACCTCTCTTCCCTTATTTCCATCTAGATTCATCAAGTCCTATACATAGCTTGTAACAACCCGCTCCTTCTTTCTGACGTAAGCAAATTCAACTGCGAGTCTAGTTATGCGTGACAAATCTCAATGGTGTGTTTTTAAAGATATTATGTGATTTCTAAAGTAAGCCCAGTGTTTTAAAGCCCTCTAATATTTTAAGTACACTGGAAATATTTATATGGGGTATGTATTTCCAGTGTTATTGAACCAAGCTTGATTTTAAATAAAACAATTATGATATTTTTGAACATTTATTAAAATGATTTCAGCTATTTAAAATATTATGGGATTTAAATTATGTTGCAAACTCTAATTAATTAAATGGTTTTATTCTCTTAAAGATATTAAATAAGACTTCATCATTTTATTAATGATGAAGGAATATTATTTTATAAATTAAAGTTTAGTTTAAATAATATTCTATCTTAATTCATTTCAGTGCTTTTAGTTAAGATAATGTTTACTCATTTTCAAATCAATAGTTAAAGTCCACTGCTAGATCGCTTTGAAGATCCCAAGATGAAAGGCTTGGATTGAATACCCAAGCCCCCTCTCTTTCTCTCTCACTTTTCCCTTCCCTCCCTCTCCCCTCCCTCTCCCTCACGCATACGTTGCAAGCTCCCCCCTCTCACCCGATTCTCCCTTAGCCAGCCTGGCGTCACAGTGCGCCGCCCGGCCTCATCGCCACCACCATTGGCATCCTCTCACGCCGGTGAGCTCCCACCACAGAACCCAGCCTCCATCTCGCAGCCACCTTCTCCGTCGCAGACACGCAGCCCCTCACGCATGGTTTCACCGTGTGCAACTCCTAGCGTCGCCGTACGCGACTACCCAGGCCACCGCACCTCCACCATCTCACACCGACGACCACCTCTCACTGACCCAGCCACCACGAGCCTCCCTCTCCCTCTCCCTCTCCCTCTCTGTCGCACACACGCACACAACCCTTAGATGGGTTTCACACAGTTCTACCACCACCGACAGCCCTAGCGCCGTCGTGCGTTAGTCTTAGCCCCACCGATCACCTCCCCTGACCACCGTGACTCCTCCCCGAGCTCCTCCAAGCCAACCAAGCCCTCCACCTCTCTCTCTCCCACGGTTACTCTCCACATCACGGCTTAGATCTGTCGCCACACCACCTTATCGACGCTACCACCACCTTGCCAAGATCCTCCGAAGCCCTTCCATGCCCAACCCCTTCCAGATCTGCACCCATAGCCATCTTCAAGGGCACAAATAGCCATTGTAAATGGGTTAGCTGCCACGTACGACCCTTCCGACGTCATCAACCATGACGATCAGCGAACAACGCACGGGTCAACCCCGACGATAGTATAACCCTCTATCTCTCGTTATTTATGTTAAATGCTGGTTGGTTAGGTTGTAGACTATGCTGTTAGTATTGTAGAGTTTGCTGTATTGTGATGTATCTGTGTAGTGATGTGTTGGGCATATTTGTGTTGTGTGCTGTGAAGTGTGGATTGGAAAGAGTACACGTGGAGTGTACTCTGTGTGACGTAGTGTGTGTGAAGGACGTACACATGGAGTGTACTCCATGTGGTGGAGTGATGCACCATATGGCGTGTATGCCATAGTGGTGATGTGGCATAATGTGTGTGAAGGGAGTACACGTGGAGTGTACTCCATGAGGTGAAGCAATACACCGTATGGCGTGTCGCGAAGACAAGGATGGTTGTGTAGTTGATGGGCGTAGAGCGTGGTGAGTAGTGTCGAGAATTGTGGAACAGTGTCCCGAAGTAGCTGTGATGTGGCTTGTAGTCTGAGGTGACAGGTGTCACCGTGTACTTGACTTATGGCTAGGAGTATGTGCAAAAGCAAGTGTAAGAGTACGCAGTTGAAGCATGACTAGGGAATGTCATGAAGTGACATGGTTGAACCAGAAGTCGTGCTTGTGATGGGTGAGGAGTTAGCGTAAGAGTGATGTAGCGGGATGTCAGGTGACGTGACAAGGTCACGGTGTAGCTTGGGAATTCCCCTTCGTTGTTGCCCAAAGCCACCTCATTCAACCGCTGCTCCAAACCGCATGCTCCTCCCACATTCACCAACCCAACGACGAAGCCATGCACTACCCAGCAAGGCACCATACCTCCTCCACGAATGAGCAAACCATGGAAGCCATCCCGCAAGGCGCTGCCTCACACTGGAACTACCATGAAAAAAACCCAGGCACATAGGCCAACTCATGCACAAACCCTTGTTTTAGACAACCAAAAACAGAGCAACAAGCATGCATGCATCTTGGACAACCACCTTTCATCCACACCGTGAGTTACACCATCCACGACAGGACCTCCAAGCATCACTAGAAGTCATCCCAGGTTCCTCACTATCTGTACACCACCAAGCTCCCATATGTTGCCCCCTCACCCTCCCCGTGACCACCTCATACCACGACACAAGCATCACCAGCCGTGATAGCCAACTTTACGAACCACCACTCATGGAGCTTCCTCGATAGAAGAACATGACCAATGCTCCTCCCATAGCCACGACCATTGCCATTGCCCCTCGGTTGTTCCCATGGTAAAACTTGCTCTCTCACGTCTGTTTTTCTCAAATGGGAATAGATTTATCCCTCCTGGAAACCTGGCATCTACAAGGGTAAATCTAATTATCAAGATGCCCATACCCATTTATGATGTTTCCTCCATTTTCCCTCTTATGCCCTTCCCTTCTCTTTAGCAAGTGTGTATTCCTCTAGGGTACATGGGTAAAACCACTTCATGTCTCTTCTTTTTCCCAACAAGCATGTCTTGGCATGAGTGACAAGTGGCAAGTGATGGTTGTGCTTGTGAGTGTAGTGGCCGAAAATATGAGGGTAGGTTAGTCTTTGTGCCAAAACGTCTTTTCATCTTATCTTCTAGAAGCTCATTGCATGGTTGACATGTGGCAAGACTTGAAGATAACTTTGAGTGCAAGCCAAATTTTGAAATTGTAATGCCCCGGTCTCGCAGGGATCGAAGAGTTACTCCCTATAACTTAAAACTCACAATTCATCAATGTCTTTATAGACTCCAAAATATAAAGTCATCAGAATACTACAAAATCTCTTAATAAAATCTGCCACTTCTCAGAAATCTTCTATGAGTAAACCACTATGCTTAAATAATCATTTCACCGATGCTCCATAATCCTGATCCTTATCTGGACTATTCAAAATCATATGAAAAATATATGGAGATAAGGGGTGAGTTATCAACAACTAGTAAGTCGAGGACATATACTAGTGTGTAAACATGAGCATTTTCACAGAGTTCAGAATGCAGAAACAAAACATTTCAGTGTCAATATGAAATCTCAAAAATACATATTATCAGAAAATCAGAGTGACTTTTCAACCATTTCATATTCAGAAACCAACTTTTCCTATTCAAAGACTCTTTTGGCACAACATGACTGAACATCTTCATCTTATCATATCATATCAGAGCATCATATCATAACAAAAACCATCTTTCACCCCCGTGATAGGGTTGTGCATCCTGAGGAAAGCCAAGCAGAACATAAATCACCAAGAATATCAAAACGATTGCACTTAGAACAGAAATCCACTATTATATCACGTGGTAGGGCCAGAGGTCACTATTATCTCCCGTGACAGGGCCAGAGGTCACTATTGTATCCCATGACAGGGCCATAGGTCACTATTGTATCCCGTGACAGGGCCACATATTAGAGCAAAATAGAATCATAATCACCATATCAGAATCAAAATCAGAATCAGAACAGAATCAGAAAGTCATGCCAAAGGTTTTTCAAGCACCACATCTTATCAACACAGAGTACTGAACAGAATCAGATCATAAAAACATAACTTATACACAAAATTTCATATTCCCTCTCTTTTTCAAAGTTCAGAAACAGAATGTCAAAACTAAGCTCATGTCTATACCAGTCATGACAGAAAATACTTTCTTCTTAAACAAAATCCCATGAATAATGCAGAACAAATAACTGAGGTTGTTTTCAGATTTCTTTTCATAGCAAAAGATGCACATTTTCCAAAAAGGACCTCAGTTCATTTTATTTTATGCAAATTCTAGCATAGGAACCCCGCTTACCTGGACGTCTTAGTTTTTTTCTGAATTTTTCTCAAAATGTCGAACAATAATTAATCGCCACCTATAAAATAATCACATAATTCTCGTAAATTTCAAATTAATCACGTATTTCGATATCTAATCATAAGTTTCTAAAATAACCTATTTAATTCCTCAAAACCTAAAATTCCATAACCTCAAATTATAAATCATCACTTTCTAAAAATCATCAATATTGATTTAATAACCTTGACTAAAACATTTAAAAGTCTGACCTATTTATTAATGAAAACAAACAATAAAGTTTAATACTAGATAATATACTTATCCCAAAATATTTTAAAATAAACCACAACTATTTTTAAATAGACTAAATCATATCTAAAGTGTAAAATAATAACATTACACCAATATTATTTACTCTTAAAATAAAACTTTACTTAATAACATGTTAAAATACTTAAGTGATTTTCTATAAAAATGTTCAAAATAAAATTTCACACTTACTGTAAAAATAATATGCTACAATTAGTAACATTTAAAAATCCTATATATTCTCTGTACAACATCTTATACATCCCACAAAGACCACGTAAAATAGATTTAATAAAAACAAAAGTCCCAACTACAACCATCCAATAAAGGGGCAATATTGTAATTATAAATCAAAATATTTCCTAAAACTACGGAAGTTTATGGGAACAACTAAAATCATACTAAAAACAAGGCAACGTCGCGCGGTTGGAGAGTAACGGAGGACCTACCGAGAGGAGTTTTGAGCGGTGGACAGCGGCTGGGGTGGATACGCTAGCTAGCTAGGCACGGTGAGAGAGAGAGAGAGATGCACGAGAGAGAAATAGAGAGGGAGATTACCGTGAGGCAACGAGGCGTGAGGCGGACCTAGGGTGACATAAGTCTTCGTCGGCGATTTCTGTGGGGCCTCAACGTGAAGGAGCTCTCGGTCGGGAATGGTTGTAGTGGCTCAAGGAAGGAGGAAACACATCCTCTATTTCGGGAGTGAGGAACAGAGGCTTGCGGGATGGCTATCGGTGGCTACACTGGTGGGTTCACGGCTGGGTCATGGTGGCGGTGTATGGCAATGTTGAGGAGGAGCATGCAGCGACTTGACCTCCTTGGGAGGATGCATTTTCCATGAGATGGTTAGGTAGAACCGTGAAGGTGCAGGTTGGCTTTTAGCCATGCGCGGGCGAGTCTCTTGCCGTGCTATCCACGTGCTCAGCGTCTCACGTGGTGCTACCCGTGGTGATGATCTTCCTCTGCTGGCCGTGGGTAGTGCACTGCAGAAGTGCACGGTGGGGTTTTGAGCCTAGGATGGGCGTCGGTTTATACGTGGAGATGGAGGTTGGCGTCAAACTAGGAGGGGCTGGGTGGTTCTTGCGGCTGGTTGCAGCGATATAGGGCAGTTTTCCAAAGTATAAGATGAAAATGTATATTTATATGGGTGCTTTCTATGTTCAAAAAATAGTGGGCGATTGCTGAAAACCCTAGATGCGAAGATCACGTACGTGCATGGTACCAAACATGGAACATCAAGTGGTTCCTAGCTTCATGGGCTTGGTTGAAGGCTCACGGGTTGGGTTGGGGAACAAAATGGGTTGGGCTCAAAAGAAAAATAAATACACTCAAACAAGCCCAGTCCGAAAAATAGAAAAGTCCAACAAAAGAAAAAGGCACAATAAAAATAAATAAGAGCCAATTAAAAAACACTGCAACTCAAAATTAATAAAATATAATAATTAAAGTCCAACAATAAAATTATTCATTAAAGCAAAGAGTAATTTAAATGCAAGCACTAATTAATATCAAGAAAGCACATCAAAATAAATTTCACAACTTAAGAATTATAAAATAAATTCAACGAGAAATCCGATAAATTTTAAAACAAGAAAAATAATATTTAAATTAATTAAAATAATCCTTCACTAAAAGACAATACACTAAAAAATACGGGGTATTATAGAAATCCCCTTGTGTCACTTCGGTTTCTCCATGCTAATCACTTGGAAACATCATAATGCTTCATATGTTTGACACATGACACCAGTGACAAGGGTTTGGGCCATTTTGCTTAGGTTTCCTTATAGGGGCTGAATTTTACAAGGCTTTTCTAGGGTTAGCTTCACTTGGGCTTAAGTTGCTCAACCCAAAAATCTAAGGCTTCTCCTTCAAACTAGAAATTCTAAGGCCCTTGAACAACTATGGCAACTAAATAATTTACAAAAATGTCTAGTCAAGCTTGGGTCATCACAGCGTGTGACACGTGGCATGTGGGTCTAGCCCTAGTCGTCCACCCCTTTCTCTTCCTCTCACAAAATTCCTTCTAGAAACTAGGTACTTGTGTGGCATGCAATTCCCCATGTGCCTCTTCAAATTCCCAAGCAAGCCTCCTTCTAGAATCCGCCATGCACTCACTACATGTGTGACAAGTGACAAAAGTAGGTTGAAATCCTATGATGGGCATGCAAGTTCCCATGGTCGAAACCCCAAAAGTCAGAAAAGGGATCCCAACCTGTGGCCACGGGCTGAGTCAAGGTCCAAAAGACCGCTAACCCCAACACACGGGGCGAAACAGTGTATACCGGCCAATGAAAGTGATAAAAAAGAATGTATGAATGCATCGAACTCTTGAAGAAATGAAGGCATTGACAAGAGATACGGTTTACGAAAAGAAAACCATTTTTAAGGAAAAACTCCATCCAATGACGTTTTTAACGTATGCACGTATGCGTGTACGTATAGTATGTATGGTATGATGAATTAATGCATAAATGAAAACCTATATTATTATATTTTAACGGTATGAAGTAATGATTACTGAGTATTCGACTCATTTTAGTTTCTATATGTGCTCCTCCCCCAACAGAAACTGAATGAGCAGTACGCGTCAGGACGGACACGGCCTAGGGGGAAGAGCACGAAGGTCTAAGCATGAGAGTTTTAGTTGTATGGGATGCCTTTTTATCTTAAGATTAATGTTTTCCACTGTAAACCTCATTTATTTTCAAAAAATATTTTAGAAGCCATGATGGGGTGCTTCATGGTGGAGATTGCAACGTGCTATGGTGGCTTTCGATGTGTGCTGGCTGCCTGGTAGCTTTGGATGTTGTGGCCTGAAGGAGCATGGGTTTGGGTAAGGCTTGGGCATGGAGCAGAATTCACAGAGAGAGAGAGATAGAGAGAGAGAGGTATATATATATATATATAAAGAGAGAGAGAGAGAGAGAGAGAGAGAGAGGGAGATAAAGAGCAAGAAAGAGAAAGCAAAAGATATAGAAAGGGAGAATCGATGGGGTAAGGGATAACTGAAAAGATGTGGGGGAGGTGATAATGGGGAGAAGAGAAAATGAAAGGGGTTGTGGAAACCGTCATGGTGGGAAGGAAAGAGAGCGAAGAAGATTTTACCAAATGACGTCGTTTTTGCTTCTTAGCTATTGGGTTCTTCCTGGGCTTGGGTCTAAAATAGGTTGGTTGCTGTATTTACTGTCATGCATGCATCTTTAACCTGTATGTTAAGTTATATGTTAACTTGCTGAGATTTTTAATCAAATCTCACCGTGGTAGTCTCAACTATCATTCTTCCTGGAATGGTAGACCACGTGCCAGGATCAGAAGGCGCACCAGAGGTTGACCCATTGGAGACGGTCGATTAGACAACAGCACGACGCGGAGCTCATAGCCTCAATGTTCTAATTTATCGTTCATATTATGACATCCTTGATTGAGTTGTACGAGCTAATCAATGGATTAGCCTACTAGTTACTTTAGTTCCTTCTTGTACTTAAGGAGCTCGGTCACTAGTACTATTATGATTACAGATCTTTTGGACTTATTCTATAATCCAGAAGGTCTATCACTTTAATGTTAATGTATTATGTTTCAAAGTTTTTGAGATATATCTCATTTTGTGCATAGTATTGCTTAAAGAAAAAACAAATTATCCACTTCAAATACTGCATATTGCTAAATGCATGCTATGTGCATTGCATCTTTATTTGTTATGAACGATGATACGTAACCTTGTATTGCATGTCCCAATACTTCAGAGTCCGTACTATCCCATGCAGAAATCTGGGAGCACCACACCTTTGGCCTTGCCATGGGACATAATAATGGTCTCCGCCCCGCCACGAGACATAATAGTGGTCTTCGGCCTCGCCACAAGACATAATAGTGGCCTCCGGCCCTACCACATAATACAATAGTGGCCTTCGGCCTCGCCACGAGATATAATAGTGGTCTCTGTTTTGAGTGCAACAATTTGGTAACGAAATAGTGATATATTTTGCTTGGTTAACTGCAGACATGCACAACCCTACCACAGGGTGAAACATGACCTCTGCTTCTGTTTTTATAATGTTTCAATTATGCTTGTGCCTATGGTCTTTTGTATATTTTTATTGAAATGAAAATTCTTTGAAAATACCATAGCCATATTTTGAGAACTATTTGTTTATGCATATTGTGACTGGCTCATGTTTACACACTAGCATAGGCTCGCTGCTGATTATCTCCATTATGTTTTAGATGATTTGGATGTTTCAGCTGAAGATCAAGAATAGAAAGCATAGACAAAATTAGTTTAGCATAGTGGAATTGCCAAAAGTTACAAGAGTCATAAGGGTTTTTTATTCAAGAAACTAGTTATTTGGCTTGAGTTTTATTTGAGGATATTTATTTTGTTACTGAGACTTTGTGGTGTTCTTATTTAATTACATTGGAGTAGTTCATTAATGTTCTTGTAGAGGATCATATATGTTGGATTGAATCAATGAGATATATGTGTTATTGAGACTTTGGAGTTTATACCTGTATTGTGGAAGGTGGTTTTAAGTGATAAGAAGTAACTCCAAAACCCTTCGGGTACGGGGCATTATACTCCATCATTCCGAAACACTTCATTTCCTTGTAATTTTGTACCTTGATGTTTTTCGCTCCTACCTTTGTGAATTAATCTCTTTTGTAAGTATGATTTCAATAAAATCAAGTATGTTTATTAATTACATTAAATATTATATTTTATGGCTGGTTCTACTGCCTATTTTCTTTAGAAAAATATTTTAGTCACAAAGTGATTACACAAAAATAAACTTACAAATTGATGTGGGTTGATGTGGTACGTAAGATTGTAAAGTTACTTTTATTATAAAGTAGATCTAACATAATTTATGAAGCCACATCAGTTTATGAGTTTACTTTGTATAATGATCTATTTGTGTCTGTATCCTTTCTCTTAAAGAGGCATTTATTAGCTATTAATACATTTCTTTTATTGTTTTATATGTATGAGTCAGGCTACTCTACCGCCCATAGTATCCCGCTCAATTTGACCGCTAGGCTAAATGCTTGTTTTTATTTTTTCAACATATTTAAATATTTTTAAATATAAAAAGGATACTAATACACTAAAAATCACTTTCTTAAATATTAACTAAAATAAAATAAAAATAAAATAAATACACAAAAGGTCAAAGTGAAGAGATAAAGTAAGAAGAGAAACTAACATTTTTCTTACGTGTATATATAAACTTTAACGGAACTAGTCAGCGAAGGACGTTTTTCCCATCAACATAAATAAGACACTGTACGGACGTATATCTCCGTATGATCGATCCTAAAGTAGAAATCTTTGGAGGCCTACTTTGTAGCCGGTTTTTTTGACATCCTCTTGAACTCTTTTCCTGTATTCTCCAAAAGTGAACTTTCTATAGATTGAAGGTTCTTTAAAACTGGCAATCAAAGAATCATAGGAAGGGCAAAGGAAGTACGCTATAGAGTATCTTTCCGTCTTCCTATTAACCATCACCTTGTGCTCCACGCTTTTATACACATCGTTGCTCCATGCCTGCAATTAATAGCTCCAAGGAGCGCAAACAGTACATCTTATTAGCCAAATTATTCTGTGCAACACAATGAAAAGATTTGCTTTTGTTCTGATGTACAGTTTATATAGTATTTATTTAGTTTTGATACCTCGATTTGGTTTTCTAGTTAGTTTTGAATATGCGTAATTTCAGGTATCAAGATGTAACCACAATTTTCCTCCACTATAAGTGAGGGTTGTCAATAAAATTAAAGTACGGTCGATTTCTTAAAAGTAAAAAAAATAAAAAAAGTGTCAAGTAAAAATGCCAAAATATATACATGAGTAGAGTAGCACTAGGGTTAACGAATAATTAGCTAAAGTAGAATGTTTCTTGCTCTTCTTGTAATGATTTGTTTTGTAGTGATAGCAGCAGCACCGCCCGCAATCTTGGGTGTCACACTTACGCGCGAGGCGACTTTGACTAGTGTTCTTTAATCCATCACCAATAGTAAGCACATCAATTGGACATTCTTTTCAACAAAATCTGTCGTAGCATAAGCATAAAACAAGGGGAAATTATTTTACCTGAAAAAGATCTCCAATATTGACGAGTAGAGCATCTTGGATAGGTTTTACAGCCACCCATTTGGAACCTTTCTTGAGCTGAAGTCCACCGACTTGATCTTGGCAAAGTATTGTAAGGAAATCACTGTCAGTGTGGGGCACTAAGCCGAAAACTTCTGGAGATATCTGACAGGCCGGATATCGATTCAAGCGAAGAAAGCATGTGCTTTCATCACAGACATCTTCAATCTCTCCCTTTTGGCTACCCAAATTCTCTGATAGAATCTCTGCTAGTAATCGTGCTAGTTTTGACATGGCTGCTGCGAATTCCTTCATTACTTCCCTGTTGCCAGACGTTGAAAACGAAAGTAAATGTCAGCCTGTACATGTGATTTAACCATCCATTCTGTCTCAAACGACACGATGATCATTTCCATATTATTGCATTGGCAAGATAAGATGGCCTAGCTAGTTCTGGGATGTATTTCAACAAGTTGGCAGCTTTGTTCTGCCATTAGAAAGGGGACCGTTTCTGGGTTAAGTGGCCGGTCCCGGCATTAGATTTTGAGTATTGCTACGTACAACATAGCTATTTTACTTTTATCTTACTATTTAAATCTAAAACTTTTCAGGACCCTTTAAATTATCTTTTAAAAAAATTAAAAGTTGTAGGATAATACTACTCCATCATAATGAGTTAGAAATACGATAAAGAGAGTATAGTTTGTAAAATTTTATTTTTGATTTGTGTAATAATACTACATATGTCACTCCTATTTCATGCACTGTTGTACACCCAAGGTGATTCTAGATTGAGAGTTGTCTCCAGTGGCAGCTTGCTCTTTTCACAGTCTTCAACTTTAATAAACGATATATCAAACAGTTGACCTGAAGAGCATTATGGTGAAAAAGTGTCAGTACCTTAGAGAGATGAAGTACTCTCCATAGTAAGTTTCTTCCGAAATCTCTGTGAGAGGAATGTGGAATGCTTCCGACCATGAAAACTGATTTGGAGAAGTAGCTGTTGTCGTTCCCCATGTGTATGAATTATTTAGAAGCCCACGAGAAACCTTCATCTCGAAGGGAGCTTGAAACAGCTTCACCTGCTCTCTCTTCATCTTCCGGAGTAATTCAGAGCTAATCCCATGATTTATTACTTGGAAGAATCCCCACTCTGATGACGCTCTACATATTCTTGCAGAGCAAGCTAGTCTCTCCTTATTCGCGTAATGATATTTTAAACCGTTCAAGTCTATCAATGGCAGCTGGCCGCATTCCTCCATGAATGCTCCACTTTGTCGTTCATCGCATTCAAGTGCAGGAAGTTCTGCTGGGTGGCACAAAAGCGCTTCATAATGCTGTAGGAGAGGGGGATTTGATTCTAGCATTGATTTTCTTTTTGTGGTCTACGTAGCTGTTAACTCTATACTATTTACCAAACACTAGAGCAGGGTACCGTGATGGTTAATCGTGTTGATCGTATTTATATAGCTGGGGAGAGAGAGAGAGAGAGAGAGAGAGAGAGTGTCAGGTTCAATGAACAATGCTAGAGGACAGAGCACAATGGAGAAGTGGTACAAAATGAGTAGAGATCAAAAGTGGAGCTTCCAAATGGCGACAAAAGCAAAGATAGGATGTTTCTTTGAAATTGTCTTGATAGAAATCTACACAGATATTCTAAACCATTCATGAATCAACACAGAGGGCATATCAATACTAAAGAAGTGTGAAAATGATAAAAAAAGGATGTATCCAAACCTAATTTCATCTTTTGACTTTGACGACAAGGAAACGTCGACGCAAATGGGGATATGGACCCTTTACAGTCATATGGCGGAACTTTTATCCCACGAAAGCAATTGAAATTGTTTTGAAATTATTCTTCTTCTTTTCTCCTTTTAGTCTCGATTTGGATTAAAAACTCATATCAATTTATCTTATCTCATTATTATAATTTTTTAAAAATTTTTACACAAAATTTAATAAACAATTCAATTTTTTCAAATCTCAAAACA
The DNA here is from genome assembly GCA_022457165.1 of Juglans mandshurica. Lineage (NCBI taxonomy): Eukaryota > Viridiplantae > Streptophyta > Magnoliopsida > Fagales > Juglandaceae > Juglans > Juglans mandshurica. The sequence continues at coordinate 10,783,061 of CM039629.1, read as the reverse complement.
ATAATAATATTAAAAAATAATATTCTAACAATATTTTATTCTACTATTCACAAACAATTTCAACTCGTTTCTAACTCATTTCTGAATCTAGACGGGGCCTAAATCGGTTTGAAAGTTGGGACCGATGTGGAGTTGTTTCACACAAAATTTCGAGAAGGGTGGTTTACTCCCACTGGTGAGAGCTCCCGCTGGGGCGACTCCAGCCAGTTATTTTACTTTTTTTTTTTATACTTCTAAATTTTAACATGTATTTTTCTAACACTTTTAAATTTTTTATTTTTAAAGAACGCACAATATTATTAAAAAAATACTTACTTAATCATTAAGTTCAAAAAAAAAAAAAAACCCCAAAAGGTGATACAAGTGGTAGGAGTAGAGTTTTCCTTTCGAGAATCTCCAAACTGGGTCAAGCGAAATTTGTGTAACTGACGCTCGATTGCCAAAAAATGGATATAGTATAAATTGGTTCTTTATAATATTAATTAACAGTAATAATGGAATGGTATGGACATTAGAAAAATTATTTTCATCAGTTACTATTATTTATCTTACAACCATATCTTATAAAAAATACATCTATTTTTTATAAAAAATATCTCTATCTTTTATAAAAAAAATTATAAATATAAAATATAAGAATAAATAATAGTTGATTCGCTAAGCTGCAAAGAGAATTGTTTGTTTGTTTGTTATTTTCTTCTTTTTACCCGATTGTCCCAAAATTAAGTTCTTGCATCTGATCAGATGTATTGGCGAATTGCGTATTCATCTTAGCTACCGCCCAGCCTATCAGATCCAAGTATTGTCATCGTTTGTTTGGTGTGATATGATTGCCCAGCTTTTCTTTTTGCACGTTCTTATGGTTTGGTCTGGCTATGAATCCTGGGGCTCCTTCAAAGTTAATTGCAATCCATAAAATAGCCGTGTGAAATTGGCCGATCTCCGACAAACACGTGATTGGCAGAAGATACAGTAATATCCCAATGATTTTGTAACCATACCTGTAATTACATACATTTATCTAATCACTATATTTTTTGGGCGAAAATTTTTGTCTAAAAAAATACTATTTTCGTCTCAAAAAATTTTTAGAGATAAAAAATATTGTCACTTGCAAAAAGGACTTCTTAAAAAGTTTTTTGAGACAAATTTTATTTTATTTTATTTTTCGCTCCAAAAAAATACTTTTAAAAAGTTGAGAGCAGAAGTTCCTCTTGATGGAATCGGCTATAGTGTTATGATGGTGCTTCATTTTGTCTTATCATGTGCAACTAGGTGAACCTCTTTTTCTCCCTATGATTGAAGACTAACTAAGTGTGTGGGGGTGTAGGGGCTTCAGAGTTTCAGAGATGATCAAGTTCCCAAAGGAACTAGCTAGCTTTGCAAGATTTCCTTTCAAACCAAAACCATCTCCTATACCAGTTTGTTTCTAACCAGTTCAACTCTATAGGTCCAAAAGTGCAGAGGTACTCTTTTCTTGTGAATGAGAGAGAATGAGATGAGTGACACTTGTCATAGGTTTGTAAAAGAAATGAAAGAAGGTGAGAGAGGTGTGCATTGGCCGAGAAGAGCATTTGACTTTTTTCCATCTTCATTCATCACTTCTTTCAATCTTTCGGGCCAAGTGAAAGGTGTGTGGCTCAACTAAGGATCTGAGCACCTTGGAAATCTAATCCATGCTTGAGGACAAAGCTTGTGGTGTGTGAATAAGGCTAGTTTTTTTTTTTTTTCTGTTGAAGGGTGTAAGCTTCTGATGGTGCTCGGCTAGTCCTTGTTTGATTCTCTAGGTGCACTATTCAGCCTTTGAATGTGTAAGAAGGTGCTGCTCTTTCAACGAACATTAGGTCTAATTTTTCAGTTTTGATTCTTGAGAGAGGGTTGTGTTATTTTCAAAAAATAAATCAAGTTTGACTACGAAACCAATGACACACAATGAAGGGAATCCGGTTTGCACTAGGTGGCTTATTTGTGAAGTTGCACGGCTATGACATGTCGCATACGTTCATGACATGTGCTGGCTTTGCTACCTAGCCTAGGTCTACAGATGTTCGTTCTAATTAAAGGAAAGAGAGGCTTGGTTTTAGACAAATTTCAAAAGGAGTGAGATTAGAAGTCATTCAACCGAGACATAGCATTTATGCTATCATGCTTGGTTTTGTCTCATAGCATCATATTATCTTCTGAAACTTGACATATGAACAATGCTGGAAGGTAAAAACTTGACATCCAAGGAGTTCTAGGGCACCACATGGTTCGTCAAGGACAAAAACTTAGATGCTAGGTATTGCATTCCTAAGGCATGAATGATGAGCAAGGTGTTAGGCATGGTCTTCAAGTTGGGCAAGTCTTGCCCCCAAGTTTCTCTCTAGTTAGGCCTTGCCATGGGAATCGGTTTGGGCCTTTCTTTTGTGCCTTGGGCCTAGCTTGTTGGGCCTTTCCTTGGGTCACTCTATCTTACCAAATTGGGCCTCCACTTTGGGCCTCGTGTTGGGCCTTGCCTTGGGCCCATCCTTGACCTTTTTCACCAAAAGTTTGATCCACAATTTAACTAAGTTTGAGTATTCTTCATATCTATCTATGATCCATAACATGCTATGGGTCAATCTCGAAGCCCATTGAGGTGACAAGTCCTCTCCATGCCACATGACATCTCATTCCCAAGTTTTCTGAGTAATGAAGTCATTTGGCTAAATCATAGTCCTAAATATCATAAAGTTCCATTTTTCTAGAAATCCATAATTTCACCTAGCCTAAACCTCAAATCATCATTGCCAAGATCATAACGTCTTCTTGGATCCTTCACATGTTTTGGTGGGATCATGTTATAGGCGAAGCACTGTGTAACACCCCGCTTCCTTCCTTCTTACGTACGAATCTTCTTTCTGACGTACGTTCCTTCTTTATGACGTAAGCAAATCCTGAGAGTAGAAATTATGTGATTTATCTGCCCCTTGTATCTAACGACTGCGAGACTCATCATGCGTGCCGAATCATGATGGTGTGTTTCAAAAGATATCGTACGACTTCTAGGGCACACCCAGTGTTTTAAAGGTGCTGAAAATATTTATAAAGAGTATTTCCAGTGTTATTGAACTAAACTTGATTTTAAATACGACAATTATAATATTCTTGAAGAGCTCCAAAAATATTATAATTGTTAGAAATCATTTTAATATGTTGAAATTTAAATTTAATATTAAAATAATTTCAACTATTTAAGATATTATGAGATTTAAATTATGTTGAAAGCTTTTATTAATCAAATGGTTTTATTCTCTTTAATATGTTAAGTGAGACTTCATCATTTTGTTAATGACGAAGGAATATTATTTTATAAACTAAAGTTAGTTTAAAATAATATTCTACCTTAATTCCTCTAAGCGCTTTTAATTAAGTTAATGTTTATGCATTTTAAATCAGTGTTTGAGATCCATCGTTAGATCGTTACGTGGATCCCTAGACGAAGGGACTGGGTTAAATACCCAGACCCCTTCTCTTTCTCCCTCACTTTTCCCAGCTCTCTCTCTCTCCTCCCTCTCCCTCAAGCGTACACAGTACGCTACTCCTCTCCACGCCGAACCGCTCCACGCCTCAGCCTGGCGCCGCCGTGCGTCGGTAGCCCTCACCGCTGCCACCACTGGCTCCCCCTCCCTCCGGCGAGCTCACCCATACGGTATGGGCCATACCGGCGCCTCTCTCCCACGTTCCCTCCTCGTCTCCCTCGGGAGTGCACAGCCCGAATGGGCTTGGTGCTCATTGCACCGCCGTGCGCCACCCAACGGCGCCACCATCTCCACGGCAGCTTCTCCTCCCACGGGCCACCACCCTCCAGTGAGCTTGGCCTCCACCTTGCAGCCACCTTCCACGTAGCACACACGTAGACTAGTGCCACTGTATGCGGCCTCCACGGCCACCAAGCGCCACGATGAACTCCCCCTTCCTCCTCCACGTGACTTGAGGTCCATAGCCTCCCTCCACCGCACGACTTCCCCCTCACACGCACGGGTTTTACACCCTCCACCACTGTGCACCGCTGGCCACGGCGCGTAACCGCTGTCTCCAGCCTCCTCAGGCCACCACCAAGCCATCCCGACCACCCTTGGCCCCGATCTGCCACCCATGCACGCACACTCTCCCTCACTCTCTCACGGTCCTTCCCTCCCTCCACCACCGTGGACCACCGTGGCGCCACCCCAGTGCCACCATGAGCTCCACCGCACCTCCACTGCATATAATGGTTAGCCACTGCGCGTGACTGACCGCCACTATTCACGACTAGATCTGCCGTGTTACGCTCCTTGCCACCCATCACAAGGCCACCACAAGCCCTTCCAAGACCACACCTAGCTATCCAAACGCATAAACGGTCCCCGTACATGGATTCGTTGCCACGTACAACCCTTCCAGTGTCATCGATCGTGACGGTCAACGAGCAACGTACGGGTTTTTCCGTCGATGGTATAACTCTCTATCCCTCGTATTTATGTTAGATATTGATTAGTTGACTAGGTTGTGGACTGTGCTGTTGGTATTTGTGAAGTTGTGGTATTGTGATGTGGTGCTGTGTAGCGAAGTGTTGGGCATTCTGTGTTGTGTGGTGAGGTGATGTGGTGCGTATGTGAAGGGTTGGGAATATCTGTGTCGTGTGGAGGTGTGTTGTGTCATGTAGTGTGCTGTGAAGTGTTGGGCGTAGTTGAGAAGTGTGTTGTGAAGTGTTGTGAACTATGCTATGTAGTGTAGTCGTGCATATGTGCTATATGGGTGATGTGGCATGTGGAACGAGAAGAGTACACGCTGAGTGTACTTTGTGTGGCGGATGGTATATGAAGGGAGTACATGTGGAATGTACTATGTATGGCGAAGTGATGCACCATGTGGCGGATATGCCATAATGATGATGTGGCGTGATGTGTATGAGGGGAGTACATGCGAAATGTACTCCATGTTGGATTGATGCACCATATGGCATGTACGCCATAGTGGTGATGTGGCGTAGTATGTGAGAAGGGAGTATGCATGGAGTGTACTCCATGAGGTGCAGCGATACACCATGGGGCGTGTCGCAGAGATAAGGATGGTTGAGTGGAGCATGGGCGTAGAACGTGGTGAGTAGTGTCGAGAACTGTGGAATAGTGTCACTGTGTTGGACTTATGGCTGGAAGTACGGGTGAAGTAGCAAGACAAGTGTCAGAGTACGCAGCGGAAGCATGACTGGGCGATGACATTTCGTGACGTGGTTACTGACTGTCGTGCTTGCGATGGGTGAAGTGATATGGTATGAATGGCGTAATGGGAACGTGACGAGATGTCACGATGTGTCAGGAGTACGTGAGGAACGGTACTCATGATGAGTTAGGAATAGATGTGGCATGATGTTGGGTGACGCGACAAGGTCATAGTGTAGCTTGGGAATAGTCTCGAGCTGTATGACGTGACATAAGGCGTAGTCGTGAATGGAGTCTTGTCCTATTAAGTGTTGGGATGAACAGTCAAAAGGGATGGGTAGCATGAAGAGTCATGCTAGCCGGGTTAAGAGAATGTTGGTATCAGAGTATGGTGCTTATTTATACAAGCAGGTGATTAATGTGTTATATGTTGATCTTAGGTGATAAAGGGGTAAGGTACATGTGTAATCTGGTGAGACACATGTACCGAACAGATTCACCATATGTAATGGGTAATTTGTCCTGAGTATAGTTGCACTGTGCTTAAGCCTCAGAGTTGGCTTAGAGCCGTGTGGTTTGTATGGATGGGAATAAGGATTAGTATGGGCTAAGATGCGTGAAGATAGTGACGATTGTACTATCTAAGGAAGGGATGCGTGACTTAGTCGGTCTGAGTCATGCGTCGGAACGTGGTTAGTGAGAAGAATGAGACAGAGGCCTTAGTGTCTTAATCCTAAGGTGAATCATGGGTTCACTTTAGTGGATGAGCACTCGAGGCAAGACCTTGAGTTGGAAGATGTAGTGACCGTAATGGGTCCCCGAAGGTTTTAACATAGTAAGGAACACGTAGGAACACGAGATAGAAGGAGAGTGTTCCAAGTCAAGTGTAGCTTGTGTTTTCTAAGTTTAAATTGCTTATGTACTACATAGAGAATGACGTTAAGGTATGTGTATGCATGTAGGTTGCCATCTGACAAGCACATGAATGGATTGTATGATATGCTAGTTGCATGAAATCCAGGTAAGCGTTACGTTCATACTCTTATAGAGTTTTCCAAGATACAAGAAACGCTTTTCCTTTAAGATGCTTTAAGAAAAGAAACGAAAGACGTTTTAAGAAAGAAAACGATAAGTGTTCAAAGGTATAAGTATGTACAACCCCTCCTTGGCAGCCCCTTTTTACGCACCCAAATTATTAATCGTACGTATGACTATACGGTGTATCTATTGTATGTATTTTCTAAGAAAATCCACAAACTGACGTAAATGCATGAAAGACATGAACACAGATGCTTTATGGATCATACGAACCGATGCTTTTATGGACGCCATGAGGTGATGCTCATGGACACCATGAAAGATGACGTTTAAGGTGATGCTTATGGATGCCATGAAAGCTGACATTTTAAATGTTTTATGATGCCATGAATGGATGCTTTACGAATGCCACGAAAAGATGATGTTATGCACACAATTTTAAAAGAACAATATTTTCTCAAGAAAATGAACGTTTTCTCATGAAAGGACATGTTAAATGAAAGATAAGAAAAGAATGAAAGCTCCAGCTCTTTAGAGCTGGCATGAATGAAAGAACAAAATGAAAGCATGAAATGTATGAAAATATGTAACGGCCATATGAATGAATGATAAGGGGTACCCAATGAATGAATGGGCAGATTGCAATGCCGGACAGTAGTGCTGGTAGTGCACCCAGTACTACATCCTAACGGAATAGGATTCCAACCCGTGGCCACGGGCGAATCCATTGGCCATAGGGCCGCTAACCCTAACACACGGGGCGTAACAGTGTGTACTGGCCTATCAAAGTGATAAGAAAGAATGTATGTATGCATGAATGCACGAGAGCACAACTCTTTAAGAAATGAAGGCACTGACGGGAGAAACTTTTTACGACAAGAAAGCCTTTAAAAAGCAAAACCTCGTCCAGTGACTCTTGAAGAAATGAAGGCACAGACGGGAGACACATTTTACGAAAAGAAAGACTATTAAAGAGAAACCCCGTCCAGTGACATTTTCAAACGAATGCACGTATGACACGTAACCATGCACGTAATAGTATGTACGAATGATGAATGCATGAATGAAAACCTATGTTGTTATATTTTAACTGTATAAAGTAATGCTTATGAGTCTTCGACTCATTTTAGTTTTTATGTATGTCCCTCCCCCACAGGAACTGAACAGATAGGACAGACAGGGCCCATGGGGAAGAGCACGGAAGTCTAGGCATGGGTTTTAAATGCATGAGAGGTCTTTTAATTAAAATTGATGTTTTCCACTGTAAATCTCTTTTATTTCCAAAGCACATTTTATTTTATAAGCGTAGAGTCTTGCACATTGGGTATGCAAGTAAAAAGTTTTAAATGGAACGGTAATTCCCGTCATCCTTTCAAAAATATTTTATAAAAAGTCCCACCACAAGGAGGGGCGTTACACATTGTATTAGTGGAAACTCAGGTTGCCATTATATTGGAGACGAATATGGGGAGAGTGAAGTCTTGGTCTTGAGGTTTTGTGTAAACAGTACGAACCAATCCTATTGATTAGGGTCAGGATAAGGCAGCTTATGAAGGATAAAAGACCTATGTTGACTGCATGAGAGAAAGCCTAAAGTTAAAATTAGTGACTGAACGCCTATCAAGGTACAACCTACAAAGAGGAATGATTTGTTTTGGTTAAGAAGAGGTAAACTAGTCCAAGATAGATAGGATTCTTTGAGGTAGTAGATAAAGTGGATTGAATTACGCCTGGACAAGATTTCCCAACTAAATTCCAAGGACAAATGATGTGCATTGTGAGTATTTTCAAAGGAAGAGTTTTAAGAGATCAACCATCTAAAGTTTGATGGAAGGAATTCCAGTACAAATTGTTGATTGGAAAAAAAGAGAGATAAGAAACTACAAGATCTCATTGGTGAAAATATCTATGGTGCATAACTGAACCGGCAGCAAGGAAAGTAGTGGTTATGCATAGGAATGGATTCAGTGTCATAAATTGTTAGCCTATTGGGTGTTAGGCATGCAGGTATCTTCTTCTTTTGGTTGTGTTAGTCATTTTGTACGCATGTGTTACGTCCTCAACCCCTGTTTGGGATTTGACGGTATTTGAAGTGTCGGGACATGCAAATACCCCAATTCATGACGGTGCAAAATGCAATGCACCTAGCATGCATCTAACAGTAAGCAATATTTGTAGTGGATAATTTTTTTCTTTGAGCAATACAATGTACTAGAAGAACTATATCCCAAAAACATAAACATACTTCATAGATTCACATGATAAATAGATATTCAAAAGGGTTACATCATTTGTCCAACAGATCTATAACAAAATAAGTACAGGAGATAGTGTTGTATAATTACATATTGTAAATGAAATTGCTACACTAAATGGCTAATCCGCTCACGCTGCTTGACCATGATGTCTAGAATCACATCCAAAAGGTGGATAATCGAAGTTATCAGTTGGCATCTCACTTTGGACTACTTGACCTCGTCCAGTCTGTCGTGCGCGGGTACTCAAGATCCTAACACATTGTCTACCATTCTAGGGGGAATGGTAGTTGAAACTATTAAGTGAGATTTGTTTACAAATCTTAATAAATAAGCTACTAAACTATAACAGTATACATATGCATGCATGCCAATAAAATGACATGGATGCATCATGACATGGACATGAAGATGCATGACATGACTTGGCAATTAGCATGACATGTGCTTGACTTATAAAAATAACGTGACTGCACATGGATGTGACCTGACTTGACTGAACTAAACGTGACATGGACTTGGAAAACTTGTTAATATCTACATGGTTGATTAAACGTGAAATTACAAATGCTACACATGTCCTCTTGAGTCGTGTGCTCTTGCTGGTATCACATCACATCACATCACAGGCATGAACACCAGCTGTGAATATGTCATGATAATTGAACTGATTTAAAATTGATAAATAGTTGGCACCACCGACGTTGGGTGCCTGACTTCGCTCTGGTAAGCAGTTATTTAGGTCCCATTTGAAACCTGCTGAAGGTATTTTGTCAATCCAGGGAATTTTATAATATTTTAAACATTCCAGCGTGGACAAGGGAGTTACACTAGGATAGTTTTTCATCCTAGCACTTGGGGTCGTTATAAAAATAAAAGACTCCAAATGCTTGAAAATACTTCTTGACTTATTCAATGCATGTGACATGGCATGGTTGTAACAAAATGAATGTGTGATGGATGACATGGCATGTAACATATAAGCATGAACTTATAATAAATGACATGGCTTGGCTTAATATAACAATTTATAATAATCATGAGTGACAAGAATGTAACTGTAACAGTCCTACCACCGTACATACATAAATACACCGAGACTAAGTTAAAGGCTAACTTACAGTGATTGCACGTAACGTAAAATGTAGCGTGAAGTGAAATGAGATATTTTCTAAGGGTGAAAAAATCTCACTAAATAGTTAGAAACGTACAAATTTGCTAACTTAAGGCTAAATTACAAATTTATCCCTCTACTTGTTGGAAATTATAATTTTGTCCCTAAAAGAAGCCTATTATATGAAATAAATATTTGATGGTTTAAAATTAGATATGATTATTAGTTTACAATGATTTTTAGTATAAGTATTATTTAGGATATTTTATGAACTACTATTGTTTAAGAAATTTACGATTTCCTACTACATTATATGTTAGTAGCATTAAATTATGATTTCAATAATAGTTTATAAAGATATGAGTTTTAAATATAATTAAGTTAATTTTCAAAATGAATTTAAGTTGTTTTGCCATATTTGATAAAATTATATTATAATAAGTTAAGAATATATTTAATGATGATAGTATTTATAAGGTTTATGATAACTAAATAATTATTAAAGCTATTTCGTAGTATGAATTTAAGTAAATGGAGAATTTAGCAATTCCTTTAGAAATTTAGTAAGGTTTAGTATTTCGTATAGGTGACGATTGATATTCGTTCGGCATGGTTGTGTAAAAATTCAGAAAAGTTAAAAAGTCCAGTTAAGTGGGGTTCCTATGCTAGAGTTTTCATAAAAAGAAATGAATTGATGTTGATTTATGAAAATGTGCATGATATGTTTCAAAAAGAAATGTGAAAATAATGTAAAATGTGTTTTACATTACTCATGAAATCTGTATAAAAGTGAAAATATTTTTTGGCATGACTGGTATAGACATGAACAATATTTTGATATGCTATTTCTGAAATGTGCAAAAGAGCGAATATGAAATTTGGAAATTTTGTACATGTTATATGAAGATGTTTTGAATCCATTTTTGATTATGTGAAAATAATATCAATATGTTCAGCACTCTATTTGATATGAGATGCATTTGAAAAACTTTTGACATAACTTTTTGATTCTGTTTCTAGTTATGATATGATAGCTCTAATTCTGTTATATGGTTGGTACCAACATCTCTTATATGAGTGCACTCACTTTGGAAACAAAGTGATTTTCTTGTGTGTTCTTTCCTGTGTGCACACTCAGGGCTCTGTGAGTGAATAAGGGAAACTTTCACATTCTGATACTGCCAGGTTTGGCCACCGGAGATAGCACAACCCTACCACGAAGATTAAACGTGGTATATGAAATTATATGGTGATATGATAAAATGATGATGTTCAATCATGTTATGCCAAATGGTTTTTTAATATGAACAGTTTGAAATGTTGCTGTGATTTCTGATAACACATCTTGAGATCTGCATATTGAAACTGAAATGATTTGTTACTGCATTCTGAACTTTATGAAAAGGCTCATGTTTACATATTAGTATATGTTCTCTGCTTACTGAGTTGTTGATAACTCACCCCTTATCTCAATAATAGTTTTTGATGTTTTGAATGTTTCAACTGAGGATTAGGAATTGAAAGCATGTGTAAGGCTACCTAAGCATATTGGATTAAGTTCAAAGATGGTACTTTGGTTATTAGAGAATTTTATTCAGTAATTTTGTTTTGCTCTGTCCACTTAGTATTTTGGAAGGTTGATATTTATTTTGAGATTTTTTGGTATTTAGAATAATTATATTGGAGTAGTTGATTTGAAACAGAGAGTCTTATGCGTCCTTGAAAATCTCGAGTCTATGACTGTATGGTTGAAATATGATTTTAATTGACATGATGTATTCCCCGACCTACGTAGGACCAGTGCGTTATAGTAAAAACATGAACTCTGACAATCAAAATGATTTTGCTAGTTGTTTCATCAGGAATAGTGAACAATCAGAATGATTCCACCCAACATATTCTGTCAGACAATCAAAATGATTACACCATGAGTATTTTAAATGAGATACCTTAACAATCAAAATGGTTATGCCAGGAGTACCTAGTAACATACTAAAAATCAAAATGATTTCACCAGGAGCATTTGAGTAGAGGTCCTCTAATAATAAAAAATGATTACGCCAGAAGTACCTCACGTGAATTATCAATTACGATACTCGAAAAATCATAGTAATTATGTCACGAGTATCTCATGCATAACTGACTAAGAAAATAATGTTTTCGAGACAGACTCTGTACTTGAGACATAATGTGACATGAAATGGAAGGATTGAGGACCTGACGTAACATGACATGACATGTACATGAGACGAATGACTTGATGTAACATGAGACAAACAGTATGTAACCTGCATAACATGTAACAGACAAACACTACATGACATGGCATAACATTTAACAGATAACATTATATGACATGGCATAATGTGTAACAAATAACATTACATGGCGGAGTATATTGTGTAATAGATAAATATTACATGACAGAATATATTATGTGACAGATAAATATGTCGTTATAGAATATAACATGCGTAATAAACATACATGATGTAGCATGGCATATAGGATAACATAAGTATATAAAGATTAGTTCCCTTACCAACATACATACACAATAATCTTACAGTAAGTTAGAAACTAACTTACAATGATTGTCGCATTACGGAGAAAGTACGAAACACGAGAAATTGTAAGGATTTCTAAACGTTAGAACTTTATCACTAATAACTTAGAAACATGAAAATACTATCTTAGTGTAAAATTACCATTTTATCCGCTACATGTGAGAAGATGAAAATTTTACCCCTAACTTAAGGATTTAACATCATAATTCCAAAAATACCAAAATTTACATTCCTCATGTACCTTTTGGCCAAAATCAAAATATCTAATAAAAAAAATTTAAAACAAATCATAACTATAAGAAACATACTATGACCGAAATACCCTTAGGTCATTTCTCTTTGATTTTTGTAACACCCCGCTTAAAAATCATTTTAGGACTTGAGTTAAGCACCTAAGATCTTAACTAGTTTAAGATGTGATTATTTTATTATTGTTTTAGAATTTAAATTGGCATGAGATTCACGCATTGGGTTTAGTTAGAATTATTGGAAGAATTTAGTATTTTTTTTAATATTTTTGGGTAATTACCAAGAGGCCAATAGTTGTATGACACATGGCATATTGATGGGCTAGGCTAAAAGGCTTAGTGTGGATGGATTTAGAAGTAGCCCAAGCATGCTTTTTTTAGGACCCTAATTTACTAAGAATGAGATGGGCTAAGAATAGGTACCATAAGCCCTAGATCCATTTGGGAATTATAAGGTTCTAGGCCTTTCCTGAAGAACCATAGAAATTAGGCCCAATATGTGATGGACATAAAGCCTTTGGGCCTAACTTAGTAAGAGTAAAGACCATTGGCCCAACCTAAGAAAGACCTAAGATTGGGACACGAATTAGTAGACCTTTGAGTCCATAGGTAAGCCCCACAAATCTGGACATAAGGTTTGTGTAATAACCCAAACCAAAGCCCAAAACAAACGCTTACACAAATGGCCCAACCCATAAAGCCCAAAAGCCTTGTCTTTCATTTTAGTCTTTCAAATGAATACCACATACACCATACCATTGGTTTCCCTCAAGCCCAAGATGAATCACATGGCCCTAGGGTTCCTACCCAATCATGGTTAAGCTTATAACTTAAGTTAAGAATAACTATTCATCCCAAACATGAATAGTAACCTCAAAACCATGATTTTTGCATAGTTTCCTTTAAATTATTTTTGTCACATTTAAGATCTGCAATTTTTGGTTTTTATTATTAATTTGAATTTTAGACTAATCTAGAAGGTTAGGATTGACCCAACATGTCATTTGGAACCAACTCATTTCAATGCCCAAATAACCACCAATCGGCACCTAGGTGCACCACCACGTGCACTTCATCAAACCAGCCCCTAGCCCACACCATTTCCACCAATTTCTCAAGGGCAGTTGCACCATTCATGCCTCACCACATCACTCATGGACCAGACCTAGCAAGGGGCAAAATGGCTCCAAGAAACCAAACCAAAATCCAACTAATTCCTTTGGAGGTGTAGTTGAGTCCCAATCGAATGCCATAGTTTCTTCATGGATTTTCTGCTCTTTATTAAGCCCCCTCCATACATCACTACCCCTTCCCTCCAATCTCTAAGACTTCCCTCAAGCACTCAAGTGCTAAATTTATTCCCCAAAGAAAACCCAAATTGATTGGCAATAGGAAAGGTTTTGCTTATGTCACATGGTTACCCTGATTTGTTTGCTTCACTTCCATTTTCTGCTCATGTATGATCACATGGCAGCCAATCAAGCCTTCTTTCCTCCCCTGAAAAGGCTTCAAATGAAGGTCATTATATCTATAAAATAGACCATAAAGATCAGACAAACAAATAAGCAAAACCTAGTCAAGCTTGGAAGACCTCAACCCGTCGGCTAGTTGATTCCCTTTTGGAATTTTGCTTTGACTTTTTTGCTATTATTTCTGAACCAAGCCAGTCCCTGCACCCATAGACACATTGCAGCACCTGGTCTTGAAGAAATCCAGAAGTTATAGGATACTATTCACCTGCACAAGGATGACACAATCTGACTTTTGGCACAAATCACTCCATCGCCCACCTCCACCAATCCCAAGCCTCACCATTGCCATGCCTCTCACCACTCACCCTCCATGAAGCCCTATAAATACCCCCTTAAACTCCTCACTTCCTCACACCACTCCTCAAAGCATTCCTCTAGCATTCTTGAGAGCCATTCCCTCTCAGTGTAAGAATAGAGTGAAACTGTGTGGGTTTGTGAGTGTTCTTGAAGTGAGTTGGTATTGGGAGCCCAAAGGGCCATGATTTTTTAAGTAACCTTACCCTTATTTGCATATCATGTTCTATTTCCTCAAGGATGGCCTTAATAACCTTTAGGAACCAATTATCATCATGTTAGGCATTGAAATGCATGATTTCTTTAGGCTTTAAAACTTGCATTGACATAGAGAAGCTAAAAACATCATGCATACATACGACTTGAAGGTTTTTAAATGATTTGGTGTTATTCAATGCCTAAGTGTTGGGATGAACTTGTGTGGTATTATTCTAAGTTGTAAACATATTCCAAGATTAGTTTTATGGATTTATGTTTAATGGAATTGGATCACACATGCTTGCAAAAATGCTATAGGTTTGAAATCACGAAAGGGTCATCAAATTGCATGCCATGGCTTGAATGCTTTCGACATAGAAGTTGTGATGCCTCCAAACCTCTGCTTGGGTTGTAACGGAGACTTAGAGTGTCGGAACATGCAACACAAGATTACATACCCCCGTACCTAATAGCTAATATGCAATGCATCCTAGAAATGCAACTAGCAGTATGCAATAATCGTAGTGGAAAATAAGGGTGAAAATGAAGTTATGCCAGAATAACTAAATCATTCCAATAATATAGATTGAACCATACTTTTCAAAAAATCAAGCAGCTTAATCTTAGTACAAAATATCAAGTTTTCCAAAAGGTCTAAACTAGTTGCTTCATGTATTCTATAGCATGAAGGGTTAGGCCGAAAATATCAAAATAAGATCAAGTCTGCTGCCGACGTCTGGTTCCTCCTCAATCCTCTTGATCCACTGGTCCATTGGGTCCATCTGCATTTGCAACTTCTATCATTTAGAGTGAAATGATAGTGGGTCCACAAAGGGTGAAATTTACTTGGAATCTCAGTAAGTTAGACAACTAACGTGCACAAAGATAGACTATGCATGAAGAATGATAAACATGAAATGCATGCAATGCAGAAAAACTATATTTGTCTCCCATTTAAATTTCTCAAGAAAAAAAAAGTGTTTTGATGCACATTTTCTTATAGAGAACATAATTTCACTTCCGTCGTAAAAATATAGTCCTTTATTATGAAATCATGGAATTAACATAGTGCATGGTATCGTCACAGTTCCCCCCATATGTACTGTGAGTACCTATCGGTGACCGTAATACAACTCACATTGAAACTACGTTGTCTATAGACTCGTTCTCAATGTATTGATAATATAACATACTATCATAAAAATCATAACATGTACACCTACCAACATTAGGTGTCGTAACGTATGACTTCGCTTCGATGTTCTTTAAAAATTACCCATTCGAAGTCTGTTGACTGTTCTTCGTCAACCCATGAGTTACCACTCCATATTTAATCACTCCAGAGTGGACAGAGGAGTCCCTCTGGGATACTTCTCATCCTAGCCTTTGGGGTCGTGATAAAATAATTTTCATACAACGGCTTTCGGAAAAAGAATGATTTTCATGAAATGCATATGAGTGGCACAAAAATGATGTTTGAATGCAAACAATGATATGACAGTTCATGCTAAAATGACAGTTGTAAAAATGAAATTTATCAATAAATCATAAATAATCGATCCAGGTGTAAGTTAGAGGCCAACTTACAGACTTCTGGAGTTGTAACCGAAGTAGTGGCTGTGAAATAAATTATAATAAGTTAGAATCTAACTAACTTAAGGAAAACAAACAGTGACATGAAAAGGAAAATTATGAAAATTCCCTTAGACGTCTAAATGATGCATGCTATCTGATAATCCGTAACCTATCTCATGTAATGCATGACATGCATTCTAGTTAATGCCTAAATGAACTCACTAATGATGCATGCAAGGCAAAACCTTCGAGGAACATGCTCCCTAGAATCCTCAAGGACATACTTAAATCCTAAGTTTGAGCAAGTTCATCCCAACACTAGTCATGCCTAATGAAATCCTCAAATGCTATCTGAACCTCAATGATGCATGGTATGATTCCTATCACCAATTACATGCTAATTATCATGCATCCTTCTTATCCCAATCAAAAAGCTTTCTAAATGCTCACATTTCAAGCCCAAGTAAAATAAGCTAATTTCCTCAAATGAAGCATGATTAAAAGTCAAACCATGGGTGCTTTGATGATCTTAAAACTAGTTATGGCATGTTTCTCATCTTAATCTAAACCTCCAAAAATAATCCTATGATCAAACTATACCATAATTTATCATGCCATAGCTAATTTTCTCAAAATGCATTTAATCTCAACCCTATCCTAAATATGCAACTCAGCTACTAAGGACGTAACACCCCACTCCCCAATAAAGACATTTTTAGAATTTTCGTGGAGCTAGTGTGCAACTAAGCTTGACTAAAAACTTTTCTTTTAATGACGCGCCAGATGCGAAAGATTCTATAAATAATTTTTTTTTATTAAATACTTAAAATCCCAAAATAGAGTCTGTGGAAGCACTTATTTAAAAAAAATGCTAAAATCTCATGTGCTTATCAAAATAATTTATTTAAACCTTAAGTCATAAACTGAACATGACATAAACTATCTAGGCCTCTACCTCGACTCCCTCAGTCAAGTCTTGTCCTGCAATCTCATCCTCATAAATGTCATCACTTGGGGTTGTTTAAAAACATTATAATATACAAAAATGAGTCGAATACTCAGTAAGCAACACATCATACAGTAAACATAATAAATATAAAGTTTTTTGAAAAACGTGTATACTCATAAATACATATGTAAATAACATGAACATGAACATGAACTTATTTTTCACTTGTCATAGGCTATTACCCACTATTGACCCTCGTGAGTTAGGGTTAGTGAATCTAAGTAGATTCCAATTCCACCCAGGGCCGCGGGCTGTGGAATTCATACAAAAGGAAGATGTGGAAACCCCAGCCCCTCGCTTGGGACTGGATGATGACTAAACTATCTAGGCCTCTACCTCGCCTCTCTCGGTCAAGCCCTGTCCTACAGTCTCTTCCGCATAAATGTCATCACTTGTGATGGTTTAGAAACATAAAAATATACAAAAATGAGTCGAATACTCAATAAGCAACACATCATACAATAAACATAATAAACATAAAGTTTCTTGAAAAATGCATATACTCATAAATACATACGTAAATAACATGAACATGAACTTATCTTTCACTTGTCATAGCCTATAACCCACTGTTGAGTAAGTTAGGGTTAGCGAATCTAAGTAGATTCTAATTTCACCCGTGGTCGTGGGTTGTGGAATTCATACATAAGGAAGACGTGGCTCCCCCAGCCCCCGCTTGGGATTGGACGGTGACTGGGTACACTAGTAGTATTCAATAGCGCAGCAGTGAAAAATTAATAAAAGTCGTATAAACTAAGCAACGCGATAAGCAATTGCAAAGCACATGGCACCATACTAATATTATAACCCCAAACATTGTCCAAATGTAAACATGAGCCATAGAGGCGTAATATCTAAAAAGCATAAAGCATAGTTTAAAATTCTCAAAACACGAGATTTCCTAAAAAACAAGATAAATCCACAAAAGTTGGCTATAAGTACTGTTGCCTTCCTTTTTTTCTTTTTCTTTCATTCTTTTCAAAATACTTAAACTCTCATACTCTTCATAACCATTGTCCCATAGGGAGATAGACACCAAAAGACCCCATGAGATTGCTTAGGCTCGGGTGGTATCAAACCTAATTCCTTTGCTACTGCCTTTGTGTCAGCCGAGGCCTTAGAGCATCGATCTCGGTCTCAATAATACTATGTAAGATTTACCTGAGAAGCTTAACCGTATGGATTAATGCATCAGCAGTGTAGTCTTAATGAGTCTAACAGGGAACTATCATGGGTTCATGTTTCTTGGGTATTTGAGGTATCTGTTACAACTTCTACCATTCTGGTCGGGGAATGGTAGTGAAAACTACCACAATTGGATTTCAAAAAATCTCAACAAGTAATCACCCAACATACCACAGTTAACACAAACATATAAAAGATATATCATGAAATGCGCACATGGACATGTACTTGACTTATGTACTTGACCATTATCAAAAGACTTATAACAAAGACTTGAGCTTTTCATAAAACCTTCATAACTTTTTCTTATTCACGTAAACTTATTTAGAACTTATCTTATTAGAACATATCACAAGATTTGTATCGAGTGATCCTTAGCACTTATGCTCACATTCTTATTCAGAGAGTGGATACAACATGGTTCCCCTTAGCACAGTGTCTTCGTACTAGTTACTGTACCATCAACGGTCCATGCACCGTGATGAATACGTCATAAACAAAGATTCATATTAACACCACCTTACTTCGTTGGGTTACATGCCTTATGCACCCACTAGCATTAGACGCTTCCTCACTCCAGTATCCTTTGAAAAGAATCCATTCGAGGCTCGTCGGATATACTTTGTCAACCCAGGGGTTACCTTTCCATTCTTAAGCACTCTAGAGTGGACAGATGAGTTCCACTAGGACATTCCTCCGCCCTAACACTTGAGGTCGTGATAAAACTTTTTCTTTGAAAATATTTTTTTTTCTTTGAAAACACTTTTTCTCCAAATGCATGTGACATGAGACATAAACATGCTTACTCATACTTGACATATGACTTATGAAATGTCGTGCATGAATAACCAAGCATAACATGTTCATTTCATAGCATGATAACATAAACCAGAAAATATATCAAAACATATACATGGAACCATGAAAACTTGTTTAAGCCGAAACTCATGGGTACAAAAACATGAAGATTAATCTCATAAACATGTTCCAATCCTCAAGCATATATCATAGAAATCAAAACATAGTAAACTAAGACATGAAATCATAGATTTTTGACTAGGCCCGAAACTTCCAAAGCATGTTCAAACCGAAACATCGTGTTGCATAAACCATCAACCTCAATCAAGTGAAAACCGAAAGTCATAGACATATTTCATGGCAATTTCATCACAAATCCAAAACATACAATTCCTTCCTTAGAGTTACTCAAGATCATATTAACATATTCAAACAAACAACCAAGAGATAACAAACAAAGCAATCAAAACCATGGAAGGATTTACACAATCATATATGAATATTAACTAAGAGTAAGTTGAGTGTATACTTACAAAATCCACGTAAGGAATACTAGTAAGCAATAAATCCGAGCATAATATAATAGAAAGAGCATCTAAAACCTTACCTCATGTTCTTGAATGTGTGTGTGGATCTCTAGGTCATCACTTGGTCTTAAACCTTTTGGCTTCTAGGTTTTTCATTTTTAAGAGACGAGGTCACATGTCCAAGAGTGACCCTGACCCACATTTATTTGAAAAACATAATCTCACTTATGGTGGATGAATACCATGGCAATATCCAGACTTCACAGGATTTACAAATATTCAAACGCAACCCATCCCATGAGTCAAAAACCCAAAAACACAGAAAAATAACTAATACCCAAACTAAAGCAAAAGAATCTGTATAATGACTCACAAAATACAGATCAGGATGAACCATTTCCCGCACCAACGTGAAACCAACGCCAGATGTACGTAAATGCGCAACGCCATCGCCAACGCCAACGCCAACGCCAACGCCAACGCCAAACTTGAGCATTAACAACAAACGATAAACTCCAAATGGAAATTCTGCCTCAATCGACCTAGCTGACCCCTTTCGACCTCTTTCTATTTTCCTACAAGGCTCATTTCTCTCTAATAAAAGGAATTCCCAAACGATCCATATGCAACAATCCTCGCAAATGAGGTTGTAATATTTCTGTACCAATAAAATCTTTGATGATTCAATGCAAACCTTCTTTCGCTATGAAATCCGCTGCCATATTTGCTTCTTGAAAGATATGCCTAAACCGTGCATTAAGCTATAGAGCAAGCTCCTTGATCTCCTCCCAAAAATCTCACAGGAACTAATTTTGACAAAATCTAGATGCAAGCCAATTCATGATCACCATCGAATCAGATTCTACTATGACATCCTGCAGCCTTAACATTTTGCATAAGCGAAGCCATTAAGTAATGCTAGACATTCTGCAATAGTATTTGATGCAACGCCGTAGGAATGCGCAAAACCTGCTATTACCCTACTAGTCGAATCTCAGATGATCCCTCCACCCCCTACATCTCCCGGATTATTGCACGCACCACCATCTACATTAAGCTTCATCCTCCTAGTCGGTGGCAAGTTCCATTTAATAGCCGTAGCTCTTTTCTTATGAATAGGAACAATCGGGATCTTTAAACTCTCCATCACCGACCTCTCATTCTTTCTCATATACTGAAATTTTTCCAGATTGCAAGAAGCATTAGTAAGTAAAAACTTCACATTTCTAATAACATCTTCTATCTTAAACACCACACTTTCCATTCTAGTTTTACACCTAGACTTCCATAAAGCCCAAGAAATAAAAATGGGAAGAGCTCCACGGATCCACCCAACTTGAGAGTGTGTCATCACTCTCTGCCACCAAAAAGACATCAAACCCTTCCAATTTCGGATCAGTGGCAATCTTATTTGACAAAGGTTTGCAAAAAACTTCCATACCTTTTGAGCATTTTCCCCTCACATAAAATATGATTCATTGTTTCCACTTGAGGCATGGTACAGTAGTGGCATTTAGAGGCCAACGGGATGCCCAGGCATTGAATAGAATCATTTGTCAGCACAACTCCACGCTTCGCCCTCCAAACGAAGAACGACACTTTCTTGGGTATTTCAGCTTGCCAACACCACTTTTTTCATTCACAAACTTGTCCACGTTACCTAGAAATATTCCAAGCAGATTTATTGGTGAAGTCTCCATCCAAAGATTGCTTCCATATCAGCACATCCCTCCCCTACCGAAGCCTTACACCAGATTCAGAAATTTTCTACAATACCTTAGGCGTGACCAGGCTCTGAATTTGTTCAACTTTCGGCCCCCTTTCATCGATCACTTCATCAACTAACAAATTACAGCTACCTACCACTGGACAAAGATTTCTTAAGGGACCACACCCCACCCAATTATCCATCCAAAAATTTAACTGCCCATTCCTCACAAGCCATTGAGAGTTCAGCTTCACCTTTGGCATTATCGCTGTAATTCCCTTCCAAAATTGGGATCCTTTGTTCTCCTGACTAACGTTATAAATATGCTCCCTCCCAAGGTACTTTTTTCTAAAAAATTCCGCCCACATAGAATCCCCAATTTGTAATTTCCAACCAAATTTCATAAGCAAAGAATCTTGCTCCTCCATAAGATCTCTAATACCAAGACCTCCTTCCTCCACTGGCTTACACACACTCTTCCATGAAATCCAAAAAATAAAACCCCTTCATTTCACTCATAAAATAAAACAAAACCTAAAGTAAGCAAGATACATGTGGTGGTCAAAACATGGAGGATGAACTCCCCCTTCACTAACCGGCCTCAAGGGTTTTTCCATTTAAATCCAAGTTATTTCCAAGAAAATGGTAGAAAGTTTGTGCGTTCTATATTTCTCAAGGTCTAATGAGATTTGAATCTTATTTTCGGATTGAGAATGGCTTGTGTATGTGCAAGACTTAGAGGAAGCCAATTCTTACCTTGCTAATCCTTGGTAGTGTCGAAATCCCTTCTCTTACAAGGATCCTCCGTATTTGGTTGGAAAGAAAATACAAGAAAATGAAGGAACTTTCAAATGAACTAAGGAGAATTGTGTGGAGAGAGTGAGAGTTCATGCAAATCCAAAAAATGGCAAGGGAAAAGCCCCCTTAGCATGAACCCTTCTCTTTTTATATGAGACCCTTTGCTTCCCTCCTTGGTTGTATCTAAAGTTCTTGCATGGATGAATAGTGGCAAGGTTTCTTCTTTCCCTTTTCCCTATTGCCTAAATGTCTCTTGGAGTTCCCCACTTGGATTGCATTGGGAAGAGACACTTTGGGGGGGTGGTGTGTAGGAATCCTCCTTGGTCGAAATTCCTTCTCTCCCCCTTATGCCCTTCCTTTCCTTAAACAAGTAAATATCTCTTCAAGGGTAGCTTGGTAAAACCGTACATGCATTTTCCTATTCCCAACAAGTAACTCTTGGCATGAAAGACAAGTGGCATTGGGCATATGCCATAACCCTAGCCGTCCTCTCCATTTTCCTTTTCCAAGATGTTGCTTTATCTTCCAAATACTCCTTCCCTAGGTGACCTTTCATATACCATTGGTCTAAAATTCACTAAGTGACAAGTGGCAAGTGAATGAAATGCTTAGGAGTGTGCTAGCCGAAACCCTAAGAGCAAACTTGTCATTGATACAAAAGTCTCTTCACAAAATCTTCTAGAAACTTGGTGCAAGCTCGACACATGGCAAAAAGTTAGCTAAATTTGAAATCCCATATGCCTCCCTTCAGTTTCCTATGCAAAACTTATAGAAAACCCAATTTCACTTCCCTAGGCTTCCCTTTCCAAGAAACCAACCTTGAAACCCGAATTCTGGACAAAAGCAATGGTCTAGGCGTGTAAGCCCATCTTGGTGCCTTCCTACAACTCTCTTTCCCCCTTAACCTTCTATCAAGACTAGGTTCAAGGTGTAACATTCTCATGACACATGGCACTAGTAACTTAAAATTAGACCATGGGCCTAAACCATTGGACCTAAGTTTCTAAATAGGGCCGAAATTCCAAAGTAAACTAGGGCCACTCTCCTCTTGGGCTCAAATTACTACATCAAAAGTCCTAAGGCCTTCCAAAGTAATGAAGGCTCCTAAAATGCCATGGTAACCTAGAATGAATTCTAAGGGCCAAGCCT
Source organism: Juglans mandshurica (assembly GCA_022457165.1). Taxonomy (NCBI): domain Eukaryota; kingdom Viridiplantae; phylum Streptophyta; class Magnoliopsida; order Fagales; family Juglandaceae; genus Juglans; species Juglans mandshurica. The sequence continues at coordinate 10,759,901 of CM039629.1, read as the reverse complement.
AGACAAAACTCGGGTCATCACAGAAGACATACTGGGTGCACTACTAGCATTTATGACCTGGCAATGCAATACGCCCATAACATAAGTATGATCTTCAAATCATAACATAGGCCGTTACATATCTTATCATAATCATACTTGCATTCTTGTCATATAATAGATTTCAAAGGAAATCGCATGCATACTTGTAACGTCCTTCCTTGTGGTGGGGCTTTTTATAAAATGATTTTAGAAAAGACGACAAGAATTACCGTTCGATTTAAAACTTTTTGTTTCCATACCCAGGGTACAAGACTCTACGTTATAAAATAAAATGTGTTTTGCGAATAAAAGAGGTTTACAGCGAAAAACATTTTTACAATAAAAAGGTCTCAGACATTTAAACTCTCATGCCTAGACTTTTGTGCTCTTCCCCATGGCCGTGTCCGTCCTGACGCGTACTTCTCATTGAGTCCCTGTGGAGGGAGGGGCCTACATAAAAACTAAAATGAGTCGATGACTCGTAAGCATTACTACATACAGTTAAAATATAATAACATAGGTTTTCATTCATGTATTCATCATACCATACGTACTATACATACATGCATGCGTGCGTTTGTTTGAAAACATCATTGGACGGAGTTTTTCTTTAAAAAGGGGCTTTCTTTCCATAAACGTGTCTTCCGTCAGTGCCTTCATTTCTTAAAGAGTTCGTGCATTCATGCATTCCTTCTAATCACTTTCATTGGCCGGTACACACTGTTACGCCCTGTGTGTTGGGGTTAGCGATCTTCCTTTGGACCCGAACTCCGCCCATGGCCACGGGTTGGGAATCCCTTTCATGGGAGGCAGCACTGGGTGCACTTCCAGTACTACTTACCCGGCATTGCAATTTGCCCATACATTGGTACCCTTTCCATTTATTCATATGGCCGTTACGTATCTTCATACAGTAAACGTTCATGTCATTTCAGTCATTTCTTTCAGTTCAGTCCTTTCCTTTCATTCAATCATTTTCTTTTAACATTTAATGCATGGAGAAACATCATTTAAAAGCAAAAGCCTAAACATCGTCTTTCATGGCATCCTTAAAGCATCAGTTCATAGGGATGTTTTAACATTAGTTCATGCGGACCTTTTAAAAAACTTTCTTCACGTTAGTCAAAGCATCAGTTTAAAGCTCAAGACACAGGCCTTAACATTTCTTTTCTTTTCTTGGAAAATGCATACAATAGATACAACGTATAGTCATCCATTCACATGCATACAATTAATACTTTCGTTGCGTAAAAAAGGGGTTGCCAAGGTGGGTCGTACATACGTATATACCTTTGAACACTTATACTTAGCAGGCTTTTCGTAAAACATCTTTCTTGTCGTTTCGTAAAGCATCGTAAAGGTAAAGCGTTTCGTTTTCATTTCTTGTATTTTAGAAAACTCTAGAAGAGTATGAACGTAATACTTACCTGGACTCCATGCTACTTTCATATCATGCAGTCCATTCATGTGCTTGTCAGATGGCAACTTACATGCATACACATAACCTTGACGTCATTTTCTATCTAATGCATAAGCAACTTAAACTAGAAATAGAGCTACACTTCAGTTGGAACATTCTCCTTCTATCCCGTGCTCTTTACTATGCTAAAACCTTCAGGATTCACTTACGGTCACTACATCTTCCAAACTCAACATTCTACTTCGAGTGCTCATTCACTAAGGTGAACCCGTAATTCACCTTAGGATTAAGACAATAAGACTTCAATCTTACTCTTCCTACTAACCACATTCCGACGCATGATTCCGATCGATAGAAATCACGCATCTCGATCCTAGACAATACACCCATCACTGCCTCTATGCATCTTAGCCCATACTAAATCCTCATTCCCATCCATATAAGCCACACAGTTCTAAGCCAACTCTGAGACTTAAGCACCTTGCAACTATGCTTAGGATGGATTACCCATTACATACGGTGAATCCGTTTGGCACATGTGTCTCACCAGATTACACATGTACTTACCCCTTATCCCTTATCACCTAAGATCAACATATAACACGTTGATCACCTGCTTGTATAAACAAGCACTATACTCCGATACCAACCTTCTCTTAACCCGGCTAGCATGACTTTTCATGCTACCCGTCCCTTTTGGAAGTCCATCCCAACACTTAGCACAACAAAGCTGCATTCACAACTATGCCTTACGTCACGTCATATACCTCGAGACTACTCGCAAGCTACACCGTGACCGTGTCACGTCACCTGACATCCCGCTACTTCATTTCTACGCCAACTCCGAACACATCACGAGTACGGTCTCTCACGTACTCCTGTCACATCATGACATCTCGTCACGTTCCTGCTACGTCATTTTTATACTAACTCCTCACCCATCATAAGCACGACTGCCAATAGTCACGTCACTTCATGACATTCCCTACTCATGCTTCTGTTGCGCACTCTTACACATGTTCTGCCACTTCACACATACTCCCAACCATAAGTCCAACACGGTGACACTTGTCACATCAGACTACAGGCCACATCACAGCTACTTCGGGACACTGTTCCACAGTTTTCGATACTACTCATCACGCTCTACGCCCATCAATCACACAACCACCCTTATCTCTGTGATACGCCACATTGTGTATCACTACACCTCATGGAGTACATTCCACGTATACTCCATTCTCACACGCTACGTCACATCATCACTATGGCGTACCTGCCATATAGTGCATCACTCCATCACATGAAGCACACTCCGCATGTAGTCCCTTCATACACACTACGCCACATCACCATTATGGCATACCCGCCATATGGTGCATCACTCCACCATATGAAGTACCCTCCACGTGTACTCCCTTCACACACGCTACGCCACACAGAGTACACTCTACGTGCATTCTTCCCGTTCCACACAACGCCATGCCAATATTACAGCACATACTCCACAACCACACTACACAGCATAGTCCACAACACTTCACAACGCACTACACAGATACGCCCAACACTTCACATACACAACACATCACAATACATCGAACTCCACAATACTAACAACATAGTCCACAACCTAATCAACTAATTAACATTTAACATAAATAACAAGGGATAGAGAGTTATAACATCAACGAGATTGACCCATGCGTTGCTCACTAATCGTCACGGTTGATGACGTCAGAAGGGTCGTACTTGGCTGCTAACCCATGTACAATGGCTGCTAACCTATGTACAGTGGCTGTTTGGGCGTTTGGATAGCTAAGTGTAGTCTTGGAAGGGATCATGGTGGTCTCATGGTAGTGGTGAGGGGGTGGAACACGGCATATCTAGCCCTGTACAGTGGTGGTTAGCCACGTACAATGGCTATCCACCACGTAATGTGCCGGTCCTGGAAGGGGCTGAGCATGGAGGGGCTCAGAAGGGCCTTGGCGAGGTGATGGTGGTGTCGGGGTGGCGCCACGGTGGCTCTACGGTGGCAGATTTGGCCGCGAGGTGGAGGAGAAGCCATGGTAGAGTGAGGGTGCGTGTGGAGGCTAGGGGGCTCAACAGGGCATGGGGAGGCTATGGGGAGGTTGCCGGTGAGAGAGAAGGCTAATGGTGGTGGTGTGGCAGCCTGGGTAGCCGCGCACGGTAGCGCAAGGGTGATAACCCGTGCATTAGGAAGGGAGCCCGTGCGTGTGAGGGAGGCTATGGGCCTCTGGTCAAGGGGAGGAGGAAGGGGAAGGCTCAAGGGGCTCATGGTGATGTTTGGTGGCTGTGGGTGGGGGCGGACGGGGGAGAGAAATGGGTTTTATGCATTTCAGTTACTCACAGTGAGAAGAGAGAGAGGGTTGTGCGTGGGGGCGGTTGGAGGTAGCTGGCTTGCTCGCCGGCATGAGGGGAGGTCAATGGTGGTGGCGGTGAGGCCATGCGGCGTGCGGTGGCCCTGGGCTGGAGGATAAGAGAATCGGTGAGAGGGAGGGGAGACTTACACCATATGCTGGGGGAGAGGGAGGAGAGAGAGGGGGGAGGGAAAGGTGAGGAAGAAAGAGAGGGGGTCTGTGTCTTAATCCTGATCCCTTTATCTTGGGATCTTCAAAACGATCTAACGGTGGAGGATTAAAGACTGATTTGAAAATGAGTAAACATTAACGTATTTAAAAGCACTAAAAGGAATTAAGGTAGAATATTATTTAAACTAAACTTTAGTTTATAAAATAATATTCTTTCATCATTAATAAATGATGAAGTCTTATTTAATATCTTTAAAAGAATAAAACCATTTAAATAAATTAGAGTTTTCAACTTAATTCAAATCTCATAATATTTTAAATAACTGAAATCATTTTAATAATAATATTAAAATGATTTCTGACAATTATAATATTTTTGGAGCTCTTCAATAATATTATAATTGTCGTATTTGAAATCAAGCTTAGTTCAATAACACTGGAAATATCTCATATAAATATTTCCAGTGCATTTAAAACATTGGGCGTACTTTAGAAATCACATAATAGATTGAGAGACACGCCATCGTGGTTTTACACGCATAACGAGACTCGCAGTCGCTAGGGAGAAGGGCAGATTGTTGCATAGTTTCTGTCCTCGGAGTTTGCTTATGCCAAAGAGAAGAAGCGGACGTTCGAAGGAAGGAGCGGGGTGTTACAATACTTGTCATATCATATTATAGATTTCAAATAAAATTGCATTCTTTCTTAGATTTCCATGATACATGTTTCTTCACATAAAATCATGATTCTTCATAAATATTTTAATGCATAAATCTTTATATAAAATCATGCATGGCTTTTCATATATATTTTAATGCAAACCTCTCACATACAATCATGTCTTTTTATAAATATTTTGATGCATAAATCTTCATATAAAATCATGCGTGTTTTTTCATAACTATTTTAATGCATAAACCTTCACATAAAATCATGAATTTTCATAATTTTGTCATGACTTAGGTACGTAAAAAGGGCTTTCAATGGAGGGTGTACATGTATAATATTTTTATAAAAGACAAGCAGTTTACAGTACATACGTGCAAGCGTAATCGGTCGCCTATAAAAATAAAAACGTAATTTGCATAAATTTCTAATTAAACATGTGATTTTATTTAAAATCTAAACTACTAAAATATCTTAAATTTTCTAAACCTAAATCTTCCAAACACTAAATTATTCTCAACTGTTAATCTTTAAAAAGCATGGGACATTTTTGTAATTGAACTAACTCACCTAAAATTCGCGTTTCAAGCATTCGGGAATCTCTCGCGTGGGCTTAAGGCCCAAGGGCCCATTATAATTTAAAAATGGGGCAAGGAATTAGAGGTTTAGGGGGTTACGTAACAAAGGTCAAAAGGGCTTACATATAATTACAGAAAAATTTGAGGGGCCTTTTGTAAAAGTCTGATATAAAACACATAAAAGGAAAAAAAACAGCTTACAGAAAGGGAAAAATAGCTTACGGGAGAGGAGGGTGGTGCGATGCTTACCGAAAAACAGCTCCGTCTTCCTTAAGGTGGCATCGTGACCTCAACTATGGCAAGGTGTGGCTCTCAGTGGGGGCAACTAGTGCTCTGTTTTGGTGGGGCGAAAACAGAGGCTGGCAGTGGTTCTTAGACTGGTTCTCTTCCAAGCTGAGGTTAGCGTGCGGTGGACTCTGGCTGTTTTCAAACGTGGGCTGTGAGAGAGGAAGGGGTAGTGGGTGGCGCCATGTGGGTGCGAGGGTCTTGTTTAATGTTTCTGTGGTAGTTCACGGAGAGGAAGCAGCTTGGGCGTGCGGGTTCGGGGGATGGTGCACTGGTTGTGCTTGGGGGCTTGGGTAGAACCGGTTGACCATGAACGGGAGGTGACGTGAGAGAGTCTGGGTTATGAACAGTTGCAGCTGTGGTTGAGGAAGGAGGCAGCCCTCTGTTGGGGCTAGTGCTCTGTGTGAGATTTCCTTTTCTGCCGATTTTTGTGTTGTGTTCATTACTGGAGGGTCTCAGGGTAGATTTATAGGCAGGGGAAGCGAGGTATCGTGGATCATAAAAGGTTGGATAGAGTTTGAAGTTGAGAGTTTGTTTCCAATTGATAAACTATGCAACTAGAAACTAAATGGATGACAATAAGGAAACGTAGACTGAGAGGATTGAGGCGTGAAGGGTGAAAGGATCCAATCCCACGAGATTATGAATACTAAAATGGATAATAGTTTTGATGTATGAATCTTATTCAACTGGAAATCCAACATATACACGCACGGGATAGGGGAAGAAATTTAAGAAAAAAACAAACACTATCTACAAACCTATCTTAAAACATATTTCAGATTAATAAAATAAAACATTTTAATCCTACTTCATCCATAAAAAATATGAACCGGAAAATAACATAATTATCAAACCCAATAAAATATTCGTAATTATCACCAATAATATTGAATCGGGTCGTTACAATCTCCCCTCATAGAAATTCCATCCTCAGAATTTACTAGACCTTAACAACCTACATATTTATTCCCCACATTCATCTGCTGTCGTAAATCTAAATCCTCGATCAAGTAGTCAAACCTATTCTTCCCAGGCTTTTAGTCCTTTGAGATTTATTCTTAAACCTCGCATATTCTCCTAAAATTGTAACCTCAATAATGGATTCGATTACAAGCCTAATAATAATAATTTCACTAAACGATTATCTTATCCCCACATAAATATAATTAACACTCTCGACATAGAATAATAAAACTCTCCACATGCAATAGTAACCTCAAATAAATCATAACCTAAGATTCTTCAAAGTTTGGGTCCTAACTCCTATAATTCATGCTGAGATAGAATTTTGTTACCTATAGCACATAAAATATTTCCAATAGTCATCATGAATACCACAACCTAAATACCTAATTTTCCAACAATAATCAATATTTCTAGTTGAGAAAAATAGTTACCTGTGTTGTCATTGACGGGACATTTGTGTCACACAACTGTGCCAATGAGAAGACTCGAGTTGGTGCCATATTCTTCTGTCCATCTCTTGTTGCTTGAGTAGTAGCTATGTTCTTCCTAGGACAGTCTCGAAGATGATGTCCTTCCTTCCCACACTTGAAACACGTTCCGGTCCCCATCAAACATTTCCTTACATGCCTCTTACTACACTTCTCACACATGGGGAGCCATCTTGTCTCGCCCTGTCGTGGCCGTTGTCCATTATCCTGAAAAGGAATTTTATCCCTATATGATGCTGGTTGGAGTTGTTGTTACTGCTGTCACTTCCTTTGATTATTGTAATCGATACTTTCTTGAATGTCTTCTTCAGCAATGGTAGCTTGAGTGACCAGCTTCGTGAAACTCTGAATCCTGAGAGTACATACAGGCTCCCTAATCCTACGATTTAGACTGTGCTCAAATTTTTCAGCTTTCTTTTCCTCATCTAGAATTAAGTAACTGGCAAAATGGGACAGTTCCACGAATTTGGGAGCGTATTGGTCTACCGTCATTGTTTCCTGGGTAAGATCTGCAAATTGACAGGCCCTAGACTCACGAAGAGTCTGAGGAAAGAAATGCTCCAAAAATATCTTCTTAAAACACTCCCATGTGATAGGGCCTCCATCTCCTAGTTCCATCTGCAAGAGTGCCTGTTGACTTTCACCACATGTTTGCCGCGTCTATTAACTTGAAAGTAGCATAAGTCACTTCTGATCATATGTGCAATAAAGTGCCTTGAAGATCTGCTCCAATCGTTTGATCTAGCTCTCTGCATCCATGGCATTTGATCTATCGTCGAAAGTAGGTGGGTGCTGGCAGGAGAACTGTTTTAATGTGCATCATACTTGTGGGTTCTACCTACAACCATATCACCATTGACCATCCTTTGAAATAAACGTGTCGCTGCAGCAACGAGTACTCCTGAATTCTCATCTTGTACGGTATTGTTCTCAGAGTTGGGTACACATGATCTTCTTCCATGGGGTGCCATTCTAACATGCATGTTTTAGGGTGGGTTTGGATGTTGAAGTGAGCTGAGTTGAGTTGAGTTGAGTTGAGATGATAAAATATTATTAGACGGGTCAAATAATTACATGAGTTATGTAATTACGTGATCACGACGCCACCTCAAGGATTCTAGGGAGCATGTTCCTCGAACGTTTTGCCTTGCATGCATCATTAGTGAGTTCATTTAGGCATTAACTAGAATGCATGTCATGCATTACATCCAAACAATAATTTCACACCTATTTAGACACTCCAGCGTGAACAAAGGAGTTCCACTAGGATATTACCCCATCCTAGCACTTAGCGTCGTGATTGACATGAATAACTTAACTGGCATACATGTCATTTCGTAACGGGACGTAACATGAACGTAACATAAAAGACAGAAGTCCTGACGTAGCATAACGTGACATGAACGTAAGATGACAGACATGAAGTACTTTGAGACATAAATGTAACAGACAACATATCATAACATGGTATACATGTAACAGGCAACAATTCGTAACATAGCATACCATGTAACATACAACATTTCTTAACATGGCGTAACATGTGACAGTGAATATTACGTGACATGAAATACATGTAACATATGGCATACTTAATTTAACATGACATACTTGCAATGTATAGCAATACGTGACAGAATATTTTGTGTAACAGATGAATAATTCATGATAGAATAAATTCTGTGTAACAGATAAATATGTAATGACTTGGCATCGTACATATGATAACATGCTTATATAGATTTTAGTTCCCTTACTTATCACTCATACACATTAAACTGATAGTAAGTTAAAAGTTAACTTACCTCGATCTTCGTGCTTCGAGACAAAACTCAAGTGCAATCACGAGAAACTGAAAGTAGTGATTTCTAAAAATTAGAACTTAATCACTAACAATTAGGAATATGGAGAAATATCAAAATTTGAGTAAAATTACCATTTTACCCTCTACATGTGAAAAAATGACCATTTTACCCATAACTTAAGGATTTTGCATCCTAACTCCAAAAATCACCAAAATCTACATACCTCATGTAAATTTTGTTCTAAGCTCAAATATCAATTCAGAAAAATTTAAAACTAAACCCAACCATTAAAACTCTATGGGGCCGAAACTTACAAAGGCTATTTTCTTTGATTTTTGTTGTAATTCCTTCAAATTTCAAAACTCATGATTAAGCCAAAATGTTTCTTCTACTATACTCATAACATATTCCTAAGAATAATCATGTTTTGAATCATGAACAAAAGTCATCAAAATCACTAAAACCATACTTGAACTTTTTGGTTTCTCTTCTAAGTTCAAAACAGATTTTTGTTTCTAACTTGTTTTGATCAACCTCTTGATCCATGACTTATAAAGATGTGATCTTCAAACCAAAACATCACATGGTTTAAAAAGGTTTCCTAAAACAGATCCAAACATCAAACTCAAAATCACATGGCTAAACATCAACCAAAACATAAATTTAGCCAAGAACATCATCACTTTGGCCCAATAGAGTATCTCCTTGCATACAATTTTCTATCTTCGAAACTAACATCAAATATCTTCAAAATAACATTCTAACTTGTATATAAGAGGCTTAGGATCTTCCAATAAAAATATAAAAGCCATTGGAATAAGATTAGACCATAAAAGATTTAAACTTTCTCAAAGCAGAAACTGTTTTTCCTCTTCCAGTTTCTAAGTTTCTAGACCTAAGAAACTATTTCACCAAAAATTTTAATCATGCAACAAATCCTCCACCAATAATCATATACACATGTTAACAGTAATCCATAAAAATTTCAGGCCAAGATATATTCATTAGCTTGGTCAAAACTCCAAAATATAACACACTCTCCAGTTTATCGCCCGGAATGACCTTTCTGGGGTATAAACAACATGTTACCAATTAAATTATCTCCAAATGGAACGAATAAGGTATACACATAAACTAGACTCCAAAATAAACAACTTTCATGAAGGAAACTTTGTGAGAAAACACTTACAAAAGCTTCAAAACAGGCGTTCAAAAGAGGTAAGAAAAACTGTCCGAGAGTATCTTTTGTGTTCTATGGAGGAAAAGTGTAAACGAGAGTTGCTTTTCGTGGGAAGTGGACTTGAGAGCCTCTAACACAAGTTATGGAAAGTGATAGGACTGAATGAAAGGTTGAGTGTTGGCCTTTGCTTCTCATAAAAATCAGTCCAAGATATTTTCTCAAGTTAGAGTGTAAGAGTGAAAAAGTGAGGTGGCCTTTTAGCTTTGTATTTCAAGAACCTTCTAGGTTCTTCTTTGTAAAGATCTGGCCAGCCAAGTGGGGATACAAAACTTAGCCATGAAGCAATCTTATGGTGACCAATTTCGTGGGCCTTAATGGGCCTAAACCAAATGCGCCTAAATTTTGGGGTTTAAAGAGGGTTTGGGTTGCTATCAAGCTCAAATCCAATATCACTTGGCCCAATCTATTTTTCAAGGTTAACCAGGTTGGATAATGATGTTCTAACTCAAATTTGAAGGATTAATAACATGTGGAAGTGATTTAATCAAGTGATTGAACACAATGCTAGAAATCGGATTAAAAAAGGTTTAGAGGCCAACATTAGGGTTTTGGGGAAACCGTTTAGGGTTCCGATTTCAACCATGTTTTTGGGCTTTCAATTGGACTCCCACCATTTAGGGTTTTACTAGGATTGAAGTCCTCTTTGATCTGGCACAATTTGGTTGAGCAGATGAAACAAAGTTTTGCTTAAGTGGCATGATTTCACAGCTTGATTCCTTCAAATCCATCAAACGCTCCTCATGGTGCCAAGTGTCTAATATTATTCACTAAGTGTGGCTAATATTATTCACTAAGTGTGTCTAAGATCTTGCCAAGTGTCCAAATAAAATTTCTCTAATCTAATTTGGACATTCCACACTGTGATTTTGAAATACTGCAATTGGTGCGCTTATCGAGGTTACTATTCACTTCGAAAAAGTGAATCATAAACTTAAAACTAAAAATTCCTAAATATTCATATTAACCTACAGTGAAAATCTTTTACAGAAATTCAACCTCGAAGTGCCCCTAAAAATAATTTCACAATTTCCAATAGACGTTTTGTCCGGAATTATGAAAATAGGCTATTGCGCTATAAAATTCTAAATAATCCACTGAGTCTAATGGCGTAGACCATAATACATTCTGACACTTCTAACCACCTCAAATAAATAAAACTCATATTTCTAGCACTATAGTGAGTGATAACACTGACTAGGTTGACAAGCTAAAACCTATGTGATTGGTCGATTCGTAAAAACTTATGGAGTTTTTACGAGATTCCTAAAGTCAATAGAAATTCCAGCAATGAATTTCTAGCGGGCTGTTACAAGTAACACATCATACAGTAAACAAAATAAACATAAGGTTTCTTGAAAAACATGGATATTCATAAATACATACATAAATAATATGAACATGAACATTAACTTATCTTTCACTTATCATAGGTCGTTACCCATTGTTGACTCCCGTGAGTTAGGGTTAGCGAATCTAAATAGATTCCGATTCCGCCCGTGGCCGCGGGTTGTGGAATCTATACATAAGGAAGACATACTGGGTGCACAACCAGCATGCACGACCTGGCAATGCAATATGCCCATAACATAGGTACCGTCTTCATGTCATAACATAGGCCGTTACATATCTTTTCATAAACATACTTGCATACTTGTCATTTCATAGATTTCAAAGGAAATCGCATACATACTTGTCATATCATAGATTTCAAGAGAAGTCACATACATACTTGTTATATCTTATCATAGATTTCAAATGAAATCACATTCTTTCATAAAAGTCGTGATACATGTTTCCTCTCATAAATTCATGACTTTTCATAAATAATTTTATGCATAACTCTCATATAAAATCATGCATGACTTTCCATAACTATTTTAATGCATAAAGTACAACATAAGATCATCAATTTTCATAAACCTTCACATAAAATCATGACCCTCATAAATCTTTTGATGCATAACTCCTTTCATAAAATCATGAGTTTTCATAAATAATTTAATGCATAATTCTTCATGTAAAATCATGGATTTTCATAATTTTGTCATGTCTTGGGTACATAAAAAGGGACTTTCAATGTGGGCGTACATGCATAATATTTTTATAAAAGACATGTCGTTTACCGTACATACGTGTATGGGTATAATCATACTACTTACCTTGCAACGATAATCCACTATTTTCAGCGCGTAGTCGGTCGCCTATAAAAAAATAAACACAATTTTTCATAAATTTCTAATTAAACTTGTGACTTTATTTAAACCCTAAACTATTAAAATAGTCTATATTTCCTAAACCTAAATTATTCCTAACACTAAAATATTCTCACCCGTTAGTCTTAAATAAGCATGGGTATTTTTGGAAAAACATCATAATGGGCATGGGCATTTTGGGAAAGTTTGAAAATAAAACACATAAAATAGGGAAGAAGGTAGCTTATGAGACGGGAATAAAAACAGTTTACGGAAGTGGAGGGTGGTGCGATGCTCACCAAGAGAGAGGCTTAGTGCGACGAAGGCTCATGGTGGTTGGCCGAGTTTCACGGTGGCTAGGAGTGATCGATGTCGTGCTGGGCTTCTCCGGCAGTGGTGCAGCACAAGAGAGAGAATGAGTGAAAGAGAGTTTACGGGATGAATGAGAGGGAGAGGACACGGTGTGAACTTACAGAGCGTGGGTGGCGGCTTGTGGTAGTGTGAGGTGCCGGGCGGCACTCTCTGTCCAGTGCGGTGAAGATGTGTAGGGATTTGGTGTCGTGTGGTGGCTGGGCTGTGGCTCACGGTGGGGAGAATAATCCCTTGTTTTTCGGTGGTGAAAACAGAGTCTGTTCGTGTGTTGGTGCGTTGGGCTGGCTTTCACCTTGGTGGTTCTTGGTGTAGCTGTGCGGCTGTGGTTTGGAGGCCGTGAGATGTGAGGGAGAAAGGGATGGTTTCCGGCGTACTGGAGTCTTGTTTTCCTTGGTAGTTAATGGCAGAGGGAGGAGAGGCTTGGAGGAAGAGGCTCACAGTGGAGGAAGGCTGTGTGCTCGTGGCTTACGGGGTGTGGTGGTTCCTTCGAGGTAAGGGGTCTAGTTTATGGAAGGAGGCCAAGTTTTATGCTTTACATGGGGCTGGGCAGTGTTAACGCACGGGTTCCGTCGTGCAGGTGGCTCTTGGTTGCTTCTTTCATGGACGTGGCCTGGAGGCCGTGCATGATGTGGAGGGCAGTGTGCAAGGGCTTAAGGAGTGCGGCTTGCAGTTTGGGTTGGCATGGAGGGGATCAGAGTGCGACGTGGGGAAGAAGGCGTGGGTTGTTGGGTTTGGTTTCGGCTTGAGGAAGAGGCTGGTTGTTCACGCTGGAAATATTGGCTCGGACTGGACGTAAATAAGCCTCTATATATAGACCAATGAAAACCCTAGTGAAGAAGAAGAAAAGGAGTTTTGTTACGAAAAGGAAATAAGAATAATAATGGTATTTGGATTCTAACACTCATGAGCTTGGAGTAGAAAAAATAATAATCATAATGGAGCCCTAATTCTAGGTTTAATAAAAATAATCTATCCGATAAATTCTTTTATGGGCTTTAACTCATTTATTGAGCCTAATAAAATTATCTGTAATTTATCCCTAAAAATATAGGATCGGGTCATTACAAAGGGTATGATCATGCTACTTACCTTTCAGTGCTAATTTACTATTTTCGTTGCATAGTCGGTTGCCAATAAAAATAAATACGTAATTTGCATAAATTTTTAATTAAACATGTGATTTTATTTAAAATTTCAACTACTAAAATATCCTATATTTTCTAAACCTAAAATGTTCCAAACACTAAATTATTCTAAACTGTTAGTCTTTAAAAAGCAGGGGGCATTTTTGTAATTTAACTAACCCACCTAAAATTCACGTTTCATGCATTCGGGAATCTCTCGCGTGGGTTTAAGGCCCAAGGGCCCATTATAATTTAAAAATGGGGCAAGGAATTAGAGGTTTAGGGGGTTACGTAACAAGGGTCAAAAGGGCATACATGTAATTACATAATTATTTGAGGGGCCTTTTGGAAAGGTCTGATATAAAACACATATAAGGAAAAAAAACAGCTTACGGAAAGGGAAAAACAGCTTACTGGAGAGGAGGGTGGTGCGATGCTCACCGAGAGACGGTGAAGGCAACCGCGACGGTGGCTCTAGTGGCTTGCCGAGGTTCACGGTTGCTAGGAGTGGTTAGCGTCATGTTGGGCTTCTCTGGGCAGTAGTGCAGCACAAGAGATAGAATGAGTGAGAGCTGGTGGCAAAGCTTACCAAGAGGGAGAGAGAAGGGTGGTGACAGCCGTGGCTTACCCGGATGGAGTGGGTGAGATGGGGTTGCTCTGGTCGTCGTGATCTCAACTATGGCAAGGTGTGGCTCTCAGTGGGGGCAACCAATGCTCTGTTTTGGTGGGGCTAAAATAGAGGCTGGCAGTGGTTCTCGGACTGGTTCTCTTCCAAAATGAGGCTAGCCTGTGGTGGACTCAGGTTGTTTTCAGATGTGGGTTGTGAGAGAGGAAGGGGTAGTGGGTTGCGCCGTGTGTGTGCAAGGGTCTTGTTTGATGCTTCCATGGTAGTTCACTGACTCACTCAAAAATGAGTAGCACAAAGGCTATCCCAAGTGCAAGAGGATGTCGCGTAATAATTAGTAATAAATTCCTAGATCATCTCCTCAGGGAAAGTTACTTAAAATCAAACTCGTTTAAAATAGTGAAAATATCTACAAAAAGAAAATAAAAATGATGGTATGTGCAATGGATAAAAGAGTGCAACAAGAATGAAAATGGCACTAGTCATGGACTAGATTCATATTATTGAATTTTTGAGTGTCGAAATGAAATTTAAAAGACTAACAAATTAAAATTAACAATCAAAGAATCAACTAAACTGAACAATCTTAATTAATCTGAAAATTAAACAATAAACTGAAATTATTTAAGTCCTAATTAAACTTTAATCAATCTAATATGCAATGGAACTAAGCTAAAAATTAAACTAGATTAGAAAGTAATTGACAAAATACGAATTGAAAATTGAAAAGCCTCAAAATCAAGATTCTAGGGTTCATCCTTGTATTCAAATCACAAATTCTCAAAATTAATCTATAGCAATTGTAATTACTGTTCAATGAAAGCTTAAAGAAGTGAGAAAAATAAATAACACGAAATAAATAAATAGCGAATAAAATGCCCAAAAATCTAAGCCAAATATCTCAAAAATATTCCATAAACTTTAAACTGAAATTAAATAAAAAGTAGGGAATGAAAAGAGCAAGGCAAATAAATAGAGATGAAGGTGGTAGACAATGGAGGAGGCAGCTGGAGCGCAATTGGACCCTGGAAGAGTTCTTCAAATGTGTGGCGCTGCTCTGTAAAAGTTTCCAATTTCCCGCACACAAAATTGCTTAAATTTTAGGACTAAACTTGGCAGTCACGTACATGCTTCAAAAGTTCAAATTTAGAAATCCTTATTAGCAACAACTTTGTAGCCCTTTAAGATAGTTTTCCAACGCATCAAGAATCGTATCAATCGTATCATTCTGTCTCCTAACGCATTTTGGACTCTGATCCCCATCATTATCATTATTTGAAGAGTCCTACACTCGTTGAAAGTTCTTAAGTTATTCCAACGTCTTGTCCACTTGAAAGTCCTTTGAATTTGAAATTAGAAATAAAATAATAGAAATTAGAAATAAAATAAAATAAGAATCATAGAATATCAAAAATATATTGTGCATGTAAATGAACATTGTCCAATTAAATCACAAGTTATAAAATTAAGTCTAAATCATGCTATTAACCAATTTAAATCACAACTCATATTTATTCATCTTAACCATTTTTTCATTTAAAACCAATAATAATGTAATGAAATAAATAAAATATATTGGTTCTAAATGTATAAAATATGCAATAATTCAGCTCAATCATTCACGGAAAGGAAGCAGCTTGGGCGTGTGGGTTCGAGGGATGGTGCACTGGTTTTGCTTGGGGGCTTGGGTAGAACCGGTTGACCATGAAGGGGAGGTGATGTGAGAGAGTCTAGGTTATGAATAGTTGCAGTTGTGGTTGAGGAAGGAGGCAGTCTGCTGTTGGGGCTAGTGTAACACCCTGCTCCTTTATGACGTAAGCAAATCCTGAGGGCTGAAATTATGTGATTTATCTGCCCTTCTATCTAGCGAATGCGAGACGCATCATGCGTGCCGAACCCCGATGGTGTGTCTTCAAAGATATCGTGCGACTTCTAGGGCATGCCTAGTGTTTTAAATGTGCTGGAAATATTTATAAAGAGTATTTTCAGTGTTATTGAACTAAGCTTGATTTTAAATATAACAATTATAATATTCTTGAAGAGCTCCAAAAATATTATAATTTCCAGAAATCATTTTAATATCATTATTAAAATGATTTCAAGTATTTTAGATATTATGAGATTTAAATTATGTTGAAAGCTTTTATTAATTATATAGTTTTATTCTCTTTAATATGTTAGTGAGACTTCATCATTTTATTAATGATGAAGAAATATTATTTTATAAACTAAAGTTAGTTTAAAATAATATTCTACCTTAATTCCTCTAAGCGCTTTCAATTAAGTTAATATTTATACATTTTAAATCAGTGTTTGAGATCCATCGTTAGATCGTTACGTGGATCCCCAGACGAAGGGACTAGGTTAAATACCCAGACCCCTCCCTTTCTCCCTCACTTTTCCCTCAACCCTCGCTCTCTCCTCCCTCTCCCTCTCCCTCGTGGCTTGCACTGCACGACTCCACTCCCACGCCGATTCTTCCATAGCTCAGCCCGGGGCCGCCGTGCGTCACCAGACCTCACCGCCGGCACCACCAGCTCCACCTCACTCCGGCGAGTCCTCCCATGCCAATATCCCTCTCTCACACTCCCTCTCTCTCTCCGTTGGCCATGCACATATCGAACGGGCATAGTGCATACTGCGCCGTCGTGCGTCGTCCTCCAGCACCACCACCTCCACAGCGGCTTCCTCTTCCACCGGTCATCCTCCTCCAGCAAGCTTGGCCTCCACCGTGCAGCCCTCCTTTTCCCCTCATGGCAAGTAGCCGAAATGGGTCTTTAACCCATTTCCCCACCGTGTGTTGTCGTACACGGCCACCCATGGCCACCAAGCATTGCCATGGACCTCCCCTTCCTCCTCCACGTGACCCATGGCCAGAAGCCCCTCCTCCACATACGGGCTTCCCCTTCTCACATGCACGGGTTGCACGCCTCCCACTGCCACCCACGGCGTGTAACCGCCACCTTCAGCCTTTTCAAGCCACCACCAAGCCATCCCGACCACCCTTGGCCCCGATCTGCCACCCATGCACGCACACTCTCTCACTCTCCCGCGACTTCTCATCCACTTCACGTTCTAGATCTGTCGTCGTGAGTCACCGTGGCGCCACCCTAGTGCCACCATGAGCTCCACCGCACCTCCCTTAGCCGAACCCTAGGTCCAAACCACCACTTTATGTGGTGGGTAGTTACTGCACGTGATGGACAGCCACTGCGCGTGGCTGACTGTCACTGTACACGGCTAGATCCACCGTGTTACGCTCCATGCCACCATCACAAAGCCACCACGAGCCCTTCCAAGACGACACCTAGCTATCCAAACGCCTAAATAGTCTCCGTACGTGGTTTAGCCACCACGTATGACCCTTCCGACATCTTTAACCGTAACAGTCAATGAGCAATGCATGGGTTATCCCGTTGATGGTATAACTCCCTATCCCTCGTAAGATATTGATTAGTTGACTAGGTTGTGGACTGTGCTGTTAGTATTTGTGGAGTTGTGGTATTATGATGTGCTGTGTAATGAAGTGTTGGGCATGTCTGTGTTGGGTGGAGATGTATTTTGCCGTGTAGTGTGCTGTGAAGTGTTGGGAAAAATTGGGAAGTGTGTTGTGTTGTAATGGTGGCATGGTGTATGTGGAATGGGAAGAGTACACGCTGAGTGTACTTTGTGTGGCGTGATGTGTATGAAGGGAGTACATTTGGAATGTACTCCGTATGGCGGAGTAATGCACCATGTGACGGATATGCCATAATGGTGATGTGGCATGTTGAACGGGAAGAGTACACGCTGAGTGTACTCTGTGTGGCGTATGGTATATGAAGGGAGTACATATGGAATGTACTCCATGTGGCGGAGTGATGCACCATATGGCGTGTATGCCATAATGGTTATGTGGCGTGGTATGTATAAGGGAGTACGCATGGAGTGTACTCCATGAGGTGCAGCGATACGCCGTGTAGCGTGTCATAGTGATAAGGATGGTTGTGTGGTTGATAGGCATGGAACATGATGAGTAGTGCCAGGAACTGTGGAACAGTGTCCCGAAGTAATTGTGAAGTGGCCTGTAGTCTAAGGTGACTGGTGTCACCGTGAAGTTGACTCATGGTTGGAAGTATGGGTGAAGTAGCAGGACAAGTATAAGAGTACGCAGCGGAAGCATGACTGGGCAACGTCACTTCATGACGTGGTTACTGATAGTCGTGCTTGTGATGGGTGAAGTGATAGGGTATGAATGGCATAATGGGAACGTGACAAGATGTCACGATGTGTCGGGAGTACGTGAGGAACCGTATTCATGATGAGTTAGGAATTGACGTAGCAAAATGTTGGATAACGCGACAAGGTCACAGTGTAGCTTGAGAATAGTCTTGAGCTGTATGACGTAACATAAGACGTAGTTATGAATGGGGTCTTGTCGTATTAAGTGTTGGGATGAACTGTTAAAAGGGACGGATAGCATGAAGAGTCATGCTAGCTAAGTTAAGAGAAGGTTGGTATCGGAGTATGGTCCTTGTCCCTCCAAGCAGGTGATCAACGTGTTATATATGTTGATCTTAGGTGATAAGGGGTAAGGTACATGTGTAATCTGGTGAGACACATGTGCGGGACAGATTCACCATATGTAATAGGTACTCTGTCCTGAGTATAGTTGCACGGTGCTTAAGCCTCAGAGTTGGCTTAGAACCGTGTGGTTTGTATGGATGGGAATGATGATTAGTATGAGCTAAGATGCATGAAGTTAGTGACGGGTGGACTGTCTAGGGAAGGGATGCGTGACTTAGTTGGTCTGAGTCATACGTAAGAACGTGGTTAATGAGAAGAATGAGACAGAAGCCTTAGTGTCTTAATCCTAAGGTGAATCATGAGTTCACTTTAGTGGATGAGCACTCGAGGCAAGACCTGAGTTGGAAGATGTGGTGACCATAATGGTTCCCCGAAGGTTTTAACATAGTATGGAACATGTAGAACACGAGATAGAACGAGAGTGTTGCTAGTGAAGTGTAGCTTGTGCTTTCTAAGTTTAAGTTGCTTATGTACTAGATAGAGAATGACGTTAAGGTATGTGTATGCATGTAGGTTGCCATCTGACAAGCACATGAATGGACTGCATGATATGCATGTAGCATGGAGTTCAGGTAAGCATTACGTTCATACTCTTCTAGAGTTTTCTAGAAGATACAAAAGTGAAAATGAAACGTTTTTCCTTTAAGATGTTTTACGAAAAGATGAAAGACGGTTTAAGAAAGAAAATGCTAAGTGTTCAGATGTATAAATATGTACGGCCCCTCCGTGGCAATCCCTTTTTACGCACCCAAAGTATTAATTGTACGCATGTGAATAGATGACTATACAGAGTATCTATTGTATGTATTTTCTAAGAAAATCAACGAACTGATGTAAATGCATGAAAGACATGAAAACGGATGCTTTTATGGATTCTACGGACCGACGCCCTTATGGATGCCATGAGGTAATGCTCATGGACACCATGAGAGACAACGTTTAAGGTGATGCTTATGGATGCCATGAAGGTCAACGTTTTAAAAGTTTTACGATGCCATGAACGGATGTTTTTACGAATGTCATGAAAAGACGAAATTTATGCACATGCTCATGAAACGATGTTTTCTCACGAAAATGAACGTTTTCTCATGAAAGGACATGTTAAATGAAAGATAAGAAAAGAATGAAAGCTCCAGCTATTTAGAGCTGAGCTCTTTAGAGATGGCATGAATGAAAGAACTGAAAGGACTGAATGAAATGAACATTTAATATATGAAAATACATAACGACCACATGAATGAATGATAAGGGGTACCCAACGAATGAATGGGCAGATTGCAATGTCGGGTAGTAGTGCTGGTAGTGCACCCAGTGCTGCACCCTAATGGAATGGGATTCCAACCCGTGGCCACGAGTGAATCCATTGGCCATAGGGCCGCTAACCCAAACACACGGGGTGTAACAGTGTGTACTAGCCTATGAAAGTGATAAGAAAGATGCATGTACGCATGAATGGATGTCTGCATGAATGCATGAATGAAAGCACAGACTCTTTAAGAAATGAAGGCACTCACGGGAGACACGTTTACAAAAAGAAAGCCCATGTTTAAATGAAAAACCCCGTCCAGTGATGTTTTCAAAAGAACGCACGTATGCATGTATGTATAGTATGTATGAATGATGCATGCATGACTGAAAACCTATGTTGTTATATTTTAACTGTATGAAGTAATGGTTACGAGTTTTTGACTCATTTTAGTTTTTATGTATGCCCCTCCCCCCACATAAACGGAACGGTCAGGAGGGACACGGCCCATGGAGAAGAGCACAGAAGTCTAGGCACGAGTTTTAAAAGTACGAGAGACCTTTTAATATTAAAATTAATGTTTTCCACTGTAAACCTCTTTTATTATTAAAGCACATTTTATTTTATAAACGTAGAGTCTTGCACCCTGGGTATGCAAGTGAAAAGTTTTAAATTGAACAGAAATTCCCGTCGTCCTTTCTAAAATATTTTATAATAAGTCTCACCACAAGGACGGGCGTTACATATAGTGCTCTGAGTGAGTTTTCCTTTTCTGTCAATTTTTGTGTTGTGTTTATTAATGGAGGGTCTCCAGGTAGTTTTATAGGCAGGGGAAGTGAGGGATCGTGGATAATAGGAGGTTGGATAGAGTTTGGAGTTGAGAGTTTGTTTCCAATTGAGAAACTATGCAACTAGAAACTAAATGGATAACAGTAAGGAAACGTAGACTGAGCAGATTGAGGCGTGAAGGGTGAAATGATCCAATCCCACAAGATTACGAATACTGAAAAGGAAAATAGTTTTGATCTATGAATCTTATTCAACTAGGAATCCAACATATACACGCACGAGATAGGGGAAGAAATTAAAAAAAAAACACTATCTACAAACCTATCTTAATACATATTTAAGATTAATAAAATAAAACATTTTAATCCTACTTCATCCATAAAACTATTAACCGAAAAATAACCTAATTATCAAACCCAATAAAATATCCATAATTATCCCTAATAATATTAAATTGGGTCGTTACAAAGGATCCCCATGCTAAAATGACTACTAACAGCTTAAACATAAAAATAAAAAGGAAACTAAGATCAAGAGAGGGAATACTCACAAAGATTGGAGACCTTGAAGCTTCACACTCAAACTCTAAGAACTCTCAAGAACACTCAAGAACTCAAGATTACTTACTAGAGAAGAGATGAAGTGAGGAAGAAGTGAGGTGAAGAGGGGTTTATATAGCCATGGAGATGAAGGTGGCATTGGGCTTGGGTGCTTCCTCATTGGGCGGTGGCTCATGATGCCTCTTAAGTTTAACTCCTCCATGTAGGTTAGCATGATGGTGTCTAGGTTGTAAGAAAATTAACCAAAGGGGAAGAGAGAGAGAGTGTGTTGCCGTGTGGGTGGTGGAGAGAGAAAAAGTGGTGTAATTAATGCTAAGGTTTAAGCCCTTAATGACCGGTGGTTAGGGTTTTCTACAAGGGGTTAGCAATTTTTTCTTATTCTCTTGTCTTACTCCTTTAGTTTCTAGTGGCTATGCAAGGTGTCTTACTCCCTTGTCTTACTCAAGTACCATCTAAGGTGGCTCAATGGTGGTGATTGGGCGGTGGAGAGGTGACCAAAAAATAAAACAATTAAAGGAAGAAAATAATAAAAATAAAATAAAAGAGGTTAGCCGAGATTCCCAAGGGTAAAATCGGTATTAAAAAAATGTAGGGTTTCGGCTAGGTTTTCTTCCAAAATTAGCTGTGAGGAAATTTTCATAGATAAATCATGGGACTGAAAACATAATTATCTTTGAAGAAAAAAAATATCGAGCTATGGGTATTTTGGTCCATTGCACACAAAGTACACATGGTTGCCAAATGAAACGATTTTAGGGTTTGACATGTCACCACACAAAATGGCATGTGCTAAGGCTAAATAAAAATGCAAGTATAGCTAATGAATGCAAGAAATGGATGATCAAAGAAGAAAAATTCGAATCAAAGCTTGAAGAAAGAAATCGAACTAAGCTTGCCTAACGAAAGTCAATATTCCTCGAAGTAAGCGAGCTAACCTTCTAAGATCTAGGGTTAACCTAATAGGGTAAGAAAGTGGGGTGTTACAGTAGTTGTTTAATTTTTGATATCCTAAGGTAATATATGGATTTAGAAGGTAGAAAATATGTGGTTTGTGAAGTTTGGTGAACATTGGGGCCAAATTGCAAATTGTGAAAGTTTAGGGTCTTAGTGACAATTTTGAAAAATTGTAGGGGCAGTTTTGTAAATACTCAATTTTTGAACACTTTGATTATGAACATCTTCCTATTTATGCAATTTTTAACTTAGAATAACTCTTATTACAGCTGCATCAATTATCTGAGTATCCGGAAAGTTAGTAAGTTAGCTTCTAACTTACTCTTAGATAATTTATTTATGATTCTTGTATAAACACAACATTCATATTATAAATCACATTTTGAGTATGAAACATCATATAATACATCATTGAGCATTTGATTATTTGTTTACATGACATGTGAAATTTTCAGCATTTTAGCATATTGCATATATAAATGTAATTTCACATAAAGTTTACTACATATGCATATGTCATAAAACACATTTTTCAAGCATAGCATGAAAAAATAAATTTTGTCACGACCCGAAAAGTTAGGATGGAGAATTATCCTAGTGGAACTCCTCTTTCCACTCTGGAGTGAGTAAAAATGGAGTGAACTCTTGGGTTGACAAAGAATCATCAATGGGTTTTGAATGGATTCTTTTTAAAAAACGCCGGAGGGAAGTCATTTATGACACCTAATGCTAGTGGGTACATACGTTATGATGTTATGTTATGATGAAATGTCATGACCTGTAACACCTCGCTCCTTCCTTCTTACTTTTTACGTACGCTTCTTCTTTCTGACGTATGTTCCTTCGTTCTGATGTAAGCAAACTCCAAGGACGGAAACTATGCAACAGTCTGCCCTTCTCTTTAGAGACTGCAAGCATTGTCATGCGTGCCAAACCACGATGGCGTGTTTCAAAAGATATATTGCACACCTAGTGTTTTAAATGTGCTGGAAATATTTATAATGAGTATTTCCAGTATCATTGAATTAAGTTTGATTTTAAATACGACTATTATAATATTCTTGAAGAGCTCCAAAAATATTATAATTGTCAAAAATCATTTTAATATTATTATTAAAATGATTTCAACTATTTAAGATATTATGAGATTTAAATTATGTTGAAAGCTTTAATTAATATAATGGTTTTATTCTCTTAAATATGTTAAATAAGATTTCATCATTTTATTAATGATGAAGGAATATTATTTTATAAACTAAAGTTAGTTTAAATAATATTCTATCTTAATTCCTCTAAGTGCTTTTAATTAAGTTAACGTTTATGCTTTTTAAATCAGTGTTTGAGATCCGTCGTTAGATTGTTGCGTAGATCCCAAGATGAAGGAACTGGGTTAAATACCTAAACCCCCTCTTCCTTCTCCCTCACTTTTCCCTAGCCCTCTCTCTCTCCTCCCTCTCCCTCTCGGCTTACACTGCACGACACCCCCATGCCCGAATTCCTCCACTGTGTAGCCCAGCACTGCCTGGCCTCACCGCCGCAACCACCAGCTCCACCTCCCTCCGGTGAGCTCCCCCATCCCGGTCTCTCTCTCCCATGCTCTCTCTTCCTCTCCCTCGGCAGTGCACAGCCCAAATGGGCTTGGTGCTTACTGCACCGCCGTGCGCTGCCCAACGGCGCCACCACCTCCACGGTAGCTTCCCCTCCCGCCGACCATCACCCTCCAGCAAGCTTGGCCTCCATTTCACGGCCACCTTCCTCCCATGCACGTTCGTGGCTTCCTCGATGCACGGGTTCACTATGCATGTCTCTAGCGCCACCGTGCGTGGCCACCGGACACCACCACAGGCATCTCCTAGCCACACCCTTCCTCTTCTGCTTGACCAGAGGCCCATAGCCTCCCTCCACCGCATGGGCTTCTCCTCTCCCTCACGCATGGGTTTCTCACCCTCCACCACCGTATGTCACCACCCACGGCATGTGACCACCATCTCCAGCCTCCTCCAGCCACCATCGACCCATCCAAACCGCCCATAGCCCCGATCTACCACCCATGCATGCACACTCTCTCTCACGGGCTTCTCTCCCTCACACCCACGACCATCCCTCTCTCCACCACCGTGGACCGCCGTGCCACCACCACTAAGCCTCCACGGATCCACCAGCAGCCTCCCTGACCTCCCTTAGCCAAACCCTAGGTCTAAACCACCACTTTATGTGGTGGGTAGCCACTACACGTGATGGACAGCCACTGCGCGTGGCTGATTGCCACTGTACACGGCTAGATCCACCATGTTACGCTCCTTGCCACCACCACGAGCCCTTCCAAGACCACACTTAGCTATCCAAACGCCCAAACAGCTACCGTACGTGAGTTAGCCGCCACGTACGACCCTCCAGCAACATCGACCATGACGATCAGCGAGCAACACACGGGTTATCCCATCGATGGTATAACCCTCTATCCCTCGTTATTTATGTTAGATATTGATTAGTTAGGTTATGGACTGTAATGTTAGTATTGTGGAGTTCGTTGTGTAGTGTGGTGATGTGATGTGATGTGCTGTGTAGCGAAGTGTTGGGCATATCTGCGTAGTGTGCTGTGAAGTGTTGTAGACTGTGCTGTGTAGTGTGATGGTGGAGTATGTGCTGTCTAGGTGGCGTGGCGTGTGTCGAATGGGAAGAGTACACGTTGAGTGGCGTGACGTATGTGAAGGGAATACACGTGGAATGTTCTCCATATAGTGGAGTGATGCACCATATGGGGGGTATGCCATAATGGTAATGCGGTGTAGTGTGTCTGAGGGGAGTACATGCAGTGTACTCCATATGGTGGATTGATGCACCATATGGCGTGTACGCTATAGTGTTGATATGGCCTAGCATGTGAGAAGGGAGTATGCGTGGAATGTACTCCATGAGGTGCAGCGATACACTGTGTGGCGTGTCGCAGAGATAAGGATGGTTGAGTGGTTGATGGGCGTAGGGCATGGTGAGTAGTGTCCGGAACTGTGGAATAGTGTCCCAAAGTAGTATGGTGTGGCCTGTAGTATGAGGTGACAGGTGTCACCGTGAAGTTGACTCATGGCTGGGAGTACGGGTAAAGTAGCAGAACAAGTATAAGAGTGCGCAGCGGAAGCATGACTGGGGAATGTCACAAAGTGACATGGTTACTAGCAATTGTGCTTATGATGGGTGAAGAGTTAGTGTAGGAATGCCGTAACAGGAACGTGACGAGATGTTACGATGTGACGGGAGTACGTGAGGAACCGTACTAACGATGAGTTAGGAGTTGACGTAGCAGGATGCTAGGTGACGCGACAAGGTCATGATGTAGCTTGAGAGTAGTCTCGAGCTATATGACGTGACATAAGGCGTAATTGTGAATGGAGTCTTGTTGTGTTAAGTGTTGGGATGAACTGTCAAAAGGGACGAGTAGCTTGAAGAGTCATGCTTGCCGGGTTAAGAGAAGTTGGTATCAGAGTATGATGCCTGTTTATACGAGCAGGTGATCAACATGTTATATGTTGATCTTAGGTGATAAGGGGTAAGGTACATGTGTAATCTGGTTAGACACATGTACCGGACGGATTCACCATATGTAATGGGTAATCCGTCCTAAGCATAGTACACAGTGCTTAAGCCTCAGAGTTGGCTTAGAACCGTGTGGCTTGTATGGATGGGAATGAGGATTAGTATGGGCTAAGATGCATGAAGATAGTGACGGGTGTATTGTCTCGGATTGGGATGCATGACGTAGTCGGTTTGAGTCATGTGTCGGAACGTGGTTAATGAGAAGAATGAGACAGAAGTCTTAATGTCTTAATCCTAAGGTGAATCATTGGTTCGCCTTAGTGAATGAGCACTCGAAGTAGAACGTCGAGTTTGGAAGATGAAGTGACCGTAACTGGTCCCTGAAGGTCTTGGTATAGTAAAGGGTATATAAGAACACGGAATAAAAGGAGAATGTTTCAAGTAAAGTATAGCTTATGTCTTCTAAGTTTAAGTTGCTTATGCATTAGATAGAGAATGACATTAAGGTTATGTGTATGCATGTAGGTTGCCATCTGACATGCACATGAATGGACTGCATGATATGCAAGAAGCATGGAGTCTAGGTAAGTGTTACGTTCATACTCTTCTAGAGTTTTCTAAGATAAAAGAAAATGAAAACGAAAAGCTTTTCCTTTAAGATGCTTTACGAAAAGAAACAAAAGACGCTTTACGAAAGAAAATGCTAAGTGTTCAAATGTATAAGTATGTACGGCCCCTCCTTAACAGCCCTTGTTTACACACCCAAAGTATTAATGGTACACATGTGAATCGATGACTATACACAGTATCTATTGCATGTATTTTCCACGAAAACGCATGGCATGAAAGACGATTTTTGAGCTCACGCCCCAAAATGACGCTTTTCTCATAAAACGATATTTTCACACGAAAATAAATGTTTTCTCATGAAATGACAGTTAAATGAAAGAAAAGAAGAGAATAAAAGCTCCAGCCCTTTAAAGCTGACATGAATGAATGAATGAATGAAAAGTATGAAATGTATGAAAATACGTAACAGCCATATGAATGAATGAAAAGGGCTACCCAATAAATGAATGGGTAGATTGCAATGCCGGGCAGTAGTACTGGTAGTGCACCTAGTGCCGCACCCTGACAGAATGGGATTCCAACCCGCGGCCACAGGCGAATCCATTGGCCATAGGGCCGCTAACCCTAGCATGCGGGGCGTAACAGTGTGCACTAGCCTATAAAAGTGATAAGAAAGAATGTATGTACACATGAATGCACGAATGAAAGCACGAACTCTTGAAGAAATGAAGGCACTGACGGAAGACACGTTTTACGAAAAGAAAGACTTTTAAAGAAAAACCCTGTCTAGTGACATTTTCGAACGAACGCACTTAAGCACGTATGCATGCACATATAGTATGTATGAATGATGGATGCATGAATAAAAACCTATGTTGTTATATTTTAACTGTATAAAGTAATGCTTACGAGTCTTCGACTCGTTTTAGTTTTTATGTATGCCCCTCCCCCCACAGGAACTGAACGGTCAGGACGGACACGGCCCAAGGTGAAGAGCACAGAAGTGTAGGCATGAGTGTTAATTGTACAAGAGGCCTTTTTATTATTAAAATTGATGTTTTCTTTTGTAAACCTCTTTTATTCTCAAAACACTATTTATTTTATAAATGTAGGGTCTTGCACCCTGGGTATGCAAGCAAAAAGTTTTAAATAGAGCGGTAATTCTCGTCATCCTTTCTAAAATCTTTTATAAAAAGTTCCACCACAAGGACGGATGTTACATGACCAATGCATTGGGTTACGATGTCTGCAGATAAAGACATAGTGTCAACATGAGTTGTACTACGATCATCGGCAGGTGCTCATAGTGCATAATGGGGAGCTTTGATGATACCATACATTATGTTATGTTAATGATGGCTTTAATAAAGATGAAATGATATATTTGTTAAAGCAATGAGGTATGAAATGTTTTTGAAATGTGAAAGTGAAATATGTTCTATGAAAGAAAATGTGCATTAAAGTGTTTCTGAGAAATGTTGAGAAACCTGGATGAGAGACAAATATGGGTTTTTTGGCATAGCATGCATCTCATGTTTATCATTAATCATGCATATCTTATCTCTATGCAAGTTGGTTGTTTAACTTACTGAGATTTCAAGTAAATTTCACCCTTCACTACCATTCCCCCCAGAATGGATATAGATGGTTGAGGAGGAGCCTAATCTGGAAAGGAGGTCGAACTTTATTTTAATTTTCATAGCAAATGCTAAAGAGCAGATGAGAGAATTAGTCTGATTATGTAGTTTCTGTTTTATGGAGACTCTATCTCCCACGTTATGTTGAACTCAAGTGGACATCATAAGTGAGGAAGCACCTATTTATGGTTTATAAATCATTGGGATGTTTAGTTCAATCTGGCATTAATTATTTTTATCACCCTTATTTCCGCTGCGATTATTGCATACTTCTATTTGCATTCTAGGATGCATTGCATATTAGCTGTCATGAATGGGGTATGTAACCTTGTGTTGCATGTCCTGACACTCAAAGTCTTTGTTCCATCCCAAGTGGAGGTTTGGGTCATTACACTTCCATATGCTATCAACCATTCAAATCCATGTCATTACATCCTTATTTATTCTTTTATATCTTGATAATTTCATTGGAAAAATAAAAATTAAATTTGGATTGTTAGAAACCGAAACCCCAAATGAGGGCCAATCGGTTAGGCCCATTAAGGTCCACAAAATTGCACCACCTATGCAAGGCCTCTTGAGGAAGCTTCCCCCTACCATGAGTGTACTTTCACTGCACAAGTCAGCCCTAAATAGTGGTTGATGGGAGGTCAGTCAGCCACCTCACCACCACCCTTCACATGGAAGCTTCCTTGGCTGAAAGACCATGGGCTGTATGGTTCACAGTTTTCACCACTTTTGGCAGCCAACCTCCCATCAAACTGGCTTAAATTGACCACCAAGTTTGACCCTCCTACTATATAAGTCATCCATAGCTTTTCCTTCACCCTTTGATCATTGTCCATTCACTTTATTGGAGAAGACTCAAAAGGCAATTTTTGACAGTTTTTCTAGCCTTTCTTGCTCGACTTTTTCGAAGCTTTTGTAAGTATATTCTCACAAAACTATCTTCGCATAAGTTTTTCCTCTTTGATTCTAGTTTTGTGTAATTTTTCATGGACATTGATGGGTGAAAAGTCTGTTTAAGCATATAGAGGTCATTCTAGGCGAAAGTCTAGACAATGTGTGAATTGTTTATATTTTTTATGAAGTTCTTGTTAAGATTTTGGTCTGATATTTTTATGATTTGTAGTTAACATGTTAATATGCAAGTTTGATGAAGATTCGTTGCATGTTAAAAGTTTTTTTATAACAATTTTGTATAGATCTAGAAAGTTGGAAACTGGGAGTATGAAAATAGTTTCTATTTTGGGAAAGCTTAGATCTTTTGTTACGAAAGCATGCTCCGATGATTTTGATATTCATATATGGTTCTCTTAGGGCTTTGATCTGTGTTAGAATGTTATTTTGAAGATTTATGCTGTTGAGGATATGAATTTTTATACATGCAAAGGTTCAGTTAGGTCTTATACTTTAGGCTCATGGATGGATTTGTGTTTCTATGCAGTTTTTTCCATGTGATCTTAGGTTTGATGCTTAGATCTATTTTAGGACATGAATATGGAGCATATGATATTGTTTCTTGATGATTTACTTCATGAAAAATTCGGATCTAGTGGTTTGGTAAAAAACCAAATCATATAGTACTGGGTTTCGGAGTATAGGTACAAACCGATTGTGTTGAATGTCATTTTTTTTACTTTTGTGGTTTTGATTTAATTTTCTAAAGCATGATAGTCCTTAAGATTGTTTTATGAACATATTTAGGGGTATGTTTATGAACTTTTGAAGTTTTTGGAATTGTTTTGAAGAAGGATATAGCAAGAACATCAAGGGTTGTTCTTTGTGGTCAAAAGACTTTATATTTTGGCATGAAGGAAGTTTGTGATTTTTATGATATAAGTTTTGTGTTTGTTCTATCATGTTATTAAAGCATAGGATTTGATTTTGTATGTTGCATGTTTTGGTTTTTGCATGAAAGATAGGGTTTGAAAGAATTGCGACAAAAATCAAAGGCTTTAGTACTTTTCATGTTTTGGCCTATGCTTGGTTCCCATAGCTGTGTTGTGTTTTAAATTTTTCTAATTAGATATTTGTCTTTAGGACAAAACTTACATTCCTAAATCCTTAAGTTAGGGGTAAAATGGTCATTTTCCCACAAGTGGTGGGGTAAAATTGTAATTTTACTTTGAGTATGTGATTTTATATTTCCAAGTATACTAGTGAGGAGTTTTTAATGTTTAGAAATATCTCCTTACAGTTCCCATTACTTCACGCTACACTCACTGTAAGTTACCCTCTAACTTACTTTCAGAATATTGTGTATGTGTGGTGGTTAAGAAAACCATCATTCATGTTCTTTATGCTCTTATACGTGCTATATAATGCCATGTCACAAAATGTGTATCTGTTACATGTTACATTATGTCACAAAATGTTTATCTGTTTCATGTTATGCCATGTCATGGTACGTTATTTCATGTCATTTGTCATTTTGTTTCACATCACGTCATGTCTCAGGTACAAAGTATGTCACAAAAAATAGTAATTTCTCAATCAGTCATGCCTATTATACTCGTGGCATAATCACTATGATTGTCCGAGTATCTTGAAAATTCAAGCAAGGTACTTCTGGCGAAATCATTCTGATTGTTAGAATACATCTACTAAAATGTTCCTGGTGTAATCATTCTGATTGTCAGAGTATTACTAGGTACTTCTGGCATAATCATCTTGATTATTAGGGTATGTCATTTAAAATACTCATCGTGTAATCATTCTGATTATTTAAGTATCTCTGACAAAATATGTTGGGCAGAATCATTATGATTGTCAGAGTTCAAGTTCAGGTTTAAGTTCAGTTCATGTTCATTTCATTTTCATGTTTAGTTCATGTTCAATTTAATGTTCAATTGAACATACAGTTCATGTTCAGTTTCATGTTCAATTTCAAGTTCAGTTCATGTTAGTTTTAGTTCATGTTCAGTTTCACGTTCAATTCATATTCAGTTTCAAGTTATGTCAGTTCAGTACAAGTTCATGTCAGTTCAAGTCATTTCAATACATGTCATGCTATTTGCTAAGTCATGTCACACTTATTCATGTTCACGTTAGCACTCATGTCTTTTATTGTCATGCATGCATCTTTATAGTACTAGTTAAAGTTATTTGTTAACTTGCTGAAATTTGTAATCAAATCTCACTTGGTAGTCCCAAATAGCATTCCCGTCCAGAATCGTAGATCATGTGTCAGGACCAGAAGCATCGGCAAAGGGTCACTTGGAGGAGGTCAATTAGGCTGCAACGCAACGACGAGGAGCTCATTGCTTCAATTGCTCCAGTTTATATATAGGATTATGGCTATCTTGACCGAGTTGCTTGAGCTACTCAATGAGGTAGCCTAGTAGTTATACTAGTTTGTTATGAACTTAGGGAGAGTTGTCTCAGTACTCATAATGTCACAAGCCTTTTAGACTAGTACTGTAATTTTGATCACCTGATATCCTAAGTTCGTGAATTTTTTAAGGGAACCCAGACTACTGTCTTCTCAAGTGAATGTCCTAAACTATTGGCCTATCGTAATGGCTGCTAAACTATGATGCTCACGCTCCACGATGGAGGCCATGTTCACCATCCATTGGAGATTTCGTATCTCGAGACAAGCTATTTGCATCCGTATACACAGCTGTAGTCCATCCTGGAATCGCTTGGTACACATCTCCTCCGTAAAGATAAAGTGAGGGACAAACCTTCCTAACTCTATAAACTTGGCAGCATATTGCTCGACGGTCATGTTGCCTTGAACCAAGTTGACAAAATCCTTTGATTTCTGTTGCCTTATAGTGGCGAGAAAGTATCGATCATAAAAATCCTTCTTAAACCTTTCTAGGAAATTGTCTCCGTGGACCCCCAATTCCATGACAAGCAGTTGCCTCTTGGCACCCCACCATATCGCCGTTACTCGTTGGAGCAAAAAGCTCGTATACAACACCTTTTAACCCTTCGTACAACCACACAAGTCAAAAGTCCTCTCAATGTCCATAACCCACCTTTTTGCCTTCATCCGTCCTTTGTTACCAAAGAATCATGGCTAACGATAAACCAAGAATCGCTCATACGTACACCCTTGTCGTTCCTCCTTAGGGTAAGTGACATGTTGTAGCTGCATCTGGTGTTGGAAGTACTCTTATTGTCATTGGAAGTAGTTATCTCACTATCTCCCTCCCCATGAGATTGATCACCCTCGTGGTTATCCTTCGGTCACCCATTTTGTGGAACTCTCAATCGCACTATATTGGTATCCTACCACACAACCCCATTCTGTTAGTTTTCAGTCTATCTGTAACACCCCATTCCCGTAGGCTAGGAGTGTCACGTATTTTTCATGAAAATAAACCCAGCAAGAGATCTCATTTTTAATAAATGAACTTAGGATTTATTTTGTAGAAAAATTGTCTAATAAAAATGTTTTCTAAAAACATTAAATAAATAAACTGAATAAATTATGTCATAAAAGCATGTTTTATTTTTACAAAGTCTGAAACTAAAATTAACTGCTCCTTCTATTCCTGGCCTGCCTGCTCGTGATTATCATCCTCACCTGGGTGGTTAAAAACATGAAAACAAACTAAAATGAGTCGAAGAGTCAGTAAGAAATCCATCACAATGTAAACATAATAAACATAAGATTCTCATAAAAACTTTCATGCTAAGCTTAAAATTCATGACTGTTCATATTGATGCTTATGCTATGCATGACTGATTTATCTGAATTAACTGACTTAACTGACTGATTCAACTGATTTATCTGACTGGCCAACACACTTAACCATGTGTGCGAGGTTGTGCATTGGCCCCACATCCCACTGCAGCAAGAGGAACCGCTGATAGTATTCTGGCATACTATGGTGGACCACAATTGAGTTCGTGGCTTGCACACCACCCTGAAACTGAACTGCATTGGTACCATGCATCTGAATGGCCATCTTATTAACTGATCTAATCTTATCTTGCACTTGAACATAAAATAGCTTACGTGTCTTATACACATGAGATGCATAACATAATACATACATAATTATAATTTCTGAATCTGAACATGATGGGGAATGACATGATCGTATGCTATGCTGGATGACATGTTTGCATATGACATGAGTGGTTCATAAATAATGGCTGTCAATGAACTGGCTTGAATAATACTTATATATAAACTAAACTGTGATGATCCTAATTTATGATCAAATTACTTACCTCGATGCGCTTCTTCTTGAATAACACTTCGTAATTTGACACCTATATGCAATAATAACTATCACTAAATTTGTTTGGAAACAAATAAGTACTAATATCTTAATTAAATTCACAATCTAAAAGATAGTCAAACAAATCTTTTGTTTAACACTATAATCAATAAATCCTAATATTTAAATTACTTAAAATACTAATTTATAATTTAGTAGAATACTTAAGCTATTTTAAAATAATTCATGAAACTTAAATTCTTAAACTAAGTTTCATTTCTTATAATTATTAAATCTTATAAGAAACCCAATAATTACTAATATTGTTTAAAAATCTTAACATATTCTCTACTAAATAGACAAATGAATATTAACAAAATATTAAGCTCAATAATATACTTTAAAATATATTTCAAATTCTTTAAACACTTCCTTATAAAAATAGCATTTAACTAATATATTTATTTAAGTAAAAAATCGTCTTTAAAATATTAAGCCCAACTCAACTTTTAAATAAAAATGACTTAATAAAATCCATAATTAACATATACTTAAATGTAAGGATATAAGTGTAATTATACTTAAAATAATCCTTCAAGATAATAGATTAAAAAGGGCATATTTGTAATCTCATCCACAAATACACTTAGCAACTAAAAATATATTCTGCAGAAAACAGAGGGCTCAGGAGAGGGACGAGATACTCACCGAGAGAGGGGCACGCGACGGGGTTAGGCTGAATGACGGCTCAAGGTGGCCGGGACTGGAGGCGGTGCAACCAGAGGCTTCTTGGAATGGGGTGCTACGCCGAGAGAGAGAGAGAGAGTTTAGAGAGAGAACTGAAAAAAACACTAGGGAGAGAATGGTGGCTGACTACGATGGGCTTACCGGAAGGGAGTGGGCTCGACGGGGTTGGGCTGGTCAGTACTTTCTATGTCGTCAGAGAGGTGGTTTAGCGTCTCTTGCGGTGGCTACCGTGGAAGAGGTGACTGCATGCTCTGTTTCGAACGTGCAAAAACAGAGGTGCGTCCGTGGCTGCTGCGGCGTGCCTTGGCCGCTAAGGATGGTATGCTGTCTTCTGTGGTGGCTCTTGGTGGTGCTTTGGCTGAGGGAGGAGACGTGGAGGAGCTTCCTGCAGCGTGGGTGCAAGCACGGTTTGGATTTGTTACTACGACGTGAAGTTTCCTTCGGACGTGCAGTGGGTTCTCGGTGGCATGCAGTGGTCCTACGGCAGAGTGGCTCTCGGCCTTTTTGTGGAGGGGACGACTGAGTGAAGGTTCAAGGTTTGCCCATGGGTTGGGTGGTGTGTAGTGGCTAGGTGCGTGGATCTGATTTCTGGGATGGTTCACAGCAGAGGAAGAGGGGCCGCGGGTTGGATGCACTAAGCCTCTATATATAAACCAACGGAAACCTTAGTGAAGAAGAAGAAAAGACGTATGGGTTTGGAGGTTTATTATGTTTGAATAGAGGCTAAAATCAAAAGATGAGGTTTGTTGGAGATAGAATGAAGTAAGACTTAAATTCAAACTAGAACTAAAATCTGATAAAATCTAGTAATAATTATTAATAATAAAACAAAATTCTACTAAATTCAAACAAAATCATAATAGAAATTATTAAAATTAATAAATGTAAAATATGATAATAAGAACAATAATTATGATAATAATAGAATATTTATAGCTATATGAAAAAAAATACATAAAACTTATATTATGACCTAAACTTAGGATCGGTTTGTTACACTATCTCTCGTCTACTTATTGCAAAAAACTTCTTATCATGCTAAAATCCAAGCCAACAGCATGATACCTGCAGGCTCTGCTTGGGATTTGACGGAGCATAAAGTGTCAGGACATGCAACACAAGGTTACATACCCTCATTCATGACAGTTAAAAATGCAAAGCACTTAGCATCTATCTAATATTATGCAATATTCGTAACATAATTTTTTTTTTCGTAATACACAATGCACCAGAATTTACCATACCCAAAACATAATCATACTTCATAATTTATATAACCCAAAGTCATAACATAGTCCCAACCAGTTTGTATCAAAATAAATATGGGAGACAACGCTCCATAGCTATAGATAGGATAACAAACTACTGAATTAAATTGTTGAGCCGCTCACACAGCTCGACTATAATGTCTACAATCACATCCAGGAAATGGAGCATCAACACAATTAGCTCATGACTCACTCAAAAATAAGTAGCACAAAGGCTATCCCAAGTGCAGGAGGATGTCGCGATAAATTCCTAGATCTTCTCCTTAGGAAAAATTACTTAAAATCAAAGTCCTTTAAAATGGTAAAAATATTCACAAAGAGAAAATAAAAATAGTCGTATGTGCAATGAAAGGAAGAGTATAACGGGAATGAAAAGGGCACTAGTCATGGACTAGATTAATATTTTTAGATTTTGTTGAGTATCAAAATGAAATATAAGAGACTAACAAATTGAAATTAACAATCAAGGAATCAACTAAGCTAAACAATCTCAATTAATCAGAAAATTAATTAATAAAACCGAAATTAATTAAGTCCTAACTAGCCTAATATGCAATGGAACTCAAAGATTAACAAAATTAAACTAACTAAGCTAGATTAGAAAATAATTAATGCAATATGAGCTGAAAATTGAAAATCTCCAAAATCAAAATTCTAGGGTTTGTCCTTTTATTTAAATCATAAATTCTCAAAATCAATCCATAACAATTGTAACGTCTATTTAATGGAAGATTAAAAAAGCAAGAAAAATAACTAACATCAAGTAAATAAACAGCAAATAGAATGCCCAAAGGTCTAAGCCAAATATCTCAAAAATACATCAAAAACTTGAAACTAAAATTAGATAAATAGTAGAGACTGAGACGAGCAAGCTAAATGAATGGAGATGGAGGTAGTAGGCAGTAGACGAGGCTGGGCAGCAGCAATCATTGGACTCCTCAAAGTTCTTCAATGTACGGCGCTATTCTACATGCCGTGTCCAAAAAAAACAAGAAAAGAAAAATTATCCTAGGTCCCCCCATGCCTTTTTGCATCCTCAAACCAAAGTGTAAAACCCTTGCCTTTTTTTTCTTTTTTTTTTCCCGTGCAGTGTGTGTGCATTTTGAGAGAGAACCAAAAGAGCTTTCTTTCGTTGCTTCCATTCAATATCCAAACACCAAGAGATTGTTGGTGCCTTTTTTACTTGCATTTTTTACTTTTCTCATAATTTTGCATTTCTTGGCTTGGAAAGAAAAATAAATAAAATAAAAAGAACAGAATATCAAAAATGTGTTTTGTATGTGAAGAAATATTGCCCAATTAAATCACAAGTTATAAAATTAAGCATTAACTATGCTATAAATCAATTTATATCACAACTCAGATTTATGCATCTTAACAATTTTTCCATCTAAAACCAATAATAATGTAATGAAATAATTAAAATATATTGATTCCAGATGTATAAAACATGCAATAATACAACTCAATCACATCCCCCAACTAGAGTTTTGCTAATCCTTGAGCAAAATAGTGAAACTTAATTGAGTTGAATATTGCATAAAGATTGAAATCCAAACAGAAGCAATCAAACAAAATTCTGAATTCTCACAAAAGTGACACGTTACTACTCAACCCCTAGGGGCTATACTCACCAAGACTATCTCAACAATCTTTCACATAAAATTAAGGCAAATGTCTCAGAACTCAAATGTGTGTGTGGAGCTAAACTGGTTGTGTGTTCCTCATTACTAGCGATGATTTGTCATAGGATTTTTCAATCTTAAGATTAATCATTGCTGATTCTAACTACCTCAAAGCCCAATGGACTAGCAATTTTCACGCCAGCTCTATTTTTAAAGGTTGAACACTCATCCCCCAAAGTCTTGGATAACTGTTTCTAGCCCTTAATTTAGGAAAGCTCCATAAATCACTTTCATCTTTCTTTTTTCTTTTCTTTTTTCTTCTTCTTTTTTTTTTTTTTGGCAACATGGTTCGATAGTCCTGCAGTTTACTTCTCCTATGTTAAATCAATTAACAGTAAATTGAGGAATACTACAAATGTAAGTATGTGCAAAATGTCCTTTAAAACTTGTCATTCTTTTTTTTAAAATCTCACCAAGTCTCATCTCAATGAGCATAGCATCCTGGTGTTTCAAGCTACACATCAATAAAATATGATGCATAAAAAATCATGCTCTGTACTCAAACATAGAAATAAATCTTCACAAAATGATTCCGCTCAACTATTCCACCAAGATGCTCAGATTTCACAAAATACTAGAAATAGAGTGTGTGTCAATCATATGTGTATCAATGCACATCACATTAATGCAATTTTTTTTAAAGTTGTGCACACACGCTACCCCCCAACTAGTGAGAGACATGGTCCTCAATGAATCGAACGAAAGAAAACAAAGTGCACAGGAATAAGTAAGCAACACAGACAACCAAACATGTGATATAAAATCAAAGCAAAACAACGAATAAATATAAAAGACAAAAATGCAATTAAACAAAGCCGTAAAGGGAAGAAACGAAAAGAAATATCCAAATCCAAATCAAAATAAAAATCAAGATACTTCCCTGGGTCTTGCATAAGCAAGATCTCTTCGTTTGGATCAAAGGCAGTCATAAAGGGCTTTAAACGTTATCCATTGATAGTGAAGCTATTGTCGTTCTCCGGATTGACAATGTCTACCACCTCATGAGGATGAACCTTCTTTATAATGTACGGCCCACTCCATCGAGATTTCAATTTACTAGGAAAAATATGTAAGCGAGAGTTGTAAAGAAGAACTTCTTGGCCAAGTGTGAAATACTTGGGATGAATTTTCTGATCATGTAGAATTTTCATGTGCTCCTTCGCTATCTGAGCATTGTCATAGGCATCCCGAAGAGCTTCATCCAATTCATTGATCTGCAGTTTTCTCAACACTGAAGCTTCATCAAGTGACATGTTAGCATGTTTTATAGCCCAAAGGGCTCAATGCTGAATATCAACAAGTAAATGACAAGCTTTACCATAAACTAATAGG
Organism: Juglans mandshurica; assembly: GCA_022457165.1. Taxonomy (NCBI): domain Eukaryota; kingdom Viridiplantae; phylum Streptophyta; class Magnoliopsida; order Fagales; family Juglandaceae; genus Juglans; species Juglans mandshurica. The sequence goes on along the minus strand of CM039629.1, from coordinate 10,721,496 downwards.
TAAGGGGACATTCCTAGATTAGTTTTAAAAGTTGGCCTATAAGCCCACAAAGCATCAAGAAGCTTAACTGACCAGTCTTTCCTATTAGGATTGATAGTTTTCTCCAAAATGATTTTGATCTCTCTGTTTGCCAATTCTGCTTGCCCATTTGTTTGAGGGTGATAAGGGGTAGAAACTTAGTGTATGATACCATATTTCTCCATGAGTGAAGAAAATGGTTTGTTGCAAAAATGAGAACCCTCATCACTAATGATAACTTTGGACATGCTAAAGTGAGCAAACAGAGATTGCAAAAATTTTAGGACAATGCAATGGTCATTTGTTTTGCAAGCGACGACCTCCACCCATTTTGAAACATAATCTTTAACCAATAAAATATATGTGTTTCCAATGGAAACTGGAAAAGGTCCCACGAAGTCTATTCCCCAACAATAAAAAATTTCTAAAGCGAGAATAGGGGAAAGAGGCATCATGTCTCTTTTGCTAATGGATCCCAATTTTTTACAAGGCTCACAAGCCTTATAAAAATTGTAAGAATCTTTAAACATGGAAGGCCAGTAAAAACCACTTTGCAAAATTTTAACGACTGTTTTCTTTGCTGAAAAATGATTACCACATGCACTCATATGATAAAATCCCAACAAAGAAGAAAACTCATCATTAGGAAAGCATCTTCGAATCAACTCATTTGAATAATATTTGAAAAGGTACGGATCATCAAAGTAAAAGTGTCGTACCTCAGAGAGAAATTGACGCTTATCTTGGATGGACCATTCAAAGGGCATTTGCTCAGTCACCAAATAGTTCACTATGTCAGCAAACCAGGGAGCTTTGTGAACCACAAATAGCTGCTCATCCGGGAAACTATCATCAAGAGGAAGGATGATGGTAGTCTGGAGAGATGGTCAGCCACCAAATTTTTGACTCATTCCTTGTCCTTAATGGTGATGTTGAACTCTTGAAGTAGTAAGATCCAGCGGATCAAGCGTGGGTTTACATCTTTCTTAGCCAACAAATACTTAAGAGTAGAGTGGTCAGTGAAAATAGTAATAGAGGAACCAAGTATGTAAGCCCAAAATTTTTCAAGTGCAAAAATCATTGCAAGCAATTCTTTTTCAGTAGTGGTGTAATTTTTCAGGGCATCATTCAAGGTTCTACTGGCATAATAAATCACAGAAGGTCTATTATCTACATGCTGCCCCAAAACAACACCCAACGCATAATCACTTGCATCAGTCATAATTTCAAAGGGAATGTCCCACTGCGGGGGTTGCATAATGGGAGCGGTGGTAAGCGATTCTTTAAAGGTATCAAAAGTTTTTTGGCAATCATTAGTCCAAACAAATTCAATATCATTTTGAAAAAGAGTGTACATAGATTTTACAATAGAACTAAACTCTTGAATAAACCGCCTATAAAAGCCAGCATGGTCAAGAAAAGAACGAATATCCTTAACCATCCTTGGGATAAGAAGTTTAGATATTAATTCAATTTTTGCCTCGTCAACCTTTATACCTTCAAAAGAAACATAGAGTAATCATAAATTGGCATTTCTCCCAATTAAGTAAGAGATTTTTTTTCTCACATCTCTGGAGAATACGTGCCAAATTATGCAAACAACTATCAAAAGATTTACCAAAAATAAAGAAGTCATCCATGAATATTTCACAAATATCCTCAATCATGTCAGAAAAAATACTCATCATGCATCTCTAAAAGGTGGCTGGGGTATTACATAAACCAAAAGGCATTCTAGTAAAAGCAAATGTGCTAAAAGGACAGGTGAAAGTGGTCTTTTCCTGGTGCTCAGGCGCTTCAGCAATTTGATAATAACTAGAGTATTCATCTAAGAAGCAATAAAATGTATTACCAACCACTTTTTCTAAAATTTGGTCCAAGAATGGTAAAGGAAAATGATCCTTCCTACTGGCTGAATTAAGTTTTCTATAATCAATGTACATTCTCCATCCAGTAACCATTCTAGTTGGAATCAACTCATTTTTATCATTTTTTACAACAGTTAAACCAAATTATTTTGGTACCACTTGAGTTAGACTTACCTACTTACTGTCTAAGATGGGGTAAATGATACCCACTACGAGCAGCAAGAGCACTTCCCCTTGACAACTTCCTTCATAGTAGGATTGAGCCTACGTTGAGCATCACAAACCGGTCTAGCGTCATCTTCAAGATGGATTCTATGGGTACAAATAACAGCATCAATACCTTTGATGTTGGCTATTGTCCAACCAATTGCGCCTCGATGCTTTCTTAGGACTTTAATCAACTGGGCTTCATCCTTCTGATTTAACTTTGAAGAAATCACCATAGGAAAGGTGCCTTCTTCAGGACCAAGAAAACATATTTTAAATCTTGAGGAAGTGGTTTCAGTTCCAACTGGGGAAGTTCTTCCTCAGAAGATTTAAGTATGTTTGGTGGTGGTAGAGTTTCAAACTGGGGTTGTCATCTTGCGCCTGCAAATTGTACTTCAAGTGGTAAAGGAGAATATGCAAAACCGTCCAAAAATTCAAGGTCATTTTCATCAACATGGTCAGTTTTTTCATCAAGTAAAAATTCAGGTGTTGGAAAAATGGACTCATCATCAAAGAAAGGAAAAGTTGAGTAAATAAATTATGTTGGTGTCAAACTCTCTACAGCATTCAAATCACTTGTGTCATCAAAATGTGTTGGCATCTTGCAAGCATTGAAAACGTTCAACTCAAGTGCCATGTTTCCAAAAGTAAGCTTCAGAACTCCACTTCTGCAATTAATCAAAGCATTTGACGTAACTAGAAATGGTCTTCCAAGGATGACAGGAGATTGGTAAATAGTGGAGGCTGGCTGCTGCATATTAAGAACTGCAAAATTCACTGCGTAGTAAAATTTGTCCACCTTGACCAGCACATCCTCAACAATACCCCTTGGCACCTTAACCTTAACTGATCTGTCAGCCAACTGTAGCATGATGAAGGTATTTTTCAACTCACCCAATCCCAACTACTCATACACTGAGAACGGTAGCAAGTTCACACTACTCCCCAAATCAAGTAAAGCTCTCCTAATGCGTGACTCACCAATCATAATGGAAATGTTGGGAGAGTCGAGATCTCTAAACTTCTTAGGAGTCTCCCTCAATATCAATGTACTGACTTGCTCCATTAGGAAAGTTTTCTTCTTTACATTCAGCTTCCTCTTCACTGTGCATAAGTCCTTCAGAAATTTTGCATATGAAAGAACTTGTTGTATGGCATCCAAGAGTGGAATATTAATCTTTACTTGCTTGAAGATCTTCTGAATCTCAGTGTGGTATTTGTTCTTTTGGCCAACTGCCAATCTTTGAGGACAAGGAATGTAACGCCCGTCCTTGTGCTGTGACTTTTTATAAAATATTTTAGAAATGACGACTGGAATTACCGTTCAATTTAAAACTTTTCACTTGCATACCCAGGGTGTAAGACTCTACGTTTATAAAATAAAATGTGCTTTGGCAATAAAATAGGTTTATAGTGGAAAACATCAATTTTAGTAGTGAAAAGGCCTCTCGTACATTTAAAACTCATGCCCAGACTTCTGTGCTCTTCCCCATGGGCCATGTCCGTCTTGGCCGTTCAGTTCCTATGGGGGGAGGGGCAGATACATAAAACAAAAATGAGTCAAAGACTCCTAAGCATTACTTCATACAGTTAAAGTATAACAACATAGGTTTTCATTCATGCATTCATCATTCATACATATTATACGTGCATGCATACGTGCGTTCGTTTGAAAACGTTACTGGACGGGGTTTTTCTTTAATAGTCTTTTTTTTCGTAAAACGTGTCTCCCGTCAGTGCCTTCATTTCTTCAAGAGTCATTGGACGGGGTTTTGCTTTTTAAAAGGCTTTCTTGTCGTAAAACGTTTCTCCCATCAGTGCCTTCATTTCTTAAAGAGTCGTGCTTTCGTGCATTCATACATTTGTGCATACATGCATTATTTCTTATCACTTTCATAGGCCAGTACACATTGTTACGCCTCGTGTGTTAGGGTTAGCGGCCCTATGGCCAATGGATTCGCCCGTGGCCGTGGGTTGGAATCTCATTCAGTTAGGGTGCAGCACTGGGTGCACTACCAGTACTACGGCCCGGCATTGCAATCTGCCCATTCATTCATTGGGTACCCATTTTCATTCATTCATGTGGCCGTTACATATTTTCATACATTTCATGCTTTCATTTCATTCTTTCGTTCATGCCAGCTCGAAAGAGCTGGAGCTTTCATTCTTTTCTTATCTTTCATTTAACATGTCATTTCATGAGAAAACATTCATTTTCGTGAGAAAACATCGTTCTTTTAAAAGCATGAGCATAAACATCATATTTTCATGGCATTCGTAAAACATCCGTTCATGGCATCATAAGACATTTAAAACATCAGCTTTCATGGCATCCATAAGCATCACCTTAAACGTCGTCTTTCATAGTATCCATGAGCATCACCTCATGGCATCCATAAAAGCGTCGGTTCATAGGATCCATAAAAGCATCCGTTTTCATGTCTTTCATGCATTTACATCACTTCATGGATTTTCTTAGAAAATACATACAATAGATACACCGTATAGTCATCCATTCGCATGCGTACAATTAATATTTTGGGTGCGTAAAAAGGGGCTACCAAGGAGGGGCCGTATATACGTATACCTTTGAACATTTTGCATTTTCTTTTGTAAAGCGTCTTTCGTTTCTTTTCTTAAAGTATCTTAAAGGAAAAGTGTTTCTTGTATGTTAGAAAACTCTAGAAGAGTATGAACGTAACGCTTACCTGGGCTCCATGTTACTTGCATATCATGCAGTCCATTCATGCGCGTGTCAGATGGCAACCTACATGCATACACATATCTTAACGTCATTTTCTATCTAATGCATAAGCAACTTAAACTTAGAAAATGTAAGCTACACTTCACTTGGAATACTCTCCTTCTATCCCGTGCTCTTACCTGTCCTTTACTATACTAACCCTTCAGAATCTGCTTACGGTCACTACTTCTTCCAAACTTGACGTTCTACTTCAAGTGCTCATTCACCAAGGTGAACCTATGATTCACCTTAGGATTAAGACACTAAGACCTTCGTCTTACTCTTCTTATTGAACTCATCTCGATGCATGACTCGGACCGACTAAGTCACACATCCCAATCCTAGACAATACACCCGTCACTGCCTCCATGCATCTTAGCCCATACTAAATCCTCATTCCCATCCATACAAGCCACACGGCTCTAAGCCGACTCTGAGGCTTGAGCATCGTGCAACTATGCTCAGGACAAATTACCCATTACATATGGAGAATCTGTTCGGCACATGTGTCTCACCAGATTACACATGTACCTTACCCCTTATCACCTAAGATCAACATATATAACACGTTGATCACCTGCTTGGAGGGACAAGGGCCATACTCCGATACCAACCTTCTCTTAACTCAGCTAGCATGACTCTTCATGCTACCCGTCCCTTTTGACAGTTCATCCCAACACTAGACATGACAGGACTCCGTTCACAACTACGCCTTATGTCACGTCATACAGCTCGAGACTATTCAAAAGCTACACCGTGACCTTGTCGCATCACCCAACATCCTGCCATGTCAATTCCTAACTCATCGTGAGTACTGTTCCTCACGTACTCCCAACACATTGTGACATCTCGTCACGTTCCCATTACGTCATTCCTACTTTAACTCTTCATCCATCGCAAGCACGACTGTTAGTAACCACGTCACGAAGTGATGTTACCCAGTCATACTTCCGCTGCGTACTCTAACACTTGTCCTGCTACTTCACCCATACTTCCAGCCATGAGTCAATTTCACGGTGACACCCATCACCTTAGACTACAGGCCACTCCATAACTGCTTTGGGACACTGTTCCACAGTTCTCGACACTACTCACCACGTTCTATATCCATCCATTACTCAACCATCCATATCTCTACGACGTCACACGATGTATCGCTGCACCTCATGGAGTACACTCCATGCATACTCCCTTCTCACATGGTATGCCACATCACCACTATGGCGTACACGCCATATGGTGCATCAATCCACCACATGGAGTACATTCCGCATGTACACCCCTCATACACAATATGCCACGTCACCATTATGGCATATCTGCCACATGGTGCATCACTTCGCCATAGGGAGTACATTCCATATTTACTCCCTTCATACACACCACGCCACATCACCATTATGGCATATCCGTCATATGGTGCATCACTCCACCATATGAGTACACTCTACGTGTACTCCCTTCATATACTTCACACCACACAGAGTACACTCAACGTGTACTCTTCCCATTCCACATACACCATGTCACCATTACAACACAGTCCACAACACAACGCACTTCCCAACTACGCCCAACACTTCACATACACAGCACATCACATCACCACACTACACAGATATGCCCAACACTTCACTACACAGAATGCCCAACACTTCATTACATAGAATACCCAACACTTCATTACACAGCACATCACAATACAACAACTCCACAATTACCAACAGCACAGTCCATAACCTAGTCAACTAATTAACATCTAACATAAATAACGAGAGATAGAGAGTTATACTATCGACTGGATAACCCATGCGTTGCTCGTTGGCCTTCACGGTTGATGGCATTCGAAGAAATGTATGAGGCGGCTACACCATGTACGGGGACCGTTTAGGCGTTTGGATAGCTAAGTGTGGTCTTGGAAGGCTCGTGATGGCCTTGTGATGGTGGCAAGGAGCGTAACACGATGGATCTAGCCGTGTACAGTGGAGTCAGCCATGCGTAGTGGCTACCCACCACTCAAAGTGGTGGTTTGGACCTAGGATTCCGCTAAGGGAGGTGCGGTGGAACTCATGGTGGCATCGAGGTGGCGCCACAGTGACTCACGGCTGCGAATCTGGCCGCACATTGGAGGAGAGGTCGTGGGAGAGTGAGAGAGAGTGTGCATGCATGGGTGGCAGATCAGGGCCGTGGATGGTTGGGATGGGTCAGTGGTGGCTTGAGGAGGCTGAAGATGGCGGTTACACACCATGGGTGGCAGTGCACGGCGGTGGAGGGTGTGAAACCCGTGCGTGTGAAGGGGAGGAAGCCGTGCTGTGGAGGGAGGAAGGGGGAGGGAAGGGGAAGATTGTTGCAATGCTTGGCGATCGTGGGTGGTCGTGTACGGTGGCGCATGGTGGTGAACGGGTAAGGAATCCGTGTGGTAAACCCATTTCGGGAAGAGAGGGAGAGAGCTACCGTGAAGGGTTGGGTTTGGTGGGGCTGTCGCCGGTGAAGGGCTGCGATGGTGGTGTTAGGCGTGCGCACGATGAAACTGTGCATGAGAGGCTGTGTGCGTGCTTGGAGAAGGTGGCCGTGCAACAAGGACTGGCTTTGCCGGTGAAGGGTCGTGGCATGAGAGGAGGCCGACGATGGCGGCGGTGAGGCCTGCCGACGCACAGCGGCGCCGGGCTGTGGGATGGAGCATCGGGCAAGAGAGGAGCAGCGTACTGCGTACGCTTGGGGGAGAGGGAGGAGAGTGAGAGAGTTGGGAAAAGTGAGGGAGAAAGAGAGGGGGTCTGGGTATTTAACCCAATCCCTTCACCTGGGGATCCACTTAACGATTTAACGATGAATCTCAAATACTGATTTAAAATGCATAAATATTAACTTAATTGAAAGCACTCAGAGGAATTAAGGTAGAATATTATTTTAAACTAACTTTAGTTTATAAAATAATATTCCTTCATCATTAATAAAATGATGAAGTCTCACTTAACATATTTAAGAGAATAAAACCATTAAATTAATTAAAGCTTTCAACATAATTTAAATCTCATAATATTTAAAATAGTTGAAATCATTTTAATAATGATATTAAAATGATTTCTGACAATTATAATATTTTTGGAGCTCTTCAAGAATATTATAATTATCGTATTTAAGATAAATCTTAGTTCAATAACACTGGAAATACTCGTTATAAATATTTCCAGCACATTTAAAACACTGGGCGTGCCCTAGAAGTCACACGATATCTTTTGAAGACACGCCATCGTGATTCGGCACGCATGACGAGTCTCACAGTCGCTAGATAGAAGGGGCAGATAAATCACATAATTTCTACCCTCAAGATTTGCTTACATCATAAAGAATGAACATACGTCAGAAAGAAGATGGGTACATAAGAAGGAATGAGTAGGGTATTACAGGGAACCACAGGTTGGTATCCCCTACTAGTTTCAGCATCTGCACTCACAGGCTTCTTTGACTCTAGTCTCACTATCTTTGGTTCTTTTTCAGCTTCATCTGTCGTTGTTGCTTCTTCAGTTGTAGGAGCAACTACCTGTCTGTCAATGGTCATCTCTGGTTGGGGAAATTCCTTTCCACTTCTCAAAGTAAGATCGGCCTTCGCTGTCTCAACAACTTCCCCTGAGACATTATGTACTTGTTGTGGTTGTTGCCGGTATACTTGAGGATTAGACTGAGGCTGTGCTGAAAATTTCCCTCTCTAGAGTGCTCAATGTAGTGCTCATCTTATTGATGGTGCCCCGCAAGTCATTTATGGTTTGAGTGTTCTGATTGTTTGTTGTGGCCTAAGTCTGTGCCAATACTGTCATACGGTCATCTAGAGACTTCTTCACAAATGATTGAGACTGAGAACTCTGTGCAGCTACATGAGGCTGAAATCCTAGAGGTGCTACAAAAGGATAGCTCTGAGAACTCCTATATGGTTGATATTGGTGCTGCGGAGCAGCCTGATGAAATGGCTACTGAGAAGGTGGCGGACACCGGCCAGGTTGATCATTCCTCCATGAGAAATTTGGATGATTCCTCCACCCCGGATTATATGTATTGAAGAAAGGCTGATTTTGTGCTCTGTTAACCCAGTTCACTGATTGCATCTGCTCAGACCCATTCTCTTGAAATACCGGCATAATTGGGCAGTCCTGGGTCTTGTGGTTTGAATCAGCACATAAAGAGCATGCCTCTACTACTTTCACGGCCTTCACTTTTTCCAGCTCCATGACCTCTAATCTTCTAGTCAATGCAGCTATTCGGGCATAAATGTCAGTGTCTTCCTTAAGCTCATATCTGCCCCCACCAGCAATAGCCCTCAGTGGTTGTGTTCTATTGTTGTGTACTCTTAGCAAGATAATAAAAAAATGGCAATGCTTCATCAGGTTCCTTGCTAAAAAAATTATCCATTGCACATAGTCTGAACAAACTGCTTGCAGAGTGAGACTAGTGTAAAAATAATTCACCAGCCTCCAGGATCCAAAACCATGATGTGGATAGATGTTCACTAAATCCTTAAACCTTTCCCAGCTGGCCTAGAAAGTCTCGTCAGATTTCTGATTGAACTGGCTGATCTGCTCTTGTAAATACTGAACTCTCTGAGAAGGAAAATTTATTTGTAAGAACTCACGCTGCATATCAGACCAACTAGAGATAGAATTAGGTCTCAAAGAATTAAACCAAATCTTCGGTTTATCCTTTAAAGAGAAAGAAAATAAACGAAGTCTAATAAATTCATCAGTAATGGCTCTATTGATAAAAGTAGTGCAGGCCAACTCAAAATTTGTCAGGTGCTAATAAGGACTCTCATAATCCATCCCGTGGAACTGAGGTATCACTGACATCATGCCATGCTTAATAGAGAAATTAGGTGCATCATCAGGTAAAAAAATGTATGATGGTGTAGTGGTGCGAGTGGGCTGCAAATAATCCCAAAGAGTCCATGGTGCAGGTGTAGCCATGGTTTGCTCAATTTCAATGTTCTCGTCTACAGAAAAAATAGAAGAGCTTTCTATCTCTAAGTTGTGTATACTATTCTCAGTGCTCGATGTAACTCTAAGCAACCTATTTGAATTATCTCTCACCCATGACATGAAACATCAATCCAAATAGCAAGTAAGGTTCAAGCGACTGAGTAGTAGTGACAAGTGAAATGTGTAATCAGAGATAAGATAGTGAAATAAACATTTGAGATTAAAATAAAAATAATGAGTTTAAATTTACGTCAAGCAACTATTCCCGGCAACGGCGCCAAAAACTTGACTCACTCAAAAATGAGCAGCACAAAGGCTGTCCCAAGTGCAGGAGGATGTCACGTAATAATTATAAATAAATTCCTAGATCGCCTCCTCAGGGAAAGTTACTTAAAATCAAACTTGTTTAAATTGGTGAAAATATTCACAAAGAGAAAATAAAAATGGTGGTATGTGCAGTGAATGGAAGAGTGTAACGGGAATGAAAAGGGCACTAGTCATGAACTAGACTCATATTTTTAGATTTTTTTTAGCGTTAAAATGAAATGTAAGAGACTAATAAATTAAAATTAACAATCAATGAATCAACTAAGTTAAACAATATCAATTAATCAAAAAATTAATTAACAAAACCAAAATTAATTAAGTCCTAATTAACCTAATATGCAATGGAACTAAAATATTAACAAAATTAAACTAAAAACCAAGCTAGATTAGAAAATAATTAATGCAATATGAGCTGAAAATTGAAAAGCCCCAAAATCAAAATTCTAGGGTTCATCCTTGTATTTAAATCATAAATTCTCAAAATCAATCCATAACAATTGTAATGTCTATTTAATGGAAGATTAAAGAAGCAAAAAAAATAACTAACATCAAGTAAATAAACAGCAAATAGAATGCCCTAAGGTCTAAGCCAAATATCTCAAAAATGCATCATAAACTATAAACTAAAATTAAATAAATAGTAAAGAGTGGAAAGAGCAAGCCAAATTAATGGAGATGGAGATTGTAGGCAGTAGAGGAGGCTGGACAGTAGCAGACGTTGGACTCCTCAAAGTTCTTCAATGGGCGACGCTATTCTACGTGCGGCATCCAAAAAAAACAAGAAAAGAAAAATTATCCTAGGTCCCCCGTGCCTTTTTGCATCCTCAAACCAAAGTGTAAAACCCTTGCCTTTTTTTTCTTTTGTTTTTCCGTGCGGCGTGCGTGCGTTTTGAGAGAGAACCAAAAGAGCTTTCTTCTGTTGCTTCCGTCCAATATCCAAACATCAAGAGATTGTTGGTGCCTTTTTTACTTGCCTTTTTTACTTTTCTCATGCTTTTGTATTTCTTGGCTTGGAAAGAAAAATAAATAAAATAAAATAAAATAAAAGGAATAGAATATCAAAAATGTGTTGTGCATGTGAAGAAATATTGCCCAATTGAATCACAAGTTATAAAACTAAGCATTAACTATGTTATAAATCAATTTAAATCACAACTTGGATTTATGCATCTTAACCATTTTTTCATCTAAAATCAATAATAATGTAATGAAATAATTAAAATATATTGGTCCTAGATGTATAAAATATGCAATAATACAACTCAATCCGCTCATCATCATCTCTCTATCGTCTATGATTCCGAGGGGAATGGTGTGACGCCCCCAAACCCCCGCTTGAGATGGAACAGAGACTTGGACCGTCGGGACATGCAATACAAGGTTACATACCCCCGTTCATGACAGTTAATATGTAATACATCCTAGTATTCAACTAGCAGTATGCAATAATCACAGCGAAATAAGGGTGAATAGTTATAACTCATGCCAGAATGTACTAAAACATCACAATAGCATTAATAACCATCATAAATTCAAACTTAAGTATAGAATTTCCTTAATACAAAGTACTTAATCCAAGTTCCATGCTTAGATCAATTATTTCATACTCTCTGAAGTATGAAGAGACAATGCTTATGAGCATCAAAATTATATCTAGTCTTCACTCATGGTCCGGCTCCTCTTCAACCATTTGTATCCAATGGTCCTTCCTGTTCTTCCTCTACTGGTTCTAACACAACTTCTATCATTCCGGAGGGAATGATAGTGGGTCCACAAGGGTGAGATTTACTTGAAATCTCAGTAAGTTAAACACCCAACTTGCACAGAGATAAGATATGCATGATTAATGATAAACATGAGATGCATGCAATGATATGTAGAAAAAAAAAATTGTATTTGTCTCCCATCCAGGCTCCTCAATATTTTCAAAAATCGTTGATGCACTTTCTCTTTCAGAGAACATTTTCACTTTCTCATTTCAAAAATATGACATTTCGAAAGAGAACATTTCATACCTCATTTCTTTAAAAAATCATAACATTTCATCATTATTAAAGCCATCATTAACATATGTATGGTAGCAATACGGTTCCCCATATACACCGTGAACACCTGCCGGTGACCGTAGAACAACTCATGTTAACACTAAGTCTTTATCTGCAGACATCATTCTCAATGCATTGGTAATATAACATAACATTGTCATAACATCATAACATATATACCCACCAGCATTAGGTGTCATAACATATGACTTTGCTCCGTTATTCTTTAAAAAGAGCCCATTCGAAGCCCGTTGACTGTTCTTCGTCAACCCAGGGGTTTCCACTTCATTCTTAAACACTCTAGAGTGGACATAAGAGTTCCACTAGGATAATTCCCCATCCTAGCCTTTGGAGTCGTGACAAAATTTATTTTCATACTATGCTTGAAAAATGTATTTCATGACATGTGCATATGTGGCAAACTTTCATGTGAAAATGACATTTATATGCAATATACTAAAAATGGTGAGAATTTCACATGTCATGTAAACAAGTAATGTAACAGCCCGCTAGAAATTCATTGGTGGAATTTCTATTGACCTTAGGAATCTCGTGAAAACCCCATAAGCTTTTACGAATCGACCAATCGCACAGGTTTTAGTCTGTCAACATAGCCAGTGGTATCACTCACTATGGTGCTAGAAATATGGGTTTTATTTATTTGAGATAGTTAGAAGTGTCAGAATGCGTTATGGTCTACGCCATTAGACTCAGTTGATTATTTAGGATTTTATGGTGCAATAACTCATTTTCATAATTTCGGAGGAAACGCCTGTTCGAAATTGTGAAATTATTTTTTAGGGGCACTTCGGGGTTGGATTTGATAAGCGATTTTCACTATAGGTTAATATGAATATTTATGATTTTTCAGTACTAAGTTTATTTTGTAATTTCTTGGAGTGAATAGTAACCTCGATAAGCGCACCTAGTGCAGTGTTTTCAAAATCAGTGTGGAATGTCCAAATTGAATTAGAGAACTTTTATTTTGACACTTAGCAAGATCTTAGCCACACGTACTGAATAGTATTAGACACTTGGCACCATGAGGAACGTTTGATGGATTTGAAGGAATCAAGGTGTGAGATCATGCCACCTAAGCAAACACTTTATTTCATCTGACCAATCAAAGTATGCCAAACCAAAGAGGATTTCCACCCTAGTGAAATCCTATATGGTTGGAGTCCAACAAAGAGCCCAAAAGCATGGTTGAATTCAAAATCCTAAACGGTTTTATCCAAACTATAAAGTTGACTTCCTTAACCTAAATGAATCCGATTTCTAGCATTGTGTTTAATCACTTGATTAAATCACTTCCACATGCTACTAATGCTTCAAATTTGTGTTAGAACATCATTATCCAACCTTGTTAACCTTGAAAATTTGATTGGGCCAAGTGATATTGGATTTGGCCTTGATAGCAACCCAAACCTTCTTAAAACCCCAAAATTTAGGCCCATTCGGTTTAGGCCCATTAAGGCCCACGAATTTGGTCACCATAGGATTGCTATTTGGATATGTTTTGCACCCCCACTTGGCTGGCCAGATCTTTATAAAGAAGGGCCTAGAAGGTTCTTGAAGAACAAAGCTAAAGGGTCACCTCACTCTTTCACTTTTACACTCCACCTTGAGAAAAGATCTTGGGCTGATTTTTGTTTATTGTAATGAGAAGAAAAGGCCAACACTCAAGCTTTGATTCAGTCCTATCACTTTCCATAACTTGTGTAAGAGGCTCTCCAATTCACCTCCCACGAAAATCAACCCTCCTTTACACTTTTCCTTGATAGAACACAAAAGACACTCTTGGGCAGTTTGTCTTATCTCTTTTGCACACCTGATTCGAAACTTTTATAAGTGTTTTCTCACAACTTTTATTCATTACAGTTGTTCCTTGTTGAGTCTAGTTTATATAAATACCTTATTTGTTTCATTTGGAGATCATTTGAATGGTAGAAAGAATAGATCTTGGTTTTTGAAGTTTTATTTTGAAGTTTTTGACCAAGCTAAATAAATCTTGTTTCATTTGAATAGATCTATTCATTTGAATGGTAGAAAGAATAGATCTTGTTTCATTTGAAGTTTACATAAATACTAGAGAGTGTTATATTTTGAAGTTTTTGACCAAGCTAATGAATAGATCTTGGTCCGAAATTTTTATGGCATACTGTTAACATGTGTATATGATTGTTGGTTGAGTATTTGTTGCATGATTAAAAGTTTTGGAGAAAGATTTTCTTAGATTTAGAAACTTAGAAATTGGAAGAGGAAAAACAGTTTCTATTTTGAGAAAGTTCAATGGCTTTGATATTTTTCTTGGAGGATCCTAAGCCTCTTATATACATGTTAGAATGTTATTTTGAAGATATTTGATGATAGTTTCGAAGATATGAAATTTTATGCAAGGAGATATTCGGTTAGGCCAAAGCGATGATGTTCTTGGCTAAATTTATGTTTTGGTTGATGTTTAACCATGTGATCTCGAGTTTGAAGCTTGGATCTGTTTTAGGACATTTTTTTAAAATCATGTGATTTTTTGGTTTGAAGATCACATCTTTATAAGTAATGGATCAAGAGATTGATCAAAACAAGTTAGAAACAAAATCTGTTTTGAACTTAGAAGAAAAAAACCAAAAAGTTCAAGTATGGTTTTAGTGATTTTGATGATTTTTGTTCATGATTCAAAACATGATTATTCTTAGGAATATGTTATGAGTCTATTAGAAGAAACATTTTGGTTTAATCATGGGTTTTGAAGATGGAAGAAATTGCAACAAAAATCATGAGAATTGGCCTATGAATGTTTCGGCCATAGTGAGTTTTCCATAGTTGTGAATGGTTATAAATTTTTCTGAGTTGATATTTGAGCCTAGGACAAAATTTACAAGATGAATATAAATTTTGGTAATTTTTGGAGTTAGGATGTGAAACCCTTAAGTTAGAGGTAAAATGGTCATTTTTTCACATGTAGAGGGTAAAATGGTCATTTTACTCTAAGTTGTCTCATTTCACATTTCTAATTGTTAGTAATTAAATTTTTAACTTTTAGAATACCCTCTTACAGTTCCTCGTGTTTCGCGCTTTATTCTCGTAGAACACGACGATCGATGTAAGTTAGCTTTTAACTTACTATTAATTTAATGTGTATGAGTGATAAGTAAGGGAACTAAAGTGTATGTATGCATGTTATCATATGTGCCATGCCAAGTCATTACATATTTATCTGTTACACAGAATTTATTCTGTCACGACGTATTCATCTGTTACACAAGATATTCTGTCACATATTGCTATACATTGATATACATTGCAAGCATGTCATGTTAAGTTAAGTATACCATATGTTACATTTATTTCATGTCACGTAATATTCACTGTCACATGTTACGCCATGTTAAGAAATGTTGTCTGTTACATGGTATGCCATGTTACGAAATGTTGCATGTTACATGTATGCCATGTTATGAAATGCTGTCTGTTGCATTTATGTCTCAAAGTATATCATGTATGTCATCTTACGTTCATGTCACGTTATGGTACGTCAGGACTTTTGTCTTTTATGTCACGTTTGTGACGCCCCCAAATTCCGCTTGGGATCGGACGGACATTTGAAGCGTCGAGACATGCAACACAAGGTTACCTGCCCCCGTTCATGACATATAAGATGCAATATTCCTAACATGCATCTAGCATTATGCAATATTCGCAGTGAATATTTTTTTTCTTTTTAGCAATACTATGCACCAAACTGAAATATCCCAAATACTTAAAACATACTTCATTCATAATGACGTACTAAACAACTGAGATCGCAATAATAGTCCATATGGTTGTGATTAAAAGAGTGCTGGAGATTGAACTCCACAAATACAAGTAGTAACTTGAGGTAACTACTGTACTACCATCTATGTCACACCATCGCTTAATCGATCGTTTCCAAATGGTCGATTCTCGATTCTCCTTCAGATCTTGTAACAAAATCTACCATTCGGGGGGAATGGTAGTTGGGACTACCACAGTGAGATTTGATTACAAATCTCAGCAAGTTAACAGAAAACTTCCACACAGGTTAATGATGCATGCATGGCAGTAAAAGCATGAATGCATAATCAAATCATAAGTAATCATAGCATAACTTGATATACAACATAACATAACTGGCATAACTTAAACTGAAACTGAAGCTTAGCATGAACGTGACTTGAACCATAATATGGACTTGAAACATAACATGAACATGAACTTGAAACATAACATGGACTTGAAACATAACATGAACATGAACTTGAAACATAATATGGACTTGAAACATAACATGGACGTGAACATGTATAATTTGAACATGAACTTGAGCATGACATACCATAAATGTGAACTTGGAACATAATGTAACATGAACTTGGAACATATTCTTGTCTCATGGGATTACCATGATTGCGTGAACGTAAACTTGAATATAACATAACGTGAAACATGACTTGAACTTGGAATCTTATTCAATAGACTTAATCATTAACGTGACCATATGGGTGCTACACAGGTCCCCTTGAGTCGTGTCCCTGCTGATTACCGCATCACATCACAGGTTTCTATACCAGCTGTGAGTGCGTTAATACGTACTCCACAGTTGTTGTGGCCCCACGTATTCTACGTGTCACAATTGCTGTGTCTCACGTAGTGTATGCTCCACAGTTGTTGTGGCCCCATGACTTATCTGTTTGTGCCACACTTGCTGTGGACACACGTAACATAATGTGTGTCACCATCGGCGTAAGTGCCTGGCGCGCTCCGGTGACCAGCTAATTAGGCCCCATTCTCAACCTGTTGACTGTACTTCGTCAACCCAGAGAATTTCACACCTATTTAGACACTCCAGCGTGAACAAAGGAGTTCCACTAGGATATTACCCCATCCTAGCGCTTAGGGTCGTGATTGACATGAATGACTTAACTGGCAGACATGACATTTCGTAACGTGACGTAACATGAACGTGACATAAAAGATAGAAATCTTGATGTAGCGTAACGTGAAATGAACGTAAGACGACAAACATGACATACTTCGAAACATAAATGTAACAAACAACATTTTATAACATGGCATACATGTAACAGGCAACATTTCGTAACATAGCATACCATGTAACAGACAACATTTCTTAACATGGCCTAACATGTGACAGCGAATATTATTATATGACGTGAAATACATGTAACAGATGGCATACTTAACTTAACATGACATACTTGCAATTTATAGCAATACGTGACAGAATATCTTGTGTAACAGATGAATAATTCATGACAGAATAAATTCTGTGTAACAGATAAATATGTAATGACTTGGCATGGCACATATGATAACATGCATACATACACTTTAGTTCCCTTACTTATCACTCATACACATTAAACTGATAGTAAGTTAAAAGCTAACTTACCTCGATCTTCGCGCTTCGAGACAAAACTCAAGTGCGACCACGAGAAACTGAAAGTAGTGATTTCTAAAAATTAGAACTTAATCACTAACAATTAGGAATATGGAGAAATATCAACTTCGAATAAAATTATCATTTTACCCTCTACATGTGGGAAAATGACTATTTTACCCCTAACTTAAGGATTTTGCATCCTAACTCCAAAAATACCAAAATTTACATACCTTATGTAAATTTTGTCCTAAGCTCAAATATCAATTCAAAAAAATTTAAAACTAAACACAACCATTAAAACTCTATAGGTCCGAAACTTACAAGGCCATTTCCCTTGATTTTGTTGTAATTCTTTCAAATTTCGAAACTCATGATTAAACCAAAATGTTTCTTCTACTATACTCATAACATATTCCTAAGAATAATCATGTTTTGAATCATGAACAAAAGTCATCAAAATCACTAAAACCATACTTGAACTTTTTGGTTTTTCTTCTAAGTTCAAAACAGAATTATGTTTCTAACTTGTTTTGATCAACCTCTTGATCCATGAATTATAAAGATGTGATCTTCAAACCAAAACATCACATGGTTTAAAAAGATGTTCTAAAACAGATCCAAGCATCAAACTCAAGATCACATGGTTAAACATCAACCAAAACATAAATTTAGCCAAGAACATCATCACTTTGGCCTAACTGAATACCTCATTGCATAAAATTTCATATTTTCGAAACTAACATCCAATATCTTCAAAATACATTTTAAAATGTATATAAGAGGCTTAGGATCTTCCAATAAAAATATGAAAGCCAGTGGAATAAGATTAAACCATAAAAGATTTAAACTTTCTCAAAACAGAAACTGTTTTGCCTCTTCCAGTTTCTAAGTTTCTAGACCTATGAAACTATTTCACCAAAACTTTTAATCATGCAACAAATCCTCAACCAATAATCATATACACATGTTAACAGTACTACATAAAAATTTCGGACCAAGATCTATTCATTAGCTTGGTCAAAAACTCCAAAGTATAACACCCTCTCCAGTTTATCGCCCAGAATGACCTTTCTGGGGTCTAAACCACTTTTTACCAAACAAGTGATCTTCAAATAGAACGAATAGGATATCCACATAAACTAGACTCCAAAAGAAACAACTTTCATGAAGGAAACTTTGTGAGAAAACACTTACAAAAGCTTTGAAACGGGCGTTCAAAAGAGGTAAGAAAAACTGTCCAAGAGTGTCTTTTGTGTTTTATGAAAGAAAAGTGTAAAGGAGAGTTGCTTTTCGTGGGAAGTGGACTGGAGAGCTTCTTACACAAGCTATGTAAAGTGATAGGACTGAAGGAATGGTTGAGTGTTGGCCTTTTATTCCCATAAAAATCAAACCAAGATCTTTTCTCAAGGTGGAGTGTGAGAGTGAAAGAGTGAGGTGGCCCTTTGGCTTTATCTTTCAAGAACCTTCTAGGACCTTCTTGTAAAGGTCTGGCCAGCCAAGTGGGGGTACAAAACTTAGCCATGAAGCAATCCTATAGTGACCAAATTCCTGGGCCTTAATGGGCCTAAACCGAATGGGCCTAAATTTTGGGGTTTAAAGAGGGTTTGGGTTGCTATCAAGCCCAAATCCAATATCACTTGGTCCAATCAATTTCTCAAGGTTAACAAGGTTGGATAATGATGTTCTAACACAAATTTGAAGGATTAATAGCATGTGGAAGTGATTTAATCAAGTGATTAAACACAATACTATAAATCGGATTAGACAATGTTTAGAGGCCAACTTTAGGGTTTTGGGGAAACCGTTTAGGGTTTCGATTTCAACAAAGCTTTTGGGCTTTCAATTGGATTCCCACCATTTAGGGTTTCACTAGGATTGAAAACCTCTTTGGTCTGGCACAATTTGGTTGAGCAGATGAAATAAGGTTTTGCTTAAGTGGCATGATCTCACACCTTGATTCCTTCAAATCCATCAAACACTCCTCATGGTGCCAAGTGTCTAATATTATCCACTATGTGAGGCTAATATCTTTCCAAGTGTCCAAATGAAAGTTCTCTAATCTAATTTGGACATTCCACACTATGATTTTGAAACACTGCAATTGGTGCGCTTACCGAGGTTATTATTTACTCCAAAAAAGTGAATCATAAACTTAGCACTAAAAATTCCTAAATATTCATATTAACCTACAGTGAAAATCGTTTACCGAAATTCAACCTCGAAGTGCCCCTAAAAATAATTTCACAATTTCCAACAGACGTTTCGTCCGAAATTATGAAAATAGGATATTGCACCATAAAATTCTAAATAATCCACTAAGTCTAATGGCGTGGACCATAATGCATTCTGACACTTCTAACCACCTCAAATAAATAAAACTTATATTTCTAGCACTATAGTGAGTGATAACACTGACTATGTTGACAAACTAAAACCTATGCGATTGGTTGATTCGTAAAAACTTATAGGGTTTTCACGAGATTCCTAAAGTCAATAGAAATTCCACCAATGAATTTTTAGCGGGCTGTTACAACGTTCATGTTACATCACGTTACGAAATGTCATGTATGCTAGTTAAGTTATTCATGTCAATCACGAACCTAAGTGCTAGGATAGGGTAATATCCTAGTGGAACTCCTTTGTTCACGCTCGAGTGTCTAAATAGGTGTGAAATTCCCTGAGTTGACGAAATACAGTCAACAGGTTGCGAATGGGACGTAACTAGCTGGTCACCAAAGTGCGCCAGGCACTAACGCCGATGGAGCCATACTTTATTTTACGTGTGTCCACAGCAAGTGTGGCACAAACAATTTATGGGGCCACAACAACTATGGAGCATGAAGTATGGGACCACAATAACTGTGGAGCATACACTACGTGAGACACAGCAATTGTGACACGTAAAATACGTGGGGCTACAACAATTGTGGAGTACATATTAACGCACTCACAGCTGGTATAGACACCTGTGTTGTGATGCGGTAATCGGCAGGGACACACGGCTCAAGGGACTCGTGTAGCACCCATATGGTCACTTTATTAATTAAGTTTATTGAATAAGATTCCAAGTTCATGTATTTCAGGTTCAAGTCATGTTTCACGTTATGTTATGTTCAAGTTTACGTTCACGCAATCATGGTAATCTCATGAGATAAGATTAAACAATCATGATAACCCCATGAGATAAGACTACTCTATCATGGTGATCCCATGAGACAAGAAGATGTTTCTAGTTCATGTTATGTTATGTTCACATTTATGTTATCTCATGCTCAGGTTCATATTAAGTTCAAGTTCATGTTCAAATTATGCATGTTCACATTCAAACTATGTTTCAAGTCCATGTTATGTTTCAAGTTCACGTTCATGCTATGTTTCAAGTTTATGTTATGTTTTAAGTTCACGTACATGTCATGTCACGTCAAGCTAAGTTTCAATTTCAATTCAAGTTATGTCATTTATGTCATGATATATATCAAGTTATGCTATGCTTACTTACGAATTTGATTATGCATTCATGCTTTTACTATCATGCATGCATCATTAACCTGTGTGAATGTTTTTTGTTAACTTACTGAGATTCGTAATCAAATCTCATTGTGGTAGTCTCGACTACAATTCCCCCCCGAAGGTGAATCGGGAATCAACCAACTAGAAACGATCGACTAAGCGATGGTGCGATGTAGATGGTAGTACAATAGTTAACTCATATTACTACTTGTATGTGTGGAGTTTAATCTCCATCACTCTATTAATCACAACCATATAGACTATTGTTGTGATCTTAGTTGTTTAATATGTTATTAAGTATGAAGTATGTTTTAAGTATTTGAGATATTTCAGTTTGGTGCATAGTATTGCTAAAGAAAAAAATTATCAGCTGGGAATATTGCATAATACTAGATGCATGTTAGGAACATTGCATCTTATATGTCATGAATGGGGGTAGGTAACCTTGTGTTGCATATCTCGACGCTTCGAATACCTGTTCGATCCCAAACAGAATTTGGGAGCGTCACAAGTAATCAAATGCTCAGTGATGTATTATATGATATTTTATGCTCAAAATGACATTTAATATGAATGTGGTGTTTACACAAGAATCATAAATAAATTATCTAAGAGTAAGTTAGAAGCTAGCTTACAAACTTCCCAAGTTTGGGAATATCGTAGTGGTTGAAATCAAATTCGTACTAAGTTAGGATCAATACTACTATGGAAGACGTTCATAATCAAAAGGTTCAAAAATGGGTATTTATAAAAATACCCTAAACTATCAAAAATTGCCACTAAGGCCCTAACTTTTCACTATTTGTAAATAAACCTCAAATTTAACCAAACTTCATGGACCTCATGTTTTTGATATTCTAAAATCATATATACTCTTATAATTGTAAAATTCAAAATGGAACTAGCTCAAACATACACAACCCGTGTCATGCACTCTAGTTGATGCTTAAGTGTACTTTCAACTATTGATCCCTATAAATGCATGCATTTACAATTTTATTAAATCACAAATAATCACTATAGTCCTTAATGATACGATAAAGGATAATTCTTTGGTGAGCAAGTTCATCCCAATACTTAATCATGGCTAAAAACCTTAATCTTTATTAATCCTTCAATGATCAAGCTTGATGTTCCTAGCCTAAATCACCAAGGCATGCTTTCAAAATTCACTCAAAACATGTATTTGCATTCTTATCCCCATCACAAGATCTTCTAAATGCTTAATCATCAAGCCTAGGTGTTACAAATCAAGCTTCATGCCTTAATCCACAAACTTACTTAAAATCCATGCATATTTTGATGATCAAAACAAGATAGAATTAAAACCTAACAAGGCATGCTTCTAATCAAAGAATCAAACCTTCAATGATAATTCTAAGAAATTAACAAATCATATCAAAATATGCTAAGACATGCAATAGCTAAAATTCTCACTTAAAAGAATTTAAACACTTAATCCATCCTTAATGAATCCAGTTTTGAATTAAGCATGGTAACCTTATCTAAACTTAACCAAACTTCACTCTAACACTTGAAAATAAGGCTTGACATGTAAACTAAGATCAAGGGCAAGAAAACTTACAAATTCCGTAGCCCACACAAGCTCCTAGCACGAGAACTCACAAAAACTCCCAAGAACACTCAGACTCACTCACTTTTCGGTTTCTCTCAAGACTAAAAGGGAAGATTGCTCTCTATGCTCAAGGGGAAGCTGGAGAGGTGTGGAAGAATAAGGGGGTGAAGGGGCCTTTTATAGATGGCCAAGGGGGTAGAGGTGTTGGCCTTGGTCCAAGGAGATTGGTTGAGATGGGAGGTGGTGTAAGGGATGATTTTGTTCCAGATTTCAGCCCATCATCGTACACAAGCAAACAGGTTCAATGGTGGTTTCCTTGGGCAGATTTCAGTTTTGTGCTTTCTTTGATTGAAAAGAATGAGTCTAAAGCTCATGATGACCATGAGGACCTCTTGAGGATTGGGTGGTTTAGCCAAGGGTAGATGGGTTGTTGATTCTCAACCAAACCAGTTTGCAACCAACTAGCTTCCTAAGTGCAATCGGTTTGGTTCTTGAAACCAAACTCGTACAAGGCTTGGTCTAGGTTCAAAGGGGTCTAATAAGATGTTTAAGTATCATAGTACCCTTGAGAAAAAGGCACAAAAATATTGGGCTTAAGGGCAAAACAGTCCATGCACTCAGAGGGCACACATGTGTTCCAATTGGTGTAGTTTGGGGTTTGATATGTCATTTCTTCTGATGACATGTGTGGAGGTTTATCTAGGGTCCTAATATGATCTAAGAATGATGTAATGGAATAATGAAACAAGAAAATTTCATATCAAAAAGGCTAAAAAGATTAAGAAAGAAAATTAAGCTCAAAAATATGGTTTAAAGATCACTAATTTGGTTAAGTTGATTAATGGTTTTAACCAAATTTCAAAACTTAATTTGAGTACTTAGGGTATGACATGAGCTTGATGAAACCCATGTTATGGTGTATTGGGCTTTCAAGCTGTAGAGTGAAAAGAAGCAAAAGCAAGGCTTTGGGCCTTGTGGGCTTAAAAGGGCCATGAGTGTGGGTTAATGGTTCATGGTCTTTTGGGCTTGAGTGAGTGGGAGCCTAGTTTCTAGATTTTGAAGGATTAAAAGAGACCTCAAGATCCACAAAGATGGGGCTTGAAAGGCTTACCTTGACATAATTGGGTCAAGGGCCAAATCTATGCCAAGCTTGGCCCAAAGACCTTATGCCTTCCTTATACTTGGGCCAAGGCTATCCTACCAAGTCTTGCACTCCTATGAGGCTTGTTTTAGGGCTTCTAAGGATTGGCCATAAATTTCATAAGGCTGTAAAGACCTTAATAAGATTACTAATGGGCTTGCTTCTCTAATCTTTCATGCTTAATAAGTTGGGCCTAATACCTTCACTCTTACTGAGTAAGGCCTAATGGCCTTATGTCCATTTCATTGGGCCTATTTTCTAGTGTCCTCCAAGAAAGACTTAAAACTTTATATCTCCTGAGTTGGGCCTAAAGCCTTTTAACATCTTATCCTTAGTCCATCACAACCTTAGTGCATTAGGGCCCTAAAGTCTTATGTCCATCAAGTAGGGCATAAATTCTTATTGCCTCTCTTAAGCCTTTATACCCAAAAAGGGACCCTTAGTAAACCATTCTTTGGGCTATCAAATATTTAACCCAAATTGCTTAGCTCATTAATGTGGCAACCATCCAATATGCTATGTGTCATTACCTTATGGGCCTTTTGACTTCTTATCGTAAAAATTAATAAAGCACTAAAAATTCTCCAAAATAATATTACTAACCAATCAAGCTCCAAATATTTCATTTTTCCTCAAAAATCAATATTGCACTAGAATCTTCTAGGAATTCTTCTATACCCAAAGTATACGGCCTTTTTGCCAACTCAAGTATCCAAAATTGTTCTTATTCTCAAATAGCCCAACTCGTAATTAACTAGGATTAAGGCTACTAAGGTCAAGGCCTAAGGAGCTATTTAGGCAGGGTATTACAAATGGTAGTTGGGATTACCAAGTGAGATTTTTACATGAGATTTTTACAAATCTCATTAAGTAGGCTACTAAACTATCAACGGTATACATAGGCACGCATGACAGTAAAAATGACATGTATGCATCATGACATGAACTTGAACATGCGTGACATGACTTGGCAAATAGCATGACATAATCTTGACTAAAAAATAACGTGACTTGACATAAACATGACATGACTTGACATGAACTTAATGTAAACTTGACATGAGCTTGGCATGAACATGGGACCTTGATAACATATACATGTTTGGTTAATGTGAATTGTAGATGCTCCACAACTCCCCAAGGGCCTTGTTCTTCTGCCGATACAGCATTACATCATAGGCATATGCGCCAGCTGTGAGTACATCATGATAATTGAACTTAAAAAACTGTTAAATTTGTAGTTGGCACCACCGGTATTTGGTGCCTGACTTCGCTCTGGTAACCAGTTACTTAGGTCTCATTCGAAACCTTTTGACTTTACCTTCAACCAAGGGATTCCACAAACTAGTTTAAATACTCCAGCATGGACAAATGAGTTCCACTAGGATAATTACTCTTCATAGCACTTGGGGTCTTGCTAAAAATAAAAGACTAATGCATGACTTAGACTTAACTCATGACATAGACCAATGTAACAGATGACATGGCATGTAATAGATAAATGTGTAATAGATGACATGGCATTTGGGTAATAGATGTCATGGCATTCGTGTAACAGACAAATATATAACAGATGACATGACATTCGTGACATGTAAGAGAACAAACTAGTAATAGATAATTATTTAACGGTAATTAATGACATGGCATTTGATTACACACAACTTTGGGGTGTCGATTTCACAGAGAGACAAATTAAAAGAATAGTAGAAGGAACAAAGAAACTAAAGAAAAATATTAAATGATTAATGGAGAACAAAGATTAATTTTAAATGTAAATTAAAGTGAAGCAAAGTGACTAATGGAAAAAGTACTCAAGTTTGAAGAACAGTAAAGTGTCGAGAATCCCTTGTACAAATCCAGTATTTGAATTATTCTTAATTCATTGAATAACTCAATTGGGAACTCAATACCCAAAATTCTCAATCGGAAGGTATAGATTTATAAACCAAAATTAAATCAAATGTAACTCTTTGAAAAATCATTCACCACTTTTAAAATACGTAAATTAATATCACTATTGAGAAAATCCAACGACGACTATATACTCAGGGAGCGATATTGCAACAAAGAATTAAATCAATATAGATAAATAATTGATCTAAACATAATCAAAGAGCTAATTCATTCAATAGAAAAAGCATGACTGAATCCATAAACAAAATAAATTCTATGATTATTCAGAGAAAAAAACATCAACAATGAATTGAGAATGATAAAACAAAAGAGTTTTAATAATTGAAAAGTAAATACATAAATTAAAAATACCATCTAATGTGCAAGTTCATCCCTAACCCTACTTGAGAATTTAGTTACCCATAAATATAATGGACAAAAAAAATCTCAAGAGAAAAATAAAGCAAACGGCGGCTGTGAGTACATCATGACAATAGCAGTCTTACCACCGTACATACATATATACATCGAGAGTCAATTAGAGGCTAACTTACTGATATGTAGCCTACGTAAAGCAGAGCGTAAAAAGTCTTGAATTGAAATGAGATATTTTTTAAGGTTAGAATAGCTCACTAAAATCTTATAAAACTAGAACTTACTAACTTAGGGTTAAAATTATAAAGTTACACCTCAACTTGTGGGAAATTATAATTTTGCTCCCTTAAATAAGGGTTTTGCATATGAACTCCAAAACTTACCAAAGTTTACATGAGACATGTAAATATTGTCCTAAATCCAAATATCAACTCAGAAAAATTTAATACAGATAAAAATCATGAGAAACATCACTAGGCTGAAACACTTGTAGGCCCAAAACTTCATTTTTGTTGCAACTTGACCTGCTAACATACCAACATGCATAAACCAATTTTTCCAATTCTAAAAAATCACATCCTTAGTTCTAAAATCATTCTAAGACATCAAATAAACATTTCATAAATACTTAAACTCATCATATCAAGAAAAATGCCAACACATCAAGATTAGATCAAAATGAACCAACCCTTAATGTTCTTGGTCTAACACTTTCCAAATCGACTCTAAGGACTCCAAAAGTCCATACACACTCTCCCAACATGTTCATCATCCAAACCTATGTGATAGCATGCTTGACTAAATAATCAAAAATCACAAAATACACTTAGAACAATCAATTTGTGTAAAAAGTCATAAATCGAGTATTGCATGCTTTGGACTTGAATCAAAATGACTAGATCCTTGCTTTTTATGCAATAAATCTACAAATAACAAAAACATATACCTCATATTCAAGTTCTAACTTGATCTAATAATTAAATCTAGCATGTCATGGCAAGAGTTTCATCCAAACAAATCATCACACCCGAGAGCCTCTAGATTGAGTTTAAACCAAACTCTTGCATGATTAACAACATTCCATCAAAGAAATTCTCCAAAAATAAATCTTAACATTTATATATATATCAAAACCTCAAGAACAACATATACAAGAATCAAATCCATAAGATCAAGTTTCTAGAACCAAAATCACAAACTAAGCCAAAACAAAAATTGTTTTCTACCATAAGGTTTCTATCACTTTGAAATCATGCAAAACTAGTTTATAAAAATAACGACATGCTTGGAATCCAATCCTAACTTGCATATCAACATGTTAACACTTCACCATAGCAAGATCTACCCATCAATTTACCAAAAACTTCACAAAACTCACAAAGTTACACACAAGCATAGAAAATGTCACCATCAAGACCTTTGCATCATCAAGCTTAACTTTCTCAGATCAAAACTCCATGAAAAGTTCTCCAACAAATTTCCAAGTAAACTAGACTCCAAATATAACAAAATACAATAAGATGAGCCATAGAAATCGACTTACTAGGCTGGAATGCTAGGGCAAAAAGCTTCCAGAAAACTCTCCCAAGCTCTCTCTCGATTTCTCTCTTGGAAAACAAGTGAAAAATACAAGATTTGTGAAGTGAAGAGCAAGTGCCATAGGGTATAGATGGAGGCTAAAATGGTGTGCGGAGGAATACCAAGTGATGGGAGGTGGCAGCTAAAAAAGTAGAGGAAAGGGGGCTGCAAATTTCAATAGCAAATCTGCTGAGTGATGAGGGCTTGTATATGGTGGTTTTGGCTTGCCATCAAGCCACTATTTGTGGTCAATCATGAAGTGGTATGACACCCTAAGTATGGCCTTGTAAGAGGGAAGGAACTTTTCCAAGAAGCTTGCCCTAAGTGAGGATTTTCGGTGGACTAACAAGGGCCTAACCAAAATGTTAGTCCACCGAAATGCACTTAGTTTAGGGTCTAGTTAGGGTTTTGGTCAATGCTCGATTCAAATCAAAATTTTCTTGGGTAAATGAAATTACAAAGATGTAAGGGAGTGGTTAAGGGTGTATGAGTGCATAATTGAGTGGTTAATTGCATGAACAAGTGATTTAACCAAGTGATAAAACATTTAATCAAAACTGAGTGGTTTAGGGTTTCGATTACGCTCAAACTAGTACGCGGTGTTATAGTATAGTTCAGGGTGTCGATCCACAGGGAGTCGGAAGAAATACAACAAGACGCAAGCTTAAAAAAAATCAAATTATAATATGAAACGAATCTAAAAATTCTACCTAAAGCACGTAATTAAAATGAGATTAAGGCACGAATAAGAAGGCAAGTAAAGATTTGGGCTTCCACCAACCGGATCCAATACTCTGACTTTTTCAATACAAATGATATACACAATTAAGAATTATAGCACCAAATTCCTAATTGGAAGATATGACATTATATTCATATATTTTCTCAAATTTAATTCTAGGATCTATTCTCCCTTTACAAACCACAATTTTCATATATCTAAAGACGACCCTTTAAGTCAAATGATATACACAATGGTATGAAAAGGTTGTTTAAGTCACAATCATATATTCATAATCCTATAGCTCAACAAAATCAAACCACAGCAAGATTTAATATAATTGTCTCCAACTAATAATATCCAAAACAAATGGAGAATTGAATCCTATAATCTTAAACAATGAAGCTTAATATATGAATTGAAATAAAGTCAAAGTATTTTCACCAATCAATTTTCACTCAAGGCTTTGCCCAAGATTTAGTTCTCCATGGAAGAACTAAAAATAAATAAAAATAGATTTTTTCTCTTCTCTAGATATGTGCCTCCTCCCTTCAAAAACTCCCAATTTCATGTAGGAAAGAAACCCTAATGTCTTTCATATTCCCGCATACAAAATGCCTAAATTTTAGGACTCATCTTGACAGCCACGTACACACTTCAGGAGTTCGAATGTAGAAATCCTTATTAGATACAAATTTGTAACCCTTTAAGATAGCTTTCCAATACATCAAGAATTGCATCAATCCAATATTTGAGTAAAACGTTACAAGTAAAATACTAAAGTATGTACAGGCTATCTTCTAGCAAATTTCTGACTGACTTTTTCTCTTGATCCGAATTACTCTTAAACCTCATCATTATCCTTATTTGAAGAGTCCTACACTCGTTGAAAGTTCTTAGGCTTTTCGAACGTCTTGCCCACTTGAAAGTCCTTTGAATTTGAATGGGTTTTGACTTGCTCTTTTATAGACTCTGAAATTAAACATAAAAATCTACTCAGGAGTATTCCAAAGTAAAACTCAATTCAAGAATATACATTAATTCCTATGATTTATATTCACACTTTAGCATTTTAGTCCAATAATAGGGTATTTAGAGTGCACTTTCATACACTCACCCCCCCCCCCCAACTTGCTTATTGCTAGTTCCTAGCAATTTTCATGCCAAAACAACGTAAGAGACCAAAGAAAATCACACACAAAGGCCACCAAGTCACACTTTCCATATTCACATATCAAAGCACTCCTAGGAATTCAATAATCCTATCACAAGCAATCCACCTATAACAATCCATAGAGTGTGTGTGTGTTCCAAACTATATCCATCTAACCAGAAGCCCTAACACATGCAACATCAAGAACATCTCAAGCGAAAGGTTCAACTCCATAACTCATGGGTATAAAAGTGTTTCGTGTCAGGATTTTATCTATGGAGTTGACAATGGGTGTACACATACTCTCATGGGGAATTAGGCAATTATGTACAAGCAATAAAAAAACATTGATCTTATGATACGAACACTAACAAAAGAGACTTCCAAAACGGTCAACACAAAAGGTTGTAACATGGCTTGGGTTCAGGGCTATATATAAAAAAAGGATGAAATTGATTCAGAAACTTCCAAGTACATACAAGGGGAGTCTTATTAAATATCTTAATAGACCATACTTCTCACTTGATGTACTCTCCAACTTTTCAGATCATCGAATAATAATGTTTTTCCTTCTTCTTCCTCTTCTCTCTCTCTCTCTCTCTCTTTTTCTTTATTCATAATAATTTGATGAACAAACACACGCCACTTTGGTATTCTTGCATTTCTACCCAACCTTGACTTTTTTTTTTAATTCAAAAACTCAACACAAAAGAAAGAAAATACGAATTCCACACCTAATATACACTTGGAAGTAAAAATGGTAGAAAAATCAGTGTATAGGCTATACTCCAATATGGAGAGGCATGATGATGTGGGCATATGAAAAGAAAAAGCTACATGTATTTATTGGCTCAAAGTTGGCTGCTAGGGGTCTATGATAGAAATGGTTAGCTTGAAAGGCTCAAACGTTGATCCTAAGTTGACATTCGTCATATCCCAAGTATATCCACCATCTTACCACAAACTATGTAATGATATTCTCAAAAGAAGTGCCCAATTCAACAGATCAATGAACGCTTATCACAATTTACTGCATTTGTAGGCTCTCAATTGTCTCCAAGACTCACATGAATACTTAAGCAAAAGAGTTCTCTAGCTACATGTGTCAATCCACCATCTTACTACAAAACTTGGATGAGTGCCTTAGGGGTTCTGTACTTCAGCAAAAAAAAAAAATATTATGGTGTGAGTTCACGAAGATGGCTATGAATGAGAATGAGTAAACATGTGAAAAGGAAGCACGTGTGTTGCAAATTAAAAAAATAAAATTGGCACATGAAAATATGCCACAGAGTTCCAACAACCATTTTAAATACTGAATTTGCACCACCACCCCCCAACTTAAATGAAACATTTGTCCTCAATGTTTAAGAATCAAATTTGAATGAGGTATAACTAAAAAGGGTATAATACACCTGATAAGTGACATGGGTAGCTCGCTAAGCACTAAAGATGGTAACCTGAAATGACAAAATGAAACTAAACTACAAAGAAAAACAAAGAAAACAACAGCAAACAAAAAGGAAAAAAAATATAAGAGAACAAAAACAAGCAAAACAAATAAAGAAAAACATACATGTGTGGTGTGGCCAAGGTTGATAGACTGGATCCACAAGTGGAATGTCTTCCACTTCTGGAACTTGCCTATTAATTAATACTTTAAGGCATTGACCATTTACTTTAAAGATCCAACCATTCTTAGGATCCTCTATTTCTACCGTTCCATTTGCAAAAACATTTTCCACCACAAAAGGGCCGGTCTACCTAGACCGAAGTTTTCCTGGGCAATTATGGAGTCTAGAATCATATAAGAACACTCGATCATTAGGCTTAAATGTTTTTCTCAAAATATTTTTTTCATGAAATGCTTTCATTTTAGCCTTATAGATTCTAGAGTTCTCATAAGCATCATTTCTCAACTCCTCTAACTCGGTCAACTGAAATTTTCTAAACTTACTTGCTTCTCCCATGTCAAAATTGAAATGCTTGATGGCCCAATAAGCTCGATGCTCAAGCTCCACAGGTAAGTGGCAAGTCTTTCCAAAAACAAGCTTATAAGGTGACATGCCTAAGGGAGTTTTGAAAGCTGTAAGGTAGGCCCAAAGCGTATCAACTAGTCTCAAAGACCAATCTTTGCGATCCAGGTTGACAGTTTTTTCTAAAATTTACTTAATTTCCCTGCTTGCAAGTTCTACTTGTCCACTTGTATGTGGATGGTAGGCAGTAGAGATCTTATGTACCACCCCATATTTTTTCATCAAAGCCTCAAAAGAACAGTTGCAAAAATGTGTACTCCAGTCACAATGATAGCACGTGGTGTACCAAATCGAGATAACACATTCTCTTTGAGAAATTTAATTACCATCCTATTATCATTGTTCCTGCAAGCTGCTGCCTCTACCCATTTTGACACATAACCTACTGCCACAATAATATATTGATATCCAAAAGGAGGAAATGGTCCAATAAAATCAATGCCCCAACAATCAAAAATTTCAATCACTAAAATTGCGTTTAAGGGCATCATATTACGACGGGACATAACTCCTAACTTTTGACACTTTTCACATGAGCAACAATAGATATTTGCATCCTTAAACAAGGTGGGCCAATAAAATCCAGACTGCAAAATTTTTGCAGTAGTTTTCTTCATTGAAAAGTGGCCCCCACAAGCTTGGGAGTGACAAAATTCCAAGACGCTAGCAATCTCCTCATCAGGGACGCAACATTTTAAAATTTGGTTAGGGCAGTATTTGAAAAGAAAAGGGTCATCCCAATAGAAATTACGTACCTCAGTCATGAACTTCCTCTTGTCCTGAGCACTCCAATCCACTGGTATCTCACCTGTAGCCAAATAATTCACAATATGAGCAAACCATGGTAGAGAAGTAATAGAAAGTAAATGCTCATCAGAAAAATCATCCATGTTTGGCAGGTGGTTAGAGGTGTCCTCAAATGTTAGTCTCGAGAGATGGTCAACCACTACGTTCTCCACTCCTTTCTTGTCTTTGATGGTGACGTCAAATTCCTGCAAAAGTAAAATCTACTGTATTAGTCATGCCTTAGAGTTCTAATCAAGTAAGCATGAAACTTATCCAAAGCAAACACTACAGCTAGCAACTCTTTTTCAGTGGTAGAATAATTCATCTGAGCACTATTTAGAGTTCTTCTAGCATAGTAAATGACAAAAGGCTTCCCCTCCCTTCGTTATCCAAGAACAACACCTACAGCAAAGTCACTAGCATCACACATGATCTCAAAAGGTAAAGTCCAATCTGGTGGCTGCATTATGGGTGCTGAAGTAAGCTTGTCAATTAGCATTTTAAAGGCCTCTTGACAAGCTTGTGTCCACTAAAATGGGATATTTTTAGCTAGGAGGTCACATAGTGGTCTAGATATGGTGGAGAAATTATGTATGACTCTCCTATAAAAGCCCGCATGATCAAGAAAGGGTCTCACATCCTTTACTGTCCTAGGTGTAGGCAACTTAGAGATTAATTCAATCTTAGATTAATCAACCTCTATCCCCCTAGAAGAAATAATACGCCCTAAGACAATATCTTGATGTACCATAAAGTGGCATTTCTCCCAATTCAAAACCAATTCCTTCTCCTCACAACGAATCAACACTCTCTCTAAATTCACTTAGCATGCAACAAAAGAAGATCCAAAAACAGTTAAGTCATCCATAAAAACTTCCATGCAATTTTCAACCATGTTACTAAAAATGTTCATCATGCAACGTTGAAAAGTAGTAGGTGCATTACACAATCCAAATGGCATTCTACAAAAAGTATAAGTACCAAAAGGACAAGTGAAAGTGGTTTTATTCTGGTCTTCTAATGCAGTTTCAATTTGATTATAACCAGAATAACCATCCAACAAACAATAGAAAGGATGACCAGCCACACGCTCAAGAATTTGATCAATAACAGGGAGAGGAAAATGGTATTTCCAGGTGGCAGCATTCAATTTTCTGTAATCAATGCACATCCGCCACCCAGTCACAAGTTTTGTAGGAACTAACTCTCCCAGGTCATTCTTCACCACAGTAACACCTGACTTTTTAGGAACAACCTATGTAGAACTTATCCATTAATTATCAGCAATAGGATATATGATTCTTGTATCTAATAGTTTCAACACTTTATTCTTCACCACTTCTTTCATAGTGGGATTAAGCCTACGCTAGGGGTCTCTACGAGGGCTAGTTCCTTCCTTCAAATTAATTTTATGAGAACAGACCAGGGGACTAACACCTTTTATATCAGCAATGCTCCAACCTAAGGCTGACTTATGCTCACTTAGGGTCCGAATTAATTTCTCACCTTGAGACTCAGACAATTCAGATGAGATAATAACAGGAAAAGTATCACCTGGACCAAGGAAAGCAAGCTTTAAACCCTTAGGCAGAGGCTTTAATTCAACTTTAGGTGCTTCCACAGTTGAAGGAATTTGTTTTTCACCTTTCTCAGGCAACTCCTCAAACTTTTGTTGCCATGCCCGAGTGCCATAATTCTGCGTTATATAAAAAATAGCACAAATACCAACTATATCATATGGATCATTAATAGAATCAAACTCAGAATTAACAAGAAAATACTCAAGGGGATCAAAATCATGAGCTATGTGAACTCCCTTGTCTATGAGTGTGTCAATCATGTACGTTTGGTGGCACTTGTCATCTTCTATTGGCTATTTTTCAATATGAAAAATATTCACCTCATGAGTCATATTCCCAAAAGAGAGTTTCATTATACCATTCATGCAATTAATAAGAGCATTAGTAGTAGTGAGGAAATGTCTACCTAAAATTAAGGGAATTTTAGAATTAGAGTCACCAACAGAACTAGTATTAAGGATTAAGAAATCAACAAGGTAGTAAAACTTGTCAATTTGGATCAAAACATCCTTAACTATTCATCTCGGTTTCTTAACTGAACGGTCAGCCAATTGAAGCACAACAGAAGTGGGCTTAATTTCATCTAAACAAGCTGCAAATAAATGGAATAAGGCATCAAATTTATACTAGCTCATAAATCTAGCAACGCTTGCCCAAACTCATGATTTCCAATATTACATACAATGGTTGGACAACCAGGATCCTTGTACTTAGGAGGCATTCACTGCTCAATTAGAGCACTAACTTGCTCTATCAAGAATGCTATCTTCTTAACATGGTGCTTCCTGTTAATTATACACAAATCTTTGAGAAATTTTGCATAAGTAGGAACTTGTTTAATGACATGCAAAAGGGGAAGATTGATCTTTACCGGCTACAGGTTCTCCAAGATTTCATTATTAGAATCAAAAGTTTGCATACTAGATTTTAAAACTTGAGGAAATGGTACCTTAACTAGGCTCTTAATTACCTCGGCTTTCTTGGGCAACTCGGCACTATCATTGCTTATTTCCTCGTCAACATGCTCTGGCTTATCAGTTGTTGGGATGTGTAAGGACTTACCACTTCGTGTTACAATGACATTGACCTCCTTCAAATTTCCTTGAGCCATATGTTGACCTTAGGGTGTGGATTGAGTTTGAGAATGGAACTTGCCACGCTCATTCACACTCAAAGAGCTCATCAACTTGGATATATGCTTTTTTTATCTCATTATTTTCTTCAATAACCTGCATAATCAAATATTCAAACTTTTGATTAGTTATACTATGTGCCTCAATAAAAGTAAGCAAAATGTCTTCTAAAGGACTCCTAGAAGATGAAGGTGCATGATATGGTGTAGGATATGATCTAGGGGGTTGTGTTGGCGGCTGGTTTTCAGACTTCCTGATAAAATTGGGGTAATTGCGTCACCCCGGATTATAAATATCAGAGAAAGGTGTAAAAGACTTCTTGTACATACCTATGGCATTACATTGTTCCTCATACATCCCTCTCATCTCAACAAATGTGGGACACTCTTGGGCGATGTGATCTACCCCGCCACACACAAAATATGGTCCAAAAGACTCTACATGATTAGCCAGGTGTGTTGGCTTCAAGTCTTTAGTCTTTAACACATCTAGCTCCCTAGTGAGCATCTCAACCTTAGGCATTAGGTTATCCTCTTTCCTGATATGATAAATTCCACCACCATTTGGGTTTCCTAAAGGTCATGACATATTTGTGCTCTCAGTAGCACTAGGTCCAGTCGAAGTGTAAGCTTTTTCAGCAAGCTAATTGAGGTATTCTATGGCCTCATTAGAATCTTTCTGAAAGAACTCGCCATTACACATCATCTCCACAAATTGGCGATCTCTAGGTATAAGTCCCTCATAGAAATAACTAACTCAGTGCCAATTCTCATACCCATGGTGAAGACACATACTCAACAATTTCTTAAATCTCTCTCAAGACTAATACAAAGTCTCACTGTCCTTTTGTGCAACGGTAGAGATTTGACTTTTAAAGCATTGATCTTATGTTGGAAAAATATTTATTAAAGAAGACTTGAGTCATCTCATTCCATGACCCAATGGATCATGGCCTCAACGAGTATAGCCAACTCTTAGCTCTATCCTTCAAAGAGAAAGGAAAGAACTTAAGTCTCACAACGCCATCAGATCATTTTGACTATGAAAAGTCGCAACTACTTCCTCAAACTCCCTACTGTGCACATATGGATTTTCATTTTCCAAGCCATAAAAAGTAGGGAGTAACTGTATCATCCCTGTTTTAAAATTCAGTTGGCGAGTATTAGCTGGAAACATGATGCATGATGGTGTGGCTATGCGTGTAGGGTGGAGGTAATCCTGAAGAGTTCTAGTGGGTTGATCTTTATGTTCACTCATTTCTTTGGGACTAGATGGATTGTCAAATAAATGATTTAAATTTTATTCTAACTCTTGCACAGGCCTACAAACAAATCTACCCAAGGTGTCTCTATATCTGTGCATGCAAAGTAACAAAATATTACAAAAAATAAAAATATGATAAAAAGAAAGAAGCTAAAAGAAGGAACGAAATTATCGCCTTTACAAACTGCTAAAAATAAAAACTATCTAGCAATTCTTCTACCGTCTCCTCGGCAACGGCGCCAAAATTTGATTACGCCCAAACTAGTACATGGTGTTATAGTATAGTTCAGGGTGTCGATCTATAAGGAGTCCAAAGAAACACAACAAGACGCAAGCTTAAAAGAAAAGAATTATAGCACCAAATTATTAATTGGAAGATATGATATTATATTCATCTACTTTCTCAAATTTAATTCTAGAATCTATTCTCCCTTTACAAACCACGATTTTCATATATAAAAATGGATATCAGATTTAAAGATGACCTTATGTTCATAAACAATAGTGCAGCAGAAGATCACATCAATGGTATGAAAAGCTTGTTTAAGTCACAATCATATATTCATAATCCTATAGCTCAACAAAATCAAACTATAGAAAGATTTAATACAAATGTTTCAAACTTATAATATCCAAAACAAATGGAGAATTGAATCCTAGGATCTTAAACAATAAAGCTTAACATATGAATTGAAATAAAGTTAAAGCATTTTTACCAATCAATTTCTACCCTAGGCTTTATCCAAAATTTAGTTCTCCATGGAAGAACTAAAAATAAATAAAAATAGTATTTTTATCTTCTCTAGATTTGTGCCTCCTCCCTTAAAAAACTCACAATTTCGTGTTAATGAAATGCTTATATAGGGTAGGAAAGAAACCCTAATGTATTTCATATTCCCACATACAAAATGACGAAATTTTAGGACTCATCTTGGCAACCATGTACACACTTCAGGGATTCAAATTTAGAAATCCTTATTAGAGACAACTTTATAACCCTTTACAATAGATTTTCAACACATCAAGAATCATATCAATCTGATATTTGAGTGAAAAGTGATGATCAAAATACTAAAGTATGTTGTTGTCTTCTAGCGAGTTTCGGACTGACTTTTTCTCTTTATCCGAAGTATTATCAAACCCCATCATTATCCTTATTTGAAGAGTCCTACACTCATTGAAAATTCTTAGGTTGTTCCAACGTCTAGCCCACTTGAAAGTCCTTTGAATTTGACTGGGTTTAGACTTGCTCTTTTATAGACTCTAAAATTAAAAATAAAAATTTGCTCAGGAGTATCCCAAAGTAAATAGAAACTCAATTCAAGAATACATATTAATTCTTATGATTTATATTCACATTTTAGCATTTTAGTTCAATAATAGGTATTTAGAGTGTACTTTCGTACACTAATGAAGTTTGGAAGCCAAATTTAGAGTCACGACCATCACATGGGGTTTAGCATTTTGTTTAGATTCCAATGGTTTTGGGGTTTCGTTAGGATTAAAACCCTATTTTGGTTGACTAAATAATTCTATTTTTTTTTTTATAGCAAACGAACTTCATTAACAGATATTAACCTTACAAGTGTCGCTCAGACTTGAGAAATTACATCAGGGAATCCCCACCACAAGCAAATGTCACTGACATTCCAAGTGTAACAGCTGGCTAAAAATTTAATGGTGGAATTTCTATAGGCTTTAGGAACCTCATGGAAACTCCGTAAATTTTTACGAATCGACCAATCACATAGATTTTAGTCTGTCATATAGCCAGTGTTACCACTCACAATAGTGCCAGAAGTGCAATTTTATTTATTTGAGATACTTAGAAGTATTAGAATGAGATATGGTCTGTGCCATTAGACCAAGAGGAATATCTAAAATTTTATGGCGCAATAATTCCACTTTCAATTTTCGAACGAAATGCTTGTTCGAAAATGCATTTTGCATATTTCTAGGCCCTTCGGAGTTGAATTTTGTTAAACAAATTGCACAATTAGTTTAGTATGTATATTTAGGATTTTACAGTGTAAAATTAATTTTTCATTTTATCGGAGTGAATAGTAACCTCAATAGTAGCACCTAGTGCACTATTTCCAAAATCACAGTGTGGAATGTCTAAATTAGGTTTGAGAAGTTTTATTTGGACAATTGGCAAGATCTTAGCCACACTTGGTGAATAGTATTGGACACTTGGCACCAAGAGGAATCATGCGATGGATTGTGAAGGAAATCAAGGTGTGAGATTATGCCACCTAAGCAAAACCCTATTCCATCCAACCATCCAAATTGTGTCAAACCAAAGAAGGTTTCAATCCTAGTGAAAGCCTAAATACTTAGAATCCAATTGAAACCCCAAAAGCTTGGTTGAAACCAAAACCCTAAACGGATTCCCCAAACCCTATAGTTGGCCTCCAAACCGTATTTGATCTGATTTCTAGCATTGTGTTTACTCACTTGATTAAATCACTTCACATGTTATTAATTCCTCAAATTCATGTATGACATCATTACCAACCCTTTAAACCTTGGAAGCTTGATTGGACTAAGAAAAATTGGATTTGGGCTTCATAGCATCTCAAACCCTAATCAGACCCTCTTTAAACCCCAAATGAAGCCCACTTGTTTAAGGCCCACGAATTTTGGCCACCTTGGCAAAGCTTATTGAGGACGTTTCCATCAACCCATGGCAAGCCATCCACTACT
Source organism: Juglans mandshurica (assembly GCA_022457165.1). NCBI lineage: Eukaryota > Viridiplantae > Streptophyta > Magnoliopsida > Fagales > Juglandaceae > Juglans > Juglans mandshurica. Next base: position 10,682,442 of record CM039629.1, on the reverse strand, counting down.
CCTAACAGCCCCAAAGTCATGCATGATGTGAAGGCCAAAGGCCATCTCACCCCCACCCTTCTCTTTGAAGTTTCCTTGGCTAAAAATCACTCACTATTTGCACATTTTTGTGACCTAATCACCATACCTCAAGATGTCATACAAAGTCATACCTCTCTTTTCAGAAGTACTTGAGGCGTACAGGTCACCACTTCCCTCAATTCACCACTTTTCACACCCGTTCTTGGAAAAACTCCTTAAAAGCTCTCTCGGACAGATTCTAAAGAATTTTGATGTGCCATTTTTGGAACCATTGTAAGTATCTTCTCACAATGATTCCTCACAAAAGTTGTTCTTCTTTGAATTTATTCTCTGTGGGTATCTTGTTTCTTTGATTTCATGGTCGTTTGATGGCAAAACTTGTTTTAACCTTGGAAAGGTCATTCTAAGCGATAATCTGGATAGTGTGTTGTATTTTGGTGTTTTTGACCAAGCTCATGGACAAATCTTGGTCCGAAATTTTTATGGAGTCTTTTCAACATGTTTATATGAATGTTTTTTGGAGATTAGTTGCATGATCAAAGCTTCTGATGAAAGATTTTCTTAGATCTAGAAACTTAGAAAGTGGAAGAGGAAAAACATTTTCTATTTTAAGAAAGTTGGAGTCTTTTGTGGTTTAATCTTACTCCAATGGCTTTGATATTTTTATTTGATGATCCTAAGCTTTTTATCTACATGTTAGGATGTTAGTTTGAAGATTTTTGGCATTGGTTACAAAGATGTGCATTTTTATACAAGAGATTATACGGTTGGATCAAAAGTTTGATGTTTTTAGTAAGATCCATGTTTTGAATTATTTGTAGCCATGTGATTTTAAGTTTAATTATTGGATCTATTTTAGGACATATATGTAAACCATATGATGTTTCTATTTGAAGATCTAACCATAGAATACCTTGGATCAAATGTTTGATCGAAGCTAGTTGGGAAAGAAATTCTATTTTCGGCTAAGGGTAGGAGCTGAGTGCTTCATGTGCTATTTTGTGAATTTTTTGGTGATTTTTATGTGTTGATTCAAAGTATGTTAGTTCTTAGGAATGTGTTATGAACATGTTAAAAGAGAGTTTTGGATTTTTAGAGTTCTTGAAAATGTTTTGAAATAGGTCATACCTTGAGATTTAGGAGTTGTATTTTAGTCATAAAGTTAGGATCTTTTTACTAAAGAGTTTTGTGATTATGTGATGTATACTTTTGTTAGATGTTTCAAGCATGTTTTTAAACTTAGGATATGTGGATCTTTGTTGCAATATTTCGTTTTGATCATGAGTTTTGGAGTTGGATAAAATTACAACAAAAATCAAAGAGAAATGGCCTTTGATAGTTTTAGCCCTTTGGTGTGTCACATAGTTGTATTTAGTTTTAATTTTTTTTCTAAGTTGATATTTGAATTTAGGATACAATTTAAATGAAGAATGTAAATTTTGGTATTTTTGGAGTTAGGATGTGAAATCCTTAACTTATGGGTAAAATGATCATTTTCCCACATGTAGAGGGTAAAATGTTAATTTTACTCTAAGTTAGCATTTCTTCATATTTCTAATTGTTAATGATTAAGTTTCTAACTTTTAGAATCCCTAGTTACAGTTTCTCATCTTTCGTACTTAATCCCCATAATGCGACGATCACTGTAATTTAGTTTCTAACTTATTGTCAGATTACTATGCATGTGTGATAGGTAAGGGAACTACTATTTATATACTTATGTTATCCTATATGCCATGCTATGCCATGTCACCATATGTATGACTGTTATGCATAATATATTATGTCACGTAATATTTATCTGTTACACAATACACTTTGTCACGTAATGTTATGTGATACACATTATGCCATACACATTATGTCATGTCACGTAATTGTTTGTCTGTTACATGTTATGCCATATCACCTAATGTTATTTTGTTACATGTTATGCCATGTTACAAACTGTTTATCTATTTCATCTTACGTCTTGTCATACGTCTCACGTACATGTCACGTTACATTACGTAAAGCCATCTATCCTTTTGTTTTATGTCACGTTTTGTCTCGAGTTCAAAGTGTGTCTCACAAACATCATTTTCTCAATCAGTCATGTCTGGAATACTCGTGACATAATCGCTATGATTGTCTGAGTATCTCCATTTATAATTCACACGATGTACTTTCGACGTAATCATTTTGATTGTTAGAATACCTCTACTCAAAATTATCTTGACGTAATCATTTTTATTGTCAAAATATTACTAGGTACTCTTGACGTAATCATTCTGATTGTTAGGGTATCTCATTTAAAATACACATAGCGTAATCATTTTGATTGTCTGAGTATTTCTGACAAAATATGTTGGGCGGAATCATTATATATGTTCACTATTCCTAACAAAACAACTGGCGAAATCATTTTGATTGTCAGAATTCATTTCAGTTTCACGTTCAGTTCATGTTGTAACAGCTCGCTAGAAATTCGTTGGTGACATTTCTATTGACTTTAGGAATCTCGTAAAAACCCCATAAGTTTTTACGAATCGACCAATCGCATAGGTTTTAGTCTGTCAACATAGTCAGTGTTATCACTCACTATGGTGCTAGAAATATGAGTTTTATTTATTTGAGGTGGTTAGAAGTGTCGGAATGCGTTATGGTCTACGCCATTAGACTCAATGGATTATTTAGAATTTTATGGCACAATATCATATTCTCATAATTCCGGACGAAACGTCTGTTGAAAATTGTGAAATTATTTTTAGGGGCACTTCAAGGTTGAATTTCGGTATAATATTTTCACTGTAGGTTAATATGAATATTTAGGAATTTTTAGTATAAAGTTTATGATTCAATTTTTTGGAGTGAATAGTAACCTCGATAAGCGCACCAATTGCAGTATTTCAAAATCATAGTGTGGAATGTCCAAATTAGATTATAGAAGTTTTATTTGGACACTTGGCAAGATCTTAGCCACACTTAGTGAATAATATTAGACACTTGGCACCATGAGGAATGTTTGTTGGATTTGAAGGAATCAAGTTGTGAGATCATGCCACTTAAGCAAAACCTTGTTTCATCTGCTCAACCAAATTGTGCCAGACCAAAGAGGTTGTCAATCCTAGTGAAACCCTAAATGGTGGGAATCCAATTGAAAGCCCAAAAGCTTTGTTGAAATCGAAACCCTAAACGGTTTCCCCAAAACCCTAAAGTTGGTCTCTAAACATTTTCTAATCCGATTTATAGCATTGTGTTTAATTACTTAATTAAATCACTTTCACATGCTATTAATCCTTCAAATTTGTGTTAGAACATCATTATCCAACCTTGTTAACCTTGAAAAATTTATTGGACTAAGTGATATTGGATTTGGGCTTGATAGCAACCCAAACCCTCTTTAAATCCCAAATTTTAGGCCCATTCGGTTTAGGCCCACGAATTTGGTCACCATAGGATTGCTTCATGGCTAAGTTTTGTAACCCCACTTGGCTGGCCAGATCTTTACAAGAAGGGCCTAGAAGGTTCTTGAAAGACAAAGCTAAAAGGCCACCTCACTCTTTCACTCTCACACTCCACCTTGAGAAACGATCTTGGTCTGATTTTTATGAGAAGAAAAGGCCAACACTCAACCATTCCTTCAGTCCTATCACTTTACATAGCTTATGTAAGAGGCTCTCCAGTCCACTTCTCACAAAAAGCAACTCTCCTTTACACTTTTCCTTCATAGAACACAAAAGACACTCTCGGACAGTTTTTCTTACCTCTTTTGAACGCCTGTTTCGAAGCTTTTGTAAGTGCTTTCTCGCAAAGTTTCCTTCATGAACGTTGTTTTTTTTTTTAGTCTAGTTTACGTATATATCTTATTCGTTCCATTTGGAGATCATGTGATTGGTAAAAAGTGGTTTAGACCCCAGAAAGGTCATTCTGGGCGATAAACAGGAGAGTGTGTTATATTTTGGAGTTTTTGACCAAGCTAATGAATAGATCTTGGTCCAAAATTTTTATGGAGTACTGTTAACATGTGTATATGATTATTGGTTGAGAAAGTTTAAATCTTTTATGGTTTAATCTTATTCCAATGGCTTTGATATTTTTATTGGAAGATCCAAAGCCTTTTATATTCATGTTAAAATGTTATTTTGAAGATATTTGATGTTAGTTTCGAATATATGAAATTTTATGCAATGAGGTATTCAGTTAGGCCAAAGTGATGATGTACTTGGCTAAATGTATGTTTTGGTTTATGTTTAACCATGTGATCTTGAGTTTGATGCTTGGATCTGTTTTAGAACATCTTTTTAAACCAAGTGATGTTTTGGTTTGAAGATCACATCTTTATAAGTCATGGATCAAGAGGTTGATCAAAACAAGTTAGAAACAAAATTCTGTTTTGAACTTAGAAGAAAAACCAAAAAGTTCAAGTTTGGTCTTAGTGATTTTGATGACTTTTGTTCATGATTCAAAACATGATTATTCTTAGGAATATGTTATGAGTATAGCAGAAGAAAAATTTTGGTTTAATCACAAGTTTTGAAATTTGAAAGAATTACAGCAAAATCAAGGGAAATAGCCTTGTAAGTTTCGGACCTATAGAGTTTTAATGGTTGTGTTTAGTTTTAAATTTTTTTGAATTGATATTTGAGCTTAGGACAAAATCTACATAAGGTATGAAGATTTTGGTAATTTTTGGAGTTAGGATGCAAAATCCTTAAGTTAGGGGTAAAATGGTCATTTTCCCACATGTAGAGGGTAAAATGGTAATTTTACTCTAAGTTGATATTTTTTTTCATATTCCTAATTGTTAGTGGTTAAGTTCTAATTTTTAGAAATCACTACTTTCAGTTTCTCGTGATCGCACTTGAGTTTTATCTCGAAGCGCGAAGATCGAGGTAAGTTAACTTTTAACTTACTATCAGTTTAATGTGTATGAGTGATAAGTAAGGGAACTAAATTCTAATTAATCATGTTATCATATGTACCATGCCAAGTCATTACATATTTATCTGTTACACAGAATTTATTCTGTCATGAATTATTTATCTGTTACACAAGATATTCTGTCACGTAATGCTATACATTGCAAGTATGTCATGTTAAGTTAAGTATGCCATATGTTACATGTATTTCATGTCACCTAATATTCATTGTCACATATTAAGCCATGTTAAAAAATGTTGTCTGTTACACGGTATGCCATGTTACGAAATGTTACCTGTTACATGTATGCCATGTTATGGTATGCTGTCTGTGACATTTATGTCTCAATGTATGTCATGTCTGTCGTCTTACGTTCATGTCACGTTATGCTACGTCAGGACTTCTGTCTTTTATGTTACGTTCATGTTATGTCACGTTACGAAATGACATGTATGCCAATTAAGTTATTCAAGTCAATCACGATCCTAAGCGCTAGCATGGGGTAATATCCTAGTGGAACTCCTTTGTTCACGCTGGAGTGTCTAAATAGGTGTGAAATTCCCTGGGTTGACGAAGTACAGTCAACAGGTTGCGAATGGGGCCTAATTAGCTGGTCACCAGAGCGCGCCAGGCACTAACGCCAATGGTGCCACACATTATGTTACGTGTGTCCACAACAAGTGTGGCACAAACAAATAAGTCATGGTGCCACAACAACTGTGGAGCATACACTACGTGAGACACAGCAATTGTGACACGTAGAATACGTGGAGCCACAACAACTGTGGAGAACGTATTAACGCACTCACAGCTGGTATAGAAACCTGTGATATGATGCGGTAGCACCCATATGGTCACTTTAATGATTAAGTCTACTGAATAACATTCCAAGTTCAAGTCATGTTTCACGTTATGTTATGTTCAAGTTTATGTTCATGCAATCATGGTAATCCCATGAGACAAGAATATGTTTCAAGTTCATGTTATGTTATGTTCACGTTCACATTCACGTTATGTTCCAAGTTCACATTTATGTTATGTCATGCTCAGGTTCAAGTTATGTTCAAATTATACATGTTCACGTTCATGTTATGTTTCAAGTCCATGTTATGTTCCAAGTTCACGTTCATGCTATGTTTCAAGTCCATGATATGTTTCAAGTCACGTTCATGCTAAGCTTCAGTTTTAGTTTAAGTTATGCCAGTTATGTTATGTTGTATGTCAAGTTATGCTATGATTACCTATGATTTGATTATGCATTCAAGCTTTTACTACCATGCATGCATCATTAACCTGTGTGGAAGTTTCCTGTTAACTTGCTGAGATTTGTAATCAAATCTCACTGTGGTAGTCCCAACTACCATTCCCCCCGAATGGTAGATTTTGTTATAGGATCTGAAGGAGAATCAAGAATCGACCAACTGGAAATGATCGACTAAACATTGGTGTGACGTAGATGGTAGTACAGTAGTTACCACATTACTACTTGTATTTGTGGTGTTCAATCTCCAACACTCTTTTGATCACAATCATTTTGGACTAGTGTTGTGATCTCAGTTGTTTAGTACGTCATTATGTATGAAGTATGTTTTAAGTATTTGGGATATTTCGGTTTGGTGCATAGTATTGCTGAAGAAAAAAATTATCCGCTGCAAATATTGCATAATGCTAGATGCATGTTAGAAATATTGCATCTTATATGTCATGAACAGGGGCAGGTAACCTTGTGTTGCATGTCTCGACACTTCAAATGTTCGTTCGATCCCAAGTGGAATTTGGGGGTGTCACACATGTTATTTCATGTCACGCTATTTCTTATTCAGTTCACGTTTAGCTTTATGTCATGTTTAAGTTCTTGTCCAAGTCAGTTCACGTTCAAGTTCATGTCATGTCAAGTTTAGATTCAGTTCAGTCTATGCTCAAGTTCAAGTCATATCAGTTCATGCCATGTTAAATGCAAGTGGCTTCATGTTTATTTATGATCATGTATGCATTTATGCTTTTACTATCATGCATGCATCTTTGACCTATATGTTTAAGTTATTTGTTAACTTGCTGAGATTTGTAATCCAATATCATCGTGATAGTCCCAACTACCATTCCCCCTGGAATGGTAGACTGTGTCAAGATTAGGAGGTGCACCAGAGGTCAACTGACTAGAGACGATCAATTAGATGGCGACGGAACGACACAGAGCACATAACCTCAATGCTCCGATTTATCATTAGTACTATTGCATCCTTGATTGAGTTGCACGAGCTACTTAATGGATTAGCCTAGTAGTTACTTTAGTTCCTACTTGTACTTAAGGAGCTCGGTCTCTAGTACTCTTATGATTATATACCTTTTCGAACTCATGATGTAATCAAGAAGGTCTACTACCACTTTAATGTTATGGATTATATTTTAAGTATTTGGGATATCTTTAGTTTGGTGCATAGTATTGCTCAAGAAAAAAAATTCGTTGCAAATATTACATATTGTTATATGCATGCTAGCTGTATTGCATCCTTAGTTGTCATGAACAAGGATAGATAATATTGGGTTGTATGTCCTGAGGCTTCAAGTTCCATAAAATTCTAAGTGGAACTTTTGGGGCGTCACACCAAGCAAATCTTGCAACCCTATGCACAGCTTCATTACACATTCTTTCTACATGTCGAACTTCACGGCTGCTAAACCTTGCCATCAACTCCTTTGCATCCTTTATGACATTGCCTAACATAGACATGGATGGCTCATGCTATTGTAGGTCCTTTACCATGATCAGAGAGTCACTTTCAATTATGAGGTTGTTGTTTCCCAAGTGAACACTAAGTTCAGCCTTGCATCAAATTCGCAAATTCCAACGCCTTCTGCTACTTGGCCATCTCTGGAAAGAAACGACGATCGAATTCCTTCTTAAATCACTCCCAAGTGAGAGTAGCTACGTCCCCCAATTCAAGTACCAACAACTGTCTCTTCTTATTCTACCATTTACCAGCTTCTCCTTGAAGTAAGTGTCTGGCGTACTGAACTTTCTGCTATTTCGTAAACCCACTTATATCGAAGGTCCTATCCAAGTCAATTAGCCACTTGTTGGCTCTCAGGGCTCCTTCCATACCCATGAAGTTCAGTTATCTATACACTAAGAATCTCTCAAACGGACATCCTCGGTTATCTCCTCTAGGCAATTCTTGCCTAACATTATGTTCTTGCTCCATCTGGTTTCTTACCACTTCTGTCATTTTGGCGGATAGCTTCTACTGTTGCTTGTCCTCCTTCTAGTGGAGGGTTCCTAGCCTCCTGATCTCTCGATCTTGGAGAAGTTTCTTCACGTCGTCCACGCGCCATAAGTTCTTCTCCTCCTGATACGTATAAAACCAATGCTTATCAACCTCTTCTCATAGGAGAACTATCTCTTCTTCGCTTTATGTTCATGGCCTAAACTGTATACTTCGCTTCCACTCATACTTCCACAAAGATCCAAACCTATAGCTACAAGATTAAAGCATATAGCTATAAGATTTCAACCTAGTATCAGGTACCATGTGTCCCTAGGACGACTTGGGGGATTACCCAAAGACATAATTACTCTAATACCACCTCTGCGACGCCCTCAACCCCCACTTGGGATTGGACGACGACTGAAGTATCGGGACATGTAACTCAAGGCTTCACTCCCCCCCCCCCCTCGGTACATGACAATTATGATCCAATACACCTAATGATCTAGCAGTATGCAATAAATCGCAGCAGAAAATTTTCTCAACTGCATAAGACCGGTGGTAATATAACAACATGGTACTGAAGTGTAAGCATCCCAAAAATTTTAAACTTCATCATAGTACTTCCAAAATAGACATCGTTTTCAAAACTCTCCCAAAACAAGGGACCATCAAAAGTTGACTTCACAAAAAATCCGAGTTATTTCTTTTTCTACCACTATTTCCATGGTCATTTTTCCAAAATACAATTTTACCAGGCCATCCCTATTCGGCCTTGTCTTTGTTCAAAATTCTCCCCAGCTACTCAAAGAGTTGTAACACTTTAGTGATGAATTGGTCGGCGGCTTCCAACCTATCTACTAAGGATGGCTTCAATGCTCTCATCGCTCTACGGGGTCTCCTTGACTATCCGAGGAGTTGGCCTCTTGCGTTTCCCCATGGTCGTTCTCTTGCAATCTTGTAACAACTTTTACTATTTTGGGTGGGGAATGGTAGTGAAAACTATCATAGTGAGATTTTTGAGAAATCTTAGCAAGTAAACAAGCAATATACAATAGATAACATAAGCATATAAGAGCAAACCATAATGAATGCATGGACATGTACTTTGACATAAAACTTGACTTATGCAACATCGAATTTTTCAAAAATAACATGTAACGGAAACCTTTTAACCTCTTTCAGAAAACATCTTTTCATCTCTTCATTCTTGGTTCTTAAACATATAACACATCTTATGAGCTCGAGTTCTTGGTCATTCACATATCATATCATATCTTGTCGTATCATGTCATAACATGTCAAATCATATCGTGTCATATCATGTCATGTCATAACACGTCATATCATGTCATATCATATCATATTGTCGAGCTCAAAGCCTTCTTATAATTTATGGTTGGATACCTCACAGCTCCTCTATGCACCGTGTGCTCCCTGCTAGTTACCACATCATCCAACGGTCCTCTTGACCGAGGTGACGACGTCTTAGACTTCAACATACTTATTACGACAGTTCGCTTATTTTACCTTCACCGTATGACACCTACTAGCTTTAGGTGCAACCCCGCTCAGACATCCTTTCCACAAGGATCCATCGAGACCCGTCGATTGTACTTCATCGACCTAGGGGTTTCACTCTATTTTACACACTCTAAAGTGGATAGAAGCGTTCCACTAGGGCATTCCCTCGTCCTAGCATTAGGGGTCGTGACAAAATGTATACCAACTCATTTTCTTAAAAATAGTGCACAAACCCAATGCATGTGACATGGACTCATGATATGTCATTCCTTTCATGATCCTATAAACATGCATGCTGAAATCATTCAATTATGCACAACGATACACTCCACGCGTTACGGCTTGAAAATATTAGAACGTACGTAAACTTTATGAGTACAGACAAACAATAATGTTCAACGATTAACAAAGGGTAAAACAGATTCCCATCCTTATTCTCTATGCTTGGTCGAAACATATAACAAGTTGAAAACATGATTTTATCAAGGTAACATGGACTTACAACCTTTTACACATTCAAATTAGCATCCTTAAGCAAACATGGCATTTCAAGAGAAACCAAATAAAAACATACAATAATCAACATGGCATCATATACTTTAGGTAAAACTGAATATACATCATGGAAAGAAACTTCATCTAATCAAATGACAGGCAAGTACAAGTTCACATGTCATATGCATATATTATCTAAGAGTAAGTTGAAGGTCTACTTACAAAAATCCAACGAATGCAAATAGCAAGCTAAAAATATATTTCAAAGATTGTTAGACCAGGTCACACGAAAAACCCTAATCTTATTGGTGAGTGTGTGAGTCTATTATGTGGCTATTGAGGCCCATCCCTATGGTAAGAATACTGCCACACTTTCGGGCTCCTCAAAACTGAAACTCCATACAAGGCAAAAACCTTAACTTTCTAAGTGTAATGGTCGTGACTCACATTCTTCTTCAAAGTTTCATCTTTATTTACTCAAGGCAAGAAATATTTTGGATCCCCCTCTCCCTTTGAAGAGAAACCCTAGCTTTTCCAAGTGAGTGAGTGCATGTGTGTGTATTCGTGGGCATGAGAAACCCTTGAAGTCCAAAACTCCCTTTCTCTTTGGTAATGCATGTGTGTGTGAGAAACAAGTAAATGGTTCTTACCCTGTGTGCTTCTCCTCCTTGGGTGGCGTTGGTACTCCTTGGTGAGTTAGAATGGTAGTTGAAGGAAGATGGTTGGCATGTGGGTAATGTTAGGTTGGAGAGAAAGTGATGGAAAGTGAGAGAGTGTAGTCGTGTATCACCAAGACGAAATCTAAAAATGACCAAAAGAGTTCTCACATTTGGTTCCTACCTTCTTATAGGTGTCTCCCCCCCCCCCCCCCCCCCCTTGGAATACCAAGAGCCTTGGTGCATGGATGCCATTTGGCTCCTTGGCCGAAATGTCCCTTCATCTCCCTCATGATGGGATTATGTTGGAAGACTAAAGGTCTTCTTGGACAAGTGGTGTGTGGCCTCTCCAATCCGAAACCCCAATTCCCTTGGTCCCTCTTCAAGTGTCCAGGTTCAATGTACTAGGCGGCAAAAAGGTAAAATCTAAAAAATCCTAAATCAATCTGGAACCACTACAAGTGTGCATGGTTGCCATGTGGCAAGTGGGGTGTGTGTACATGCGGTTTGCCGAAAACCCTTTCACCTCCTTAAGAAAATCTCATCTCTTCCCTAGGTGGGTAGGTGGCATGTGCCTCTTGGCTTGCCCTTGTTGTCGCCCTTTGCACTTCCCTTTAGAAAGATTCTTCTAGAGTCTAGGTACATGTGCCTTCCCACGAGTCCTTTCCTATTCCCAAGCAAAACAAATCTCTTGGAACTCTAAGGCCCTTCCTCCATGCATGACAAGTGTCAATCAAGGTGGTTGGCTTGCATCTGGGGCGCGTAATCCCCATGGCCGAACCCTAGAAGTCCCTTAGTGTTTGGGCCATCTGATTTGTAGTGCTCCTAAGTGGCTCTTCGTCTTCTCAAATCATTACAAACTTCTTGGAACTTGCCAAAATCCCATGGGTGGCGTGTATGTCTCTTGGGTTCACCAAAACCCTAATCTTCTCTCACTCCCCTTGCCCTCTTTCACATCCAGATTTAAAGTGACCTAGAAGTTGCATATGGTTGGTGAGAGTGGCATTTTCATTATGTGTGGTCAAATCCTCTCTCTGGTCCCATCCTCTTACCTCCTTCTAGAACCTTTGTTTGTGCATGTTGGCCAAGTGTTACGTGTTACTACTTCCCTAGGTTTCCAATGATGAGTTTCTAGAAAACCAAAAGATCTTCCCTTGCCATGTGGCGCCTCCATCTAAACCATAAAGTTCAACTTAGGATTTTCAAGCCCTAATATATTGCTAGTGGTCGAAATCTCCTATGGGTCTTTCTTGTGGGCTTTCACGCCTAATACACCAATATCAAAAAATATAAAAATATCTCTAAGCATCCTCTATCACCTTGCATGACCTAACAATTATACATAAAATGTTCATGAAAAATTATGAACAAAGACTTGGCTAAGTCTGGGATGTCACAAACACTAATCTCACCTTCTCCACATTCCACCACTTGGTATGATGATCAATTAGACAGTCCACAGTTGCCTTATTGTCTCGGATCTCCTCTTCTCGCATGTTGTTGGCTAGATTAACATAACCAGGAATCCAATGATCCCTCCATATATTAATGGACTTACCCTCATCTACCCTCCATCTACACCCCAGTGCCAAAAACTTCTTGACTTCCCACACAAAAGAGGGATTATAGCCCAACTTGGCATCCAAGAACTGGACTCTTCGAAAGTACTTAGCTTTAAAAACTTGGTGGAGCAAAGTAGAAGTTTCTTGCATAATCCACCACCCCTGCTTAGCTAAGAGAGCATCATTGAAAGTTCTAAGATCCTTAAAACCCATTCCCTCAGCCTGTTTGGTCTCACACATTTTGGCCCAACTAATCCAATGAATTTTATGTTCCTCTTTTTTTTGGCCCCACCAAATGCTTACCATCATTTGTTCAAGTTCATGACACAAGCTGCCAGGGAGTTTGAAACAACTCATAGAATAAGTAGGGATTGAGAGAGCTACAACCTTGATAAGAACTTCTTTTCCACCCAGTGATAACATCTTCTCCTTCCAGCTTTACAACTTCTTCCACACTCTATGCTTGATAATAGAGAAGGCTTTATTCTTTGATCTACCAACCAAGGGAGGTAAGCTTAAATACTTCTCATATTGTAACAACCGATGCACCCCTCAAAATGACATTATCTCCTTTGCTTTACAGCATCCACATTCCTACTAAAAACCATTGCAGTCTTCTCCCTAGTAGCATATCTGTCTAGGAATTTTTAAACCTGTGAATCTTCAATAATAGCCTTACATAACAGAATATTATCATCAACAAATAGAAGATGTGAAATCTTAGGAGCTCCTCTGCATATTCGGATTGCAGATAATTGTCTTTCTCTTCCAGCTTGGTGAAGTAAAGTGATAAAACCTTTTGTGCACAGTAGGAAAAGGTAAGGAGACAAGGGTTACCCTTGTCTAATACCTCTTGAAGGTATAATAGGACCTTTAGGCTCACCATTTATCAGTACTAAAAATGTAACATACGCGATACACATCATCATAAGTGCAATCCATTTAGCTTGAAATCCCATCTTGCCCATAACAATCTCTAAGTAGCCTCATTCAACATGATCATAAGCCTTGCTCATGTCCAATTTAATGGACATGTTTCCATCCTTGCCTTGTCTCCTATTCCTCAAGAAGAGAATCATTTCATATGCTACTAGTACATTATCAGTAATGAGGCGCCCTGGTACAAAGGCACTTTAGGTACTAGATATAATATCATTAAGGATAAGTTGGAGCCTATTAGCTAACACCTTAGAAATCAGTTTATACATAACATTACACAAGCTTATAGGCCTAAACTCAGTAATTTCTCAAGCTTCCTTGTTTTTGAAATCAAAGTAATAAAAGGGTGGTTAGGAGTAGTGGGAAGAGTACCACTTTGCAAGGCCTGAAGAACAGCATTAGTGATAGCATCACGAACAATGTGCCAGTATTGTTGGAAAAAAATAGGTGACATTTTATCAGGTCCTGGGGCCTTAGTAGGATGCATCTGGTTAAGCGCAACTTTCACTTCTTTCTTGAACTCCTTCAACAACTCCTTGTTCATATCATCAATGACTCTTCCAGACAAACCCTCTAGAAAATCCATGTTACTGGTCTATTTACCAGCAGTAAACAAAGACTAAAAAGTAATTTAAAATCACTTGATCCCTTACTTCTTCAAATTGCCAAACTCCATCCTCATCCTTCAAGCATTTAATTCAATTTTTACTTCTCCTTTCGGAAGCTTTATGATGGAAAAATTTAGTATTACGATCACCCTCTTTTAGCCAGAGTGTTTTAGACCTTTGTTTCCAAAGGATTTCTTCCATTTCTAACTATCATTGGAGATTATCATGAGCAGCCTGATGAGCCTCCCTTCTAGAACAAAGTGGATCACTAGTTTGAATTTGTTGAAGTTCATCTCGAGCCTACTTATTTTTTTGTGAACGAAGCCAAACTTTTGTTTATTGCATGCTTCCAATCTCTAGCTATAGCTTGCAATTTTAGTAACAACATTGTCCATAGACAGTCCTTCATGGCCCCTTCCATGATCTAGCAATCACACCTTCACACTCTTCATCTTCTACCCACATAGCTTCAAATCTAAAAGGCTTTTTCTTGCTTCTCAATATTTCATTTCTCTCAAACAGAATAATTGGTAAATGGTCAGAATGAGCCACAGTTCCATGTAATACACCAACTCTCATTTGCCAAGAATCTATCAAGCCTTTCACTAATATTATTTTGCCTACCCCTCCTTTTGCACCATGTGAACTGAGAGCCCTCATAGCCAAGGTCACTAAGAAGGCAATCATCTAATAGCTGTCTAAATTCACTCATTTGTCTCTGATGCCTGTCTGTTCCTCCCAACTTCTCCTGTCTACACAATATCTCATTAAAGTCTCCAAAAACCAACCATGCTTGATCCCCTTCTCCCTTTGATCTAATAAGGTTCCAAGTTTCCCATCTTCTCTCAGCTTCAGGATTCCCATAAACACCAGTTAAATGCCACTCCATGCCACTATCAAGATCACAAATCATAGCATATATATGGTGTTTAGAGAAGCTTTTAATACTTAGTTGAACTCCTTGCTTCCACAATAGAGCAAGGCCACCACTTTTCCCTTCACTAGCAATTGCAAAACAACATTCAAGACCCACTTTAAATCTTATGAATTCCATTTGTTTCACAAATAAATTTGTTTCCTGAATAATCAACAGCATGGGAACTTCCTTCCTAACTAAGCCACCAAGTCCTAGAACTCCCCATGGGTTCCCAAGCCCACGAGAGTTCCAACTTATGGTTTTCATGACTCATGGCGGGGCTAATCAACAACCACCATTTGTGATTTTTAATTTTTTGATTCCTTTAATTCAACCTTTTGTATTTTCCTTCCTCTTTGTCCCTCTAATGGCTCAGAGCAATACAATTTTCTCTTCCCCTTAAAATTTCGATGCACTGGAATCACAACATTTGTGTATTGTGTATTTGCCTTCAAACGTTGCCATTTCCTCCCATTTTTGTTCCTTGTGGGCTTGATGAATTAGGCTAGTGGGCCTTCCTCAACAGCCCTCTTAGACCTCTTTGCATGTTCACCCTCAGAGTTTACGTGCATTTCCATTTTCTGCATGCACTCTAACTAATCTTTCTTCAATATGTCAGCATGTAACATATTTCCACCATCCATACGCGTCGCATTTTCTTCCATATGTCAGCATGTAATGTGGATAGCATCATTCATGTGATTATTGGATATCACTTGCTCTTTCGTTATCCCCTTCTTCTCTTGCTCAATAGTCAATTCTCCATCCATAATATTGTCCCCAGAAATCAAGTCCCACTTGCTCTTTCGTTATCCCCTTCTTCTCTTGCTCAGTAGTCAATTCTCCATCCATAATATTCTCCCCAGAAATCAAGTCCCAGGAATCTTGCATAACAGATTTACTCATTGAATCTTCCCTAACTCCTGCTGTGAATTCAACAGTCCTCCATTCCATGGCTTGATTTACACTCCATTCCATTACACTTCATTCTACTCTTCCCTTGTTTTGGCGTAGTCCTCACAGCTCACCCTTGTATAGTTGTAGATCATCTGCTCACCTGGTGTTAGGCAAACCATCCTTTGTCGCCTTGCATTGTTCTGTATCTGCCAAGCTCTCTACAATATGATGCTCGCCTTATTCCTTGACCAACTGCACATTGTCCGCTAGGCTATCTTCTTGTAGCCAATATTTTGCCCACGAGAAGGGATCTCTTCCCTCAGTTCGCTGTTGTCCTCACATATAGCACA
Organism: Juglans mandshurica; assembly: GCA_022457165.1. Classification (NCBI taxonomy): domain Eukaryota; kingdom Viridiplantae; phylum Streptophyta; class Magnoliopsida; order Fagales; family Juglandaceae; genus Juglans; species Juglans mandshurica. Next base: position 10,666,366 of record CM039629.1, on the reverse strand, counting down.
CGGGTTGGGCCTTACACGTGATTTGAGTCCATTTTTGTGGGCTTGGCCTATAGGTCTTAAGGTTATCTCTTTGATTCTATTTTGTTTACCTTTATGGTCCCCTTTGGGCTTAGAAAATGGGTTGGACATTTGACGGGTCTAATTGGATTCTAGGGTTTTCCTATAATCTCATGGGCTACATGTTTAATAAATTCTAATAGGCCGGGTTTGAGTTCAAAGTAAGCCCAAGTTGTCCAATAAATAATTTTGGATTTTTAAATAAATTATTGGGCACACTACCAATTAAATGGGGGCTCATCACTTAGTCCATAAGTATTAATTGAGCTTTATCCTAATTATTTAGCTCGATATATATTAGGTTCATGGCCAATTCAAAATTGTCCAATAAAACTCAAATGGAATTCCAAAAATATTTGTCCATTAATACCATAAAAAATCATCCACTAAACCATAACAGACCTTAAAATAAACTTGAGCCTATGAGCATAATTAAAATTCCTAGCCATCCTCGAGACATTATAAATTATATATTGTGGGCTTATTCAAATAGCACATTAAACCGAATCTAGGGCCGATAAAATTAAAACTCGTTCAGCTCTCTGTTCATCAGCATAATTCTTCATTTGGCATTGTGCATCTATTAAATTTTGCTTTAACAAATTAATTATCTGGTCCCTGTTGTTGAGAAACTGATTTGCTACTTCATTTGCAACTATGCCCGGAACATAGGACAGAAGAGTGGGTGGCGGGTAGCCGTAGACAGCTTGAGAGGGAGTCATTTTTGTAGCAGTATGATAGGTGGTATTATAGCACCACTCGGCCATTGGAAGCCAATGGGACCAAACTTTAGGCTTAGAACTTGCATAGCGTAAATACCCTTCCACACATTTATTCATTGTTTCAGTTTGGTCATCCGATTGAGGGTGATAAGCCGAACTAAAGTCAAGTGAAGACCCTTGCACACTAAAAATGGCTTTCCAAAAGGCACTCAGAAAACTTGGGTCCCTATCCAATACCATAGACCTAGGAAATCCATGGAGTTTAAAAATATTCCTCATAAACTCTTCAGCTACCACTTGAGCAGTATAGGGATGGGCCAAGGGTATAAAATGCCCATACATCGAGAGTCGATCGACCACCACAAATATTACACTGAACCCTTTTGAAACGGTTAAACCTTCCACAAAAACAAGTGATATATTAGTCCAAGGTTAGTTGGGAATGGGAAGTGGCTGTTACTCCAGCTGGGTAAACAGTCTCACTTTTCATGGCTTGGCAGGTATCACATTGCCTCACTAGCTTCTTGACGTCTTTTTTTCATACCTTTCCAATAAAAATCTAGTTTAGCCCTCTTGTATGTTTTCAAGTACCCCGAATGACCTGCTTGAGGGTTGTTATGAACAAACTGTAACACTTTCTTTTTAAAATCAGAATTTTCAGCCAACACAATTCGCCCCTTCTTTAGGATCACCCCCCGCCTTAGTGCAAAACCCTTAGGTACATTCTAATTTGACTGAAGCTGGTCCAATAACTCAACCAGCTCACTTAACTCTTGGTAGCTTTTATTAACTCTTCTAACCAAGAAGGGGTAGGAAATGACAGTATAGCTGCACACTCAGCCCTATTTGAATCTTCCATTCTTCTTGAGAGTGCATCCGCCACTATTTTCCTTTCCTCTTTTGTACTCAATAGAAAAATGATAGCCCATCAACTTAGCCACCCATTTTTTTTTAGCCTCGGTTCCCACTCGTTCTAGCAAGAACTTAAGTGCTTCTTGGTTAGTTTTAACAACAAAAGTTTGAGCAAGTAAATATGTCCTCCATTTTTGCACAGCTGTCACAAAAGCCAAAAGCTCTTTTCATAGGATGATAGCAACAATGTCTTTCCCTTAAGACGCCTACTCATGTAAGAAATGGGTTGTCCAGCTTGCATCAACATGGCCCCCAACCCAACTAGCATCACATTCAATGGTAAAGGGGGTTGTTAAAATATTGAAACCTCAATATGGGAGGCTGTGATACAGCTTGCTTAAGCTCCTCAAAAGCTCTCTTAGCTTCCTTATTCCACACAAAAGAATTATTTTTTAATAATGTCGTTAATGGGCCTGCTATAGTTCTATAGCCTTTTATGAACTTTCGGTAGTACCCCGTTAGCCCTAGAAATCCTCTTAGGGACTTCACATTCTTAGGCTCGGGTCACTCCAACATAGAGGTAATCTTAGAGGAGTCAGCCATTACCCCACTAGCATTAATGACATGGCCTAAATACTCGATTTCCCCCACTACAAACATACATTTGGGCCTTTTTGCAAATAAAGAATTCTGTTCCGGCAAGGATAAAACCTGCCTTAAGTGCCCCAAATGCTCCCCCCGTGACCTGTTGTACACCAATATCTCATCAAAAAATACAAGCACAAATTTCCTTAAATAAGGTTTGAACACATCGTTCATTAACCCTTGGAATGTGGTCGGGGCATTGATTAGGCCAAAGGGCATTACCAAGAACTCGTAATGCCTCTCATGTGTTTGACGGCCGTTTTGGGTATGTCATCCACCGCCACCCTCACTTGGGGGTATCCCGACCTTAAATCAAGCTTAGAGAACATCATTGAACCCGCCAACTCATCCAACAATTCGTTGATTACAGGAATAGGGAATTTTACCTTCACGGTGTCATTATTGAGTGCTCGGTAATCAATACAAAGTCTCCAACTCCCATCCGCTTTTCGCACCAATAAAACAGGAGATGAAAAGGGACTAGTACTTGGTCTTACAACTCCGGATTTCAGTAATTCTGCCACAATCTTTTCTATCTCCGTTTTTTAGTAATACGGGTATCGATATGGCCTATTAGCAATGGGTTGGGTGCCCTCCTTGAGGACAATTTTATGGCCATGTTTACGAGGTGGGGGTGTAACACCTCGCCTAAAAAGCTCCTTAGGTCTTGATCTTAGTAGCCTTAATCGTAGTTAATTAGGAGTTTGGCTATTTGAGAATAAGAATAGCTTTGGATATTTGAGTTGGCAAGAGGACCGTATACTTTGGGTTTAGAAGAATTATTAAAAGATTCTAGTGCAATATTGATTTTTGAGAAAAAATGAAATTTTTGGAGCTTGATTGGTTAGTAATATTATTTTGGAGAAATTTTAGTGCTTTATTAATTTCGAGCGTAAGAAGCCAAGAGGCCAATAAGGGAATGACACATGGCATATTGGATGGTTGTCACATTAATGAGCTAAGCAATTTGGGTTGAATATTTGATTGAATTGGAGAAGGCCTAAAGAGTGGTTTACTAAGGGCCCAAGCTTTTTGGGCATAAATGCTTAGGAGAGGCAATAAGACTTTAGGCCCCACTTGATGGACATGAGGACTTTAAGGCCCTAATGCACTAAGGATGTGATGGGCTAACGTTAAGATGTTAAAAAACCTTAAGCCCAACTTGGGAGATATAAAGTTTTAAGCCTATCTTGAAGGACACTAGAAAATAGGCCCAATGAAATAGACATAAGGTCATTGGGCCTAACTTGGGCCAAGACTATTCTACCAAACCTATACCATGCTTGCCCAAAGCGTTGTTTTGTTCTATTTCACTCTTCAAATTGAAAGTCCAATGCACCATACCATGGGTTTTCTTAAGCCCATGTCATACCCTAAGTACCCAAATTAATTTTTGAAATTGGTTAAGACCATTGATCAACTTACCCAAGATAAGTGATCTTTAAACCATTGTTTCGAAGCTTAATTTTCTATCTTAATCCTTTTTAAACCTTTGATCTGAAATTTTCTTGTTTTATTACTCAATTACATCACTCTTAGATCATATTAATACCTAAGATAAACCTCCACACATGTCATTAGAGGAAATGACATATTAAACCCCAAACTACACCAATCGGCACACGAGTGCCCTTTGTGTGCATGTACTGTTTTTCCCTTAAGCTCAATCTTTTTGTACATTTTCCTCAAGTGTACTATGGTACTTTAACACCCCATATGATCCCTTATAATCCAAACCAAGCCTTGGACGAAATTAGTTTCAAAAACCAAACTAAATAGACAACATTGATTACAACTAGGAAGCTAGTTGGATACAAACTGAATTGGTTGAGTTTCAACCACCCATCTGCCTTGGCTGAGCCACCATCCCATGCCACGTCCATCACCACCCAATCCCCAAGAGATCCTCATGACCATCATGAGATTTTGACTCATTTTTCCCAGCCAAAGAAAACACTAACCGAAATCTGCCCAAGGAAAACTACTCTTTGAACCCATTTGCTCATGTATGATGTTTGTTTGTTTTTCTTTCTTTTTTTCTGCACCATGACCAGACCAGCTTCTTTAGGCTCAATGTATCACCTGAATTGATGAGTGCATGGTGATTTTAGGCCACTAATCTCCCTACACAAGCTGATGAAGGCAATCTGAAATTTCAGCACCTTACACCACCACCCAAACCACCCAATCCCAAGAGTTTAGGCCAACGTCTCCTCCCCTTTGGCTACTTATAAATGGCTCATTCACCCCCTCATTTCCTCCACACCTCATCTCCAACTCCCCCTTGAGCATAGAGAGCCATCTCCCCCTTAGTTTTGAGAGAAACCAAAAGGTGAGTGAGTTTGAGTGTTCTTGGAAGTTCTTGTGAGTTCTTGAGCTAGGAACTTAAGTGGGCTATGAAATTTGTAAGTATTCTTTTCCAAGATCTTAGTTTACATTTCAAGTTGATATTTTAAGTGTTGAAGTAATTTTTGGATGAATGTAGAAAAGGTTACCATGCTTGATTCAAAACTGGGTTCATTAAGGATGGTTTAAGTGTTTAAGTTGTTTTAAGTAGAAATTTTAGTTATAGCATGTCTTAGCATATTTTGATATGATTTATTTATGTCTTAGAATGATCCTAGAATGTTTGGTTTTTTAGATTAGAAGCATGCCATGATAGGTTTTAATTCTACCTTGTGTTGACCATCAAGCTTGCACGGTTTTGATTAAATCATGCTTATTTTATGAAGTTTTGATTTATTTCATCTAGGCTTGGTCAATGAACATTTAGAAGATCTTGAGATTGGGATAATAATGAAAATACATGTTTTAGGTGAATTTTGAAAGCACGCCTTGGTGATTTAGGCTAAGAGCATCATGCTTGATTAATGGAGGATTAATGAAGATTAAGGTTTTTTGCCATGATTAAGTGTTGGGATAAACTTGCTTGCCAAATAATTGGACTTTATCATATCATTAAGGACTATAGTGATTGTTTGTGACTAAAGAGAATTTCATATGCATGCATTCATACGGATCAATAGTTGAAATCTCACTTAGGCATCAACTAGAGTACATGCAATGGGTTGGGAGTGTTTGAGATAGTTCCGCTTTGAATTTTATAATTATAAGAGTATGGATGGTTTTAGAATATAAAAAATATGAGGTCCATGAAGTTTGGTTAAATTTGAGATTTGTTTGCAAATAGTAAAAATTTAAGGCCTTAGTGGCAAATTTTTGAGAGTTTAGGGGTATTTTTGTAAATTCTATTTTTGAAACCTTTTGATTATGAACGTCTTCTGTAGTAGTACAAATCTTAACTTAGTATGAATTTGATTTCAGCAACTACAATATTTCCAAACTCAGGAAGTTGGTAAGTTAGCTTCTAACTTACTCTTGAATAATTTATTTATGATTCTTATGCAAACATCACATTCATATTAAAAGTCATTTTGAGCATGAAACATCATATGATACATCATTTAGCATTTGATTACTTATTTACATGACATGTGAAATTCTCACCATTTTTAGCATTCACATGAGAGCTTGTTACATATGCACATGTCATGAAATACATTTTTCAAGTATAGCATGAAAATGAATTTTTTCACGACCCCAAAAACTAAGATGGTGAATTATCCTAGTGTAACTCCTCTATCCACTCTAGAGTGAGTAAAAATAGAGTGGTAGCCCTTTGACGAAGAACAATCAACGGACTTCGAATGGGTTCATTTTAAAGAACTCCGGATCGAAGTCAAATGTTATGACACCTAATGCTGGTGGGTGTATATGTTATGATGTTGTTAAAATGTTATGATGATGTTATGATATATTATCAATGCATTGAGAACGATGTCTTCAAACGTAGTGTCAACATGAGTTGTGCTATGGTCACCGGCAGGTACTCACGGTGCATATGAGGAACCGTGTTGCTACCATACGTATGTTAATGATGGCTTTAATAACAATGAAATGTTATGATTTTTTAAAGCAATGAGGTATGAAATGTTCCCTTTCGAAACGTCATCCCTTTCGAAACGTCATGTTTTTGAAATGAGAGTGAAAATGTTCTCTGAAAGAGAAAGTGAATCAAAGTTTTTCTGAAAATGCTAAGGAACATGGATGGGAGATCAATACAATTTTTTTTTCTGCATAGCATTGCATGCATCTCATATTTATCATTAATCATGCATATTTTATCTCTGTGTAAGTTGGATGTTTAATTTACTAAGATTTTAAGTAAATCTCACCCTTGTGGACCCACTATCATTCCCCCCAGAATGATAGATGTTGTGTCAGGACCAGTAGAGGAAGAACAGGAAGGACCGCTAGATACAGATGGTTGAAGAAGAGCCAGACCATGAGCGAAGACTAGATATAATTTTGATTCTCATAAGCATTGTCTCTTCATACTTCAGAGCATATGAAATAGTTGATCTAACGATGGAACTTGGATTAAGCATTTTGTATTAAGGAAATTTTATCCATAAGTTTAAACTTATGATGGTTATTAATGCTATTGGGATGTTTTAGTTCATTTTGGCATGAGTTATAACTAATTAGTGTAATCCCCCGTATTCCGCTGCCATTATTGCATACTGTTAATTGCATACTAGGATACATTACATATTAACTGTCATGAACGGGGGTATGTAACCTTCTGTTACATGTCTCGACGCTCCAAGTTTATGTTACATCCCAAGTGGAGTTTAAAAACTCCCTCAAAACCAACCAACAACTTAACCAACTCATAATCCAACAACTCCATTTTCTGCCCCTTTCACTTCTTGGGTCATAATTTGTAGTAAAATACCCTTGCTCTTAGTCATGGTGGCCTTGAGCAACTTATGTCCATCCTCTACCACAGAGGGTTTTAATTCCAGCCCCTTTAATTCCACCAGTTTTCCTCCAATGGTAAAACTCATCAACAACTTGGAAAATTCCAAGTTATATAGTATTCAAAGTAACCAACCATTGAATGCTCGAAACAATGTCACAACCAACCAAATTTAACAAATGAAGAGAAGGTTGAAACACTATACCTTGCACCTTTAACTTCACTTCTTTGCATGCTCCACCACTCCTCAAACTTTGCCCATTGGCCACCTTAACATTTAAGCTGCTGGAAACATCAACTGGCAGCTTCAATTTTGCTATTAAGGCAAACTCCACAAAGTTGTGGGAGCTGCCCGAATCCACTAAGATCACTACTGGTTCCCCCGTCAAAGTTCCTAGTAATCGCATGGTGCTCATAGTGGGTGTTCCTGTAATGATTGCCAGAGAAATTTCAGGTGTCTTTACACCATTCTCAGCCACTTTTACATCTTCATTTTCACCTTTTTCTTCCATTGCTAGTTCCCTTTCTTCTTTATACCACTCTTCATCTTTGTGCAAAAAATTAATTCTAGGATTCTTGCAAGTATGGTTTGGGTGCCACTTATCACCACAGCGGTAGCACAAACCTTTTTTCTACTTTTCATCCATTTCAAAGGATGACCCCTACTCGTTCCCCCCCACTGTTTCTACCATTTATTGTTGTTTCCTTCCCCCGAGTACGGCCCATGGCTATAACTTCCTCCTCCCATTGAATTGCTTTTATCCTTCATAGGTTTGCTAGACTTCTTGGTGCTTACAAGATATTCTTCTTGTATCTTGGCCAACCCATCTGCTACACTTAAACTAACGGGATTGAATATGTGAATGGGAAGATGGATCTCGCTTCAACCTGCTGAGAAAATAACTCAGCTTGTGCACAGCGAATAGTCCCCTCAACCGATTGGAAAAAGCCTCAAAATGTGCTTGATACACTACTATAGAACCAGTTTGCTTCAACCGAGTTAAAGCCTCCTTAGGATCATCATAAGTTGTCGGTCCAAACCGAATTAGCATAGACCTTGCAAAAGTATCCCAATCTCGAAACTGGCCCCCCACCAAAGCCTCTTGGTAACACACAAGAGCTTCTCCATCCATATAATAGGAGGCCATAAGTAAACGGTGATGCAAGGGTGTTTGGTGAAACTCAAAATAGTGGTTGGCTTTAAAGAGCCAAGCTGTTCGATTGTGTAACAGCCCGCTAGAAATTCATTGGTGGAATTTCTATTGACTTTAGGAATCTCGTGAAAACCCCATAAGTTTTTACGAATCGATCAATTGCATAGGTTTTAGTTTGTCAACATAGTCAGTGTTATCACTCACTATGGTGCTAGAAATATAAGTTTTATTTATTTGAGGTGGTTAGAAGTGTCAGAATGCATTATGATCCACGCCATTAGACTCAGTGGATTATTTAGAATTTTATGACGCAATATCCTATTTTCATAATTCCGGACGAAACATCTGTTGGAAATTGTGAAATTATTTTTAAGGGCACTTCGAGGTTGAATTACGGTATAATATTTTCACTGTAGGTTAATATGAATATTTAGGAATTTTTAGTGTTAAGTTTATGATTCACTTTTTTGGAGTGAATAGTAACCTCGATAAGCACACCAATTGCAGTGTTTCAAAATCATAGTGTGGAATGTCCAAATTAGATTAGAGAAGTTTTATTTGGACACTTGGCAAGATCTTAGCCACACTTAGTGAATAATATTAGACACTTGGCACCATGAGGAATGTTTGTTGGATTTGAAGGAATCAAGGTGTGAGATCATGTCACTTAAGCAAAACCTTGTTTCATCTGCTCAACCAAATTGTGCCAGACCAAAGAGGTTTTCAATCCTAGTGAAACCCTAAATGGTGGGAATCCAATTGAAAGTCCAAAAGTTTTGTTGAAATCGAAACCCTAAACGGTTTCCCCAAAACCCTAAAGTTGGCCTCTAAAAATTTTCTAATCCGATTTATAGCATTGTGTTTAATCACTTGATTAAATCACTTCCACATGCTATTAATCCTCCAAATTTGTGTTAGAATATCATTATCCAACCTTGTTAACCTTGAGAAATTGATTGGACCAAGTGATATTGGATTTGGGCTTGATAGCAACCCAAACCCTCTTTAAACCCCAAAATTTTGGCCCATTCAGTTTAGGCCCATTAAGGCCCACGAATTTGGTCACTATAGAATTGCTTCATGAATAAGTTTTGTACCCTCACTTGGCTGGTCAGATCTTTACAAGAAGGGCCTAGAAGGTTCTAGAAAGACAAAGCTAAAGAGTCACCCCACTCTTTCACTCTCACACTCCACCTTGAGAAAAGATCTTGGTCTGATTTTTATGAGAAGAAAAGGCCAACACTCAACCATTCTTTCAGTCCTATCACTTTACATAGCTTGTGTAAGAAGCTCCCCAGTCCACTTCCCACGAAAATCAACTCTCCTTTACACTTTTCCTTCATAAAACACAAAAGACACTCTCGGACAGTTTTGCTTACCTCTTTTGAACGCCCGTTTCGAAGCTTTTGTAAGTGTTTTATCGCAAAGTTTCCTTCATGAACGTTGTTTCTTTTGGAGTCTAGTTTACGTGGATATCTTATTTTTTCCATTTGGAGATCATTTGTTTGGTAAAAAGTTGTTTAGACCCCAGAAAGGTCATTCTGGGCGATAAACTGGAGAGTGTGTTATATTTTGGAGTTTTTGACCAAGCTAATGAATAGATCTTGGTCCGAAATTTTATGGAGTAATGTTAACATGTGTATATGATTATTGGTTGAGGATTTGTTGCATGATTAAAAGTTTTGGTGAAATATTTTCTTAGGTCTAGAAACTTAGAAACTGGAAGAGGCAAAACAGTTTCTGTTTTGAGAAAGTTTAAATCTTTTATGGTTTAATCTTATTCCAATGGCTTTGATATTTTTATTGGAAGATCCTAAGCCTCTTATATACATGTTAAAATGTTATTTTGAATATATTTGATGTTATTTTCGAAGATATGAAATTTTATGCAATGAGGTATTCAGTTAGGCCAAAGTGATGATGTTCTTGGCTAAATTTATGTTTTGCTTGATGTTTAACCATGTGATCTTGAGTTTGAATCTTGGATCTGTTTTAGAACATCTTTTTAAACCATGTGATGTTTTGGTTTGAAGATCACATCTTTATAAGTCATGGATCAAGAGGTTGATCAAAACAAGTTAGAAACAAAATTCTGTTTTGAACTTAGAAGAAAAACCAAAAAGTTCAAGTATGGTTTTAGTGATTTTGTTGACTTTTGTTCATGATCAAAAACATGATTATTCTTAGGAATATGTTATGAGTATAGTAGCAGAAAAATTTTGGTTTAATCATGAGTTTTGAAATTTGAAAAAATTACAACAAAATCAAGGGAAATAGCCTTGTAAGTTTCGGACCTATAGAGTTTTAATGGTTGTGTTTAGTTTTAAATTTTTTTGAATTGATATTTGAGCTTAGGACAAAATTTGCATAAGGCATGTAAATTTTGGTGATTTTTGGAGTTAGGATGCAAAATCCTTAAGTTAGGGGTAAATGGTCATTTTTCCACATGGAGAGGGTAAAATGGTAATTTTACTCGAAGTTGATATTTCTCCATATTTCTAATTGTTAGTGATTAAGTTCAAATTTTTAGAAATCGTTACTTTCAGTTTCTCGTGATCGCACTTGAGTTTTGTCTCGAAGCGCGAAGATCGAGGTAAGTTAGCTTTTAACTTACTATCAGTTTAATGTGTATGAGTGATCAGTAAGGGAACTAAATTGTATACACGCATGTTATCATATGTGTCATGCCAAGTCATTACATATTTATCTGTTACACAGAATTTATACTGTCATGAATTATTCATCTGTTACACAAGATATTCTGTCATGTATTGCTATACATTGCAAGTATGTTAAGTTAAGTATGCCATCTATTACATGTATTTCATGTCACATAATATTCACTGTCACATGTTACGCCATGTTAAGGAAATGTTGTCTGTTATATGATATGCCATGTTACGAAATGTTGCATGTTACATGTATGACATGTTATGAAATGTTCTCTGTTACATTAATGTCTCGAAGTATGTCATGTCTGTCGTCTTAGTTCATGTCACGTTATGCTACGTCAGGACTTCTGTCTTTTATGTCACGTTCATGTTACGTCACGTTACGAAATGTCATGTATGTCAGTTAAGTTATTCATGTCAATCACGACCCTAAGTGCTAGGATGGGGTAATATCCTAGTGGAACTCCTTTGTTCACGCTGGAGTGTCTAAATAGGTGTGAAATTCCCTGGGTTGACGAAGTACAGTCAACAGGTTGCGAATGGGGCCTAATTAGCTGGTCACCGGAGCGCTCCAGGCACTAACGCCGATGGTGCCACACATTATGTTACGTGTGTTCACAGCAAGTGTGGCACAAAAAAATAAGTCATGGGGCCACAACAACTGTGGAGCATGAAGTATGGGGCCACAACAACTGTGGAGCATACACTACGTGAGACACAGCAATTGTGACACGTAGAATACGTGGGGCCACAACAACTGTGGAGTACGTATTAACGCAGTCACAGCTAGTATAGAAACCTGTGATGTGATGCGGTAATCGGCAGGGACACACGGCTCAAGGGGACCCGTGTAGCACCCATATGGTCACTTTAATGATTAAGTCTATTGAATAAGATTCCAAGTTCAAGTCATGTTTCACGTTATGTTATGTTCAAGTTTACGTTCACGCAATCATGGTAATCCCATGAGACAAGAATATGTTTCAAGTTCATGTTATGTTATGTTCACGTTTACGTTATGTTCCAAGTTCACATTTATGTTATGTCATGCTCAGGTTCATGTTATGTTTCAAGTCCATGTTATGTTTCAAGTTCATGTTATGCTATGTTTCAAGTCCATGTTATGTTTCAAGTCACGTTCATGCTAAGCTTCAGTTTCAGTTTAAGTTATGCCAGTTATGTTATGTTGTATGTCAAGTTATGCTATGATTACTTATGATTTGATTATGCATTCATGATTTTACTGCCATGCATGCATCATTAACTTGTGTGGAAGTTTTTTGTTAACTTACTGAGATTTGTAATCAAATCTCACTGTGGTAGTCCCAACTACCATTCCCCCCGAATGGTAGATCTTGTTACAGGATCAGAAGGAGAACCGGGAGTTGACCAACTAGAAACGGTCGACTAAGCAATGAGGTGACGTAGATGTAGTTACCTCAGATTACTACTTGTATTTTGTGGAGTTCAATCTCCAACACTCTTTTTATCACAACCATTTTGGACTAGTGTTGTGATATCAGTTTTTGAGTATGTCATTATGTATGAAGTATGTTTTAAGTATTTGGAATATTTCAGTTTGGTGCATAGTATTGCTAAAGAAAAAAATTATCCGCTCCCAATATTGCATAATGGTAGATGCATGTTAGGAATATTGCATCTTATATGTCATGAACGGGGGCAGGTAACCTTGTGTTGCTTGTCTCGACGCTTCAAATGTACGTCCGATCCCAAGCGGAATTTGGGGGCGTCACAGATTGTCTCCATGGAAATGGGGAAAATCAAGTTTGACTCCCCTCAGATTAGGCCTTCTGGGGTCATTTTGGTCGTTGTCATTTTGGAAATGGGGAGGGTCTAGGTGAGGATCAATGTGAGGATCTCTGTTTTGGGGATTTTGGGGGTTTTCGGCTAAGACAATGGTACACATCCGGTCATTTAACTGTTGTATATTTGTTTTCAGGTCTTCCATGGTTTGGTGCTGATAAAGGTTTTGTTGCTAGATATCATGGACTTGTTGTTGGAGGGCATCATATTGTTGATTTTTTGAGCGAGGGTTGTCTGCCATAGGATCGGTGGACTGATACCACTTTTAAGACTCTTGTGATTGCTATTTGTATCCAGGGAAGGTGATGGAAAGGATGAAGATGGTTGCTACAGGGGAATAACAGAGTGCACGCCAATTGTTTGATAAAATGCTAGCAAGGGAAATCACATTGTATTGCTATGGGAGTACTTCGAGGGCTCCCAAACCTCCTTACAGAAATCGTTCTACAATATTCCAGATGCATACAATGATTTCCTTCCTTGCCTTAAGACGTTGGCTCTCTAATAGAATTGAGAATACTCTAAACTGACCTTGACAGTCTAAAGATCATGACTGACGAACACATTGTTTGGAATCAAATACCAAATGCTACATTTACAGACTCTTTATTACAGACCAAATAAAATGGTGCGTAAATTGCATTATTGAAAACCATAAACGACAGCCCCTAGTGAAATGGTGTGCCTCACTCAAGCATTTGACTTCCTACGACGCTGTAATACCTGAGTCCTACTACGTAGGTCCTTACGTCATTTTATTAATTCTTTAAGTTAAATATTTTGAAATAAAGATTTTTATTACTTTTAATTATTTTATTTTAAGATGAGTATGCTTTATTTTTAAAATATGATTTATTAGAATAAATCAAGGGTATTATTTTTAAGACTTTGAAATATTTTCCATTAAGCCTTTTAATTTTATTTATTTAAGATATGGCCCAATTAATCTCTACCATTGGATTGGTAGGTGAAAAGTAAACTTCAGGTGGATAGATCTCCACCATCCATCTTCCAAGTTTATGTGATAAGCTTTGACCAAGCAACTAAAGCTCTTTATCCCTTTTCAATCGTAGGCTTCTAAGGTAAGCCATTAAGTTCCTTTGACCCATAAGTTTCCTAAGGAAGCTATTGCACCCATCGTCTAAGGCAAGTCAACAAAAGAGAAGAAAAACCAAAAACTATCCTAAGGCATTCCATCCTTGCACCCGTCGGTCAAAGCTACACATAAAGGTAAGAGTTAAAATCAATTCCCCTTAGTCCCCTTAGTCCCCTTAACCCGTCGACCCTCACCCCAAGAAAGAAAAAGAACAAGTCTTCATCTTTTTCCCCAAGCTAAAGCTGACCCTCTCTTCTTCTCCTCTCTTTTGTTCTTCAAGAAACCAAACTCTACTCGTCTCCTTCAAGCCAAGCATCTATTTTTCCTTCTTCTCAAGAGAAAAATAGCAAGGTAAGAGTACATTTAATCATCCTTCTCCTTTGTGTATTTCGAATTTAGCCATGGCTGATCAAGTGAGTTTTCTTTTGATGATATTTTATGTTTCGGATTTGGGGTTTAAAACAGTGATATCGTGTTGCTCTTCATCCACACGGTTATACCTCTATTTGGTCTTCCACTTGTGTTTTGAAAGGGGCTAAGAGCTTAAGGTAAAAATTCTAATTTGACTCATTTATTATTTATGTGATTTGGAAGCCAATTAAGTTGTTTTAGCTTGTGTTTTGATGAAGTTAATTTCCTATGTTGCAAATAAATATGTATACCCTGTTTTTGGCCCAAACCAAATGGTATTATAGTTGTTTTGCTATGTATTTTTCTATATTTCAAAAATACCATGTTGTTATTAAAATTAGTTTAATCATAGGTGATGATTATAGTAATTTTAAATTATATATGTTGGTATCATGTGCCTTGTGTTGAGATTTGGTTGGTAATGTATTTTTAGGATGCTAGAGGTTTGGTTTAAAGGTTTTTCTTGGGTTCTATAATTTTATATCTTGCTTTTGAAATGTATTAAGTGAGTAAATCATAAGCTTAAGTGTTTAAAGGTTTTAAAGTTTCTTAATGGGTAACCTTGCTATACTTTATGCTACTTTAATTTTAAATGGGAGGTTTTATATAAATTATTTAATATATTGCTTATGTGAATAGGTTATAGCTTAGTTAGTTTAGATATAAGGGATTAATTGTGCATGAGGTATTATGATATGCAAAACTGTCCAAGTATTCCTAAGTCCATGTCATGCCATAAAAATAGCCCATTTATGTTGTCCTTTGTTTGGTTAAATTCTACCAACCCAAGAGTTCAAAATATTGATGAGCTAACATTTTTATAATGAGGGACTACAAGTTGATTAAAGGGCATGTTCCCTAAGCTTGTTTAGCCTACTTGAGATGCCTAAATCTATTTTAAAGCCCATTGTCGAGAATTCCAGATTTTATCTCCTAATGTCCATAACCCAAAGTGAGCTTGAACCAAAGAAACCTTGCTTGAAGTCTATGAATTCTTAACTACTTTTCATGTAAACTTTTAAAATAATCATTCCATGGACAGCTAGCATGTCTTAATATTTAAGTTATTTCTCTTGTAAGTTGATGTGAGGAGGTAGTCATCGGGTTAATGCTAAGCATATAAGGGACGGTAAATTGTAATATCGTGGCCTTCTCTTTTAAAGGGAAGGCCAAAAAATATTATGTGTATTAACACGCTTATGCTATTTATTGGAATAGGACCTATATGGATGATGGGAGTATCGAGGAGCATAGAGGTAAGTAGCTGTGACCATGCTTCTTACACCAAGTTCTCTTTTTGAAAGAATGTCTCTCTCTTATTGTAAATGTTCTTCTAAATAAAAGAGTAAATGAATATATTATGTACAAGCCCTTTCTTGATAGCCCCTGTTAAGCACCCTATTGATTATAACTGTGTGTATGTGTATAAGGTAATGCATGCACGTATGTTCTAAGTCATGAGATTTCTATACATGCTCTCTCAATAAACTTATTGATTATTCATATATGTAGTATAGCATGAAAATGTATCTTGTTTATAAAAATACATGTGCATCAAAGAAAGAAAGATGATGAAAATGTTTTTATTGCAAAAGAAAGGAAATGAATGTCTCATGCCTTATGCTTCAAGTGATGCTTTAAATGAGTTTTAAAATGTCCCTATGGATTGATGCTTTAAATGACGCAAAGAAAGTGTTTTAAAATGTCCCTATGAACTTATGTTTTATGGATGCCATGGAAAATGATGTTTAAGCTCATGCTTTTAAAATGATGTTTCTTCATGAATGCACTGTTAAATGAAAAGATGATGTTTAAGTTCATGCTTTAAAATTACGTTTTCCTTGAATGAACTGTTAAATGAAATAGGACTAAAAAGAAAGGACTGCCATGAATGAAAGAAAGAAATGACTGAATGAATGAACGTTTTATTGTATGAAAATATGTAACGGCCATATGAATGAAAATGGTACCAAATGAATGGGCAGATCGCAATGCTGGGTAAGTAGTACTAGTAGTGCACCTAGTGCTACCCCCCATTAAAGGGATTCCCAACTTGTGGCCACGGGCAGAATCCAGGTCCAAAGGTAGACCACTAACCCCAACACACGGGGCGTAATAGTGTGCACCGGCCAAAGAAAGTGAAACATGAAAGCATGGTTATTTCTTAAAATGTTTATACATGAAAGCATAGTTATCTCTTAAATGTTTATATATGAAAATATGGCTTACTCCTTAAATTGTTATGCATGAAAGTATTTTCAAGAATTAGCAAAAATGTTTATGTATGCATGTTTTCAAAAGAAAAGAATAGATGCCTAGTATGTTCAATGCATTGTGTACTACTTACTAAGTATTCGACTCATTTTGTTTTAAATGTTTTAAACGTCCAGGTAATGACAAAAAGGCTAGGGAGCAAGGCATTACTGCAAAGGGAGAGGCAGAAGTTTAGGATCTTCCCTAACTAGAACAGTTATGTTTATGGATGATGGGTCATATTTTATGAACGTATGGACTCTGAGAGTCTTTTATGGATGAATGTTCGAATAGAATGTCTATCAGGTGTTCCCTTTATTAAGTTATAAATTTAGAGTATACGTGTGTCATGTCCATGCCGATCGCATGTTATTAGAAAAAAGAAAAAGAAAAAGAAACAAAAAGGACAAGTATGTATGTCGCGATCCCGCCCTTCCCGGGGCGGGGTTGTGACAGATGTCGTTTCTACTTCTTCACTTCGACAGATCCACTCAAGCCCCCTTTTCTTCAGTTCTTGTACCTCTTCCTTCAGCCTCCATGTCAGAACCTTAACATGGTTGGTGGTGCTAGCTCTCGTGCAAAAACCCTTGAGCATTGACAAGTGGTCGTGCGTGCGTTGGGTGGCTTCCAGCCTTTGCTTCGTGGCCTGCCTCGGTGGGTGGTGGTGTAAGGGACTGCTTGGCGACGCTAAGGAGGTTAAATGGTGGTTAGTCCCACCTTCATGGTGGTTACCGGCAAAATTGAAGACTTCTCATGTTTTATGTACATATCTCGCATTGTGCAAAATTAAGCCTGTAGCCCGTCCATCCTTAAGACAATCCACCCACTTGAATAAAGTTGGGTTGAACTTAACTTCAGCTTGGACATCATCCAACTCGACATTTATTTGGTGAAATCGTAGCCCAAGCTAAAGGTCACATAATAGAAGCCTTCGTTCTTTCTCTTGGGAATTTCAAACCCCAGCTTCAAGAAGCCTTCGTTCCTCCTCTTTGTATGTTACAGAAGCAATAGCAGCCTTCTAATTAAACATCTGTAACACCCCACTCCCTACGGTTGGGAATAAAGTCAATTTTAGAATTTCTCGAGACCCAGAGTGCTACTAAACTGAAATTGACTTAAAATAATTTTCTTTTATTCTAAGGGAAGTGCCAAATACAAAAATTTCTTATAATAAATAAAGTTGTTTTGTATTAAAATACTAAAATCATAAATGACAGTGCACAGAAATATTTATTAAAACTTCTCAAAATCTTTGCCATAAAAATTATAACTTAAAATCTCTAGAATGATCTAGGTCACTTTCACACCTCACTGGACTAAGTCCCGTTCTGCAACTCTACCTTCATAAATATTCTGACCTGTGATGGTTTAAAAACATAAAAGTAAACTAAAATGAGTTGATTACTCAAAAAGAAACTCATGATAATGTAAACATACTTAATATAAGGTTTTCATAAAATATTTCATGCTGAGAAATAAAATCATGACTAATTATACTGATACTTATAATATGCATGACTGATTTATCTGAACTATCTGACTCATCTGACTGATATGACTTACCAATACACTTAACCTTATATGCAAGGTCGTGAATCAGTCCCACGTCTCGCGGTTGCAAGGGGTGCCATTGATAGTATTCTTGCATACTATGATGGACCACGCTTGAGTCCGTGGCTTGCACATCTACCCTGAAACTACATTGGTACCATGCATCGGATTGACCATCTGATTAACTGTTCTGAGTTTATCTTACACTTGATCTTATGAAATTTTATATTTTTTATGCAACATGAGATGCATAATACATACATATATAACTATAATATGCAGAATGAAACATGATGAATGATGTGCTTGCAAATATCATGACATGTGTGACTTATAAATTGGCTTCGAAAGAACTGGTTTTATAATAACATATATAACTTGCTAACATATGCTAATCCTAATTTATGTTCAAGCTACTAACCTTGTAGTGTTGCTTCCTAAAATTTATGACAAATAGATCATAATGTTGGAGTAGGTATCTTGGATTCGGCCGCTGTACTTATGGAGGTTTATGATTTTTTTCAAATAACACATGGAATGGAGATATTTACAGAGAGATTTGGGAGAGGGTGCTAACGAGTTTGAGTTGAACTTGGTCACAATCATCCAAGAAGAGAGTTTGAATTTAAAAACATAACCTAGTAGTTCATTCAATGTAGGATTGGTAGTGATTGAGACTGCATATGGGACTTCAATCAGTGATGATTTTAAATTGAAATAAATTTCTGATGACCGATCTTTAAATTCTAAAAGGATTCTAACTCCTTCAATAAATAATAAAAGGGATTTAACCTAGTTATTGAACCTAATATCATAATCAACATCAATAATTTATCGCTCATGGGAAAATTCAATATAGTCCATTAAATATAATTTTGGCCCAATAAGAATTATCAATATTTCGACCGTAGAATTATTGGTTTGGATCGTTACGAGATTGATCTGTCAAAATTAAACATCGATATGTCAAAATCACAATGAGAATGGGTGCTATAGAAGGGCGAGGAAGGCCCGGAAGAATGGTATATGTAAGGGCAAAGAATAGCACCCTTCTCATATGAAAATCTCGCCCATATAGTTTGAGATCCCTCGTCTTCTCCTTGCAGTTCAAGCTCCCGATCTCGAGGTTTGCCTGCATCACCATGTCGCCCGGGCTCAGCCCAACGTCATTTCTCGAGTCCCCTATACTCTTTTCATGCATGAAGGCTAGGTTTGGTTTGGTATCTTTTTGTTTAGGCTTCTTTCCTCGAAATGTAGTGTAGCTTTGGATAAGGTTTGTGCTTGTTGTTTGCTTTCCAAGAAAATGTAAAAGGTGAAGGAAGCGGTGGAAGATGAAAAGGAAAACAAGCCTTCGCGAGTTCAGAAGTGAGGCCATTATTATAACATTTTACTTGCCCACTACTTGTTCTTATTTTTTATTAGTCAAGAGTTTCTCCTTTTCTTCTGGACCCTTTAAAGAGGTGGAGTTCGATGTTGTGGTGTTGGAGATTTTCTACTAATTTCTAAAAGATATTTTCTTATTTCCATATAAATCTTGTATATATTTTTGAAAAAAAAAGGGTCCAGTACATCTACGGCCCCAATAGTCCATACTGTAAGGTAAGAGAAAATCTTAGCTATATATAATTCTAGGATGCCATGGATCGAGTTTGTACTTGTTGTTTGGTTTCGAAGAAAATGCAAAGGGGAAGCAGTGTTTTTCTTCAGTATTTTTCTTCGTTCATAGTATTTTTCTCATCTTTCTTTTAATCTCAACATTCTTGTAGATATCAATATGATGAAAATTGTAGAAAAGATTAGAAGTTGAAGCTTTGATTAGGTGGAAACTAAATTGATGTTCAATTAAAAAATTAGTACAAGGACCATTTACCTGATGAAGAAGAAAGAGTGTAGGATTTTTAATTTTTTTTTTTTTAGAAAAAAAGACCAAGTCAGGTCATACGGGTTTGACCCGATTTTGTTTAGATCGGGTCGGTTCGGATTCGTTTAGTGTTAAATGAAGACATTTGGGTCGGATCGGGCACAAACTCGATTGTACTAGGTCAGGTTACAGGCCTACAAGTTGGCTATTGAACAGCAGCTAGGTCAGGACTGCATGGTAGTGCAATCCATTAACGTGAAACCAAAATGCAAACGTGCGACGTGTGTGACGTGAACTGTGGGTGAAACAAGGACGAAGTCGGGAATTATGGAGAGGGGACTGAAGGATATATAAATATTGAGAGTGCATATACACAAAAAGATTATACAAAAGTAAACTCACAAAGTGACGTGATTTTATGTTATTTATTAGATCTACTTTATAATAAAACATAATTTTACAATTTAACATACTACATCAATGTATGTCACTTCGTAGATTTACTTTGATGTAATCACTTTGTGTTTAAAGTATTTCTAATAAATATTTGTATATAATGCACATTCAAAAATTACATAAAAGCGTGCATATATATAGTAAGTTTCAAGTTTGAATGTAAAATAAAAATATTTAATATGCAACTTGATCTCAATGTTCTTTCAACAAATAGAAGTCATTAATCATCACATTCATTATTAATGAACATGTATATGATTTATAGAGAATAAAAATATTTGAGATTTAAAAAATTAACATCTAATACTCTTTCATTACAAAAGTCTCTTCATTCTTATTTGGATGGGTGAAGAATCTGCAAATTGTTTAGGATAAAATTAGTTTAAAATTTTATTATTAAAATAAAAGTTGAGATTTTTAAAATATGAAGTCTGGACTCTCGCCATTAGCCGCATGTCTCATGTCTCACCTCCTTAGATTCGTCTATGGGTGCAACGTAAGACGACAGGGGCTTACCTGGTGGCTTGGGCGGCGCACGGGGAAGATAGGGTGGTGGTAAGGGCTGGAGGCTGCTGGAACTGATCAAGGGAAAGAAACCTAGGGCTACAGCAGGATGCATGCGACCTGGGCGTCCGTTATGTACGTCTATATATAGCAACTGGGTCAAGTTGCTTGATGCGGGTCACGGGCTTTTGGGTCATGGTTCCTTATCACCCTATTCTAATGGGCTTGGGTCTTTGTCTTGGTCTTGTGTCCTAAGCTACATCTTAACGGAATATCATCTCCAAACCAACTTTAAGCCCAAGAGTTGTACCTTGAAATCCCCCAAGGGTCAACTTCTAACCCTTTTCTAATTAATTTCAATAAAATAATTAAAGCCTAATAAAAATGTCCAAACCCTAACTAGGTTCTAACAATAAAATATTTGAAATAAAATAATCAAAATTACCTAATAGATTAGCTAGCATAAAATAATGACATCAACGTCCAACAACTACTATAATTAATAATACAATATAATAAATAAATAATTTTTTTCTAAACTATAATAGGGCTTACAAACTTGCTACCTACCGACTGAAAGGGATTTTCAACTTATGACCACGGGCGGAGTCTGAATTACAAGAACTTCTAACTCTAACGCGTGGGGAATAGCAATGTGTAACAATAATAAAAAAAAAAAGTGATAACAATTAATTGTACGTTTAGCTGTTTTTAAAGAAACTACAAGGAAAGAGTTTTTTAAAAGCAAAAGAAATGTTTGTTAGAAAGAAAAGTCACCTTGTAATGTTTTTCTAAAGACCAAAATGTTTGATTTAAGATATATAGAGGAATGAAGAATGTTTGACTAAAGGATGCTTCTACTATGTTGCCTAGCTTTGACTGTTGGACATGCCCCTAGTACAAATTGATTTCTTCTTCTTTTTTTCCTTTTTCTTTCAAACATCTTTTAAATATTTTAAAAAAAATTAATAAAAATATAAATATACTAATTGTCACTTCCTAAAGTAAAAAAAAATTAAATAAAATAAAAAAATTACATGAATGGTCAAATTGAGTGGCCAAACTTAAGCAGCATAGTATCATTTTCCTTTACTAAAATCTATTTTAATGAAAACTCCTATGTTCCTTTCATTACAGTATTTCTGAATAAGTTCCTGGATAACAAGCCTAAGGATTTTTTTATTGATGATAGTGACGACATTGACTGTGACCTTGATACGGAGCTGGATAAACAAATTAATGTTTACTAAGTGTTTGGTTCATTTTGTTTTTAGTGTATGCCCATCCTAAGAACAAAGAAGAATGAAGCGTTAGAACGGACATGACTCAAGTAAAGGTTATAGAAGACTAAGGGCCCGTTTGGATATTTAGAATATCTTAATATATTTGTGAATAGTAGTTAAATTATTTGAGTTAAGATATCTTATTGTGTTTTAAGAGATGAAAGAGAAAAAATTAAATAAAAATAGTATAAAGTTTAAAAACTATTTGAATATAATTTTTTAAGAAATTTGAAAAAGTAATAGTCCTTTGTATTTTATTTAAGAGTTTGGAAAAGTCGTAATGATTAGATGAAAAAGTTAAAAATTTAAAATTGAAAGTGTTTTATTAAATGATATTTGGAAATGAAATATTTGAGAATATCTGATAATACTTTAAAACAGTTGTGTTGCCAAACGGACCATAGTTTCATGAAATTTATGAACTTATGTTCTTTTTTTTTTTTTTTTTATGAACTTATGTTCTCTAAAAGGACTTCGTGATATCATTTTAATGATTACTACAATAAAGTCTTTTTAAATTTTCAAAGAATGCTTGATGTGTAATTACGGAATCTTTTAACCTGGTAAGGAAAAGAAAAATTCTAAGAAATGAATAATTTCTGCTTATTTTTCTAAAACTATGTTTAAAAAGTCCTATTACAAGGATGATCATGGGGATAACCTGCTGCTCTTCTTGGGCCGCTGATGATTTGAGATCCCCGTTCATAAGGCTAGGGAGACGACTTTCTTAAGTGAACGTTCTCTTGGGCGAGCATCTTCTTGGGCCAGCGACTAGGGGTGTAAATTTAAATCGAAAAATTAGAAAACCGTAACCGGTCCGATCCGAACCATCCGGTTTTGAACCGGTCCGGTCTGGAACCGGTTCCTATAATATGAAAACCGGCCGGATTTGGTTCGGTTTCGGTTCCGTAGTTTTCAGGACCGAATCGGACCGGTTGGAAAAAAAATATATATAAAAATTAATTTTATATATTATACAAAATATTTTTTATATATAAGTTTTATATATAATATATAATTATATATTAAATTTTTATATATAATATATATAATTATATATTAAATTTTTATATATAATATATATAATTATATATTAAATTTTTATATATAAATATATAATTATATATCATATATGAAATAATTTCATATTATAATTTATAAATTATAATATGAAATGTTAATCTTAAATATGAACATTTGTAATTTGTTTGATTATATATTATTAATATAATTATATATAAGATAATGTTATTATAAATTAAAAAATAAAAGTTTAATCTTAAAGATGAAAATTTAATTGATCATATGCTTTAAACATAAAATATATATTAAATTATTAAAAACATTTTATTATAAGAAGTAACACTTTATTATATATTTTTTACATTTTAAAAAAACCGGAAAACCGGATCTGATCGGACTGGACCAGAAACCGATAAAATCGGAGGTACCGGTTTAGGAGGGTAACTGAGGCGTAATCGATTTTGAAAAATGCAAAATCAGTATATACCGGTTCGGTTCTAAATTTTGTCCAAAATCGGACCGAACCGGACCGGTTACACCCCTAACGAGGACATTCTAAAACGAGCACTCTCTTATGCGAGCATCTTCTTAGGCATTTTCTTAAGCCGACTGATCATGGGGTAAAGATGAGATCTCGACATACATTTTTAACCTGTCCGTCAAGAGTGGTCACTCGGGTTCCGGTCTGAGTATTCAGGTATATCCGGGTCCAGAATCGGATTTTAAATCAAGATGATCCTGGGCTGGTGCCCAGATGAAACCGAATATTTTAAATCCGAAAATCTGGGTACCATGTTCCACCCAAGTTCTTTTAATATATAAAATCTTATATTTTATTAAAGTTTTTTTAAAAAATAATGTTGAAAAGCATAACTTTTTTTTATACAAAATCCTATATTTTATTAAAGTTTTTTCAAGAAAAAAATCGATGTTGAAAAGCATAATACTAATGCATTGAACATTGTCCATAATAATAAAAATATATAAAAATGGAAAACTAAATTTTATGTCAAAAATAACTAAAGTTATAAACAATTAATTACATTTTTAACTAATGCATGTAAAACAAAAATAAGGAAACCAATATTAATCATGTAAAATGTAATGCCCCAATCCCGAAAATCCGAAGAGTTAGCACCTGTAACACCCAAATCCAACACAAAACTCACATTTGAATATATTTTTTTATATATATATGAATGAAAAGTTCAATTGGATTTTGTTGAGTAAATTTGGATTTCAACTACGGGTCCAATTTATTTAGGAGGATTCGGCCCATGTTTTTGTTTTTAAAATGTTTGTTATCAATTTCAAATGGATCAGTACATTATAAAGTTAGGACTGCAATTTTATACATTGAATGCATGAACAACCTTTGCACAAGCACGACCTGATTATCAAACAGAGGCTGAGCTTCAACCCATAGGTTTTCCACATAGCCCATTAGGAAGTCCATGGACCACACCATACACCTTATTTTCAAACAACCGTAGTTTTGGAATCGTGCAGAAATTGGAGGAGCAGAAGCTTGACATGACGTTTTCTTGGATAAAACAAGATCTTCTTCGCCCCATTATTCCTGCAACACACCTCAGCTGAAGTAAGAGGCACATATGGTGCAGTAAAAGCAACCAAGCAATATTGGTGAGGTGCTAGCAAGTTTCCTACCAATCAAGACATGAAATCAGAAGATACTACTTTACACACTGATCAAAAACAGCTTCTAACAGCAATGAGAAGTGATCGAAACAATCAGGATCTAATTAGAAACATAAATAACGTATTTGAACAACTAACTCCACCACTAAGTAACCAGCATGGTGCTTAATGTCACAGTTGTCGAGAAAACAAATAATGTGTACCTTGGGTCCGAGGAACAAAGGTGTTTGACTCCAGGATTCTCCCACACAGAATACTCATACATTGCATTACTGGTTTGATCATTTTTGTAACATCCAGGTCCAGCACCAAGCCCGATTTGTTAAGAGGTGGCATGAATCTAGTTGAAATAGCACCTCTGCAGTATATCCGCACGAACGGTGGTTCTTCAGCTCTAGCGGAATGCAAGTTAGAGACTTTCACTTGACACCGCTCGACATTCAGCTCGAGCGGTATACAAGTCCGAGACTTTCGCTCGACACCCGCTCGACAGTCAGCTCGAGCAGGGTGCCAAAACCCTACGTTCGCTCGAGCGTCGCTCGACTGTTCACTCGAGCCAATGTTCTCAGAAAAGGGTTCGCACGGTTTTCTATAAATAGGAAACGACGCCTACCTTTTTTTTTAATTCACTACTTCAGTCACTTTGAGTTTCAAGAGATAGTGATATATTTGTGAGACAGACGTGAGGGAAAGTCAACTTCTCAGTGAAGAAGTTTTGTATTAAATCTCCTATACTCCATCTTTTTTTTATAGTAAAATAATTGATATTGATCCCGCCAGTGGACATAGGCTCACATTGAGCTAAACCACTTAAATCTTGGTGTTCTGTGTGTGATTGTCATTATTTTCTTTTGTTTATTTCCATTGCAATACTTCAAATTAGTCTTTGATATCCGGTTATTCCCAACAAACTGGTATCAAAGCGTGGCTTTGTGCGAGATCTGGAGGTATAGCTATGACTAAGTTTGAAGTAGAGAAATTTGACGATCAAATTAAATTTCAGTTTATGGCACATGAAGATAAAATTTTTATTGCGACAACAGAGCATGTCAAAAGTATTAGAAGAGAATATGTCTGAAGATTCTCCGGCACCTTCAAAAGAAGAAGAAGAAAAGGTACATAATACTATTCTTTTGTCATTATCAAATGGAGTTTTAAGGGAGGTTGCTGATGAGGAGACTACAACTGGTCTTTGGTCTGTACTTGAGAATTTGTATATGAAGAAATCTTTCACCAACCGTTTGTATTTGAAACAACGGCTATACACTCTCAAAATGAAGGAAGGTACTCCTATCTCTGAACACATAGATGAATTTAATAAAATTATTATGGATCTGAGGAATATTGATATTAAGCTTGAAGAAGAGGGTCAAGCATTAATTGTTTTGTGTTCATTACCCATGTCATTTGAAAATTTGTGAATTCCATGTTATATGATAGAGATACAATTTCCTTGGCAAATGTGAAATCTACTTTGAATTCTAAGGAATTGAGGAATAAATTAAGTGTGAAAGCTACTGAAGAACAAGCCAGTGGTTTGTTTGTTAAGGGTTCCTCAAGCAGGGGTAGATCCAGTGACAGGGATTCAGAGAAGTAAGGGGTAAATCCAGGAGCAGTTCACAGTCGAAGTTTAACAAGGAAAATGTTAAATATCATTACTGTCATAAGTTTGGTCATTACAAAAATGAGTGTCCTAAACTAAAAAATAGAGAGGAATACACTAGTTCCTCTAATGCCATTAGCGTTGTTGATGAAAAGTCTAACGGCTCAGATATTATCTTAGCAATTAGTGACTCTAGTAGTCGCTTCAGTGACAAGTGGTCATGGACTCAGCTTGTACATTTCACATGTGTCCCAAGAGGGACTGGTTCACTAATTATGAACCAGTCAATGGTAGTTCCGTTCTGTTAGGGAATGATATGGCTTGTAAGATTGTTGGGATTGGTTCAGTCAGGATAAAGATGTTTGATGGGATTGTCAGGGCATTGTCTAACATCCGACACATCCTAGATTTGAAGAAGAATCTTATTTCTTTGGGCACTCTTGATTCTTTAGATTTTAAGTACACTGGTGAAGGTAGAGCTATTAGAGTCAGTAAGGGCTCCATGGTTGTGATGAGAGGAGATAAGACAAATGGTCTTTATTTCCTTCAAGGCATTACAGTGACAGGTGCAGCTGCAGTGTCTATTTCAGAGGATCCAGACTCACATGTCACCCGACTATGGCACATGCGTTTGGGTCATATGAGTGAAAATGAGATGTCTATTCTGAGGAAGTAAGGTTTGTTATGTGACCAGAAGATAGGGAAACTTGATTTTTGTAAACATTGTGTATTTGAAAAATAGTGCAGAGTTCCGTTTTCTACAGGGGTTCACATAACTAAAAGTACTGTGGACTATATTCATTCTGATCTTTGGGGTCCATCTTCTGTATCATCAAAAGGTGGAGCTCAGTATTTGCTTACATTTATTGATGAATTCTCACGAAAAGTTTGGGTTTATTTTCTGAAGTAGAAAAATGATGTATTTGTTAACTTTGAACAGTGGAAGGCTTTGGTTGAAAAATTAGATCGGCAAGAAAATAAAGCGACTTCGAACTGACAATGGTATGGAATTTTGCAGAGGTGAGTTTGATGAATTATGCAAAAATGGAGGTATTGCCAGGCACCTCACAGTTAGACATACTCCATAGCAAAATGTGGTAGCTAAATGGATGAACATGACTTTCTTGGAGAGAGTCCGCAGTATGCTTTCTAATACAAGCTTGTCTAAGGATTTTTGGACTGAAGCATTCAACACAGCTTGCTTCCTGGTCAATCATTTTCCAGCCACAACTAATGGTTTGAAAACTCTAAATGAGGTATGGTCTGATACTCCTGCTGATTATTCAAATTTGAAAATTTTTTATTGTCTTGCATATTTTCATGTTAATGATGGAAAAGTTGAGCCAAGGGCAAAGAAAGGCATATTCATTGGATATGCCAGTGGGGTGAAGGGATTTAGGTTGTGGTGTACTGATCCTAAATCACCTAGGTTTGTAATCAGTAAGGATGTTGTATTTGCTAAACAATCTATGCTTAATCTGAGAAAGGTGTTTACTGTGTCTACAGGTAAAGAACAGGTTATTGGCAAGAAGGTGGAGTTTTAGGTGGAAGCACCACAGGGGCTGCCAGGTGGCGCCCAAGATCATGTTATTACAAATGAGCATGATTCTAATTCTGATAGCGGCACACAGGGTGATCAAGATTATATTATAGCTACTGGTAGACAAAGGAGGCAGATATGACCACCTCAAAGATATGCTCATGCAGATATGGTGATGTACGCTCGCGCAGTGGCTGTCCATCACGTGCAAAGACTATCCACCACTCAAAGTGGTGGTTTGGACTGAGGGGTTGCTGGTGGAGCTCATGGTGGCATTGGGGTGGTGCCACGGTGGTCCACGGTGGTGGAGGGAGGGAGTGGCCGTTTAAGAAGGGGGAGAAGCCGTGGGAGAGTGAGAGAGAGTGTGCGTGCATGGGTGACAGATCGGGGCTATGGGCGGTTGGGATAGCTCGGTGGTGGCCTAAGGAGGCTGGAGGTGGTGGTCATCTGCCGTGGGTGGCGGTGCACTGCAGTGGAATGTGTGAAACCTGTGCGTGAGAGAGGGAGAAACCGTGAGATGGAGGAGGGGGCTACTGGCCATGGGTTCAATGGAGGAGGAAGGGGGAGACTAGCAGGTGCCTGTGGTGGTGTCCGGTGGCCAAGGTGGCCGCGGACGGCGGCGCTAGGGGCATCAGTGGCCTTGAAGCCGTGTGAACCCATTTTCATGTGTATGGTGCGCGTGTGCGACGGAGGGGGAGAGGGAGGCTGAGCTTGCTAGAGGATGATGGCCGGGGGAAGGAGAAGCTGTTGTGGAGGTGGTAGCGCCGGAGGACGGCACAAGGCGGTGCAGTAAGCACTAAGCTCGTTCGGGCTGTGCATGGCCAGCAGAGAGAGAGAGAGGGAGCATGGGAGAGAAAGACTGGCATGGGAGGGCTCACCAAAAGGAGGAGGTGCAGGTGGTGACGGCGGTGAGGGCTGCCGACACACGGCAGCGCCGGGCTGAGGCATGGAGCTTCGGGCGAGGGGAGAGGCCGCGTACTGCGTAAGCTTGAGGGAGAGGGAGGAGAGAGAGAGGACTGAGGAAAAGTGAGGGAGAAAGGGGGGCCTGGGTATTTAACCCAGTCCCTTCATCTGGGGATCCACGTAACGATCTAACGATGGATCTCAAACACTGATTTGCAAATGCGTAAAACATTAACTTAATTAAAAGCGTTTAGAGGAATTAAGGTAGAATATTATTTTAAACTAACTTTAGTTTATAAAATAATATTCTTTATCATTAATAAAATGATGAAGTCTCACTTAACATATTAAAGAGAATAAAATTATTTAATTAATAAAAACTTTCAACATAATTTAAATCTCATAATATCTAAAATAGTTGAAATCATTTTAATAATAATATTAAAATGATTTCTGGCAATTATAATATTTTTGGCGCTCTTCAAAAATATTATAATTGTCATACTTAAAATCAAGTTTAGTTCAATAACACTGAAAATACTCTTTATAAATATTTCCAGCACATTTAAAACACTAGGCGTGCCCTAAAAGTCGCACGATATCTTTAAAGACATGCCATTGGGTTCGGCACGTATGACGAGGCTCGCAGTCGTTAGAGAGAAGGGGCGGACGGTTTACATAATTTCCGTCCTCAACACTTGCTTACGTAAGAAGGAAGGAATCTTACGTTAGAAAGAGAGAAGCGTACGTAAGAAGGAAGAATCATACGTAAGAAGGAATGAGTGGGGTATTATACCGTTGTCCCCTGTTTTCCCACTCCTGAAACAGAGCAAGTTCTTGCTCAAGTCTTCCATCGAGCTCCCCTCCGTTGGCCTCTCATTGGGTGTTGCACCTCACTGTTGCCTCCGAGCTCCACTGTCGAGACCCCACAGAAACCACCGCCAAGAACTTTCTGGCACCCCCAGTCTGTAGCGTCTCACGGTGAGCTTCATCTCTCTCCCTCACGTTTTGCTCTCTCACTGTGTTTCTCTCTCTCTCTCTCATCACTCTCTGTAACACCCTACTCCTTCCTTATTACGTACGCTTCTTCTTTCTGGCGTATGTTCCTTCTTTCTGACATAAGCAAATTCTGAAGACAGAAATTATGTGATTGTCTGCCCCTTCTATCTAGCGTGAACCTCATCATGCGTGCCGAACCTCAAAGGTGTGTTTTTAAAGATATTATGTGACTTCTGAGGCACGCCCAGTGTTTTAAATGTGCTGAAAATATTTATAAGGAGTATTTCTAGTATTGTTGAATTAACCTTGATTTTAAATACGATAATTATAATATTTTTTAAGAGCTCCAAAAATATTATAATTGTCGGAAATCATTTTAATATCAATGATTTCAACTATTTAAGATATTATAAGATTCAAATTTTGTTGAAAGCTTTAATTAATTAAATGGTTTTATTCTTTTAAATATATTAAATCAGACTTCATCATTTTATTAATGATGAAGAAATATTATTTTATAAACTAAAGTTAGTTTAAATAATATTCTACCTTAATTTCAATAAGTGCTTTTAATTAAGTTAATGTTTACGTATTCTCAAATCAGTGTTTTAACTCCCTACCGTTAGATCGTTTTGAAGATCCCAAGATGAAGGGACTAGATTAAATACCCAGACCCCTCTCTTTCTCCCTCACTTTTCCCTCCCCTCTCTCTCTCCCCTCCCTCTCCCCCATCATACATCGCACGTTGTCTCTATCCCTCTCGCCCGATGCTTCCTTGCTCAGCCTGGCTCCAGTGTGCTCCACCCAGCTTCATCGCCCTCACCAACGGCCTCCTCCCACGCCGGCGACCTCCCACCGGCAAACTCAGCTCCCACCTCGCAACTGTCCTCCCTCACGCACGCACACAGCCTCTCATGCATGGTTTCACCGTGTGCAGCCTTTCCACGGCCACAAAGCACAGCCATGAGCTTCCCCTTCCCTCCCCCTTCCTCCTCCACTTGACCCAAGGCCCATAGCCTCCCTCCACCGCACGGGCTTTCTCCCTCCCTCACGCACAAGTTGCCGACCTTGCGCTGCCGTGCGCAGCTACCCAGGCCGCCGCACCACCACCATTAGCTTTCTCTCTCACTGGCGACCTCCCCGTAGCCTCCCCATGCACAGTCGAGCCCCCTAGCCTCCACACACACCCCCACTCTCCCATGGCTTCTGATCCACCGTGCGGCCAGATCCGCTGTCATAGGCCACCGTGGTGCCACCTCGACACCACCACAACTCCACCAACAACGCCCTTAGCCTCCCATGGCCAGCCCACGACTAGCCAAACCTCCCTCCAAATTCCCATGTCGAGACCCACGGCCTTAGCTCCTCCACAAGCCGCTGTGTCTTCGACGTGTGCCACTTCGGCACCACCACGAGACCACCACTCTAGGACCACGACCCGACCCTCCTATGCCTAGGCCCGCACCTCTAGCCAACTCCAATGGCCAATGCAGGCACTGTACATGGCAAGCCTCCACTGTACACGGCTAGATACGCCATGTTATGCCCCTCACAGCCACCACAAGACCACCACGAGCCCTTCCAAGACCACATCTAGCTATCCAAACGCCCAAATAACTACTGTATGTGGATTAGTTGCCACGTACGACCCTTCTGATGTCATCAAATATGACGATCAGCGAGCAACGCATGGGTTATCCCTTGGATGGTATAACCCTTTATCTCTCATTAATTATGTTATTTGTTAGTTGATTAGGTTGTGGACTGTGCTGTTAGTATTGTGGAGTTCGTTGTATTGTGATGTGTTGTGTATGTGAAGTGTTGGGCGTATCTGTGTAGTGCACTGTGAATGTTGGAAGTAGTTGGGAAGTGTGCTATGAAGTGTTGTGGACTGTGTTGTGTAGTGTGGTTGTGGAGTATGTACTGTAATGGTGGCATGGCATTGTGTGGAATGGGAAGAGTGCACGTAGAGTGTACTCTGTGTGGCGTAGCGTGTGTGAAGGGACATGTGGAGTGTACTCCATGTGGTGGAGTGATGCACCATATCGCGGGTATGTCATGATGGTGATGTGGCATAGTGTGTATGAAGGGAGTACATGCGGAGTGTACTTCATGTGATGGAGTGATACACTATATGGCAGATATACCATAGTGATGATGTGGCATAGCATGTGAGAAGGAGTACACGTAGAGTGTACTCCATGAGGTGAAGCGACACACCGTGTGGCGTGTCGTAGAGATAAGGATGGTTGTGTGGTTGATGGGAGTATAGCGTGATGAATAGTGTCAAAAACTATGGAATAGTGTCCCAAAGTAGCTGTGATGTGGCTTGTAGTCTGAGGTGACGGGTGTCCCCGTGAAGTTGACTCATGGCTGGGAGTATAGGTGAAGTAGCAGAA
Source organism: Juglans mandshurica (assembly GCA_022457165.1). Taxonomy (NCBI): domain Eukaryota; kingdom Viridiplantae; phylum Streptophyta; class Magnoliopsida; order Fagales; family Juglandaceae; genus Juglans; species Juglans mandshurica. Next base: position 10,634,077 of record CM039629.1, on the reverse strand, counting down.
CAAGTATCAGAGTAGTGCAGCGGAAGCATGATTGGGGAATGTCACAAAGTGATATGGTTACTGACAATCGTGCTTGTGATGGGTGAGGAATTAGTGTAGAAATGGCGTAGCAGGAACGTGACGAGATGTCAAGTTGTGACAGGAGTACGTGAGGGACAGTACTCATCACCAGTTAGGAGTTGACGTAGCAGGATGTTGGGTGACGTGACACGGTCACAGTATAGCTTGGGAGTAGTCTCAAGCTATATGACATGACGTAAGATGTAGTTGTGAATGGAGTCTTGTCGTGTTAAGTGTTGGGATGAACTGTCAAAGGGACAGGTAGCATGAAGAGTCATGCTAGCCGGGTTAAGAAAATGTTGGTATCGGAGTATGGTGCTTGTTTATACAAGCAGGTGATCAATGCGTTATATGTTGATCTTAGGTGACAAGGGGTAAGGTACATGTGTAATTTGGTGAGACACATGTGCCAAACGGATTCACCATATGTAATGGGTAATCTATCATAAGCATAGTTACACGGTGCTTAAGTCTCAGAGTTGGCTTAGAGCCGTGTGGCTTGTGTGGATGGGAATGAGGATTTAGTATGGGCCAAGATGTATGGAGATAGTGATGGGTGTATTGTCTAGGATCGGGATGCATGATTTTCGTCAGTCGGAATCATGCGTCGAAATATGGTTAGTAGAAGAGTAAGACGGAAGTCTTAGTGTCTTAATCCTAAGATTAATTACGGGTTCACCTTAGTGAATGAGTACTCGAAGTAGAACGTCGAGTTTGGAAGAGATAGTGACCGTAAGTTGATCCCAAAGGTTTAAGCATAGTAAAGGGTACATAAGTGCACGAGATAGAAGGAGAGTGTTTTCAAGTGAAGTGTAGTTCTGCTTCTAGTTTAAGTTGCTTATGTAGTAGATAGAGTTACGTTAAGGTTTCGTGTATGCATGTAAGTTGCCATCTGACATGCACATGAATGGACTGCATGATATGCAAGTTGCATAGAGTTCAGGTAAGTGTTACATTCATACTCTTCTAGAGTTTTCTAAAATATACAAAAATGAAAACGAAAGCTTTTCTTTTAGGATGCTTTACGAAACGACATGAAAGATTTTTTTACGAAAGCATGCTAAGTGTTCAAAGGTATACATATGTACGACCCTCCTTGGCAGCCCCTTTTTACGCATCCAAAGTATTAATTGTACGCATGTGAATGGATGACTATACACTGTATCTATTGTATGTATTTTCTAAGAAAAGAAAAGAAACGTCGAGGCCTGTGCCTCAAGCTTTAAACTGATGTTTTGATTGACGTGAAGAAAGTGTTTTAAAATGGTCCGTATGAACTGATGTTAAAATGCCCCTATGAACTGATACTTATATGGATGCCATGAAAGACAATGTTTAAGCTCATGCTTTTAAAAAATATTTTTCCATGAATGAGCTGATTAAATGAAAAGGACTGAACTGAAAGGACTAAACTGAATGAAAGGACTAAAATGAAATGAACGTTTACTGTATGAAGATACGGAACGACCAAATGAATGAATGAAAAGGGTACCAATGAATGGGCAGGTTGCAATGCCGAGTAAGTAGTACTGGTAGTGCGCCTAATACTGCCCCCTGACTGAAAAGGGATTCCCAACCCGTGGCCACGGGCGGAGTCCGGGTCCAAAGGAAGACCGCTAACCCCAACACACGAGGCATAACAATGTGTACCGGCCAATGAAAGTGATAAGAAAGAATGTATGAATGCATGACTGCATCGAATTCTTGAAGAAATGAAGGTATTGACGGGAGAAACGTTTTACGAAAAGAAAGCCCCTTTTAAAAGAAAAACCCCGTCTAATGATGTTTTCAAAAGAATGCACGTATGCATGTATGCATGTACGTATAGTATGTATAGAATGATGAATGCATGAATGAAAATCTATGTTGTTATATTTTAACTGTATGGAGTAATGTTTACGAGTCATCTACTCATTTTAGTTTTTATGCAAGCCCCTCACCCCACAGGAACTGAATGAAGTACACGTCAGGACAGACACTGCCCATGGGGAAGAGCACGGAAGTCTAGGCATAAGAGTTTAAATGTATGAGGCCTTTTATTGTAAAAATTAATGTTTTATGCTGTAAACCTCTTTTATTCGCAAAGTACATTTTATTTTATAACATAGAGTCTTGCACCTTGGGTATGGGAGCAAAAAGTTTTAAATCGAACGGTAATTCTCGTCTTCCTTTCTAAAATCATTTTATAAAAAGTCCCACCACAAGGGTGGGCGTTACACTCTCTCTATCCCAACAGTGCTCAATCGCTCATCTTGCCGGCACAACCAACTTATCCGCCCAGCTCTGTCACAACTCCTCTCGGTGAGCCTCGTCGCTGCCTCCTTCTTTTTCAAGCTTTAAAACAAGTTTTAGTTTTAGTGGGTCCCAATAATGCTTTAGTGTTTAGTTGTTTTAAGTTTCCAATTTTAGTGGGCTTTACAGGTTCTTGGTAATTTTAAGTTGGGCCTTGTTCATCTTTGTTGGGCTTACTTTGGGCCACATGGGCTTGTTTTCTACTAGGTTTCTTTTGTTTTTAAGTGTGTTAAGTTATTTTGAAGTTAATTGTTTTTGGGTTGGACTCTAGTTCTAAATTATGTTGGGCCGGGTAATTTTTTTTCAATGACTTTACATTATTTAAGTGGGTTGGGTTTGATTTCATAAATAGACTGGCGATTGAGTTGAAATTATGTTAAGTATATTAAGTGGATACAGATGGATGTGGAAAAATGATGGCATTTTAGAGTTATGGGAATTTTAGGTATTGAGGAATTAAAATAGGTTAATTTTTAGCATTTCAGGTTTAAATATTGAGATACGTGTTCGACTAGAAATTTATAGAAATCACATAATTATTTTATAGGTGATGATTAATATCTATTCAGCATTATTGTGGAGAATTTTTGAAAAGTTAAGAAGTTCAGGTAAGCGGGGTTCCAATTCTAGACTTTGCATAAAAAGAAAATGAAACGAGATTAAGTTTGAAAATATGCATGTTTTGTTATGAAAAGAAATTTAAACAACCTCAGTTATTTGTTCTGTATTTCTCATGAGATTTTGTATAAGAATAAAGTATTTTCTGTCATGGCTGGTGAACACATGAGCTTATTTTGTGCATTCTATTTCTGAACTATACAAAAATAGAGCGAATATGAAATTTTGTACATAAATTATGTTTCTGTTATCTGATTATGTTCTATTCTGAAGATGTTTTATACTCTGATATGATATGATGTGATTTTTGAAAACCTCTGGCATGACATTCTGTTTCTGCTTCTGTTTTGTTCTGACCTTACCATCGGTATAAAACTGTAGCCTCTGTTCAAAAATATTTATGTTTATGGTGCGCCCACTTTGGAAGCCAAATTGATTTCCTGCGTGGTCTTTCCTGTATGTACACTCGGTGCTCCGAGAATTATAAGGGAAAGATATACATATGGTTTTTGCTCAATTGGCCGCCAGGGTTTGCACAACCCTACTACGAGGGTTAAATACGGTCTTTATTCTGATATGATAAGATAAGATAAAAATGTTCAGTTATTCTATACCAAAGGAATTTTGAATAAGAATATTTTTAAACTTTCACTCTAATATTTTTTATAACATGTTCTAATTCTAAATTCTAAAAATAAAAAGTGTTTTGTTCTGCATTCTAATCTCTGTAAAAAAAAAACAAGTATTGTTGACGTAACAAAGCAGGTTGAAGGTTATAAAAATGTAAACGTACTAGATGGTTATTCTTCAAATGTTTCACGTTGTGTCAAACTTCAACACCGTATTATAGTGGGCGTGAAGAGTCATGATAGCCATTTACTAATGCAACAGGTCCTGCCAATTGCATTACGTGGATCATTACCTAAGAAGGTAATAAAATCCTTAATCGAGCTATTTGGATTCTTCAGGGGAATTTGTTCGAAAATGATGCGGCTTGAAGATTTTGACCCATTGGAATCTAAAATACCCTACATATTGTGCCAATTAGAAATGATATTTCTGCCATCATTTTTCACGGTTATGGTACACTTGATTATACATTTAGTTGTAGAATGTAAACATGGAGGACCCGTTCATTATCGATGGATGTATCATGTTGAAAGGTATGCTGTAGTTATTGAATTAAAAACACGAGAAATTCTATTTGCAGTCCTCATTTGGGGACTACACGTGCAAACCTTTCATTAAATAGAAAAAAGTACTATTTTGATAAGGATATTATTGTAATTTTAAAAAAATTTAAAGACAAAATTAATTAGGCTTGTAATGCAGTCCCCATTTGAGGACTGTATGTAGCATTGCTTTTAAAAACACATAAAAAAGTAAAAAAAAAAATTTTAAAAATAGTAAAAGTCATCTCAAGATTTTTGTAGTAGGTACCTACACCGACTTAAGTTTCATGTGCGTAACAAAACTGCGCTAGAAGGTTCCATTACTGAAGGATATTTGTTGGAGGAATTATTGACGTTTGGTTCTCGTTATTTAGAATCCGCTCAAACGGTTTTCCATAGACCATCTAGAAGCCCAGATGATTCTAAAGGGAAAGTTCTCGACGTTCGCCTCAATTTTACGTCTTAGACTCAAGCACATAGCTATATTCTCTTCAACTCTGATGATTTCACTCAATTTTGCATGTGAGTTGCAATGCTTAATACGTACGAATTAAATTATATTTCATTTATATTAGTATAATTATAATAGACATTTGTGATGTCATGAATATATATAGGATGCATTTGGAAATATCGAGGAATACAATTGATGAGAGGCATTTATTGAATGAATGACTATAGAAGAGGCACCAAGACCAATTTTGTAATTGGTTTCAAGACTATATACTATTTACACCCCATTCAATATTATATCACATAATTAGTTATGTCTCTCTAGTTTTCTTCATTTTAATCAATTCTAATAATCCAATCTTTCATGTAATGAAATGGATGACAATGGAAGAATTGAATTGGGCTATAAAGTCGTAATGCATTCATTTTAGCGAATTGTCATCAATAGCACAAAATATCACACTAGGAATTACGAAAATGGGAAGAAAACTCAGAATTGTGGTGTTAGTGTGTGCACTAAAGGTGGCCCTGTTTGGTATGGCCAATTAACACACATAATTGGGATATGTATTATGATGGATCTCGATATGTGTTATTCAAATGTGATGGGACAAATGTTACTAGGGGTAAAGGTCTCAACGAAACAAGTTTGGTTGTAGTCTCATCTAGTACACACTGGTAATCAGATAACTAATGATCCGTTTGTTTTATCTTCCCAAGTATCTTAAGTATATGATGTGGTAGATGAAAGATGCACAAATTGGGTTGTCATCATTAAGACAAAACCAAGAGACGTGTATGACACTGGTGAAGAGGAAGTGATTGACGATGATGAGGATGAATATTTAGTCAACGAATATTGTAACACTTCCAAAGATGAAGCTATTGAACCTGCTATTGATAATGTTGTGTGGACGCAAAATGACATAAATGGAATGACGATCGAAACTCCTAAATAGTGTTGAGTAAGAAATATATGTTTAGACTTTTTAGCATGATATCATGCTCCAAATATTATTATTTCTATTGATTTTCATATATGTAAACTTGTTTTTGTATAGGTACAATTGGTTCAAAAAAGAAGGCAAAGACTATCAGACCACACTTGCGAAGACAATCTACTTTAGTACCAGCTGTCCATACTTAGACGCAATCATACCCATCCCTTGATAAGGAGGCCCATTCATTACCCTCTGTCAATGGGCCACCCTCTTCCGTCAATAGGATGGTGGAGTCATCACCTTTTATAGATTGTCCTTCCCAGCCATCATTATCTTCATAGAAAGGGACCCAACCTTCTACATTGATACAAATGGGAGGTCAACTATCCACACATACAGAGGTCAGCAGAGAGACCTAGCCATGCACATTTGTACCAATAGCACCACATTCGGAAGCAGAAAATGTCGACTTTTGTTCCGACATTGGAAATCGTTTTGTTGTCATTGTTGGTATGTTTTTATTTTTCTTACTTCTTATTTATTTCACTATGAATGCACATTTACAAAATAGTAACAATGTCACTAAATCCATTTTTGCAAATAGTAATGGAGGTAGAGTAAAGAGACCATTGCACTCGATTCATAACATTTGGCATCTTCCAGAAAGGGAGCGAATTGATATGGAGCTCAATAATCTTGGTCAACCCATAAAAAAGCAAGACTCAAAGGTGGTAAGGTTTAGTGGCCTTATAGCAAGATCTAATAAGCTAGTTCCAATAATTTACAAGAATTGGAGGTCGATGTCTAAAACCATAAAGGAGGAAGCGTGGGGTCTAATAATGGTATAGAACTTGTATTAAACCATTATTATTAATTAAATAGGTATATTTTGAAAATTTTGTTAGAAAGCAAGACATATACTTGTGTAAATTTATTTTGATTGTAGGGCAAGTTTAAAGTTCCTGATGACAAATTGGATGCATTCAAAAAATGGATACTGAAGAACCTGGGGAAGAAATGGAAAGAGTATAAGCACGAATTGAAGAAAAAGTTATTTCGTGAAAAAAACACCCCTGCAGCACAAATTGTGGCAAGGGCAAGTCTTGATATGGTGGACTTATCGCAACTAGCGGAGTTAGCCAATCTTTAGTTTGATCCAGAATATATGGTAACAATGCGCGCATTTCTCTTATAGATTTAGAAAGTCAACCAACTAGTTATTTTAATCATAATTCTCATAATCTTTACGATGTTGTAGTCAAAATGTAATAAAAATAATGAGTGTCGTAAGAAGCATGTGGTTGTTCATAGCAGAAGATCAAAAAGTTATGCAAGATATGTTCATGATGCGGTATTTATTTACTGTTGAATATTTGTTTGTTCTTTTTTTTCGATATATGTGTTTAATCTAGAATATTGGACGCATAAAAAATCAACTAGGATATTGTCAAGTCAAGCCCAGTTGTTTGTCACAACCCATAAGAGAAAGGATGGCACCCACTATAATGATGAGACGAGAAAGAAAGTGGTATGTTTATTCTCAAATTTATTACTTTTTAATTTTAATGGATTTATAAGATGAAGAATGCTTATTTTTTTATTATCTATTACAGGCTGAGATGGAGGAACATTTAACACAGGACACAAGTCCCATAGAAATGGGGTCTGGAGGAACCATGGCTTGGGCATTGGATGATGTTGATTCTAAAGCTATGGGCCCAGAACGGCCTGCACGTGTGAGCACCTCACGTGGACACGTCTTGGGCCAACCCCTACAAGACAAACTTGTCAACATTCACTACCAACTTCTACTCAAGAAGATTGTATATCCAAGGAAGAGTATGATAAAATGCGGAACGAATTAACTAAATTGTGAAACTTAGTAAACACATTCGTGCATGCACAGGCGAGCACCCCACATATGTTTAGTTGATATCAATCAAGCTTATTTTGGAATTTTTGGATCCTCATTTGAATTTATATTCAGGCTTCAAGACAAAATCAAATAGAGAATGAAGAGGAAGAGAAAGATGAAGAAGAGGGGAATGATGAAGATGAAGATGAAGAAGAGGAAGAGAACGACAAGAACGTGTAACACCCGGACCAAAAATGGTATAGTCGGACTTTAGTTTTTTATTCATTTATTTTTTTTATTGGAGCTTGCTTTTTTTAAGTTTTTATTTTACGGACTTGAGTAGTGTTTTTTTTTATTTATTTATTTTTTCTTTCTTCCCACATGTTTCATTTTTTTTTTGTCTCTTTCGGTCTTTTATCTCTTATTTCCCGTAAGTTTTTTTTTCTCTCGTTCACGTCGTGCATGCTCACTCACAACAAAAACTTTCATCCGCGCACACGTCTCTCTCTCGGCTCTCTAGGGTTTCACCTCATATATATATAGACACTCATAGGTTTTTCTCATGCTATTAGAAATTGCCCAGACTCTAGCCGCCGCACCACCTTGGAATCGCAAGCCCAGCCTCCATTCCATCGGTTTCTTGCACTCTCATACCGAGAGTCACCCCACGTAAGCCAACCCTCCGTCGTCCCTTTCTACCACCACAAGTGCACCCCTCGTAAGCCTCTGATTAGCTAACCCATCCCCACCGTGCACCGACCAGAATTCACGCTGCCCTCCCAAGCGAAATCGACGCACAGTGCATGCTTTGCATCTCCACGGATCACAACTCCACCTCGCTGTGCATCACCTCCTCTTGACCATCACTGGAGTCTAGCTCCTCCGCCGTTCGCGACTACACCACCTCCAGAGTGCCGAGAAACAACCATCTGCAGAGTGAATCGAAACTCCTCTATTTTGAGTCTGAAAAACAGAGCATTTGGTTGCTCCCCCAAGCACAACAGTTTCGCACTACCAACCCTTACGGGCGTTTTCTCTGCGGCGCAAAGGGAACCCGTAATCCAGCACCTCAGCCACGCCTCGCCGTGCCACCGACGATAGCCACCCCAGGCCATCGCCTCGTGTAACTCTCTCGGTAAGGAGCCTCTCTCTCTCCGTCTCCTTCTCGGTGCTCTCATACCTCTCTCTCTCGCTTATCTCTCTCTCTCTCTCTCAGTGCCTCACCACCGTGACCTTCTTCGCCGCGTCGAGCGCAGCTCCTCCCTTGGCGGTGAGTACCTCGCGACCCTGTTCTCACGGTTGTGCACCGAGACTGCATGAATGTTTTTTTTCCAGTCTACGTAACTGTTATTTTGCATAGTATTTTGAAAAGGGAATTACAGTTTTACCCTTAGTTTTAGAATGTGTTCAAGTTGATATTTTTGGTCTGTTTTTACGTGGTTTATACGGGTGGTATAAGAAGTTTACAGACAATAAATAGGATTTTCAAATTGTACTTTAGTAGCAAATTAGTTTAGTAATTGTGAAATTTTATTTTTAAAATTTTAAATTAAAATTAAAGCTTTTTGTTTATTATTATTTAACAAAATTTTTACTTGTACTTACCTTAAATCGCTTAAGTATTTTAACATGTTATTAAGTAAATGTTTATTTTAAGAGTAAATAATATTGGTGTATTGTTATTTCTACATTTTAGATATATTTTAGTCTTTTTAATAATAGTTATGGTTTATTTTAAAATATTTTGGGATAATTATATTACTTAGTATTAAACTTCATAAGTTGTTTTCATTAATAAATAGGTCTGACTTTTAAATGTTTTAGTCATGGTATTAAATTGGCATTGACGATTTTAGAAAATGATGATTGGTAATTTTAAGTTTTGAGGAATTGAATAGGTTATTTTATAAGTTTAGGATTAAATATTGAGATACGTGATTAATTGAAAATTTATGAGAATTACATGATTATTTTATAGGTGACGATTAATTATTGTCCAACGTTTTTGAGGAATTTTGAAAAAGCTAAGAAGTCCAGGTAAGCGGGGTTCCTATGCTAGAATTTGCATTAAATAAAATGAACTGAGGTCCGTTTTGAAAAATATGCATGTTTTGTTATGAAAAGAAATTTGAACTACCTCAGTTATTTGTTCTACATTACTCATGAGATTATGTTTAAGAAAAAAGTATTTTCTGTCATGACTGGTGTAGATATGAGCTTATTTTTGACATTTTGTTTCTAAATTTTGAAAATGAGAGCGAATATGAAATTTGTGCATAAATTATGTTGTGATATGATTTTGTTCTGTTCCGAAAATTTTTGTTCAGTACTCTATTTGGATAAGACGTGATTTCTGAAAACCTTTGGCATGACTCTGATTCTGAATTTGATTCTGTTTTCGTTCTGTTCAGTTACGGCCCTGCCACGGGTGATAATAGTGGCATACGGCCCAACGATGGGTTACAATAGTGGATACGGCCCAACCACGAGTAATAATAGTGGATACGGCCCAACCACGGGTAATAATAGTGGATACGGCCCAACCACGGGTAATAATAGTAGATACGGCCCTGCCACGGGTTATAGTAGTGGTTTCTGTTTTGAGTGCACACCTTGGTGACAGAGTGTTTTATGTTCTGCTTGGCTATCCGCAAATGCACAATCCTACCACGGGGGTTATATATGGCCTTTGTTCTTATATGATGTTCTGATGATGATGATGATCATTTATGCTATGCCAAAAAATATTTTGAATGAAATTATTTCTAAATCTTCGCTCTGATATTTTGATAACATGTTTTGCTTCCGCACTCTAAAAATGAAAATATTTTGTTCTGCATTCTGATTTCTGTAAATGCTCATGTTTATACACTAGTATATGTTCTCTGCTTACTAAGTTGTTGATAACTCACCCTTTATCTCCAATTATTTTTCAGATGATTTTTGAATAGACCAGCTAAGGATCAGAATTATGGAGCAGCGATGAGATGATTAGTTAAGCATAGTGGATTACTTATAGAAGATTTCTATGAAGTGGCAGATTTTATTAAGAGACTTTGTAATATTCTGATGACGTTATATTTTGGAGTCTATAAATATATTGATGAATTGTGAGTTTTAAGTTATAGGGAGTAACTCTTCGATCCCTACGGGACCGGGGCGTTACAGGATGAGAATTGAGGGGATTATAAGTTAAGAATCTCAAATTATATTAATATTTTAGTTTAATGGTATTTGCAACTTTCCTTAATTTAGATAATATTTATTGATATGTCATATATCGACGTTTGCTCCATTTTGCTAAGTTAGAATTGGAACGGATTATAAAAGTTTTGGAGTTAAGTGTTTGGTGAAGTGGTGGATTGTAAATTAGTTTTACTACTCTTTTTAGAAGTTGTAAATCTTAGTAAGATGTCATTTACTAGTTGGTTCATGACCCATTCTTTGAATGAACAATTAGTGATTTATAAAGAAAAATTATTATTCAAGTCCCTTGATCAATTGTCTGTATTTTTTTAAATGCCGCCAAAGCTATATATTATTACCGGTGTAGCAATATAAACGTCGAGACACTACTAATTTACCAGCGTAAAATTAATTAATTGTAGGTATTTTTTAAACAATATAAATGCTGGAAAACTCAATAATTTATCAGCATAAAATTGATCAAACGAAATGCCAAAAAAACTATACATTATTTCCGGTGTAACAATATAAACGCAGAAAACTCAATAATTTACCGGCATAAACTTGATCACTTTTCGGCATTTTTTTTAAATGCCGCCAAAGTTATATACTATTACCAGTGTAATAATATAAACGCCAGGAAACGGCTAATTTACCACCGTATAATTGATATATTCTTGGCATTGTTTTAAATGCCGAAAAAGTTATATATTCTTACCGGCATAATAATACAAACGTCGAAAAATTCAATTATTTACCGACATCAAAATTAAGCGTCGACAATAATATATTTTTACCGGCGCATAAAGAATCGCTGAAAATATAAACACCGGCAATTCTTACTTTTTTTTGTAGTGAATTAACTCTATAAATGTTTGTTTTGCATACTAATATATGTGTTCTACTTATTAAGTTGTTGATAACTCACCCCTTATCTCCAAATATTTTTCAGATAATTTTGACGGTTCTGCTGGAGAGTAAGAGTAGGCAATGTAAGAGAGGTTGATGTTCATAGAGGAATAAGTGTCCGAGAGTACAAGTACTTATTTGACAGTCATAGTTAGTAAATTGATTTTTTTTTTATTATTTTGATATGATGAGTTAAGGATATTTTCGAGTCTTTGGGGAGTTTTTAATTTATTTTATTGAGAATTTATTTGTTGTCCCTATAAAGGAACATAGATATTTGGGTTGAGCAAATGAATTTATATTTTATGGAGTTTTCTGAATTCTATAGTTGTGATATTGAAGTTGATATTAAATAATAAGAGCTAACTCCCTAGACCTCCGAGACCGGAGCGTTACAATTTTCAATGGAACTAACTTTAGCTGTGGTATCATCAGAACATTTCCCTCATTGTTCAGAATGACCACAGGGATCTCTTCATACACACCATAATTATGCTAGACACAACACTGATGATCAGTACCTTGAGTAGATACTTCTCTCTCTTAGAAAGAGGGGGCTACAAAAAGAAAACAAGTGAGGTGAAAATTTTAATGCTATAATACAGCCATAAAAAAAAAACTTCAAAATGAAATATTTTTCTAAAAATGTACCAAAGGATTGGATGTATCAATCTTCATTGATGAGCTTCCAAAGAAAATACACGAGTCAAAAAAAATGAAGATCATGCAATCCAGGAGATTCTACGCATATATGCTGGGAACCTTTTTGAAGATCACACAAAAGAATAGAAATCTGAACTTGGGAAATGTATATAGAATCAAAACAGCACTCAGAAACTTTAAACACAAATGACCGAACATCAATTCCACATAAATATTTTCAGATTTTACTACTCACAACAAGAAACAATTCCAAAATAACTACTGTCTTGGGAAATTATCGAAGGCGATAATAAGCATTATACCTCAATTCTGTAGTTTCCAGGGGATGACGTCTGAAAAGAAGAATTCACTGCTGCTTTCAGTCAAACTGACTCTCTTTCTCTCTTCATCATGTTTACCAGCACTTCTTACTAGGCTAACAGAAACAAATGGGCCACACAGCTCTCCTTGCAAGCTACAGTACCAAGTACATTGACTAGTCCCATATCACATACCAAAAAGAAGGATACATTAGGAAACTTATTTTTTTTGTAAGTAACATTAATAGGAACATTATTTTAAAAGTAAAACGAGCTTATATGTGTAGAATAAAGAATTACAATCGTCTTGAAATAACTTATGGCTTGGTCCTCATCACGAAGAAGCTTTTTGCTTATGTTGAAGATGAAGTTGGATCATCCTCTAAAAAAGATATTAAAAAATTGAGTTAAATAGATAATAAACTAATACAAACAAGATTTTAAGTTTTAAGTAATTTATATATAAATTTACCTTTAAAGTCAATCGACTGTATGCATTCTTCGAACTCCTAGATGTCGACTGGTTTGGTCCATAATTAATTTTGGGTGCAAATGATGCTTCAACAATCTCCGAAGACAATGAACTCCTAAAAAGATCGAAGATGAGTCCTCCAATACTAAATGCGGACTCCGAGACAATAGTAAAAATGGAAATGACTAACACATCAAGTCTACTCCACAATTATTTCATCAAAAGATTAATAACTAAAGAAACCACTAAAAATTAATTATTCAAGTTAAAAGTCAATTGATTTTATACCCTTCTTCTTTTTTTTTTTTTCCTTTTCCCTGGTATGAGAAAAAAGGCAATCATGTACCACCAGATCCTCCTATTGTCCTCCCAAGTGCCAAAGACTGTTTTTTCTTTATTTTTGAAATAAAAGAACCTCATATATTTCATTTCTCAATAGTGAAACTAGTACAATTTGAATCCTTTGAAACTTGTAAAAGAATACAATCTGGACATTCATCTATCCATATCTATTCTTGTTCTAAAACTAAAGCATTTTTGGCTAACAAATGGGCTACCCCGTTTCCTTCTCTTCTTATATACTGCACCTTCCAAGCACTTCTTTCTTTCAAAACTGTTTTGATATCCTCAATGATGTGGCCTTTAGCAAACAAGTCATCCTCCTCACTGTTAATAGCTTCCACTACAACTTGTGCATCCCCTTCAAAAATGACTCTATTGAAATCCAAATCATTGCATAAATCTACAACATACCACAAGGCTACAGTTTCTACCATGACAGAGTCAGGAACTGGAAGTTTTTTGTAGCAAGCACAGGCCAACACTTCTCCATTTTCATTTCTTAAAACAACTCCCAGCCCCATGTTTTGTTTATTGAGAGAAGCATCCAAATTTGCCTTAATCCATCCTTGTAATGTAGCTTAGTTTTATCCTTCAGTTGAGCCTCTTGAAAGGCTTCAATCACTATTGTTGCTGCTCTGATCAAAGAGTCAGGTCCTTTGAACTTGTCTTCAAAAATATGGGAATTGCTTCTGAGCCACAGTGACCTCATCAGAACAACCACTAGTTCTAGCTCCTCTATTTTCAATCTATCCATCAGCTTCTCCCAGAAAACCAAAAAAATGTCTTCATTAAAGGACCATTTTTGAATGGCTCGAACAAAACCTGCCCAAACATCCCTAGCAGCAGGGCAATTCCACATAACATGCATTGCAGTTTCCTTTTCACAGCCACATATTGGACATGGTGCATTTTCCACCACTTTCCTTCTCCATAGATTCTTCTTAGTAGCTGAGACATCATTCCCCAACTTCCATAGAAAAGACTTGACCACTCCTGGTACCGTCAGGCCCCAAATGTTCTTCCATAGCAAATCTTTTTTCTGCTCCCTTGAAGTTTCCCCCTTCTGAACTCTTTTCCTCTCTTGATCCACATAATAGGCACTTATTACAGTGAATTGACCCCTATTAGAAGGCCCCCATATCAACTTATCCTCTGAACCCAGTTTACTCACAGGAATGCTGCAGATTTGTTCAGCCTCTTCCTTCACAAAGATCTCCCTCACTAGCTCCTCATTCCATCCTTTTCCACCCTGATCCAGCAGAGTACATACCCTTGAACTTTTGTCCAAACTTCTGACATGAGATTGGACTTTAAAGGATGAGGGGGTATTAAGCCACTTGTGACCCCAAACACCCATTTGCCATTCCCTGTCCTCCATCTCGACCCTTCCTTTAATAACTTCAAAGACCCCCATATACTCCTCCAGATTAAAGAAGGGTTGGAGCCCAAGTTTGCATCCAACAAATGCTTGGACTTAAAATACTTCTCTCTGAAAATTACTGCTGCTAGAGAGTTTGGTTTCTGTAAAAACCTCCAAGCCTGTTTGGCTAGTAAGGCCGAGTTAAAACTATCGAGATCTCTAAAACTCATCCCTCCTTTAAACTTCTGAGTCCCCAATCTTTCCCAGCTTTGCCACTGAATTTTCTTCTCCTCCATTACACTACCCCACCAAAACCTCGAAAACATGGTATTAATATCAAAGCATAGATTCTTTGGAAGCTTAAACACACTCATTGTGTATGTAGGTACTGCTTGCAGGACAACTTTTATCAATATTTATTTTCCTGCCAAAGATAAAAACTTACTTTTCTAGCAACTTATCTTTTGCCAAATTCTGTCTTTGATGTACTTGAAGGTATTATATTTGATCTCCCCACCACTGATGGAAGACCTAAATATCTTTCATAACAACCACATGCCACAGATCCTCCATTCCTTAAAATATGCTCCATGTCCTCTACTTTAGTATTTGAGCTAAAGAAAATTGAAGTTTTTTCTTTATTCAAAAACTGACCCAAGGCTCTTTCATAGACCATTAACAAATCCATAACCTTCTTCCATTCCTCACATTTGGCCCTACCAAACAAGATACAATCATCAGCAAAAAGCAAATGATTTATCCTGGTACCCCTTCTAGCCATAGTTACCCCTTATGTTAAGCCCCTTGCATCAGAAAAACTGAGTAGAGCACTTAAGCCTTCTGCATAAATGATTAAAAGGTAAGGGGAAATAGGGTCCCCTTGCCTTAGACCCCTTGTTGGCTTGAATCTTCTACCAGGTCTCCCATTTATAAGAACTGAATAAGTCACTCTAGAAACACAACTCATAATCAACCTTATCCATTTCTCACAAAAACCCAACCGCTTCATCATAGCCTCCAAGAAGCACCACTCAATTCTATCGTAGGCTTTAGACATGTCCAATCTGATGGCCATAAACACAGTCTTACCCTTCTGCCTAGTCTTCATAGCATGGAGAGCCTCATATGCAACCATGATGTTATCAAAGATCATCCTTCCTGGAATGAATGCACTCTAAGTAGGGGAAATGACCACTGCCAGAATCTTCTTAAATCTGTTAGCAATGGCTTTAGAGGCAATCTTATAAATCACGTTACACAAGCTGATAGGTCTGCACTCACTCATCACAGTAGGATTTTTGCCTTTAGGAATAAGTGTTATGTGTGTATAATTCATTACTTCATCAAAATTACCACCATTCTAAAAAGACAAGACAACTTCACATACATTTTCCCCCACCACCTGCCAAAGATTCTGATAAAAGCAAGCTCTTAGCCCATTGGGTCCAACAGATTTCAAGGGGGCCATTTGTTTTATAGCTCTTTCAACTTCTGCACTGGTAAAGACTTTGGAAAGGTGCTCATTCATCTCCTCAGTCACTCTAGGCTCCACAACTTTTAAACAATCATTAAGGTCTTCCTAAGTTGGGCAGGACGAAAAGAACATCTTCTTAAAATGCTCATTGAAAGCCCCATGTATGTCATCTTTGTTTGTCAACAAATGTCCTTGTTCATTATAAACTTGAGTGATCATATTCTTCCTCTTCCTCTGACTAGCACAAGCATGAAAATATTTCGTGTTCCTATCTCCATTCTTGTACCAGTTTCTTTTGGCTCTATGTTTCCACTTTAAGTCCTCTTGGTCAAGCAAACATTCCAGCTCCTTTCGGACCTCTCTAATCTCCTTTATATTGTGACTTCCTTCTTTTTTCTGCAATCTCTTTAATAGCTCAGTTTTTTCAGTGATTTCATGAGTTTTATTTCTTTTTAGAGCTCTACTCCACCGCTTTAAACCATCAGTGCAACTTCTAATTGACCCTTTAAGCTTCTCGAAAGGTCCCCTTCCCCTAGTTGGTTGCTGCCACCCTTCTCTAACCACCCTCTCACATTATGTTTCAGAGGCCCACCAAGCCTCATATTTAAAATTTTTGCTGCCCTTCAAACAAGATGTTGATGTAAAAGTTTGTTGGCTAGGATTAGATGACTAGGACCTATTTGAATTATTGGATGAATGTAATTTGTCTGTATCTTTATCTATGAATATTTAAGTTCAAAGATAAATAGATTAATAGATAAAGGTTTGTCTTTATCTCTATCTATGAATATTTGAATTCTAAGATAAGTGGTTAAATAGATAAATGTTCAAAAGACTTTTGATCAAGATTGAATGTTCGAAAAAGATAGGAGATATCAAGTGATCTGGATAGAAAATTCAAAAAGAAGATATCAAGCAGAAAGAATTTCAAACTATCAAGAAGTTATCCAGAACAGAAGCTGAACAGAAATCAGTTACTGCAGAGAAGAGTTATCGCAACATGTCAGTAATCCGTCAGGAGACGTCTTAGTGACAGATTCTATCTGTCAGCAGAATCCTACTGAAACTGGAACTCTTTCCAGATAGTTTGTTTAAGGGATTCTACTGGTTAAGATGGTTAGAGATTGAGATCTACATATTTTGTAGAGCACTTTCTAGTGCATTGTTTTGGTGAGAAAATTCCTTGGTGAATTTTCATATTTGTGATCTCTCTCTGAGTGTGATCGTGCTTCGAGCGTGGAGGATCGTGTGATTGGACTTCAGCCCCTAGAGTTCTAGGAGGAAAGGCAATATTTGAATATCGCCAGAGGTTCTGGCTGCTACTGTGGTAGAAGACAAACGGGTCGTTTGTCTGAGCAAGTAAGAGAGTCAAGTTGTAAAGGTTTTGTAATTGATGAGTACTTGTAATTGATTTTCAAATAATAAGATTGACTTTCCTGGGTTTGGCTGCCTCGTAGGGTTTTACTTTTAAATAGTTCTTTAAAGGGTTTCCCTTCGATACCAATCTTAATGTTATGCAATTTATTTATTTTATTTTATTGTTTAATTATTAAATTAATTGCATGCTTGAATACTAACCAATTTGTTGAATGAATTGGTAGATATTTTCGCTACATTACAGGAGTACTTGGGTAATTTCAATTGGCATCAGAGCGTTGTTCACTCATTCGAGTGTTATTCGTTCCCCTGTTGACTATGTCACTATATGTCCTGTCACACTTTGATGGGAAAAACTATGCATATTGGAAAGTTCGTATGAAGGCTTTTCTCAAATCATTGGATGAATGAGTGTGGTATTCTGTTGAAAAAGGATGGACTAAACCAGCAACAAGTATTGATGTTTGGACAAAAGATGAGATCAACAACTATAATTGGAATAGCAAGAGACTGAATGCTATATTCATGGCTGTATCTCCGGAAGAATTTAAGAGAATCTCCATGTGTGAGATTGATAAAGAAGCATGGTACATCTTGGAGGTTATACACGAAGGAACAAAAATTGTGAAAAACTCAAATTTACAATTGCTTACTTCAAAATTTGAAGAGATTAAGATGCTGGAAGACGAAAGTTTTAATGATTTTTATGCTAAGCTTAACGATATTATTAATTCTAGGTTTAATCTCAGTGAGAAGGTGGAAGATTTAAAGGTCGTGAGAAAGCTTTTGAAGTCTCTACCTGAAAGATTTTGGCCTAAGGTTACTGCTATTGAGGAAACTAATGATTTGGATGCAATAAGGATTGAAGAGCTGGCCGGTTCCTTACAAACGTATGAATCCTCACTTTCTCAAATAAGAAAAGATAAGTCCATTGCTTTAAAAACAATAAAAGAGGATCAAGATGATTTTTTTGATGAAGAAAATTTTAACAATGAGGATATAGATCTCATTGTAAGGAAATTTGGAAAATTCTTGTTTAACAAGAAAGCTAGTGGAAAACAAAAGCGAGATAAATAACTTTTTGCAAAGAAAAATTATTCTGAAAATTGGTGAATGTCCAAATTCCAAGAAAAGTAAAGGAAAAGCATTGAATTTCACATTTAGTGATAGTTCAGATTTTGAAAGTTCAAGCTCATCATCTGATGATGAAAAATCTTTTATGGCTTTTTCTTCTATTGTGAATGGTTTTCCTGAGATTGCACTAACAAAATCTCAAAATGGTTGTAATTTCAATGATTTGGATGTATCACTTGTTGATGCTGACCAAGATCTAAGTTTACAGGAAGCATATAATGATGTGTGTGAAGAAGTGGTCAAATTAAAGAAACTCAACAAGAAGTTGTACAATAAATTTACTACTGTGCAGAATGAGAAAAATAATCTCTCTGAGTCATTAAAAATTTCTCATGTTGAAGTATCAACATTAAAAGATCAAAAGGCTGCACCTAAAAAAGAATTGGAAAAGTTTTAGGAGTGCAAGCAAAAAACAGCAACACAGAAATTAGAAGAGATGTTGAGTTTTCAAAGATCTAGTTGTGATAGCACGGGTTTGGGGAATACAACTTCCCAAGGTATGGAACTTAAAGGATCATCATCCACTACCACTTCATCAAAAGGTATCATTTTTATTAAAGGAAGTCGAGATGAGGAAGCTCCAAACAAAGCCGTGTCTAAAACTCATGTTCCAAGAGCCTCACACGATAGATCAATGACAAAGAGGCCCCACCAAGGTAAGTGCAAAGGTAAGTTTATTCCAACTTGTCATCATTGTGGTATTATTGGCCATATAAGGACATTTATGCAAATCTAGCATAGGAGCCCCGCTTACCTTGACTTTTTAACTTTTCTGAATCTTTCGACAATCGTGCCGAATGAATACCAATCGTCACCTATACGGAAAACTAACCGTTTGTTTTCAGAGATGAGATGAGATGAGTTGAGATTAAAGTTAAAAAGTTGAATAAAATATTGTTTGAATATATTTTTAATATTATTGTTGTTTTGGGATTTGAAAAAATTGAATTGTTTATTTTATTTTGTGTAGGGATTTGAGAAAGTTGTAATGATGAGGTGAGATAAGATGAGATGAAATGAGATGTTTTTGGAAAACAAACAAGGTTGTACTAAACTTTTAAAAGGACTGCTAAAACTCTCCATCTACTTAATCCCTACTACGAAAATAGTTTTATAAATATTCTCAGTTTATTACGAAAATCACAAATGCTAATATTTTAAATTATTTAAAATACTAGTAACATATTTTTACTTTTAAAATATAAGTTGGTAGAATACTTGGGCTATATTCATTCTGTTAAAACAAGTCACGAAAACTAAAATTCTTAAAATAGGCTTATTTTCTTATAATTAACATATTATTCAATCTTACAAGAAATCTAATAAATACTAATGTGATTAAAAGTATATTATTAACTTATTATAATATAAGTTTTATCAAAATAAGGCGAAACAACTTAAATTAATGTTGAAAATTAACTTAATCATATTTAAAACTCATATATTTATAAACTATTATTGAAATCATAATTTAATACTACTAACATATAACGTAGTAGGAAATTGAAAACTTCTTAAACAATAGTAGTTCATAAAATATATTTAATAATATTTATATTAAAAATCATTGCAAACTACTAATCATATCTAATTTAAAACCATACAAGGTTTATTTCATATAATAGGATTAAAGTGCTTAAAAATAAAAAGGTTAAATACTAACAATTTACTACCAAAAGATCAAACTGTAAAAATTAATACTAGGTAATATAATTAAAGTCTTTAAATGTTTTCTATGAAATCAAGTTTATATCTAATATTTTTTCCCCAAAGAGATCATGCCTAATTTAAAAAAATACTAAACACAATCTAAATTAAAAATAATACATTAGTCTCTTAATACAATAAAAATAAAGTTAATTAAAAATCGTTAACATAGTTTTTTTGTAAACTACAACAAATCCAATTTAAAATCAAACCCATGTGAAATCAGCTCATTTAAAAATATAATTTTTGAAACAAGGTACAACGAGGCTACTACGGGCAACAGATAAAATTAGAAAGTCCAAAATATGATATCTATCATGGATTAAAAATAAGGGTAAAAATGTAAGCACGTATTTATTCTAACAACTTAAAAGGCATGCATGAGTTTTATGTAAAATGCAAAACCAATGGGCTGTGCGACGGCGAACTCACCGAGAGAAATGACCAGGGACGACGGAAGCGGCGACTGGACTAGATCGACTGTCATGTATGGCTTCACTGAAAAGCACTGAGAGAGAGAGAGAAAGAAAGAGATAGAACCCGAGAGAAAGAGGGAGAGGGAGTTACGGACCATGCAACGTGGGGGCTGCAGTCCGACCATGGAGTCTTGCTTCGTGATCTATGGTGGCTCCACTTACGGGTTCACAGCTGGGCTACGGCATATAGACGACAAGTGACTGGGCGGCTTGCATGGAGGCAGTGTTCGAAGGAAAACATGCTCTGTTTTTGGAAAGTGAAAATAGAGACCTCTTAGCATGCGATGGTTTTCACGATGAAGGGTGGCAGCAATGTGGAGCTCCCGTCGTGAAGTGGTGGCTGGAACTGAGGAAACGTAGGAGAAGCTTGCATGGCGGTTGTGTGTATGAGGTAATGGTTGGGTGGTGTAAAACAGGGTGCTACCTGTAGTGATTTTCATTGTTTGTTGGCTTGGCATGGAGGAGCATGCGGTAAAGGAGGGAGAGTTCCTTGCACCGTGAGGAAAAACCAACGCTGGTGGTCTCTTTCTCGGCAATTTCGGTGTGCCACTAGTTGGGCCATGAGGAACGGTTATTTTGGTGGTCGTTTAGTGGTGTTGAGCATTGCCTTAGTTAACGTCGTGAGTGTGGTGCAGATATTTTCGCAAGATGGAGGTTGGTTGGTCCTTGATGTCACCAAGGGCTGAATAGAAGAGGAAAGATGATGTCTGGTTTGCGGAGGAGGAACGATGTAGCAGCGTACGTGAAGAAAATTCCCATGGTTGCTAGGCATTTTTCCTGGATGGTGTGGGAGGAGTGCTCGTCGTCGAGCATGAAGACGGCACTAGTGGGGAACTACGGATTCAACCAAAATCGCTGGAAGAACGAGAGAGGGTGAGAGGCGTCTTCTGTTAGTTTGAAAGTGAGCAAGAGAAAAAATATTATAAACAACAATGTAAAGAGGAAAACCGTTGGGATCATGGAAGAGAGGATCACGGGTGTAGGGAAAACTGAAATTAAAGAAGAAAGTGAAGAGGAGAAACTGTCGGGGGTGGGGGAGAAGTTTGCAGGGTGGTTGCTAGCTGAGTACGGTTTGAGAGAGTGATGGGAAGTTGAAAAAACAAAATTATGTACGTGGGAGGGCTTGGGTTGTTGATGCTCTGAAGATGGAAGAAGGGTGTGTATAAATATAGAAAGCTAAAATCCTAGAGGAGAATAAGAAAGAGAACGTGCATGAGGGATAGAATAGATGGGTTTGGGCTCCTTTGTGTAAAATCTTGGGCTTTCAAAACAAAAAAACATTGGATCATACGTGGGCTTGGCCTAAGCGCGGTGTTGGGTCTGGCTGTTGGGTCTGGGTGTTACAGTACTAAGGTTTTGCCCTTTGTATTCTCCTAGGGTTTGCATTTTACATGGTATCAAACGTCTTTTTTGATTGCTTCCATGGCACCGTCTCACAAATCCATCTCCAAGAATGCTACTTCTCCTTACTTTCTTCATCCTAGTGATAGTCCTAGTGTTTTTTTGGTCACTCAGCCTCTTCTCGGTGTGAATTATCATGCTTGGTCCCTTTCGATGTCCATGGCTCTCTCGACAAAGAACAAGCTTGAATTCGTTGATGGATCTATTCCTAAACCTTCGGATCCGACGGATTCTCTCCTTTCTCCATGGCTCCGATGTAACAATATGGTGATATCTTGGATCTTAAACTCTGTTTCTCCTGAAATTTCGTCTAGTATCTTGTATAGTACAATGGCTTGTGAGATCTGGTCAGATCTTAAGGAACGATTTTCTCAGAAAAATGGACCTTACATTTTTCAATTGCAAAAATTGATTTCCTCTCTTTCTCAGGGTTCTCTTTCGGTGAGTAATTATTTTACTCATCTTAAGGGCCTTTGGGAAGAACTTACTAATTACAAGCCTAATCCTGCTTGTTCTTGTGGAGTTGTACGAATGTTGAACTCCTATGTTCAACAGGAACGTGTTTTACAATTTTTTATGTGATTGAATGAATCTTTTGCACCTGCTCATGCACAGATTTTGTTTATGGAGCCTATGCCTCCTCTTAATAAAGTTTTTTCTCTTGTTTTACAAGAGGAACAACAACGAGAAATCTCTTATGTTTCTCTGCCCTTGTTGATTCACTTGTTTTTGCTTCTCAAATTGATGGAACCAAATCTGTTAAATCCTTTTCTAAGAAGGATAGACTAGTATGTAAACATTGTGGAATTACTGGTCATGTGATTGAAAAATGTTACAAGTTGCATGGTTTTCCCCATGCTACAAACCGAGATAGAGGCAACAGTCTATGGCGAATAATGATGTCCTTAGTGATAGCAACTCCTCGGTTGTTTCTCCTTTTTCCTTGACTGAGACTCAGTATCAGCAGCTTCTGTCCATGCTTCATCCTTCTAAATCTGTTGAAGAAGTTCCTTCTGCTGTCAATGTAGTTGTTTCCAGTTCTTTTCCTGGTATTATTTTTTCTCATAATAATCTCACTCTGTTTTTTCTGTTGCTCAGTCTACTACATTTGATTCAAATTCCTGGATTCTTGATACTGGAGCCACTAATCATATGGTTCCTTCTATTGATTGTTTTTGTTTCTATTACCAGTTCTGTTAATGCTTCTATGAAACTTCCTAATGGTCAATCTGTGTCTGTTACATATATTGGCTTTGTTTCTATTTCTGAACATCTTGTTTTGCATGATGTTCTATGTGTTCCAACCTTTAAATTTAAATTGATTTCTATTAGCAAGTTAACATAATCAATAACTTGTTATTTTTTGTTTTCCTTAGACATTTGTCTAATACAGGACCTGATTTGTTAGAGGCTGATTGGAGTGAGTAGATTGCAGAGAGGCCTTTATCTACTGCAACAGTCAGGGCCTTTCTATTTCTAAACCTACTTCATTTTCTAGTACATATGCTGCTTGTTTACCTGATACAATATCTTCACATGTTTGCTTCATTTCTTCCAAATGCTCTAATTATGAGGTTTGGCATAATAGACTTGGTCATCCTTCTAATTCCAGGATGTTGTTTGTGAATAATTTGTTCCTAAATTGACTATTTCATGCAATCCTTGCATGATTTGTCCTTTAGCTAAACAAAGGAAATTACATTTTCCTAATAATGTTCATTTGTTTGCTGCTCCTTTTGATCTTGTTCATTGTAATGTTTGGTGTCTATATTATGTACCTACTGTTGAAGGTTATAAATATTTTTTTACTATTGTTGATGATTCAACTCGTGCTACATGGTTTTATCTTCTTTAGCATAAACTTGTAGTTTCACATATTTTAAGAGTTTTTTTATAAAATGGTTAAAACACAATTTCATTTAAAAATAAAATCACTTCGCACTGATCATGACACAAAATTTTCATTTGCTCCTTTTTTGCATTCTAAAGGCATAATACATCAGCATAGTTGTGTAGAGACTCCTCAACAAAACTCTGTTGTGGAAAGAAAACATCAGCATATCTTTAATATAGCTAAAATAATGATGATTCAATCTCATCTGCCTATTCATTTTTGGGGTGATGTTGTTTTAACAGTAACTTATCTCATTAATAGGCTTCCTACTCCTCTTTTAAAACAAAAATATCCTTTTGAGCTTTTGTTCAAAACTTTTCCCTCTTATCATTTATGAACTTTTGGTTGCCTTTGTTTTGCTTCAACTTTACAAAGATCTCGAACCAAATCTGATCCTAAGGCTCAAACTTATATTTGTCTTAGTTATCCTTTTGGCATAAAAGGTTACAAACTTCTTGATCTAAAAACTAATCAATCTTTTATATCAAGAAATGTTGTTTTCCATGAACATATTTTTCCTTTTACTTCTCACAATACCACTAATTTTTCTTTTGTCATACCTTCTATTTTTCTTGTTGAATGTTCAACTTTATATTCTTTAACTGTGCCTTCAACATCACATTTTCCTGATTTACCTCTTAACTCCTCTTCACCTTTTCATTCAAATGATTCATATGTTCAGTCTTCTTCTTCCCCAATTTCTGTCACTGTACCATTGCCTTATGATCTTCTTAGAAAATCTTCTAAAATCAGAAAGGTACCTGGTTATTTGCAGAACTTTCATTGCAATTCCTCTTCTGCACACTCCACATCAGATCCTTCAACAATTTATGATTCATCAGGTTCTTCTTCCCTTTTGTCTTCCTCTCCTAAATATGATATTTTCGACTTTCTATCTTATGCTAATCTTTCTCCTTCACATAAATCTTTTGTCATGTCCATTTCTGTCGATATTAAACCTGAGTTCTATCATCAAGCTGTCAAGCACTCTCATTGGAGAGATGCCATGTTAGCTAAGATTGTAGCCTTGGAAATTAATAATACATGGACTGTTACTTCTTTACCTCCTGGTAAGAAGCCTATAGGCTGCAAATGGGTTTATAAGATTAAGTATAGTGTTGATGGTTCCATTGAAAGATATAAGGCAAGGTTGGTTTCCAAGGGTTATACCCAAACTGAAGGATTGAATTATTCTTAAACCTTTTTCACCTTTTGCTAAAATGGCTACCGTCAGAACTCTTTTGGCCATTGTTGCTGTGAAAGGCTGGCATCTTACACAGCTTGATGTAAATAATACTTTTTTGCATGGGGACTTATTTGAAGAAGTATATATGGTTTTACCTCTTGGTTTTCATGTTAAAGGGGGTCCCAAGTTTGCAAGTGAAATAAATCACTCTATGGTTTGAGACAGGCCTCACGGCAGTGGTTCTCCAAGTTTTCAGCTTCTATACTCAGTATGGGTTTTCAATAATCTAAAGTTGATTATTCTCTTTTTACTAAGATTGAGGGTTCATCTTTTATTACCCTTCTTGTCTATGTTTTTGATATTCTCATAGCTAATAATGATATGAAATCTGTTGAGTTTTTAAAGTCCTTGCTTGATGAGAAGTTTAAGCTTAAAGATCTTGGTAAGCTCAAATATTTCCTTAGTTTGGAAGTGGCTCGGTCTCCTACTAGTATTTCTTTGTGTCAAAGAAAATATTTTTTGGAGATACTTCAAGATGTGGGAGACTTGTTGCCTAACCGTACAGTTTATAGAAGTCTTGTAGGTCGACTTCTTTACGTCATATTAACTTAGCCAGACTTGTGTTTTTCTGTTAATAGGCTTAGCCAATACATGACTCAGCCTAGACAGCCCCATTTACAAGCAGCCTACATAATTCTACAATATATCAAAGGCACTCTTGGTCATGGTCTTTTCTTCCCAGCTGCCAATTCATTATCTCTCAAAGCTTTTGCTGATTCTGATTGGACTTCTTGTCCTGAAAGTAGACGATTTACAAGTGATTATTGTGTTTTTCTTGGGGATTCTTTGGTTTCTTGGAAAACAAAGAAACAAACCACTATTTCTAGATCTTCTGCAGAAGCTGAGTATAAATCCATAGCTTCTACCACTTGTGATATTATTTGGTTTCCCACTCTCTTATCTGATTTTGGTATTTCCTAAAAATTAATTTACTAAATTTTCTACTATTTGGTATTGAGTATTAAAATTTACTAAATTAATTACTATTTGCAAAACCGAAATTTGAAGAATAGATTATCTATATTAAACTGAAGAAAAATAACATTAAAATTAAGATTTTAAAGATAATAAGAATAGACCTAGAGTGTTTGATTTCACCTAGCAAATCCCACACAATTTATTCTTCCTTGTTATAGAATTTCAATTATCCGAAGTTGATGATAAAAATCCCTTAACTATTCAATATTTTATCTCGAACAATACCAAAAATATCTCCAATTAATAACTCCATATCTCTATCTGAATTTAACTAATTGAAGACTCACTAAGTTCTTTGAATTTTTCTTAAAAATCACACTAGTCGCGGTAAAGTATCTCTACTTTCGCTCAACTAATGGTGCTTAATCCTAGAGCTCTAATGACAAATCACCTCTCGGTCTCATTGCGATTCAATAGATCGAACAATAATTAGTTAGAAGATTGCAAGCATTAAGAACAAGGAATAAATACTCAATCATAAAAATATTGAAAATACGATAACTTTGAATATAAATTGTGTGTTCAATGCTAGACTACATTAAAGTTTTAGAAAATAAAATTAATTCATAATGAAATTGAAAAGAAAAATAATAAAACTAGTGTTCTTCGTTTGAGTCGGTTGATGAAGCATGCGGCTCTCGCCTCTGCCCTCCAGATCTGCCTCCTTGAAAGAAACTTAAATGATAAAATCTGAACTATTGAAATCTAAAACATAGAATCTCCTCTTCTCTATTCATCCCACAAGACGGAATTAAATAGATGTCAAAACTCAAATCTGGAAACAAGATAAATGCGACTACAATCTAGCCTAAAAATCTGGAAAATAGTTTCTAAAGATAAATGTTAACATAAAAGAAATTATCCCAAGAATAACGGAATTATCTAAAATGGAAGTAATAAGCGGCTTGATTTACAGAGTTCGGGAGGATTTGGTGGTCAGCAGATTGATTATAGAACTCGAAAGGGTCCCACTGGGTAGATGTCATGTGCGTTGAATATAACTGGTCTCCTCGCCTACCGAGAGGAAAGACTCCTGACCGGGATGATAGAACCCTCTCGCCAACCTACCGAGCGGTAAAACTGCTCGCCTTTTCTAGTTATTGCCCAAGATGTCGCATAGGTTGGTTGTTTAAGTTGGTCGTTTAGACTCGTCGCCCAGAGCCTTGCGCCAAGTCTTCTCGTCCAAAAGGTAAAATATCTCGCTTATTGCCAAACTCTTGTCGCCAATTATGGTCACGCCATCTTTAGATCTCGCTATCTCTAGTCGGTCTGGATCCGTAGTCTTTTCTTTTGTATCAAAATGCTCTCATTTCGCACTAAATATTCTCATTCCTTCAAATCCAAGAAAATAAAGAAAAATATATAGAAATAAAATAAAATCAATAGTATTGAAGGAAAAATGACACTTTTCATAAATAAAAGAGTAATAAAAGTTACTTAAAATCACACTTATCACCCATACTCTGCTCAACTTTTTTGTGATAGTCAGGCTGCCTTACACATTGTTGCCAATCTAGTCTTCCATGAAAGAACAAAGCACATTGAGCTGGATTGTCACTTTATTCGAGAAAAACTTCAAGCCGGAATTATCAAGACCTTTCACTTGGCTTCTAATCATCAACTTGTTGATGTGTTAACCAAACCTCTTGATTTTCAGCAATTTCATCACTTAGTTTTCAAGATGGGAGTCCATTTTATATAGAAGGGGGTATCATGAATTAAATTTATTCTTTTTATTCTTTTTATTCTTCTTTGCATCACGTGTTAGTCACATGTATTTTATTTCCCTATGTACTGATATAAATATTTGCTTTAGTCACTGTACATGAATGACTTTTATTCAATTGAGGTATTTTTTCTCCAGAACCTGTTATGAACCCAATTGAGACTGCGTAGTTCCTAGAGATCTGCACGGTGTCGTTTGGTATTAATGTTAGTGAAGTTTGTGTTTAACAATTGTAGTATGCAGAGAGGAGCATCTTACCCAAGTGTCAAGTAGTTTGGCTGTATAGAAGTAGTGGAGTCTGTTAGAGAGTCTGTTATTTTGCTTTCTAATTTCATATAAAGGGAAGGGAAGGGATGGAAGGGAGGATATTCTAGAATTATCTTGTATTTGGAAACTATTTGGAGGAAGGGCTGCCTCGAACTAGCCCAGCGTGACAACGCTTTCATCTCTATCTTTTATGTTCATCTTCTCTATTCTACTGTCACATTTTTTCAAGCACCTTGCATGCATTATGCATTTCTAATGCAGCAGTCTACTTTCAAGTCTACCACCATTTCCACCACTTTTCTCTTAATATAAACAGAAAACCACAACCAGGTTCATTACAAGTGGTATCAGAAAGCCACCGATTCTTCCATGGACGAAATCACCTTCAACAATCAGCGAGTAAATTTGCTGCCACTGATGGAAAAAGCTCTTGAAAAAATGTTGCACATCACAGAGTTACTTGATCGAATGCACGCAAATTACAAGGTTTTCAAGCAACAATTCGAGGAATCCTTCTTGGTCTGGGAAGACCAAGCTGCGGAGGAGGGAGTAGAAAAGGGAGCTACGAATTCAACCAAAGAAATGCAAAACTCAGTACTACAGATGGCAAATGAATCAACAGATGAGGATGAATTTGTAGAGGAAGGAAAAGCGACGGCAGACGAAGTGGAGAAACTAATAGGGTCAATTGCTCAAAAAAGTTTCGAGCACAATCAGCCACTGATACATTCCCATATGGCGAAGGCACCACCGCCACATCACCACCACATGTCTCAGCCATTCACTTTCGTCATTTTCTCATATCAGCATTTTGTAAGTGTGGCTATGCATACACTGAATGGCATGGTGTTCGACTTTGAGAAGGAGACAAACCTGAGAGGTGAGAAATTTCTGGCTCACTTTCGGTTTGATGTTTTGCCCCTTAAAATTATTTTTAGGCCTTTTGATGGAGGAAGGAAAAAAATAATGATGGAGGAAGCTCCTTCTCATTCTCCGCTGGAGACCGATTCAGAGCTCGGTGCTCAACTGATGGTCAAGGGCGGTGACTCTACCTCTCTCAATTCGATCTATATGAATCCAACAGAGGTTTTCAATGATGTCGTTGGAAGTCCATATTATGTTGCCCCTGAAATCTTGTGCAATCATTACAGTCCAGAAGCAGATGTTTGGAGTGGTGGAGTGATCCTTTACATTCTTGTAAGTGACATGCCTCCATTTTGGGCCAAAACGAAGAAAGAAATATTTGAAGAAGTTTTGCATGGTGATCCTAACTTCTCATCAGATCCCTAGCCTAATATCTCCGAGAGTGCTGAAGATTTAGTTAGAAAGATGCTCGTCAGAGACCCAAGAAAGAGGATAACTGCGCATGAAGTTTTTTGCCACCCTTGGATTCAGGTTGATGGGGTGGCTCCAGACAAGCCTCTTGATTCTGCAATCTTGAGTTGCTTAAAACAGTTTTCTGCAATCAACAAGCTTAAGAAGACGGCTCTTAGAGTTATTGCACAGCACCTCTCTAAAGAAGAAATTGCTGGGTTAAACGAAATGTTTAAGGTGATAGACGCTGACAATAGTGGTCAAATTACTTTTGAAGAACTCAAACATGGACCGGAAGGATTTGGTGCCAACATGAATGAATATGAAATATACGATCTATGCATGCTACAGTATGTTCAAGATTATACTCTATACTCTATACTCTATACTTCTATACCTTTCAATATTCTTATCTTGGAGTGTGGGTGACAGTTGCAACATTGCTATTAAACTTGAGGACAAGGTTCTTTTGAGGGGGAGAGGAGTTCCTGTAGGTACATTTTTATACAGTAGCCATGGGGATGCTGGAGAAGAACTTCAGATTAACTGCAGGAACTACAAGAATGTGAATTCTCTGTATAATCACAATTTTACCCGATGATTCAGCGGCAGAAATTGTGGTGGCTAATGGTATCCTAAATTTCTTGAACATTTATAACACGCCTTTGATTGTCAGGCTTGTTTTGACTTGGTTTTCAAACACTCCTCCTGCCATTGTTAGTCCCCTCAGCACTTTATGTGACCCTTACTTGAACATGTTCTGTGGAATTATCCCACCACTTTGAGGAACTCTTGATTTTTCTCTTATACTAGCATTTCTGGTTCTGAATGCCTCTACCAGCACTGCTGTTGTGCTCCCTGCAGAACTTCCAGCTATGGGAACACCTGAGCAAATTCAGGCGCCGATTCCCCACTATGGACTCACCGCATTTTTTTTTCATCCAAAAGAAATCTTCTTGTCATCTTTTGTTTCATGGCTTTTAAAAAATGGAGCATTGTTGTTTAGAATCGGGATTTCAGATGGTGAGGCTATTGATGATAATGGCTCAAATTTACCAGGTGAGGAAGTGAATGACAGGGAGTTTTGGATGGACTTGCCTTGTGATGATCGGAGAGAGAGGGTCAAACATGGAAACTTGGAAAGTGCAAAACTTTATGTTCACATGAAGACTGCTTTTGGTGCTACTTTTACTGACATTGCAATGTGGGTTTTCTGTCCCTTCAATGGGCCTGCTACAATAAAAGTGGGATTAGCAAATATTGCTCTTAGCAAGATTGGGAAGCAATCCTATTCCTTCTTATAGCTCTTGTTCTTATGGGAGCTTGTTAGTGCAACCTTGGCATTAGAGAAGGCAATGGGTGTTGTATTTGCAAGCCATGGCCGAAATAAAATTTGTTGCAATAATGTCAGGAACACCACTCAAAGTTTACTGCTGAAAGTGGAGAGAGAACAAACAATGGGTGATAACATGTTTCTCTAAGGCTTTGGAAGATTCACATGCCAGCTTATTCATAAAACTATCAATGCTCTAAACCTTGAGGACAAGGTTTTTTTTAAGGGGAGAGAATTGTTATGAACCCAATTGAGACGACGTCGTTCCTAGAGATCTGCACGGTGCCGTTTGGTATTAATGTTAGTGAAGTGTGCATTTAACAATTGTAGTATGCAGAGAGGAGCAGCCTTACCCACGTGTCAAGTAGTCTAGCTGTATAGAAGTAGTGGAGTCTGTTAGAGAGTTTGTTATTTTGCTTTCTAATTTCATATAAAGGGAAGGGAGGGGATGGAAGGGAGGATATTCTAGAATTATCTTGTATTTGGAAACTATTTGGAGGAAGGGCTGCCTCAAACTAGCCCAGCGTGACAACGCTTTCATCTCCATCTTTTTTGTTCATCGTCTTTATTCTAATGTCACATTTTTTCAAGCACCATGCATGCATTCTGCATTTCCAACGCAGCAGTCTACTTTTAAGTCTACCACCATTTCCACCACTTTTCCCTTGATACAAATAGCAAACCACAACCAGGTTCATTACAAAACCTTCTCTCAACCTTTGCTCTACTAGGGTTTCATCTCTTTGTTGTGCTAGGGTTTCGCCCTTTCTATTCTCCTAGGGTTTGCATTTTACAAGTTATTTTGTTATTATCTTGAGATAGGAAGAAATAACATCATGATAATTTATGTTTCTTGCACATATCGTAACTCAAATAAGTTTTTACATCACGCAGTCAAATCAAGAACCCTACAGGAAAATCAACAAGATTACGAACCAACAATAATATGCTTGTGCAATTTGAAATCCATACAAATAGATGATAATCTCAGCAATGACAAAACCCAAGACCAGGCTGACCAAGAACGAACCAACAAAAGCATGTGTTCTTTCTAAGTTGATGGGTCTGTGTAAAAGTGTCTCTCAGCAGCAGCATGTTACACACCTGACTGTAAACAAAGAAAAATCATAGAGAATTGCTCTTTTCGGGGGAAGCTCCTCCAAAAAAGATGAAAATAGGGAAAAAAAGTTCTTAACATTCAAGAATGAAATAACAATATTCAGCCTTCAGTATATATATACTATCGGGTGACTAAAGGGATGCAAGCTATAAAGACCATGGGCCAAATATCAAACACTAAGTAATTAGCAAGAGTCCAATTAGATCAAAACATAAGTCCTTTGGTAAACCAACTAGGCCCTAAGGGACAACGCCCGACCCACCAGACTGACCCACTAAATCTAATAAAAGAAGACAACTGACGCCAAAGGTTGTGAAGCCCGTCAAGCAAGCCCAAGTTAATTGGATGTTTTACATTGACATCCTTTCCAAAGAACCTTTTCCTCAAGGTTTAGAGCACTGATAAGTCTCCTAAATAAGCTGGCATGTGGAGCTTTCCACAGCCTTATGAAACACAGCACCACGCACAGTTTGTACCTTCTCTCCAATTTTAGCAGTAAGCTTTGAGTGGTGTTCCCAGTCATCTTGGTCAAATGGATCTTCAATTGATACAATAGGGTCTCGGACACAATGGCCTTGTACAGATTTGTTAGAGCATCCCCCGAAATCTTTTGTACACCTGCATTGTTCTCTTCCTTGAAGTTCAGGACATATGTTTTATCTTGTCCCTAAAATTCCGATGCAGCAACATCCATACCAATGACAACTTGGCTTGTGTAACCAGCTTTAGCAATGGCTATTTTGAGCAATTCCAGACCCTCATTGTTTTCCTAAATATTAGGAACGAAGCCACTTTTATCACCCACATTAGTCGCATCCTGGCCACATTTCTCCTTAATTACAGCCTTCAAATTGTGATATACTTCCACATCTATCTTTGTAGCCTCCTTGAAAGAAGAAGCACCTACAAGAAGAATCATTAACTCCTACATTGCAAGCTTGTTTCATGCATGTGATCCACCATTAGTGACATTGAAAGTAGGAATAGGCAATCCCAACTTCTTCTTGCCAGCAAGGTTTGCAATATGTTTGTGAAGAGGATTTTCATAGCAATAGCCTCATGACCCCACAAGTATGGCATTTGCTCCAAGCTTTTGTGTAACGCTCGTCCTTATGGTGGGATATTTTATAAAATGATTTTAGAAAAGACGACGGGAATTACCGTTCGATTTAAAACTTTCTGCTTCCATACACAGGGTGCAAGACTCTACATTATAAAATAAAATGTGTTTTCAGAATAATAGAGGTTTACAGTGGAAAACATCAATTTTAACAATAAAAAGGCCTCTCATACATTTAAACACTTGTGCCTAGACTTCCGTGCTCTTCCCCATGGGCCGTGCCCATTCTGACGCGTGCTTCTCATTCAATTCCTATGGAGGGAGGGGCATGCATAAAAACTAAAATGAGTCAATGACTCGTAAGCATTACTTCATACAGTTAAAATATAATAACATAGGTTTTCAATCATGCATTCATCATTCATACATACTATACATGCATACATGCATTAATTTGAAAACATCACTGGACGAGGTTTTTCTTTAAAAGGGGTTTTATTTTTGTAAAACGTTTCTCCTGTCAGTGCCTTCATTTCTTAAAAAATTCAATGCATTCATACATTCCTCTTATCACTTTCATTGGCCGGTACACACTGTTACGCCCCGTGTGTTGGGGTTAGCGGTCTTCCTTTGGACTCGAACTCCGCCCGTAGCCACAGGTTGGGAGTCCCTTTCATAGGGGCAGTATTGGGTGCACTACCAGTACTACTTACCCGGCATTGCAATCTACACATTCCTTTGGTACCATTTCCATTCATTCATATGATCGTTACGTATTTTCATACATTAAACGTTCAGTCCTTTCATTCAGTTCAGTCCTTTCAATCCTTTCCTTTTCAGTCTTTTTTTCATTTAATAATTCATTCATGGAAAAATGTCATTTAAGAAGATGGGCTTCAATATCATCTTTCATGGCATCCATAAAACATCAGTTCATAGGGACGTTTAAAACACTTTATTCGCATCGTTCAAAGCATCAGTTAAAGCTCGAGGCACAAGCCTCAACATTGATTTTCTTAGAAAATACATCAAATAGATACTGCGTATAGTCATCCATTCACATGCATACAATTAATACTTTGGTTGCGTAAAAAGGGGCTGTCAAGAAGGGTCGTACATACGTATACCTTTGAACACTTATATTTAGCACGTTTTTCATAAAACATCTTTCATGTCCTTTCATATCATGCAATCCATTCATGTGCGTGTCAGATGGCAACCTACATGCATACACATAACCTTGATGTCATTCTTTATCTAATGCATAAGCAACTTAAACTAGAAGTAGAGCTACACTTCACTTGGAACACTATCCTTCTATCCCATGCTCTTACGTGCCCTTTACTATGCTAAAACCTTCGGAGTTCGCTTACAATCACTACATCTTCCAAACCCAAGGTCTTATCTCGAGTGCCCATCCACTAAAGTGAACCCATGATTCACCTTAGGATTAAGATACTAAGACCTTCATCTTACTCTTCCTACTGACCACATTCCGACGCATGATTCCGACCGACGAAGTCACGCATCCCAATCCTAGACAATACACCCGTCACTACCTCTATGCACCTTAGCTCACACTAATCATCATTCTCATCCATACACGCCACACGGCTCTAAGCCAACTCCGAGGCTTAAGCACCGTGTAACCATGCATATGACATATTACTCATTACATATAGTGAATCCGTCCAGTACATGTGTCTCACCAGATTACACATGTACCTTACCCCTTCATCACCTAAGACCAACACATAACACGTTGATCACAGGCTTGCAGGGACAGCGCCATACTTCGATACCAACCTTCTCTTAACCCGACTAGCATGGCTCTTCATGCTACCCATCCTTTTTGACAGTTCATTCCAACACTTAATACGACAAGACTCCATTCACAACTACGTCTTACGTCATGACATATAGCTCGAGACTACTCCCAAGCTATACCGTGACCGTGTCACGTCACCTATCATTCCACTACGTCATTTCTACACCAACTCCTAACTCATCACGAGTACGGTCCCTTATGTACTCCTGTCACATCGTGACATCTCATCACGTTCCTACTACGTCGTTCCAATACTAACTCCTCACCCATAACAAGCACGACTGCAAGTAACTATGGCACTTCGTGACATTCCCCAGTCATGCTTCCGCTGCGCACTCTTACACTCGTTCTACCATTTCACACATACTCCTAGCCATAACACAATCACGGTGACACTTGTCATATCAGACTACAGGCCACATCACAGCTACTTTGGGACACTGTTCCACAGTTCCCGACACTACTCACCACGCTCTATGCCTATCAACCACACAACCATCCTTATCTTTGCAACACGCCACAAGGTGTTTCACTGCGCCTCATGGAGTACGCTCCACGTGTACTCCCTCCACACACATTACGACACATCATCATTATGGCATACACGCCATATGGTGCATCACTCCACCACATGGAGTACACTCCACGTGTACTCCTCTTTACTTACGCTATGCCACACAGAGTACACTCCATATACACTCTTCTCATTCCACAATACACCAGGAGGGTATATTTTACATATACTCTCCTTATCCTACACTACGCCACAAGAGTACACTTTACGTGTACTCTCTTCCCAATCTACACAACGTCACATCACCATTACATCACATATTTCACAACCACACTACACAGCACAGTCCACAACACTTCACAACATACTTCCCAACTACGCCCAACACTTCACTACATAGCACATCACAATACAGCGAACTGTACAATACTAACAGCACAGTCCACAACCTAATCAACTAACAAATAACATAATTAATGAGGGATAAAGGATTATACCATCGACGGGATAACTCGTGCATTGCTCACTGATCGTCACAATCGATGATATCAGAAGGGTCGTACGTGGCTAACTCACGTACAGTGGCTGTTTGGGCGTTTGGATAGCTAAGTGTGGTCTTGGAAGGGCTCATGGTGGCCTCGTGGTGGCAGTGAGGGGCGTAACACGGCGTATCTAGCCGTGTACAGTGGCGGTTAGCCACGTACATTGGCTGTTCACCACGTAAAGTGGCGGTTCTGGAAGGGGTTGAGCATAGAGGGGCTTGGAAGGACCTTGGCGAGGTGATGGTGATGTCGGGGTGGCGCCACGGTGGCTCTACGGCGGCAGATCTAAGCCGTGCATGTGGGAGAGTCCATGAGAGAGGGGGGCGTGCGTGAGGGTAGATCGATGCTATGGGTGGTTGGGGTAGGCCGATGGTGGCCAGAGGAAGCTCGAGACGGCGGTTGGACGCCGTGGGCGCCGACATACGGCGGTGGACAGGGAGAAGCCCGTGCGTGTGAGGGAGAGAGCCCGTGCGTGTGAGGGAGGCTATGGGCCTCGGCCCAAGGGGAGGAGGAAGGGGGAGGCTCAGGGGGCTCGTGGTGGTGGTCAGTGGCCGCGTACGACGGTGGAAAGGGCTGCGCAGGGGGAAACTGTGCGTGGGTTGCTGCGGGCATGCGACGGGGAAGGTGGCTGCAAGGTGGAGGATGGGTTCGGTGGTGGGGGCTCGCCGGTGTGTGAGGAGGCCGTTGGTAGTGGAGGTGAGACCGGGCGGCGCACAGCGACGCCGGACTGGGCTAAGGAGAGAATCGGTGAGAGGGAGAGAAGCGTGCAGCGTACGCTGGGGGAGAAGGATGAGAGGGAAAGGGAAGGGAAAAGTGAGGGAGAAAGAGAGGGGGTCTGGGTTTTAATCCTGGTCCCTTTATCTTGGGATCCTCAAAACGATCTAACGGTGGAGGATTAAAACACTGATTTGAAAATGCGTAAAGATTAACTTAACTAAAAGCACTGAGAGGAATTAAGGTAGAATATTATTTAAACTAAACTTTAGTTTATAAATAATATTCCTTCATCAAATGATGAAACCTTATTTAATATCTTTAAAAGGATAAAACCATTTAATTAATTAAAGTTTTCAACATAATTCAAATCCCATAATATTTTAAATAACTGATGATATTAAAATTATTTCTGACAATTATAATATTTTTGGAACTCTTCAAAATATTATAATTGTCGTATTTAAAATCAAGCTTAGTTCAGTAACACTGGAAATACCTCATATAAATATTTCAGTGCATTTAAAACAATGGGTGTATTTTTAGAAATCACCTAATATCTTTAGAAACACGCCATCGAGGTTCAGCCCGCATAATGAGGCTCACAGTCGCTAGAGAGAAGGGGCAAACTGTTGCATAATTTTTGTCCTCGAAATTTGTTTACGCCAGAAAGAATGAGCGGGGTGTTACATTATGTTTGCACCAACCCCATTCATTAACAGTTTCATCCAGTTGTTGAACCATGAAGTGATCAATAGTAGCCTACTCATTTGGGTCCTTTCCAATCAACACAAGGCCAATGATCTTGTTGACATTCTCAACAGCCTCCAATACCCCTTTTCCAAGGAAGTCTGGCCCTCCATCTCTTAGTTGAAGGGCCTCATAAACTCCTTGATTGTGGCAACGAGATGCTCCTAAAACATCCATGTTGTTCGTACTTGAACGGTTGGACATAATTGACTCTTTAGGAACAGTTCTATCCTTGTACCCTGGTTGGGCACCAACATAGTCAACCTGCATTCCCTTAGATAATGGAGAGTTTGATACAATTATGCCTTTCTCATCACTATTATCCAATATTTTGAATACCGTACCAGAAGTCGTACCGGTCAAGGTACTGGAACGAAATATTTTGGTACCGGTACCGTTTCGTGTACCGTTTCGGGATAGTCAATATATGAATAAATTATATATATAAATTATATTCCAAAATAATAGTCTATATATGAATAAATTATATATAAATACATATATATATAAATTATAAATAGTCTAGTCTGAATTAGGGGTCAAAAAATAAGCTTGTAGTTTGAAAAAATGAAAAAAAAAATTGAAGGCCGAAATATAGGCCGGTACAGGCCGAAATTGAGGCTGGTACGACCAGTACTGGCCGGTATTTGGGCTGGTACGAAACATACATGGTACCTGTACCAGCCCAGCTGCCGGTACGGCAAATATCGACCGTACCAGTCGGTACGGTACGAAATTCCAAATAGTGCTATTATCACCGATGGATGCTCGATGACACTCCTAATATTTTTGCCTCAATACACCATCATTGAGATTAGCATGTATTCCATCATCCCCTTTAAGACCAAAATCAAAATAAAAAATGTGAAATACATTATCCAAAGTTTTGTTCACCAAATGATTCACACCATTTTTTCCCCTTCCTCTATCAAAGGGCAGCAAGCTTTGTTCCTCTATCAAATGATCTCCCACAATTTCTTTTCCCATTCCTCTATTAAAGGGCCACAAGCTTTGTTCCTCTATCAAATGATTTCCCCCAAGTTTTAGTAGATTTATCCCATACCACCCAAAAACACCCATAAGTGGCAATATATCAAGCAATTGAGGTGTAATATTCACCCCTTTGTCCAATTTGTCGCCACCATATGGAAGAGATTCCTACCCTTCAAAAACCAGCAAACAAACAATAGATATATTAATGGCCTTAAACCTAACAAGTTTTAGCTAGCCTCTCTAGTGTAGTAGATACAAGGAACTCAGCCTCACAACTCCTTAAACCTTGAATTTGGTGATCCAAGGATGCATCAGGATGTATTATCACAGTGTGTATTCCAAGAGCCTTCAAAGGCTTGCAGACTGAGCGAATCTTACCCTTGAACTTCATATTTGGTGTTCGGATTCCTTTCCTCAGTGTAGCACCCTTCCGGTCAGCAAAACCCCTCCCCTCCACTTGGCGTCGCACTCGCTTCTTGGAGACAATAACAGCGGCAACCTTGCCATTGGCGTAGCTGAGGCCACTAATATCGGAGTCCTCGATGGGAAGCTGGACTTGGGTGAAACTTGGGATTTTTGGGGCTTGAGAAACATGAGTTAGGAGAAGGGGTTGTTGTGAAGAAGATGTAATCTAGAGAGGGGGTTGGAACAATGTTGAAGAATGGGTTGTTGGGTGTTACATGACTGTAAGACGATGGGATTTCCAGACTCACTTCAGTGGAGTAATGTTACGTGTAGTCGTGAAGTGCACAAACGTCATACAGTCGTTTTAAAAAAGAATGAAGTCTACTGTTAAAAAATTATTATTTTTTCATGTGAATCTCATATTTATTCATTTTTTTTCAAAATGATTACACGACGCTTGCACCCTCATGACTATAACTATCATTTATCAAATAACAGACACCTACTAAGGCCTTACCAGACTCTGACTCAATTCATTATGGACCTAAGCCCTCACATTACACATAAAAGAGATAACCCATTTATTTTACTAAACCGATTAACAAACTCCAATGAGGAACCCAAAAGCCCACCGGCCCTTGAGCCCACGACCACTTTCACATCTTCCAGTTTAACCTTACTCCAGTTCCCTTTCTCCCCGAACCCTAAGTCCTCCCCTTCTATGGCGACGCCCTGCTAACCCCTTTCGATAGCGGAGCCTTGGCGTGTAACATTGGGAGGAAGATGTAACCCACCCCCACGCAATCAACTTGCCGTCGTGGCAAAAGACAAGAGAGATGTAGGCGCTAGTGACGACGGAATGGACAGACTGCGTGTTTAGGGACCTTGAGTCTCCTGATGGTCTAGGCTTTTGATTTTCTTGTGAGATCGGGTCTTGTATAGCATGTTTTGTCTAAAACAAGGTTTTAGGTTGAGGTTGGAGAGGATTCGGGTTGAAAAAATAATGTTAAGCTTCTGAAAACAAGTTTTCGTGGTGAGGAGCTGAGATAATGAAATTCGACAACCGCAGGGTCAAATTCTCATATGATGCCCACAGAATCAAGGGCACCCCAGTACCCCAGTCCTTATTGTGGGTGCCGAGAATAGTCCCAATCGCTGGGTCTCCTCCTTTTCCGGCCATGGTGTGATTTTTGCTAGGTATGAGATTTAAGAGGAGGGAGGGAAGAGGGATTTCTTTGGGACATACTACCGTGGACACCGCCACCTTCTCTTCAACCTTCGCTGTATATTCTTCTTCTTCCTGCATCGCACGAACCTGATCTTGCAACTGAATGAAGGATTTCGCTGCATATGTGTTTGTTCTACTAAATCCTTTATCTGCAAGATTGATGCAAGAATTTCTTTCATGAATTTATTCACAGAGACCAATGTCTCTCTTATACCAAATGTTACACACACGACCGTAAACAAAGAAAAATCACAGAGAAATTGTTCTCTTCGAGGAGAACTCCTCCAAAAAAGATGAAAAGAGGGAAAACTAAGTTCTTAACATTCCAGAATGAAATAACAATACTCTGCCTACAGTATATGTATACTGTCAAGCGACTGTTAAAGGACAAAAGCTATAAAGGCCATGGGCCAAACCAAACACTACGTAATTAGCAAGAGTCCAATTGATAAAAACATAAGTTCTATTGTAAACCTATTAGGTCCTAAGGGACAATGGCTGGCCCACTAGAACTGACCCACTAATAAAAGAAGACAGTTGACACCAATGGTTGTGAGGCCCATCAAGCAGGCACAAGTTAATTGGGTGTTTTAGTAGGCACGGGTATATTAGCAAAGAGTGATTTAGGATGGAACCAAGGTTTGTTTGTGGCTCGATTGAAATATGTGAACAAGATGTGGGATGGTGATGATCGACTCACGAAAATATATAGTTGTCTTTGTAGAGTCTTCAAACATTCTAACGGGAGAAGAGAGAGACTTACTCGAAGGTTGACAATGAAAGACTTAAAGGCTAGGGTTTTAGAGAGTGAGAGATCCAAGGGGATAAACTTGAGCTTTTACCCATTAAGCATAAAATGGCGTCATTTCGATATTGGTTATTTTTTTATAAAATTTGAGTACTGGATTTAAAACCTTATACGCAAGTATCATACTTGTAAAATGTTAAGATAAATGTAGAGATAAATGTTAAGATATTGCAATCATTTTATTGACACAAGGAAATTATTTTATCAATATTAAGAAAGAAAAAAGAAACGAAAACTTTTAAAATGTAGAGATAAATGGAGAAGCAAATCTTGGCAACCCAATTATTGAATTCTTGAAATTGATTTCGCAAGTGCAAGCATTTGGAGTGGAACTCAGTTACTAACGTAAAAAGTGAAATAATAATCAGAAAGTTTAGAAATTTACATAATTGTATGTTGTAAATGCTTTAAAGAGATGGATAAAGTGTACGCACTACAACAAAATCAGCTTTTCGCTGCGACGACTTTTGCCACAATAAGCATAAAAAATTGTCGTAAAACACCAATACTGACAAAATCTCATGGCTGCTGGTTTGCAGATAATAAAATGCCAAATTAAGTATGAAATTCGGCAAAAGTTTAATTTGTCGCAAATGTCTACTTATTACGGCAACTCCAGTCGTTGCTAATAAGAAAAAAAATTGTTAAAAATATGTCTATCAAATCATTCAACATCGCACACTATACTTATTGCCACGCAGATATGTTGCCACAAAAATATTTTTTGCATCAAGAAATTTTGTCACTATTTCCTTTCTCTTACAAATAGTAATCACCACAATAGATTACTATTGGCTGCATACGTCGCCACAAAAATTTATCTCTCGCAAAGAGACATCATCAAAACAAGAGTTTAACCACAAGAAGTATCGTTGTAAATTGGTTCTATTAACAAGTTGATACTACTGCTAAAACACAATTACCGCAACCAGACATCACCAGCAAAATTTCTCTTGATAAAAAGTTTCATTGAAAAAGCTATAATGGTCGATTTGATCCTACATGCAGAACTAAAATGTTGTCACTAAAACATCTTTTTCTGCAAGGATACATTGTGGGTAATAGAACACTCCAGCTATATACATATATATATATATATATGTATATATATATGTATATATATATATATATATTGGGTTGCATTTGAGGGAGAAATATTTACTGCTCATTACATATTAGTCAAATTTAATGCCCATATTTGCTACCTGTAATGGTCTTTGGCCATCATTTTTCCAATGATTTTTATAGATCTTTACCATTGTTATAATGATCAATATGACATAATGGTCATTGATGACCCAAGATAGAATGTTCACACTATCTGATATACTTTGTTGATAACACTGCTACAGAAATGCCATCATCATAAAAACTGAATTGATATAAACTCTATCAACTCCAAAACTAGCTAAAGCACTTCCATATATACACACATTTTATATATTACTTATGTTATCATTAAACATGATCCACATAAAATGCCAACTTCAGAATCAGCCAATATAAATAACATAGCAAATCAGGAATTTCCAACAATATGGCAACTTGCAGAAACACTTCATACATCTAGATTCAAGACCTGCATGGTGAATAGTTTGATTTACTGGTCAAAAGCATGAGCTGTGGTCTTGGCTCAAAAACACCTTTCCTCCAATTCACTTAGTCTCTTAGGCAGCATTGTGTCTTTAAAATAAAGTCCATTTCAGTCCCCTTGCTAATTGATCGAGACCTGTTGCATAAAAATAACAAGAAAACCTTATCCATTACTATCATGTTATTAATAAATTTCCAAACTAGCAGACTGGAATAACTCTAAGTAGAGATAGCTCATTAGTAACTTTCTACCCTTAATGATAGTTTCTGAATTTATTTAATGATTATGTAATATTTAAGAAGTTTTATTTTAAAAACATCAATAGATTTAACCACTTACGTAATTGTGTTCTGCAGTGTCGGTGATGAATCTACCTTTCTTTCTTGACCAATGCACTTTTTTATAAAAAGCTACCAAATTCGGGGCTTGTTCGTTC
Source organism: Juglans mandshurica (assembly GCA_022457165.1). Classification (NCBI taxonomy): domain Eukaryota; kingdom Viridiplantae; phylum Streptophyta; class Magnoliopsida; order Fagales; family Juglandaceae; genus Juglans; species Juglans mandshurica. The sequence continues at coordinate 10,591,136 of CM039629.1, read as the reverse complement.
TTTATCATCAAAGACTTTGTTAGGTACTCCAATCACATAGGCAAGAAATAACTCTTTGTCTACACAACAAAGCTCAACAAACACTCAGAAATAGAATATTAGCAGATATATTGAAGTCAACTACTATTTGCTTCATAAGTGAAAAGTTATAACAATATTGAACACAAAAAAAAAAATCTAAAAGCATACTAGGAGTAATTGTTTATTGACTATATGACACACCTGAGAACATATTAAATGGACATTGGGGGAAACCGTTGGAAATGAAAATCTCACACCTGGATTCAGTTATATAACTAGTTTACAGGTAAAAATGATGGTAAAAATGCTAATGAATTCCTTTCTATAATTGATTCATAGGTGCTAACAATAGGCTTGAAAATAAAAATATTCTATGAAACAAAAGATCACACTTAGAAGAATTATATTTTATATGGAGCCAGGCAAGTTTCAGAACCAGGTTTTTTATTTTTAAGGTAATCAAGAAGTTTTATTCACAAGAGAAGGCCAAGTCCAAGTACACAGGAAGTATACATGAGAACAGAACTAGGTATTCTAAAAGAAAATGATAGAACAAAAGCGGAGAATCAGAAACAATCTTACATGATTGGGCTCCATTGTCAATAAATGCCTGAAACATAATGAAAAGAAATTTTCAGATAAAGTGCTTTGCCCAGTCAATGAAGGGTGGGATTAACAAGATAATTTGAAGGGGAATGCATAATTCAAAATGACTCCAATATAATTCAATTGCATATCAGATTCTTGCATAAGTTTTCAGATAAAGTGCTTTGCCCAGTGAACTATAGAGTAGTTGCTTTGTCTCTAGAAGCTAGAAAAAGTTCCACTCTAGTATACATTACTCTAGCTTACATTTCCTGACTCTTAACGGCACACAAAAATGAAGTTTCAAAGCCTCAAAAATTCATTTAGCAAAATATCAGACATGCAAAAGGCTAAATGATAAAAATTGAACATATTATATGCAAGGGTCATCATGGTAAAATCTCACTATAGCAGCAACTGAACCAGTATGCATAAAAGCAGGTTTACAAATTACCGAGAAATATTGGCAATTTCAAATGCTTAATTTTAGTGCATCAATACAGAGGCAAAAGAAATGAGTAGGAGCCATCAACAACCATGAGATCAATACCTCAATCACAACAAACACAACCTCGACCAAACCAAACTAATATTTTGCGCAATTAAAAAGGGAAAAAGGATTCCAAGTTTAATGTTTCTCCCATCCCTAACTTTTCTAATCAAACAAATTTCTTAAAACAATTATTTTAAAAATTCAAAGTTCAATTCTTTAGAATCATCAACATCAGATCAATACATCTTATTCAGCCGTAGCTCGAGAAAGCAACAAAACCGATTAAGCTTCTATATATACCAAAAATCATAATTGAAATCAATAATACCCATATCCAAATTCAGAACAAAATTGATAATCCGTGAATTAAAAGCAATACATATATAAAAATAACTGAGTCATAACTTTTAACAAGTAAATCTGTTAAATCCATTTTGCATGAGCATCTAATCTGCTTAAAAAACCAAAAAAAAAAAAAAAAGGCAGCACCAAAAGCTAATCTACTCTACAGTTGTGAAGATCCGAGGAAGACAACGAGCACCAATGCAACACAGAAAATAGGAGGGACAATCCACAAAACCCACGGACTGCACATCAGAACCCATTTCATAGAACTTTTCATGGGAAACAAAAAAGAAAAAGAATTCAGAGTAAGTGCGCGTATACGTAAGGAATCAAACAAGAGGGAGGGAGAGAGTGTCACGGGTGCAGTGGGCGAGGCCTTGAAGAGGAAAGGGGAGAATGGAAGTGCATTCTATGTAGAAGGGGAATAACAGAAATAACGGATTGCGAGTAATAGAAATAACGAAATGAAGGACATTAGTGAAACAATGCGTTTTGGTCTGTTGTAAAGAATAAGTAAAACGGCACGTTTCATCTTCGTTGCATTCTTGCTTTGCATTTAGCTTTTTGTAGTTTGCGTTTTGGGTATTAGAACAGTACATTGTTTCTGCTTCACGACTGCTTCTATAAAAGCAGGTGGGTTCATGTAATTGATATCAAAAGGAATTAAGTGAGATAATTTTTTGGAGGTTGAGAATCCCTCGAAGATTCTCTACAAGATTCACTATGGAATCTTGATCATTCCATCTAAGTTCTTTGTGCGTGTATATTGCTATTCCTTGTGTGATTCTGTGTGATTAACAGTGAGGATCTAAAAGAATCCTTACAAGTGGTATCAGTAGTAGTTGATCTTGTGGTGGTGATAATGGCGGATGGTACTCGTGCTGCCATGAAAGGTCAACTGGATGGATATCAGAAACAACAAGAAGTGGTTCAGAAGCAGTTGGAGAACCATCAGCAAGCCATCCATGGTATGGCAGAAAGGTTAGAACAATTTTTTGACATGTTGCGTTCCGTAGTTGAAACTGTTAATGAAAACTCTTGTTGTGATAGAGAGGTTTCTAATGAACCTAGAGGTCAGGAGGATAGACCTGTGTCCCAGAGGAATTTTCGATTAGATTTTCCAAGATTTGCTAGTATTGACCCTGTGGGTTGGGTCTTTAAGGCCAACCAGTACTTTGATTTTTATCAAGTACCTTTCCATCAAAAATTAATGGTGGCTTCATACCATATGGAAGGAGAAGCATTGGTGTGGTACTAAGATGCTTTGGACTCGGGGCAGTTCAATTCTTGGGAGTCTTTAGTGGTAGCAATGCAAGTCAGATTTGGACCATCTACTTATGATGATCCAATGGAAGCATTAACCAGACTGAAACAAACATCTTCTGTTAGTTTGTATAAATCTCAGTTTGAAGTATTGTCCAATAGATTGAAAGGCTTGTCTGAAAAACATAAGCTGAGCTGCTTTGTTAGTGGATTAAAAGACGAGATAAGGCTGCCTGTAAAGATGTTTAATCCACTAAATCTTGGAGCTGCTTTTAGTTTAGCCAAAATGCAGGAGGAGTATGTGTTGTCCTCGAGGAAACCTTGGAGACAAATTGGGCATTATAGTGATAAATGGCCTATTGACCATGGGGGTGATTTGTTTATTAGAGGACAGAGGAGCATGGCTCCTGTAAGGAAAATTACTTCTGCTCAAATGGATGAAAAAAGGAAAAAAGGCATTTGTTATCATTGTGATGACAAATGGAGTCCTAACCATGTTTGCAAGGCCTCAAAAGTGTATTTTTTGCATGGGGAAACTAGTGCTGAGCATGGAGTGGTTGACAGTAGTGAGGGAGAATTGTTGCCTGCATCTAATGAAGAAAGGAAGAAGGACACTGAAGAACTTGAGGTCTCATTAAATGCTATCTCAGGTTGCATTAATAATAATGCTATGAAGTTACTAGGGAAGATTGGTTCCATGTCTGTTGAGATTCTTGTAGACTCAGGTTCCACTCATAATTTTTTGGATCCATTGGTAGTGGAATCTGCGAAATTGAAAATAATAGAGGATGGTGGTTTGCAAGTTAGAGTGGCAAATGGAACTAAAATATTTAGCCAGGGTACAGGTGAAGAGATGTTTAGTATTCAAGGTACTAAATTCAGTATTCCATTTCACTCCTCACTCTTGGTGGCTGTGACATTGTGTTAGGTGTTCAATGGCTGAAGACATTAGGTCCCATTCAATGGGATTTCACTAATATGTCTATGCAGTTTGAAGTTGAGGGCAAGAAGTTGTCATTACATGGTATCAATTCTGATGTGACAGAATGGGAAGCTGGAGCTAATCTGTTGAAGTCTTCTTTTGTTAGGAAGCAAGGGTGGTTATTGCAATTGGTGGCAGTGGAACCGAGGCTGGAAAAGGTTGAGTTGCAAGCTGAAGTAGAGGAAGTGCTACAACAGTTTGGGTCAGTATTTGAGGAACCAGTGGGGTTGCCACCAGTTAGAGCCTTTGATCACCAGATTCTATTAAAGGAAGGCACTGCACCTATTTCAGTAAGGCCTTATCGATATCCTCATTACCAGAAATCAGAGATAGAGAAAATTGTGCAAGATTTGCTGAAGAATGGGGTTATAAGACCTAGTCAAAGTCCGTTTTCATCTCCTATTCTACTTGTTAAAAAAGCTGATGGATCTTGGAGGATGTGTATGGATTATCGAGCACTCAATTAAGCAACTGTCAAAGACAAGTTCCCAATTCCAGTCATTGATGAGCTGCTTGATGAACTTCATGGTACAAATTTTTTTTTCAAGCTTGATCTCAGATCAGGCTATCATCAAATAAGGGTAAAAGAAGATGACATACCTAAAACTACATTTAGAACTCATGAGGGCCACTATGAGTTCTTGGTAATGCCATTTGGGCTTACCAATGCACCTGCAATCTTTCAAGGTTTGATGAACCATGTATTCAAGCCTTATCTTCGAAAATTTGTGTTAGTTTTTTTCAATGATATCTTGATTTATAGCCACAACATGGTGGAACACCTTGCACACTTGAAAACAGTATTATCTGTTTTACAGCAGTAGTCCTTGTTTTCAAAAAGATCGAAGTGCAAATTTGTAGTTACTGAAGTTGATTATTTGGGGCATATTATTTCTAGGAAGGGGGTAATGGCAGATCCAACTAAAATTTCTTCCATGCTTGATTGGTCTACACCAAAAACAATGAAGGCACTAAGAGGATTTTTAGGCCTTACGGGTTACTACAGAAAGTTCATCAAATGGTATGGATCCATTGCTGCCCCATTAACATTGTTATTGAAAAAGAATTCCTTTGTTTGGTTAGTAGAAGCTGAAGAGGCCTTTCATCGTTTGAAGGCTGCTATTGCAAAGCCTCCTGTCTTGAAGCTGCCAGATTTTTCTAAAGCATTTACAATTGAGTGTGATGCCTCGGGGGTGGGGCTAGGAGCTGTGTTAATGCAAGATAACCATCCAATTGCTTTTTTTAGCAAGGCTTTGAAGGGCAAGGCATTTGTCCTTGTCAACTTATGAAAAAGAGTTCTTAGCACTGGTGTGTGCAGTGGGCAAGTGGAGGCCATATCTGTTGGGTCAGACATTCAAGATCAAAACTGATCAACAAGCACTGAAACATTTATTAGAGCAAAAGGTGGCTACTGAGGCTCAACACAAGTGGATCTCAAAGCTCATGGGGTATGATTTTACTATTGAGTACAAGAGAGTTAGAGACAACAAAGTTGCTGATGCACTTTCCAGAATAGAGGAGGAAGAGTCAGCCACATTAGCTCTTATTTCATTTCCCACTCCTGTGTGGTTAGAAGAGCTTAAATAAAGTTATGCATTCTCTGTTGATATTGCTAATCTTTTGGTTGATTTACAGCAAGGGAAGCAAGTCTCTAAGGAATTTTCTCTTCAGCAAGGACTCATTTTCTGAAAAGGGAAATTGTTGATAGTTCTTTCTTCACCATTTCATCAAAAGGTGTTACAGCATATTCATCATAATCCTTAAACAGGCCATATTGGGTATCACAAAACTCTACAGAAAGCTCGATTGGATTTTTACTGGCAAGGAATGAGGAAGGACATGAGGAAGTTAGTGAGGGAATGCCAAATCTGCCAGATGAATAAACATGAGACTGCTGCCAGCAGGGTTACTCCAACCCTTACCTATTCCTCAAAGTCCTTGGCTTGACATTGCCATGGATTTTATTGAGGGTCTTCCAAGCTCAGGTGGTATGTCAGTAATTCTAACTGTTGTGGACAGATTAACTAAATTTGGCCATTTCTTCCCAATGCCTCACCCTTATACAGCCAGTAGGGTGGCTGAGGTCTTCTTTAATGGTGTATTCAGACTCCATGGGTTACCTAAAACAATTGTGTCTGATAGAGATGTGGTTTTTACCAGTTTATTCTGGAGAGAGTTGTTCAAGATGCAAGGGACTACTTTGGCTTATAGCTCAGCTTACCATCCTCAACCTGATGGTCAAGCTGAGGCATTAAATAAGTCCGTGGAAGGTTACTTGAGATCCTATGTGGGATCTAAGCCTAAGAGTTGGTGCACATGGCTGCCAATGGCAGAATGGTGTTATAACACCACGATGCATTCCTCTACTGGTTTTTCACCATTTCAGGCTTTATATGGGTTCCCTGCTCCCAAGTTGTTGACATATGTTCCAGGCACTACTACTAATGCAGCAGTGGATCAGCACTTGAAGTCGAGGGATGAGATATTGTCATTATTAAAGCAGAATTTGAAGAAGGCTCAGGAAAGGATGAAGTTGTTTGCTAATAAGAAGAGGTCTGAGAGAGTGTTTGCAGCAGGTGATTGGGTCTTTCTCAAGTTGCAGCCTTATAGACAAAAGTCTGTAGCCATGAGACACAACATGAAGTTGGCCCCGAGGTATTATGGTCCATTTCAGATTCTTGAGAGGATTGGGTTGGTAGCTTATAAGTTGAATCTGCCCTCCTCCTCAAAAATTCATCCTGTCTTTCATGTCTCTTGTTTAAAGAAGAAACTCGGTGATCAGATTTTTCCATTGTCTACTTTGCCCCCAGTTGACAAAGAAGGTAGTGTACAGCCTGAACCAGAAGCAATCTTGGAGAGAAGGGTGAGGAAAGTAGGGAACCATGCCTCTACTGAAGTGCTTGTCAAATGGATAGGGGCTGCCATTGAGGATAGTTCATGGGAGTTGCTCTGGGATCTTAGAGCTTCATGTCCCCATTTAGTGGGCACAGTTCTGTGATGTGTCACAGGTGCCTTGTGGGCAAGGCCTTGAAGAGGTAGGGATTGTCACGGGTGCAGTGGGCGACGCCTTGAAGAGGAAAGGGGAGAATGGAAGTGCATTCTGTGTAGAAGGGGAATAACAGAAATAACGGATTGCGAGTAACAGGAATAATGAAATGAAGTACATTAGTGAAACGATGCATTTTGGTCTGTTGTAAAGAATAAGTAAAACAGCACGTTTCATCTTCGTTGCATTCTTGCTTTGCGTTTAGCTTTTTGTAGTTTGCGTTTTGGGTATTAGAACAGTACATTGTTTCTGCTTCACGATTGCTTCTATAAAAGCAGGTGGGTTCATGTAATTGATATCAAAAGGAATTAAGTGAGATCATTTTTTGGAGGTTGAGAATCCCTCGAAGATTCTCTGCAAGATTCACTATGGAATCTTGATCATTCCATCTGAGTTCTTTGTGCGTGTATATTGCTATTCCTTGTGTGATTATGTGTGATTAACAGTGAGGATCTAAAAGAATCCTTACATAGAGAGAGAGAGAGAGAGAGAGAAGAGAAAGAGCTTATCGGTGTGCGAAAACCTAGCAACCCAATCAGAAAATTTTTCCCAAAATCACAGCAGAGAGAGGGAGGACACGAGAGGCTTCTATCGTGAGTGAGGTTGAAGGTGAGAAAGAAACCAAAACACAAAATAACAGGGGAGAAACCGACATGATCATGGGATTTGGGGGGAGAGAGAGAGAGAGAGAGAAGGGAGTGAGCTTACCGGCATGAGAAAGTAAGCTTCCCGACTGATTCAAATTTTTTTTGAGTTGGGATGGGAGATTCCAAGAAGGCAAGCCCAGAGTAGGGGGAAAGTGGAGTTAGGGTTTGTTATTTGGGAGAGAAGAACAAAAAGAAAGGAAGCCGACTGATTCAAATTTTTTTATTCAAAAATTATTTACATCAGCCTATTGTTTACGTAAGCCTCAACACATTTAATGTGTTTGAGTTAAAAAAAATTGAAACCATGGTATGTGGAGAGTGTAGGCGAATGTATAGTTGGCCTCTTTTTTTTTTTTTAGCATCAAGCGGGAGGAAGCAAGGGGAGCATCAAGCGGTAGTGTAGCATTATTCTTAAATTTTATTAGTTTTTATGGTGAGTTAATATCGCCTCGAAAACTAAATTAAAATAGGTTTGGCAGGTGAGTTTATTTTTGGCGATAAATAGTCGCTACAAAATCTAATAACCTCGTCGCAAAAACTAATAACCAAAAAGTATTTCTGATAAGATTATTTGCGGCGATAAAAAGTCGTCGAAAAAACCAAATAACCTTGTCACAAAAACTAACAACCCACGAAAAGGAGAGTATGTCTGGTGAGTTTATTTGTGGCGACTTTCTTATCGCCATAAAAAGCAATTTTCTAGCCGCAAAAAGTTTTTTCTCACAAAGTTTTACTTGTTGACGTGATTTCATGGCAAAAAGCTAGTATTTTTCTCACAAACAGTTCTCGTGTCATCAACACACTATTGGCCACGATCCTATATCGTGGAAAAAGAATTCATGGGAAAAATCCATATTTGTTGTAGTGTGTATGCACATTGCACTTCACTATATTAAAGTGTTTATGAAAAATGCAGACCCAATATTAAATAAAATAAGATCTATGTACGTATTTTATCTTTTTTTTTTTCGAATAATAAAAATTAATGGAGAAAAAATTATAAGAAATCTGATGTAAACGGTAAGCAGAGTGCACGACAATTTTGGGGTGGCAATTCATGTTCATAGGTCGTGCTCGTGTTGTGTCAAGTCTAGGAACATTCGACTATATGGATAACCCAAATCCAACCCGTTAAACTAAACATATCAAACATTCAAATCTTAAGATAACCCATTTAAATAACTAATCGTATCATGTCATCCGTTTTGACCCATTTAATAATTAATTAAAAATTGATCAACACGACATAACTCATTTCAACCCGTTTCATGTAAATAAGTTGACTAACCGGTATAATCCATTTGACATGATTAAGATAATTTCACATAAAAATCAAAATCAATATTTATTAGTAGTCACAATATCTAAAAAAATAATAAGACTACCTACTAACAAAAGATATCAATATTTTTCATGTTTTAACTTATAATAAAAAACAATATTGCAAATCCAATAATAGCAAATATGAGTATAGGTCTAGAATTACAATCTCAACAATAAAAACATAAGTATATTGAGAAATACCAATATTACAACCCAACAATAATAAAATTATAATTTTGAAATAAAATTTAAACGAGTTATTATAGGTGGATCCTAGAGGAGTTAATATTGTCCAGGCTCAAACTAGAGGCACAAGGCCCATCACCCATAAATGATAGCTATTCAAAGGAGTCGTGTAGTTTAACACAAACCCTAGTCGCCCTGATTATTAGGGGGGATAAACCTTCACATTATGAATATGGATAACGTGGTGATTAGATAATTCTGATACATCAAGGATAAGCCTTCTAATAGCTAAGCATTATGCAAGGTTAATCAGTTTATAGCATTCATCCAATATTCTCTACGCCTATATACATATAGGGGCGGCAGGTAACCTTCGAATCATCTTATTGAGCATTATTGAATGAGAAATGAAAAACTACCAACTAATTTACTACTCTTAAAATACTATTGAATAAAATAATATTTTTTTGAAATTTCATTTTGATTTAATGTATCTAAAATTTGAAAAAAAATATATTTTATGAGGAAGTAGTAGATAAATTGTAGATGGGTTGTTACTGTATCATTGCTCTTCTTGAATTATTATCTCTCACTTATTACTGACTTAAGTATCGGAGGTGTCACAAGCACACCACGCCTCCCACATAACGATTTGCAGGTTCACGATCACGACTGGTAGTGAGACACGTCTTATACAGTGGTACTGTCTGTGGGATTATGTAATCTGTGATTTTAGTTTTTCATTTGACTTCAACATGGTTCCCTCATGATGACTGTGACACGTTCTTAAGCAACTTGTGAACCGGAAGCAGCCCCTGCAGACATGGAAACATGATTAGCAATAATTGAAAAAAAATTGAAGATGGCTTCAGATGCCATGGAAAACTTAAGGAAAGAGAACGAGAAACTAAAGCGCCACAACATTGAGCTCGGTGATGCTACCATGCCCGGCCATAGCGAATAGGGAGAAGGAGAAGCACATAGCAATGTGGGAGTGAAAGCAGAGGATGTGGAAAAGAAGAAGCTATATGAAGATCTACATAGCCTCACCAGCAAGTACGAGGAGATGGCGAAGAAGATGAGAGGATCTTCCTAAGTGGAACAACTGTTGAATCGCACATATTTGCCTTATAGCACAGAAGTAATGGTCGTGCCGCTCCCGCCGAAGTTTAAAGTGCCACAGATAGAAATGTATGATGGGTCAAAGGACCTAGTAGATCACTTGGAGAATTTCAAGGCGCATATCACACTCCACAATTTCCCAAGAGAAATCGCCTACCAATATTTTCCCCTAGCTCTGAGGGGAATGGAAAGATGATGGTTTGGAATGCTCCAGTCGAGATCGATCAACAGCTTTGAAGAGCTAGCTAGACAATTCTTAACACAATTTATGCCTAGCAGGTGGCGTAGGCGCCCAGCGGCGTACCTCTTGACCGTCAAACAGAGGGAAGATGAAAGCCTAAAGACATACCTCACCCGCTTTAATAAAGAAAGGTTGACGATAGATGACTAAGACAAGAAGATTACTCTAGCGCCCTGCTAGGCAGGATCTGGCCATGCAGCCCTTTCATGGCTGAGTTGGCTAGAAAGACCCCCTCTACCCTGAAAGAGTTCATGGATAGGGCGGATGACTTCGTCAATACCGAAGATATATTACAGGCTCTTGTAAAACCAAGGAAAGGGGAGCTAAAGGTGGAACGCAAAAGCAATTTGGGGGACAAGAAAGTTGCACTGAACCACCAAGACAGGAGGCATGAAAGGTGACAAGAGCATAATACTCGACTCATCCACAATAATTTGAATGTGCAAGAAAAGGAATAGTTAAAAAGAGAATACCGCTAACCCAGAACCGATGATGCTACAACAAATATATCAAACGAGCTCACACTGGACAGAGGACTGCACGACCATAAAGAAGAGAGTGACTGAACTGGCGGGCAATAGAAAGCTTGAGCGAATGGTCTTAGAGTGAGCAAAGCCCAAACGACGATTTGAGAGAGGACGCAACCCCCATAGAAGCAGTAGCCTAGATAGGCGGTGCCAATCGAGGGAAGACGCCCATAATAATGACAGGGACAAGGTGCCTCAGAATAACAATAGGGACAGGGGCCCTAGGTGAAATCAGGACAATAGCAAGCAGATTTGATGGGGGCAGTGCATCCTCGTCTAGCAAGAGGGTGCATGCCCGAAGGGCAATATTCGAAGAAATTTATGTAGTGGACAGGTCGCCCAAGCACCAAAAACTTGACACCTTAGTAGCTATCTCTTTTAGGGAAGAAGATTGTGAAGGAGTATTGGACCCTCATGATAATGCACTAGTAGTGACCCTCCTGGTCGCTAATTACAATACTAGGCGCATCTTCATTGACAATGGGAGCTCAATAGACATTATTTTGGGAGGCTTTCGTAAAGATGGGCATAGACGCCACTAAGCTGAGACCCTCTCCAACACCTTTGAAGGGCTTCTCTGGAGATTTGATCCAAATGGTGGGTGCCATTACCCTCCCAGTCATGGTGGGAAAAGGGATGCGTACTGCGACCACCATGACCAATTTTTTAGTCATATAGGCACCCTACTCGTATAATGCTATACTAGGGCGACCAACATTGAACAATCTCAGGATCGTTACATCGACGTACCACCTCAAGATAAAGTTCACAACTGAAGGCGAAGTAGGAGAAGCATGAGGCAAGCAAGCCCTAGCATGAGAATGTTATGTGCAAGACCTGAGGAGCAAAGGGGGAGAAGTATGCACTATCACAGGCGACGACGACTAGGCCGCCCAAGAGGACAGGCAAGGCACATTGTCCCCACCCCCCATAGTCCTTCTGGACAGGGGCATAGAGGTGAGGGATGAGCAAAATCTATAGCAAGTAGAGGTGAATGAACCCTTGGAGATCGTAATTGTTAATGCCTTAATTTGCATAATAGACCGAAAGGGAGGAAAGAATCATCCCAGACCCACGAGATGATTCGGTCTTCGATATAGTTTTATTCGCATTCATCCATAAAATAAGTAATAAATAAGCTAAATAAAAATAAATAGAGACACATAAATTTATGTGGTTCGGCATAATGCCTACATTCACAGGTTGTTTGGTAGCGAAATTCACTGTGATTGGTGAGTTTACAATCTCTCATGGCCTCACATATCTATCAATACAATGGATGAATTTAGGAAAGATCTTTTGGAGTAGTTATGTGTGGTGGAGTTTGGGCATAGGGAGCTTCTATGGAGAGCCTTTGGAGAGTTATTGTGTACAGCGCTTGTCAAGAGTTTATCAGATTTGTGGGGGATCTCCTCCTTATATAGAGGTCTATTTCCTTGGAGAGATTGAGTCCAACTTGTCTTGTGAAACCTTTTCCTGTTAGAAGTTTGAGTCTCTTTCCTTTTAGGAGTCTAGGTCTACTTGTCCTATCTCTTCTTGGCTTTATCTCTTAGCATGATTTTCGACCTTATCTCGAAGCTAGATTTTAGGCTACTAATTTGACCTCTAAAGATGTCCATGATTCTTAAGATTGATTTTTTGGACAATAAGTCCTTGAGAATCTTCAAGTTAATAATCTGCAAAATAAATTATGGAAATTGGTCCCTGGTTTCCTGTTTGGTCCACGATTTTCTGTTTGTTTCTTGCTAAGCAATGAAGAGCTCAGTTTGGGGAGATAGGAGGGAGGTGTAGATGTGAGCATGGAGCTCTGCTTTGGTGGAAGTTGTACTCAACCACATTAGGTGTGAGCGTGGAGCTCTACTTTGGTGGGAGATGTACTCAACTGCATTGGTGGGAGATGTACTCAACTACAATAACTCGCAAGCGGCTATTGTGGCACGAGCATAAACACTCGGCATTTGCTGGAGAAGACGTTGTGCTTGTATTGTAGTCCAGGTGAGAGGGTCGGACAGTCCAGAGAGCTGTCCGCCTACTAGGCACCTGGGTGGTCGAGCGGTCCTTAACCTTTCTTGCTTGTTTTGATGGCAACGACCGCGGGGTATTTTTACCTCCATGCCCATTCCATCACGAGTCTTTGGACTCGACTTTGATGACTAAGTAAGGGGGTCATGGGGTCTCTTGACCTCCAAGCCCATTAGTTGCACTGCGAGTTTTTGGACTCTACTTTGGTAGTTAAGTAAGGGGTTCATGGGGCTTCTTAACTTCCACGCCCATTGGCTCCACCGCAAATCCTTATACTCAACTTTGGTGGCTAAGTAAGGGGGTCGTGGAGTCTCTTAACTTCCACACCCATTGGCTACACCGCAACTCTTTAGACTTGACTTTGGTGGCTAAGTAAGAGGGTCGTGAGGCCTCTTGACCTCCATACCCATCAGCTGCACCACGAGTCTTTGGACTCGACTTTGGTGTTTGAGGGTCGTTGTTCACCGAGAGTCTAGAGACTCGACTTTAGTGAGGCCGATATTCACCACGGGTCCAGGGACTCAACTTTGGTGTTTGAGGGCCATTGTTCACCATGAGTATAGGGACTTAACTTTGGTGGGGTTGTTGTTCGCCGTGAGTCTAGGGACTCGACTTCGGTGTTTGAGGGCCTTTGTTCATCGCGAGTCTAGAGACTCGACTTTGGTGGGGTCATTGTTCACCGCGAGTCTGGAGACTCGAATTTGGTGTTTTGAGGGAAGTTGTGATGCCCCCAACCTCCGTTTGGGATGGAACAGAGACTTGGAGCGTCGAGACATGCAACACAAGATTACATACCCTTGCTCATTACAATTAATATGCAATGCATCCTAACATGAAACTAGCAGTATGCAATAATCGCAGCGGAAATAAGGGTGATAAAAATAATTGATGCCAGAATGAACTAAACATCCCAATGATTTATAAATCATAAATAGGTACTTCCTCACTTAAGAGGTCCACTTGAGTTCAATATAACATGGGAGATAGAATTTCCATAAAAGTTCAATATAATGTGAGTTCAATCTACATAGCTAGACTAACTCTAACATCTGCTTTATAGTATATAGAGTTGTTGCTATGAAAGTTCAAATCAAGTCCAACCTCCTTTCCAGATCGAGCTCCTCCTCAACCATTTGAAGCCAGCGGTTCATCATGCTCGTCATATGCCAATCCTGACACACTTCTACCATTCCGGAGTGGGACTACCATGGTGAGATCTCTTGAAATCTTAGTAAGTTAAACAACCAACTTGCACAGAGATAAGATATTCATAATTAATGATAAACATGAGATGAATGCAATGATATGCAGAAAAAATTCATATTTTGTCTCCAATCCAGATTCCTCAGCATTTTCAGAAAAACTAAGACACATTTTTGTTACAGAGAATATTTTTACATCAACCGTCAAAAATATAATTTCATCATTTTTAGCAGTTCATAATTAATCATAACATTAACAACATAACATATGGTATCGTCACAGTTCCCCATGTGCACTGTGAGCACTCGCTGGTGACCGTAGTACAACTCAAGTTGAGATTACGTTGTCTGTAGACTCATTCTCAATGCATTGGTAATATAACATAACATCATTATAACATCATAACATATACACCCACCAGTATTAGGTGTCATAACATTTGATTTCGCTTCGGCGTTCTTTAAAAAGAACACATTCAAAACCAGTTGACTGTTCTTCGTCAACCCAGGGGTTACCACTTCATTTTTACTCACTCGAGAGTAGACAGAGGAGTTCCACTAAGATAATTCCCCATCCCAGCCTTTGGGGTCGTGACAAAAATTATTTTCATGCTATATTTGAAAATATATTTTATGGCATATGCATATGTAGTAAACTTTCATGTGAAAATGACATTTACAGATGCAATATGCTAAAATGATGAGAATTTCACATGTCATGTAAACAAGTAATCAAATACTCAATGATGTATCATATGATGTTTCATACTCAAAATGGCATTTATAATATGAATGTGGCGTTTATACAAGAATCATAAATCAATTATCTAAGAGTAAGTTAGAAGCTAACTTACAAACTGTCTGAAGTTATAGAATTGAAGCAGCTGAAATCAAAGTTATGCTAAGTTACGATTTGAACCTCTAAGGAAGATGTTCAAATCAAAGGGTTCAAAAATTTAGTATTTACAAAACTGCCCCTAAACTTAGCAAAATTTTCACTATTTACATTTTGGCCGCAAAATTTACCAAACTTCACAAACCCTATATTTTCTATGTTCTAAAACCATCTATGCCTTTAGAAATTTAAGAATCAAAGTGATACTATGCCAATCACAGTCAAACCATGGCATGCATTTCATTAAGGCCTAGATGTGATTTCAACTATTCAACCTTTATGGATGCATGTGTACTCGAATTCATCAAGTGCCAATAGTAATTATATCCTTAGGGATAATTACAACTTAGGCATTAGGTCATACAAGTTCATCTCAACACTAAAACATGGCTTCAAGACCTTAATTCTCACTAAACCATCCATTAAGCATATGCATGATGTTTTCTAGCTTTCCTTACCCAAAGATGTTTCAAAACTTAGTTAAATCATGCATTTTCAATCTTATCCAAATCACAAGACTTTTCTAAATGCACATTATTCAAGTCTAGGTAAATTAATCAAAACTTCCATAAGTTAAGCATAAACTAATCAAAACCAATGCATGCTAGATAATCAACAAAAGATAGAATTAAAACCTATTATGGCATGCATGCTAAATCTGACCTGTTTGACATTAGCATGCTAAACCTTAATTAAAATCAATCAAACATTACCATGCCATAAATTAAAGCCTAACATGTAAGTCTAACACTTAACAAAAGATAGGGCAAGATTACTTACAGAAATCGTGGCCCTTATAGCTCCCAAAACAACTTCACTCAATTTCATTCTATTGCTCACTAAGGGGGAGAAATGCTCTCAAGAATCAAAAGAAGGCTTGGAGGAGAGGTGTGGAGAAGTGAGGAAGTGAATGAGGTATTTATAGGCTTCAAGAGGGGAGGGGGGATTTTGGCCTTGGATGAAGATGAGGCTTTGGATTAGTGGAGGTGGGAGGTGGAGTGATGAGTGAAGTTTTCAGCTTTGTGTCATGCTTGGTCAGCTGAATAGTGACCTATATTTTCATGATTTCTTCTTGGTCAGGTGTAAGAGTGAGTCTATAGGTGCAGGGGGCTGCATTGATGCAAAATATAAAACCAAAAAATCAAAACCGAAAAACACAAAGGAGGCCAACGGTTTTGAATAAAATTGTCCAGATTTTGATTCCCTTTTTGTCTCTTCACCTTGGTCTGAATTGGGGGCATTATTACCACCATTGAGTGGATTTTTTAGGTGGTTAAGGGACCTGGGTGGTGGCGTGGAGAGTGGCTCAACCCAGAGCAGAAAATTCAATGAAAACCCAAGGCCACTCGGTTTGGTTTCAACTAGGCTTGTAATGGAATTGGTTGGGTTTCTTGGCTTGGTTTCTTGGAGCCAATTCGTCCAATGCTAGAACTAAACTAGGAGGGTTAAGGTGGGGTGTAAATGATGAAATTTTCCTTGAGAAAATGGTGTAAAAGTCGTGGGCTAAGGGTTGATTTGGTGCAATGCACATGAGGGTGCACCTAGGTGCCGATTGGTGGTGATTTGGGCATTGACATGACTTTGCTTCTATTGACATGTGTTGGGTCAAGATTAAACTTCTAAATTAGTCTAAGAATAATGAAAATCAATAAATTCCAGATAAAAAAAATGTGGGAAATAATTTGAAGAAAAATTAAGCTTAAAACATGGTTTAGAAGTCACTAATCATCTATAGGTTGATTAATGCCCTTAACTAAAGTGGGAACCTTAGGGGCGTGTGGCACTTCATAGGTTTGAGAAAAACCAATAGTATGGTGTATGTGAGCATCAATTGGAAGAATGAAATAAAAGACAAGGCATTGGGCTTCAAGAGTTGGGCTTTGGTTGGACTAAAAGTGCAAGCCATGGATGTGGGCTTTGGAGTGGGTTATTATATGGACCTTATGTCCAGATTTGTGGGGCCTATTTATGACCTCAAAGGCATACTAGGTTGAGTTCTAATCTTTGGGTCTTTCCTCAATTGGGCCAAAGTCTTGAATCTTACTAAGTTAGGCCCAATGGCCTTATACTTACTAAGTTGAGCCTAATACCTTAGGCTGAATAAGTTAGGCCCATAGTCTTGTATCCAATAAGCAAGGCCTAAAATTTTATATCTTCCAATTTAGGCCTAAGGCCTTCACTCTTACTAAGTTAGGCCCAATGGCCTTATATCCTTTACATTGGGCCTATTTTCTAGTGTCCTCCAATAAAAGTTTAAAAATTTATATCTCCCAAGTTGGGCCTAAGGCTTTTTAATATCTTATCCTTAGCTCATCACATCCTTAGTGCATAAGGACCCTAAAGTCTTATGTCTCTCAAGTAGAGCCTAAAGTCTTATTGCATCTCCTAAGCCTTTATACCAAGAAACTTGGGCCCTTAGAAACACTATTTAGGCATTCTCCAAATCTATCAAATATTTAACCCAAATTACTTAGCCCATTAATGTGATAACCCTCCAATATGCCATGTGTTATTCCCTTATGGGCATCTTAACTTCTTATCCTTAAAATTATTAACTACTAAAAATTATCCAAAATAATATTACTAACCGATCAAGCTTAAAAAATTTTCTTTTCCTCAAAACCAATATTACACTAGAATCTTCTAATAATTCTACTAAATCCAAAGTATACGGTCCTCTTGCCAACTCAAATATCCAAAATTATTCTTATTCTCAAATAGCCCAACTCCTAATTAACTAGGATTAAGGTTACTAAGGTCAAGGCTTAAGGAGTTTTTTAGGCGAGGTGTTATAGAAGTACTACGACAGTATAAGATGGAGCTAAATCCATCATAGTGCGTGTTTGTAGTAGGGTCGGGTAAGTTCATGGGGTTCATCTTGTCAAAAAGAGGAATTGAAGCCTCCCAAGAAAAAATTAAATCAATCATGAACATGAACCCACCAAAGAGCCTAAACGACACGCGATGGCTGGCAGGAAGAATAGCAGCATTGAACAGGTTCGTATCTAGATCCACAGACAAATGCCTCCCCTTGTTTACGGTATTGCAGAAGGTACACCCCTGGAACAAGGAGTGTGACGAAGCTTTCCAAAAGCTGAAGCAGCATTCGACCAATCCGCTACTCTTGAGACAACCTATAGAAAGGAGACACACTCTATACGTATCTAGCGGTATCCCCCCATGCCGTTTTACCCATCCTTGTCAAGGAAGAAGGGGAGGCGCAACTTCCCATGTACTACACAAGTCGCGCCCTAAGGGGAGCAGAAGTTAGATATCCATGAGTAGAGATGTTGGCATTTGCCTTGGTGACAGCGGCCAGGAGGTTATGCCCATACTTCCAGGCCCACTCAATCAAAGTGCGCACAGAAAGTTCGCTGGAAAAGGTGTTGCAGAGACCAGATAGCTCGGGGAGATTAGTCAAGTGGTCAATCAAGTTCAGCGAGTTCAACATCGAGTACTTGCCAAGAAGGCTATGAAAGGGCAGGCGTTGGCAGACTTTATTGCCGAATTCTCAGGTTTCCCACCAGAAATGGTCGCTGCCCCGATAGGAAAACCCTGGATCCTTTTTGTGGATGGCTCCTCTTGTCATGCTGGTAGACGAGTAGGAGTCCCCATAATCAGTGGCGAAGGGCAAGAGCATCGCTACATGACGAGGCTCATGTTTAAAACCACCAACAATGAAGCAAAATATGAGGCACTCGTAACAGGGCTCTCAGTGGCCGAAGCATTGGGGGCAACCAAGGTAGAGGTGAAATCAGACTCACAGGTAGTAGTTAGCCAAGTGTTGGGAACATACGCCACCAAGGGAGAAAAACTAAAGAAATACCTAAGTCGAGTCTGGGAGGCACACGACTAATTTTCCTATTTTAGCATAGCACAAGTGCCTAGAGAAAGTAACGTAGTGGCAGACAAGCTGTTGCGTACACCTCGGGGATGGAGGACTCCCCCCTCCCCTGGAAAGTCGAGAGAAGGGTAATAGAAGTCCCAGCGATAGGACCAGAAGTCTACATGATAGGCGGCAACTAGCCCAAGTGGGCCGGCGACATAATCAAGTATCTGGATGCAGGTGAACTCCCTGAGGGAAAATAAGAGGCAAGAAAGGTAAGAAGAAGAGCGGCAAGATTCGTAAAGGTGGATGGGATCCTCTATAAAAGGGGTTTCGCTGCCCCTACTACGATGCCATTCCGTGGGAAAGGCATTGGCCATAAAGGTGGTAAGGGAAAGATACTACTGGACTAATACACTTAGAGACGTTAAAGAATTTGCAAAAAAGTTTGCCAAATGTCAGACGTACACACTAGTATCACACGCCCACCCCCCCCCCCCACCCCCAAAGAGGAGCTGACTTCCATGACCGATCCTTCGTCGTTCGCCTAATGGTGGGTTTACCTAGTTGGACCTTTCCCGCCCTGGAAAGGTGGAGTGAAGTTCATGATCGTAGCAGTGGACTACTCTACGAAGTGGGTGGAAGCAGAACCTCTGGCAACCATCACGACTAGAGCTGTGATAAAGTTCTTGAGGAAAAATGTCATTTACTGGTACGAAATTCTGCAAAGCATGGTCTCGGATAACGGGCGACAATTTGATTTAGAGCACTGCTGGGAATGGTGTGCCGAACTAAAGATATAGGTCAAATATTCATCCCAGGACACCCATAAACAAATGGATAAACAAAGGCTACGAACAAAGCATTGCTAGGAATTCTGAAGAAGAAACTCATAGACAAGAAAGGGGAGTGGGCGAAGGAACTACCAGGGGTATTGTGCGCCTACAGAACCACAGTAAAGACCCTACAGGGGGACCCCATTCACCCTAGCATACGGGAGTGAAGTAATGCCCCCCGTGGAAGTCAGTCTGCCAAGTTACCGAACCCGCCATTTTTTGGCGCCCAAGAATGATAAAACTATGAAAGAGCACCTTGACCTTCTAGAGGAAGAGAGAGAGGCGACTGAAGTTATGATGATACTCGACAAGAAAAAGGCAAAACATTATTTCAATAAGAGAGTCAGACCCAAGACATTCAAGATAGGAGACCTGGTGCTAAGCGAAAATATGGTCACCACCAAGGAAGAGGGCAAGCTAGGATCCCGATGGAAAGGACCAGGCCAACCACAAGCCTGGGTCGTACGGCTTGAAGGATAGCCAAGGAAAAGAGTTGCAACACCCCTGAAATGCTGAACATTTGAAGAAATTCTACCATTGATTATGTTAATTTCTTGATTTGTTAGAACTCTACTGTTGAATTCTTCATTATGTTTCATAGTAAATAAAGCATCCATTCCCGACCAACGCTGACTCACCCAAGGAAAAAAGGCGTGGAGGTCAACAAACCACACGACTTTTAAACACCAATGACGAGTACAAAGACTCGCTATACTAAGGAAAAAGGGCGCGGAGGTCAACAAACCATGCGACCCTTAAACACCAATGATGAGTACAAAGACTCGTGGTGCTAAGAAAAAATGGCGCAGAGGTTAACAGACCACGCGACCCTTAAACACCAATGACAAATACCAAGACTCGCGGTGCCAAGTAAAAAGGGTGTGGAGGTCAGCAGACTACGCAACTTTTAAATACCAATGACGAGTACAACAACTCGCGGTGCCAAGCAAAAAGGGCCAGAGGTTAGCAAACCACCCAACCCTTAAACACCAATGATGAGTACAAAAACTCGCGGTGCCAGGGGAAAAGGGCGCGAAGGTCAGCAGACCACAAGACCCTTAAACACTAATGATGAGTACAAAGACTCACGGTGCTAGGTAAAAAGGGCGCAGAGGTCATCAACAGACCACATGACCCTTAAACACCAATGACGAGTACAAAGACTTGCAGTGCCAAGTAGAAGGGCATAGAGGTCAATAGACCATGCGACCATTATACACCAATGGCAAATCTAAAGACTCACGGTGCCAAGGAAAAAGGGAGCGAAGGTCAACAGACCTTAAACACCAAGAAAAAGACAAAGACTCGTGGTGCGGAGGAAAAAGGGCACGTAATACAACAATGACAAGTACAAAAACAAGCCACTCGCAGAGTAAAAAGTAAGAGCCTCGTGAAATCAAAGCAAGTGTAACATGATAAAAAAGCCAAAATTGGCTAAGTACAAAATTGTTTATATTATTTACAAAAAGCTATTACAAATGTAGCAGTGGGAGACAACTATTACAAAAGGCTAAGTGCTAGGACCACTGGAAGGTGGAAGTGGATGAGGAATGTCAAAGCCATTGGGCATGGCGTCAACAAACTAATGTGAGACTGCATTAGGTTTAAACATCTCCAAATCTAAATGCCTCAAGTCAATACGGGAATCGGCCAGCAAGTGCGATCTAAGCAGTAACATGCCAACCTTGTACCCATAACCAAAAGCACGATCCCTGACGCCACGCACCGACGCCAACTGAGGGTGAAGGCAGGCAAGTCCCTCCCTTGTAGCCGCCAATTCAAACTCCAAGGTCTTCACCTGTTGGGTCTTTTTCTTCAGTCAGGTATCCTTATGAAGAAGAGTTTTGTTAAGCTTCCTCTGTTGTTCATCTGCGTCAATGCAAT
Source organism: Juglans mandshurica (assembly GCA_022457165.1). Taxonomy (NCBI): domain Eukaryota; kingdom Viridiplantae; phylum Streptophyta; class Magnoliopsida; order Fagales; family Juglandaceae; genus Juglans; species Juglans mandshurica. Next base: position 10,569,690 of record CM039629.1, on the reverse strand, counting down.
TTTTCTTGTATTCCTCGTGCTGTTTGATCAACTCCTCTAGAGCGCCATGCACCTCAGAGAGGTCAAGATTAACTTGCCACTTGCTTTCCTCTGAGGCGGCCAACACCTCCCCTAGTTTAGAGCAGTGCCACTGAGAACTAGACAACTCCTGGCGAACATAATTTAGCTCCTTCTTGAGGGCGGAGAGCTGAGAGCGAGCACGACCCTGCTTTGACTCTAACTCCCCCAAGAAAGGGAAAGCTGAGCTCTAGCGGAATCACGCTTTGACTCCAGTAGTCCCAACGAGAAGTTGTCCCGGGCCTTCACCTCCCTGATGCCATGGAGTTCATCGTGAAGGTGGACGTAGCCATCCTCTTGCTCAAGTGGGATCAACAACTCTACCTTCTCGACCCTCCATCTCTCAAATTCCCTCTTAGCGTAGGAAGAAAAAGACATGCCTAGAGTGAACTTCATCCTCCAAGTCAGCACGATCTGTCATGATCTAGGCTGCCAAATCGTCGACACCCTACAAAGATAAAACTGAAGAAAGTTAAAAAAGAAAAAAAAAAGAAATAAGAGAGAGAAGCAAAGTCAAAGGTACCTCAGAGAGGAAATTCCTTAGCTGATTAGCCATACTACTGATGGCTCAATCTCTAGCAGGACCAGAGGAGGTGGAAGCACCTCCGTACACCTCCCCATCATACCTCACCTCAGGCCCATAGTGGGGACTGAAGGGGAAAGCCTCAGGAGATGCCACCGCTGAGCCCGCTCCAATCGCAGGAGCCTTATCCAAATCTCCCATCGGGCAAACAACGTCAATATAAGCAAGTTCAACATCCCCCAGACTGATGTCCGTCTCCTGTGTTCATGTTATTTATGTATGTATTTATGAATATGCATTTTTTTCAAGAAATGTTATGTTTATTATGTTTATTGTATGATATGTTGCTTATTGAGTATTTGACTCATTTTAGTTTTTTTTTTTTGTTTTTAAACTACCACAGGTGATGACATTTATGAGGATGAGACTGCGGGACAGAACTTGACCCTGAGAGGCGAGGCAGAGGCCTAGACAGATTATGCTATGACTATTTTTATGGTTTATGATTTAAATAAATTATTCTGATAAGCATATGAGACTTCCGTATTTTTTTTAATAAGTGCTTCCACAGACTCTATTTTAGATTTTAAGTATTTATTAAATTTCATTTTATTTATGGAATCTTTCGCATCTGGCACGTTATTAAAAAGAAAAGTTTTTAAGTTCAAATTTAGTAGTAGCACACCTGCTCCCCGAAAATTCTAAAATGTCATTTTGGGAAGCGGTGTGTTATAGTGAAGGAGATAGGAAGAAATTAGGAAGAAGATGAAAAATGAGAAGGAGTAAGGAAATGAAGAGCAGGTGATAACTGAAAATCATCAATACCTGACTAAATGACGTGAATGAAAAAGAACGTGGCGACGGTTACTAGGCAACGTACGCACATTACCCAAGTTTAAAATTCCAGCCTCTTGAAAAGTGTAACGACGAGTAAAGTAATAAATGGGCCAGCTGGATAATCCATAGGTTTAAAACCCCTAACGAAGTAGTGTAGGGCCTCAAACGTCCTCATCTGAGTAAAGTAAGATATTTACAATTCCTTCATTGGTGAGTTCCTCAAGCTTACTTGCGAGAGAAATTAGCAGGGTAACTAACTGGAGGAGTTAATATTGGTCTAGCCCAAACTGGGAGCCCAAGGCCCATCATCCATAAATGATAGCTACTCAAAGGAGTCGTGCAGTTTAACGCAAACTCTAGCCGCCTTGATTATTAGGGAGATAAACTCTCACATTATGAATATGGATAATGTGGTGATTAGATAATTTCAATACATCAAAGATAAACCTTCTAATGGTTAAGCATTATGCAAGGTTAATCAATTTATAATGCTCATCTAATATTCTCTACGCCTATATATATGGGCAGCAGGTAACTTTTGAATCATCTAATTGAACATTTTTGAATTATTATTCTTCACTTATTGCTGACTTAAGTATCGGAGGTGTCACAGGCACACCGCGCCGCCTACATAATAATTTGCAGGTTAACGATCACGATCGGTAGTGGGACACGTTATATACAAATCCGATATTGACATGTTTATTAATCATGTCTTAACGGATCAATCCGTTTTAACCTAAACTCATTTATATCACACATCTAAATTTATTAATTTTATATTGTATTGATGTGAAGTTTACTAGTCGTTACATACGTTGCCACCCTTGCATGCCATACTGAATTTTGATAAACCATAAACATTTTTTGCAAATTCTGTCAGCATCATAATTCTCTGTCGTAAAAAATCCTGATCACACTTGCAAAAGAAGTAAAACGGTTACTCGGATAGCAATTACTTCCGTGAAGCCCCGAATATGACCTAGTTAACGCGTGAGTCGGATCTGTCCCTTCAAGGGCCTCGAACACACGCACAAAAACATCATCGTCTCCCAACGTTAAAATAAATAAATAAATAAATAAAGGGAAAAAAGCAGCAGCAAAACTCGGCTTAGCTTAAAGCCTCATCACATATACATTCTCTCTCTCTCTCACCCCAAAACTCATCAATCTTTGTGGCGGCTTTTCCATTTTCCTATCTGATTGGATCGTTGTCCCCTTTTCCGTCTCTTGGAAGATTTGGATCTGAGACCTCGTGCGATCTGTGTGTTTTTTCTTTCTTGGAGAACTCCGCCATGGTTGGGGCCGTACAACAGGAGCAGCAGCAACAGCAACAGCAAGAAGCACAGCGACAGCAGCAACAGAAACAGAAACAAGCTCCCTCAGCGCCAACGACATCTTCCCAGGAGGAGGCCTTGAAGAGAAACACCGATTGCGTTTACTTTCTAGCTTCACCTTTGACGTGCAAAAAGGTCTGATTTTCTTTTCCTTTTCAGCTTTATCTGATTCTAGGGTTTTTACGTTTTTCCCCTTTTTGGTTACTATTTTATGATCTTTGGCTTTGTTGGGATCGTGGGCTCTGCTCGTCCCTGGGTTTCAGATGAACGACTAGCTCCTTAGTATTTATAGATTCTGACTGATTGATTTATTTTAATGTAAAGAACTAAGGTATGGATCTCCTATCTAATTCAGATGTTGGATCTTGTTAGGGTTTTCATGCATTTTCTGAGTGGATCTCAGTTTCTTGGGGAAACCCTAGATTTATGTTTCCATAATTATGGTAAAATATGATACATGGCTCTTATATCTTCCGGGATTATTATTTCTAAAAAGGTTATGCGAAGAATGGTGTAGGGATGGAATATAAGGGAATATTGAACGTTCTCCATGGTTCTGGAGTTTGGTATATTAGTGAGCTTATTCTGAGGGCCATATTTTATCTGCATCAGCTTTTTTAATTAATTATTGCATTGGATTTGGAATCCTAATAAAACATATCAGGTTTTGCTTGATATCCAGAAAAATGTGAACATTTTGTAGTGTTCTTTTATGGGCTATAAACTTTGCTTGTGTAAGTGACCATATGGTTTCTTATTTCAGCAAAAAAGGATTAAGCTATGATGGCAGTTGTGATTATAATTTTTCCCGATTCAGGCTCGTAATTTTTTCTCTAGATTGTGCATACTGGGGTTTGCACTACAGGTTAGTTTTGCAGAGTTCTAGTTGGGATGATTTTGAGGTATGGTTTGGAACTGCTGGGTAACGGGTCAAATCTGCCAATCATTTTGTTTGTTCAGATTTTTCATAGCATTGCAGACTAATTGAGATTCACTTTTAAGAGATATGACAAGAAGAACCTTCAAGGGTCACATTCACTAGACCAAGTTTCCGAGCTTAAGTGGCAACTAGCTGAGCAGTTTGGGCCTCTTCATTTGAGTGATCCATGGTCAAATAGTGTTTCTTCCAGGTATCCAAGATGGTGCCATCTGAGACCCCTCATAGGGTCATGACATCAAAGAAGCTGACCTGGACTTTTTGTTATAAGAAATCAAAAATTATGTTGAGAAACGTAAGACATAGTGGAGAAGTTGGCTCTGATTCTAACATCGTCGTTGATTTTTGAGCTCATATGGGTGGGGAGGGCGGTCCATGTTTGGATCATTATGTTGTGGGAGTTAGATTTCCAGGTTTGGGAATGACATCCCGCATTTTAATACCCAAGAACGAGTATGGAGGTGGCGAATGACGTCCCACATTATTTGGGAGGAAACATTTCGTGTCCTATAACGTTTTCAAGAGGTTTCAATTGTAACATTGTAATCCTTTAGGAGTATAGGCCCAAGAGGCTTTGGTTAGGTCATTACAGATGGTATCAGATCCAATTTCCGGCCATAAGTGTTGCACTTGATTCGTGCAAACTACAATGAAATGGCTTGATGAGGACCTTAGAAATTTAAATGGGAATATTCTAATATCCCAAATTGAGTATCATAGATGGTGAATAGGATTTCACGTCTCTTGGGAGGAAGAGGCTCTTGTCTTTTATAACGATTTGGAGTGATTAAATTGGCTAGTTCCTTTGGAGTATAGACTCATGCAGCTTAGTCTTTCCTTGGGTTGCTATAGAAATGTGGGCTTAATCGGGAGGGAGGTAGAGTCAAGAATGAGGGTGTAATATTGTGTGGATCCATTTTTTCTTGTAATTGTGAGATTGAGGAAGAGGGAGATGTCAAGAGGCTAGGTGTTTTCATGCCAAATGATTCTAGCAAAGGGGCATTACTGAAAAGGATGGTCAGTGGATTCTAGTTCATGGTTGCAAAGAGGACAATGATTGTCCATTTGGGGTTTTTGGCCGATGAACTAGGGAAGTTCGGTTTGGTGGGGAGGGCATTCTAGATGATTTTCCAGAGTTGAAGGCATTCACGAATGCGTTAGTTCGAGCAAAGTTTCCATTATATTTGGGTGAGAGGTGAGTCTAGGGTTTGTTTTGGTTAGGTTTCTGTTTAAAAGGCTGATCTAACTGAGAGGTGGCTGAAGCAAGGTGGGATTCCAGATTAGTTGGTTGGGGGGAAGATTGATCAATAGGATATTGGTAAGTTGGTTGGGTGAAAAGATATTTTAATTATAAGTCCTAAATATGCTATTGAAAGGATGGACTGTGTTTTTTGCTGTCTTTTCCCCTTTTCTCCAAAAGTTTTGCAAATAGTTATCTTTGTGCCCCAGGTTCCCATGTCTGACCACCTATGCTCTACTTCAGGTTAGAATTAATTCACTATTTTGAGAGATTTTCAGAGTTGGTATTTCTGTTTATTATTGAAAGAAGTACTGTATATATGTGAATGATCCATCAATTAAAACCATGTGATTCATTTTAGAGGCATCAAAACCAGTTGGTAAAATTTTTTTCCAATAATAATGTGCCACCGGTAGTGTTGGATAGCATACTGATCAGTGTTTCTTTCTCTGTATTTCTCTTTGAATAAATAGGGAAGTGAATGCGAGTATCGTCATAGTGAATTTGCAAGGCTTAACCCCAGGGATTGTTGGTACTGGTTGAATGGTAATTGCTTGAATCCAAAATGTTCGTTCCGGCATCCAGTAAGTGTCTGCTCTTACTTCACAACTTCAAATGCTTTGAAATTAATTTTAATGGCAGTATTTTTCTAATTGCTGATTGTTTAATCTTCAGCCTCTGGATGCTTCATTAGGAGCACAAGCAGCAACTTCTGTTGGATCATCTCTGCCTACAGCACAGACTGCAGCCATGCCTGCAACAAATGCTCCTTATGGTTCCAGTAAACAAGCAGTCCCTTGCATTTTCTACCAAAAAGGGCTCTGCTTAAAAGGTGATAGATGTGCCTTCTCCCATGGACCGAGTCCCACCACCAGCAATAAAGTCCCACAGGCACTAACTACCAATGTTACTGAGCCTTTAACTTCTAAGAAGACTTTTGGAGGCCTTGAAAAGTATAATCAGGAGCAGAAAATTCCACAATTGAATGTTTTGAAGCCAGCACAGATACCTCCACATGCTAAATCTGCTCCAAAGGCTGAAACAGATTTACCTAGAAGCATAGTTGGTATTGAGAGAAATATACCACCACCTATGAGATTGGAGGATGATGCTTTTAGATACAGGGCAACAGATGCTTTTCCTCTAATTAGTGGGAACACTGCCAGCCGGTCCAACCGTTCAGAGCAGACTCATGTACCTGAAGATCATAGTTTACAGAATGGTAAAGATGCTGACGACTTTCTAAGAGAGTCCTCACCTGGCTTTGATGTTCTTGTAGATGATGAGCTTGGTGATTCTGATTACTACCATGGTGAAGATCAATTTGAGGAACCAAGGGATCATGAAGGAATGAATGTAAACTCTGTGAATGAATATGATTTGGGCAATCCTGCTGACTATAATTCAATGGGTGATGTTGATCGACCAAGGTTCCATGTTCCACGAGGTCATGGCTCATATAATCATAAGCCAGGGCAGCATGCCTGGGAGCAGCACAGGGCATCATCTGAGAGAATGATTGTGAAACCAGCTCATATGGAAAGGCGGAGGGGTCACCGTGAATCTGGTAGTCCTGACCAGATTTATGAGTCCGATCTACGGTATCATTTAGCCAAACAGAGGAGGGTTAATGGATTAAGATCTGTTGTCAGTCGGGATCATGCTCATGATAACAATGTTGAGGGGCAGAATTATGGGTCTTCTTCACGAAGGGATGCACTTCATTTGCCCTCAAATGAGAGTTCCCTCAGTAATCGCTTGCGGGGTAGAATAACGCTTCCAGGCAGATCTTTTCCTGTGAATGGTGGTGATTTGCATGGAGAAAAGGAATTGGACAAGGGAAAGAGTTGGGGTAGGTTGTCACCTGGAAGGCCACAGATCTTTCATGGAAGGCTCCGAGACAGAATAAAAGGAAGGGTGCAAGAGGATTTCAACGAGGGGAGAAATCTCAGGAGTCCGCATATAAGGAGAGAAATAACCGATGACAATGCTGATTTTGTTCGTCCTAAAAGTCTTGCGGAGCTTAAAGTTGTGAAGATTGCCGAGAGTAAGGAAGAACAATCCCTTGGAAAGCGAAAGAACATAGACTATCATCAACAGTCTGAAGGTCATCTTTCATTTGAAGGGCCAAAGCCTCTTAACGAGATTCTCAAGAGAAAAAGGGATGCTGAAGTAGCATCTTCTGGAACTGGGAAATTATCAATCAACAGAGGAGACTATAATCAGAGAGAAATGAAACAAGCATTTGCAGGCTCTGTGAGTACAGCTGTCATAGATACACAAAGTGCCAACGAAGATGATGTCGGCCATTTGCTTGGCAACAAGGAAGAGTCCAAGAACACTACAGTTGCCATTAGAACGCCAACCAAAAAAACTGATGAAGCTTATGGGTCCTCTCAAGCACCACCGAATGTGGATGTGTCTGAGGCTGAAGATGGGATGATTTTTGATGAAACTGTGGAGGGTCAGGAACTTGAAGGTGATGATGATCAGAGGGACGGAGACTATGACTATGAGCAAGTTGATGATGGAGAGTATAATATTGAGGAAGGTGAGAACGCAGACCCCGAGGAGTACGTAGACGATGAAGATGGAGACGGAGATGACTTTGCTAAGAAGATTGGTGTCATGTTCTCATGATTAAGGGGGAGGCGACTGACTGCTCCTTCCTATAAACGTCTTTTGTGGACCTTCAACGCTCATATGGGTAGTTGGTTTCAATTTGAGCAGGATAGCTGGTGTGGATTTATTTGCAGAATTAGGACATCGAGTTTTCTCTTGTACCAATCAAAACTTTTTCGTTGTATTTAGATCTCATTAATGGGGATATTTCTTTCTTCTCTATTTCCTTGAGGCATTTTTCTGTACTCCTATTAATGTTAATTGCAGAGTGCATGCCCCGTAAGAGAAGTCAAAGAAAATTAGAATTTACTTCCTGTGAAATTAGAGAGCAGTAGGATGAAGATTGAAAGATGCAATACACTTGGTTCTTAGGAGCTCAATATTATTCATATTGAATTTCTTACATTGTACAAATAATCTTCAAGACACTTCTATTAGTACAGGAGGATATTGAAATATGAAAGGGTGATACATTAATTAATAAAATACATTCATGAATTTAAAAATTTTAAGAGTTGATACATGAATAGGCTATAATTATAAGAGGTGGAATCTAAATGGTCATCTACCAAGTTTATGTGTACATTTATAACTATCCATTTTGGATAACCACCCCTTTTGGATAACTATATATAAAGAACATGTTTCGTTAAAACCTTAATAAGAAAAAATTTGATGGGAGAAAAATCTATTGTGAAGAAAAAAGAGTACAATATTCTTATATGCTTTAGAATTTTGGGATTACCTCATTAAAAACCTTGCAAATGAAAACTCAATGAGAAAAAACCTTAACGAAGGAAAAATAGTACAATCTGAATTATTATTTTAGATCCTTGAGTTTGGCATATTCAAAATTTGCGTATCAATTTCTTAAATGTTGCAATTGATAATGCTTTAGTGAATAGATCCGCCAACTTATCACATAATTGTATCTACTTGACATCAATATCATCGCTCTTATGGAGCTCATGTATATAAAAGAACTCTGGCGAAATATGTTTGGTTCTATCACATTTTATATAACCTCCCTTGATATAAAACAAGCAGCATTATCTTCATATAATGTTGTTGAGTTATCATTAATTGTGGATAAACGATATTTTTCTCAAATATGTTAAATTACTGATCTCAACTAAATGCATTCTCGGTTTGTTTCATAAATTGTAATAATTTCTAAGTGATTGGAAGAAGTAGCAACTATAACAGTGGATGAACTTCTTTAGGCTTTAGGAATCTCTTGAAAACCCAGAAATTTTCACGAATTGAGCAACCGTGTAGATTTTAGTCTGTCAGCATAGTCGATCTATTATTCACTATGATGATAAAAACACAAGTTTGTTTATTTGAGTACTTAGGAGTGTGAGAATTAGAAACGGTCTGCGCCATTAGTATCAGATGAATATTTAGAATTTTATGGCATAATAAAACGATTTCATTTTCCGGACAACAACTGTTCGAAGACGCGTTTTGAGTTGTTTGAGGCACTTTAGAGTTGAATTTCATGAAACGAAATACGCTCCTAGTTTCATGTGAATATTTATGATTTTATGGTGCAAAGTTATTTTCACCATTTTTGGAGTGAATAATGACCTAGTGTAAGCGCCATGTGGCACTTAGTCTAGTGTTTTCAAGATCACAGTGTGGAATGTCCAAATTAGGTTAGGGAAGTTTTATTTGAATACTTGGTAAGATCTTAGCCACACTTGATGAATAGTATTAGACACTTAACACTAAAAGGAACCATGAGATGGAAATGTAAAGGAAATCAAGTTTTGTGATCATGCCACCTAAGCCAAACACTATTCCATCCAACCATCCAATTTGTGCCAAACCAAAGAGGGTTTCAATCCTAGTAAAACTTTAAATACTCGGAATTCAATTGAAACCCCAAAAGTTTGCCTCCAAACCCTAAATTGAAACCGGTTGTAGCTTAGCATTTAATCACTTGATTAAATCAATTGCACATGCTATTAACCACTCAAATTCATGTTATTACATTCTTATTTATTCTTTTATACCTTGGTAATTTTATTGGACAAAAAAATAAAAAATATTTGGACTTGATAGAAACCCAGACTCCAACCAAACCCTAAATGAAGGCACATTCGGTTAAGGCCCACGAAATTTCACAACCAAGGCAAGGCTTGTGGAGGAAGTTTCCCCCTACCAATGGTGTCCTTTCATTGCCCAAGTGATCCCCAAATAGTGTTTTATGGGAGTGCTTTCATTGCCCAAGTGATCCCCAAATAGTGGTTGATGGGAAGGCCAAAAGCCACCTCATCACCACCCTTGACATGGAAGCTTCCTTGGCTGAAAACCATGCACTGCTGCCCACTATTTTTACCCACGATCTTGGCTGACAACCCATCACCCAAAGAGTCTTTCACACATCTCCTATCACCCCTCCAGATGTTTAAGTGTCTTCCTTTTCCATTCCCTTGCATTTGATCACTTTTGAAGCATTTTCTTGGAGAGGAAACCAGAGAGACTCTCGGACAGTTTTTCTAGCTTACCTTGCTTGACTTTTTTCAAGTTGTTGTAAGTGTTTTCTCACAAATTACCCTTCACATAAGTTGTTCCTCTTCGAGTCTAGTTTCTGTTAGTATTCTTGGTGTAAGTTTTCATGGTTATTTGATGGGTGAAATGTTTTTTTAAGCATGAAGAGGTCATTATGGACGATAAACGAGACAATGTGTGATTCTTTGATTTTTTTTATGGTGTTCTAGACATGCTAATATAAAAGTCTTGATGAATATTAGTAGCATGTTATAAATTTTTTATTAGAGTTTTACATAGATCTAAAAAGTTGAAAACTAGGAGGTTGAAAACAAATTCAGTTTTGACTAAGCTGGAATCTTTTGTTGTGAAAGCATGCTCCAATGACTTTAATATTTACACATGATGTTCTTAGGACTTTTATTTACATGTTAGTATGTTAGTTTGATGATTTATGGTGTTGGTTTTAAAAATACAAATTTTTATGCATGCAAAGGTTCAGATAGGTCTTGTATTTGAGTTTTTTGGGTAGATCTATATTTTGATGCAAATTTTGCCATGTGATCTTAGGTTTGATGCTTAGATCTATACTAGGATTTGATTATTAACCATATGATGTTGTTTATTTGTGATTTATTTCATGAAATGTTCCAGATCTAATGGTTTGATCAAAACCATACCACATAGTTTTCGATTTTGGTAAAAGTGAAAGCATAATGTTTTAAGTTGGATTTTGTGACTTTTTGTGGTTTTGACTTGATGATTCAAAGCATGATATCTCTTAGAAATGTGTTATGAATGTATTGAGAGTATGTTATTGAACTTTTGGAGTTCTTGGAGTTATTTGAGAAGAGATAAAATCGTGAACATCAAGGGTTGTTCTTAAGGTTAAAAATTTGAAGTTATGTATTAAAGAAATTTGTGGTTTTTGTGATGTAAGTTTTATTGGTTGTTCTAGTTTTTTATTTGAGCATAAGATATGATTTTGTGTATGTTATATATTTCGGTTTAAACATGAGAAATGGGGTTGGATAGAATTGCAACAAAATTTAGGGATTTGACCTATGCATGTTTGACCCAGTTGTAATGTGTTTTAGATTTTTCTAATTAGATATTTGGAGTTATGATGTGAAATCCTTAAGTTAGGAGTAAAATGATTATTTTTTCCACATAGAGGGGGTAAAATGGTAATTTTACTCTAAGTCGGTATTTTTATGTTTCGAAGTTGTTAGTGAGGATTTTTTAACGTTTAGAAATTTCTCCTTACAGTTTCCCATTTATTCGCACATTTAATTCGTCACGCTACGTTCACTGTAAGTTAGCCTCTAACATACTGTCAGGATACTCTGTGTTGGTAAGAGAACATTTATTCATGTTATATGCCATGTCATTACATGTATGTCTCTTACACGTTTATCATGTCAAGAAATGTTTATCTGTTACACATTTTATCATGTCATGAAATTTTTATCTGTTACATATTTTATCATGTCATAAAATATTCATTTGTTACATATTATGTCATTTCACATAATGTTTTCTATTACACGTTATGTCATGTCACAAATTGTTATCTATTTCATGTTATGTCATGTCATTCATCTCACGTATATGTCACGTTACAACTTACGTAGGTCATGTCATCCGTCATCTCGTTTCACGTCACATCATGCCTCGAGTACAGAGGGTGTCTCGAAAACAGTATTTCTCAGCCAATCGTGCCTAGGATACTCGTGACGTAATCACTATGATTGTCCGAGTATCTCCATTGATAATTCATGCGAGGTACTTCCGGCGTAATCATTCTGATTGTTAGAATACTTCTACTCAAATGCTCCTAGCATAATCATTCTGATTGTCAAATTATTACTAGGTATTTCTAGCGTAATCATTCTAATTATTAGGATATCTCATTTAAAATATTCATGGCGCAATCATTTTAATTGTCTGAGTATCTCTGACGGAATATGTTGGGTGGAATCATTCTGATTGTTCACTATTCTTAATGAAACAACTGGCAAAATCATTTTGATTGTCAGAGTTCATGTTCAGTTTCACATTAAGTTCATATAAAGTTCATGTTAAGTTTCAGTTTCATGTTCAGCTTCACGTTAAGTTCATGTTCAATTCATGTTAAGTTTCACGTTCAATGTCATGTTCAGCTTCACGTTAAGTTCTTGCTCAGTTCATGTTAAGTTTCACGTTCAGTTCATGTTCAATTTTCAAGTATCAAGTTTCATTGTCATGTCAAGTCATGTTATTTCATGTTCAACTTTATGTCATATTTTATTCTATGTCAGCATATGTCATGTTATTTATCAAGTCATGTCAAGCTTACTCATGTTCACATTTTGCGTTCATGCTTTTACTGTCATGCATGCATATTTAAACTGTCGGTTTAAGTTATTTGTTAACTTGCTGAGATTTGTAATCAAATCTCACTTGTTAGTCCCAAATACCATACCTCCCAGAATGGTAGATCATATGCCAGGATTAAGAGATGCTACAGAGGATTTTTAAAAGTGCTCAATTTACAGACTAAGAAAAATCTTGCTTTTCCAAAATCTTTGATTTCAAATTCATTTTTTAAATAAGTTGTATTTTTCATGAATTCTTCTAGAGTTCCAACAAGATTTAAATCATCTACATATAATGCAATAATAGCAAATCCGAAATCTGAATTTTTAATGAAAATACATGGACAAATCAGATTATTTCCAAATCCTTATTTTATTAAATATTCACTAATTTAGTCTACAAGAAGCTAGTAGAGCGTTAGCCATTGGGTTTGGATTGCTTGGACCTATATAAAGATTTTTGTAGCTTGATAGATTAAGCATTTCAAAATTTTGAATTACATGTTTTGGGCATTTTATATTCTTAAGAGATTTTCATACACACACACACACACACACACACACACACATATATATATATATATATATATATCTTTATCAGTGATTTTTATATAAATATACTGTAACAACATCCATTAAATGCATATCTAAACTTTTTGTGGCTACTAAGCTAATCAAGAATCTGAATATAATGCATCTACTATAGAAGAATATGTTTTTTCAAAATTAATATCAAGTTTCTAAGAGAAACATCATGCAACAAGTCATACTTTATATCTCACAATTTCATTATTCTCATTACATTTACGTACAAACACAATAGGCATCACACACTCAGGTGTTTGGATTATAGGTCCAAATACATAATGTTTTTACCACTGACATCAATTTTGTATGAATTGTTTCTTTCCATTTTGGCCAATCAATTCTACATCAACATTCTTCTACGATTTTTCATTCATTTTCATCATCACTTTTGGTGATATCTAGAGTCTAAATGAAAATATATTATCGACAACAATTTTATTTCTATCAAATAATTCTCCGGTATTTACATAATATATCGAGATCTTGTTATTTTCAGGTAGTTTTTTCTCTTCAGGGGATAACTCTTCAGGAGATTATGCTTCAAAGGTTTCTATTATGGGATAGTTTTTGTGACGCCCACATATTTCGCTTGGGATCGGACGGATATCTGAAACGTCGGGACATGCAACACAAGGTTACTTGCCCCTGTTCATGACATATAAGATGCAATGTTCCTAACATATATATAGCATTATGCAATATTCGCAACGGATAAATTTTTTCCTTTTTTTGAGCAATACTATGCACCAAACTTACAATATCCCAAATACTTACAACATACTTCATACATAAAGACATACTAAACAATTGAGATCACAACACTAGTTCAAAATGGTTGTGAACAAAAGAAAAAGAGTGCTGGAGATTGAACTCTACAAAATACAGGTAGTAAACTAAGGCAACTACATCTAAGTCTCACCGTCGCTTAGTCGACCGTTTCCAGTTGGTCGATTCCCAATTCTCCTTCAGATCCTGTAACAAAATCTACCATTCAGGGGGAATGCACTGCCTGCAGCAGCTATGAGAGATGGAGGTTGATGGAGTGGATTTCTCCTTCACATCAGGGCACTATTGGGTGCAGCCAATGGCAATGGATGGTCTGCCATGTGGGGGAGGAAACTTCTCCAAGAAGCTTTGCCAATTTCGTGGGTCTTGGTGGGCCCCAACCAAGTGGGCTTCAATTTGGGATTTAAAGGGTTTGGTTAGGGTTTGAGATGCTAACAAACTCAAAACCAATTTTTATTGGCCCAATCAAATTTCCAAGGGTTAAAAGGTTGGATAATGATGTCATAACTAGGATTGATTAATTAATAGCATGTGGAAGTGATTTAATCAAATGATTAAACACAATACTAGAAATCGGGTTAGAAAGGGTTTGAAGGCCAACGGATTGGGAAACCGTTTAGGGTTTTGGTTTCAATCAAGCATTTGGGGTTTCAATTGGATTCCAACCATTTAGGGTTTTGCTAGGATTGAAACCTTCTTTGGCTTGGCACAATTTGGTTGAACAGATGAAACAAAGTTTTGCTAAGGTGGCATGATCTCACACCTTGATTTCCTTCACAAATCTATCTAATGGTTCCTTTTTGTACCAAGTGTCTAATACCATTCACTATGTGTGGCTAAGATCTTGCCAAGTGTCCAAATAAAACTCCTCTAACCTAATTTGGACATTCCACATTGTGATTTTGAAAACATTGCACTAGGTCCGCATATCGAGGTTACTATTCACTCCAAAAAAATACATAATAAACTTAGTACTGAAAAATTCTAAATATTCATATTAACGTATAGTGAAAATCGTTTACCGAAATTCGACCCCGAAGTGCCCCTAAAAATAATTTCACAATTTCCAACAGACGTTTCGTCCAGAATTATGAAAATAGGTTATTGCGCCATAAAGTCCTAAATAATCCACTGAGTCTAATGATGTAGACCATAACGCATTCTGACACTTCTAACCACGTCAAATAATTAAACTCATAACTCTAGCTCCATATTGAGTGATAACACTGATTATGATGACAGACTAAAACCTGAGCGATTGGTCAATTCGTAAAAACTTATGGAGCTTTCACGAGGTTCCTAAGGTCAATAGAAAGTCTACCAATGAATTTCTAGTGGGCTGTTACATCGTCCCCTCCTAAAAAAAAGATTTCATCCTCGAAATCGACGCAAGTACAAACATTAACAAGCCAAGTAAACAATGTTGCTCACCAGAACTATTGTCCATCACTGGACGTACCACTACTGGTCGGCTCTGGTGGATGTGCATTGGTGTCCGTCGACACAGTGTGTTGGGGGTAAGTAGTAGAACACATCGTCCTCTAAATCATACACCAAATTTTCAAAATGACCTGGGTTGGGCAGCTGCACGACCTCCTCATCACTGCTATCAGGCTCCTGACCATCATCCAACAAACGCCCACGGTGAGTCGATGATATGGATGAGCCTGAGGTAGCGGGCTCAGCGTCCACGGTAGCAGCATGCTCCTTAGCTGCTCTGCTGGACTCTGCTTGGTCCCGTGCCATCCTAGCCGTGAAACTATCTCGATCAAGCCATGTGGTCGGGTGCAACGGAGGTTAACGCTCCTCATGAGGTAAAGCTCTCCTCTCATAGCCTACTCCGCTACTGTCAATGTCTAAAATGTGTGTGCGGTGGTGCTCTTGGTGTTCCATCTTATGCCAATAAGCGGACACCTCCCTATTCAGCTCAACTAAACGTCTTCTACGACGTTGTTCTCGCATCTCTCGCACTCGCTGTGCGGAAAGGGTCGATTTACGAGCAATCTTGCGCTCTCGAGCCATGGAACTGCAAAAAGAATACAATCAAAACGGAGAATATTCTATAGCATACACACTAAAAATGGCCCACAAAACTCTGTAATGGAAACATATACTTTATTACTATCCAAACAACGAAGTACCACATCTGATATAGCAGTCCCATACAAAGTGAAGCACAAAATATCGATTGAGCCGAAAACAAAAATAACCAAGATTGGATTAGGTATCAAATAACTGGGGGTACTTGGCTCGCATATCGACTTCCTTCTCCCAAGTTGCCTCTTGAATATTATGGTTTTGCCAACGTACTTTGACCAATGGAATCTTGCGGTTCCGTAATTCTTTTTCCTTCCAGTCAATGATCTGTACCGGCTTCTCCTTGTAGGTCAAGTTGGACTGTAAAGGTACACTAGCGGGATCCACCACTGCCGGTACCAGGTTCCCAAAACTCTTCTTCAAAGAGGACAAGTGGAAAACATTGTGGATTCCATGGAACTCAGTTGGCAACTCCAGACGATACGCAACTGCTCCCACCTTCTCCACTATTTCATAGGGTCCCACGTATCTTGGACTTAATTTTCCCCTCACTCCGAAACGGCTTACTCCTCTCATAGGGGATACCTTCACATAGACCCAATCTCCAACTTCGAATTCTATACTCCTCCTTCGATTATCAGCGTAACTCTTTTGTCTGCTCTGTGCAGTTTTCATCCTTTCTCTGATCATGTGGACTTGATCCTTTATCTCTTGCAAGACTTCGGGCCCAAACACTTTGCTTTCCCCTACGGAGATCTACACTTTCAGCCGTACAAGGCTTCATAAGGTGCCATATGAATTGTGGCCTGGAAACTATTGTTGTAAGCAAATTCTATCAGAGGTAGTTGCTTCTCCCAGTTCCCCTCATTTTCCAATACACAGGCTCTTAGCATATCTTCCAAAGTTTGTATCGTCCTTTCTGTTTGCCCATCTATTTGCGGATGGTAAGCACTACTGAACTTCAATCTAGTTCCCATTAAGTCTTGCTTTTCCAGAAACGCAACATGAAACGAGGGTCTCTATCGGACACAATCGTCTTAGGCACTCCATGCAATCTGACAATCTCTGCTATATAAATCCTCGTTAATCTCTCCAAAGAATCTGTATTCTTAATAGGTATAAAGTGAGCACTTTTTTTCAGACGGTCCACTATCACCCATATAGTATTATTTCTGGCTGAGGTTCTTGGAAATCCCACTACAAAATCCATCGAGATGTCCTCCCATTTCCATTCCGGGATTGGTAGTGGCTGCAACTCACCTGCTGGTTTCTGGTGTTCCGCTTTAACTAATCTGCATACTGAACACTTGTTCACAAATTCTGCTACTTCCTTCTTCATTCCTTCCCACCAGAAATGCTACTTCAAATCCTGGTACATCTTTGTACTACCGGGATGAGCAGTGTAAGGTGTGTTATGAGCTTCCTTCATTACCTTTCCTTTTAACTCTTGGTCTGCTGGGATGACCCTTCGGTTCTCGAAATACAGAGTTCCATCCTCTTTGATGCTAAAGTCCTTCGGTCCTTCTGACTTCTCAATTTTCCCGATGACTTCTGCAAGCTTACTCTCTTTCTTCTGACGGTCTTTCAGTTCTTCCCAATCCAATGGAATGAACTCCTAAACAGTGGTCAGAACGACTTCCCGATTACGGTTCTCGCTCAACAGTTTCCTCATACTGCATAAGAGTGAATTTACTTCTGACGACAAGATAGACGAATCCTCTGATCTGCTCTTGCGACTCAAAGCATCAGCTACCACATTGGCCTTTCCAGGGTAGTACTTGATGTTGCACTGATAATCATTGATTAATTCCAACCATCTTCTCTGCCTCATATTAATGTTCTTCTGCTCGAACAGATACTGGAGGCTTTTGTGATCTGTGAAAACTTCACACTTTTTGCCATACAAGTTGTGTCTCCAAATCTTAAGAGCAAAAACCACTGCAGCTAATTCCAAATCGTGCGTAGGATAATTTTGCTCATGATTCTTCAGTTGACGTGAAGCATAAGCAACTACTTTCCCTTCTTGCATCAGCACACATCTGAGTCTGCTTTAGATGCATCACTATACACTACAAAAGGCTTAAGAGGCTCCAGTAGTGTAAGTACTGGTGCGGTCGTAAGTCTTTTCTTCAACTCAAGAAAACTTGCCTCAAACTTATCGTTCCAAACAAACTTCACGTTCTTCTTAGTCAACACCGTGAGTGGTCCAAACAAACTAGAGAATCTCATGCACACTAGTCGGTCTTTGCCAGTTCGTTACTGCTTCAATCTTGCTTGGGTCCACTGCTACTCCTCCACTAGAGATCACGTGACCTAAAAACTTCACTTCATTAAGCCAGAACTCGCACTTGCTAAGGTTGGCATATAGGTTTTGGTCCTTGAGTATAGTCAAAGCCATAATTAGATGTTTTCTATGCTCCTCCTCGCTCTTCGAGTAAATTAGGATGTCATCAATGAATACGACAACAAAACTATCTAGATAAGGTCTAAATATTATGTTCATCATGTCCATGAATGCGGCTGGAGCATTGGTTAACCCAAAAGGCATTACCAAAAACTCGTAGTGGTCGTACCTTGTCCTAAAGGCAGTTTTCGGCACATCCTGTTCCTTAACTTTCCGCTGATGATAACCGGATCGCAGGTCGATCTTCGAAAACACGGATGCTCCTTATAACTGATCCAACAAATCGTCGATCCTGGGTAACGGATACTTATTCTTGATCGTCACCTTGTTCAACTCTCTGTAGTCTATGCACATCCTCATAGATCCATCTTTCTTCTTCACGAATAGCACAGGTGCTCCCCACGGTGAGGAACTGGGGCGGATAAAACCCTTCTCTAAAAGTTCTTCCAACTGGACCTTGAGCTCCTTCAATTCGGCAGGGGCCATACGATACGGGGCCTTGTGAGTCGGAGTTGTTGCTGGTTCCAACTCTATCTTGAACTCAGTTTCTTTATTCGATGGTAGACCAAGTAGCTCGTTGACAAAAACTTCAGGAAAGTCTTCAACTACGGGTATCCCACGGATTTCTTCACTCCCAACTGTCTTCTCCACAATCATCAACAGAAAAGCTGAGGCTCCAACCTCAATACACTTCCTGGCTTGTAAAGCCGAAATCACTGGCAGGGTGGCCTTAACTGATGCTCCCGCATACCTAATTATGTCTTCACTTGGGGATTCAAACACCACTTCTCGCTTCCGACAATCTATCTTAGGATAGTGCTTGAATAGCCAGTCCATACCCAAAATTAGGTCAAACTCCATCTGACCGAAAACTAGTAGGTCAACCTTCAGCGTCCTTCCTTCTAGCTCTACAGGGCAATCCTTAACTAAACAGGTACAAGCTACCGTATTCCCGTCAGGAATTAGCACTACAACCCATTGAGGTAATAGCTCAGTTTGTAAACTACAAATTCTTGCAAACATTGCAGACACAAAGGACTGTGATGCGCCCGAATCAAATAGCACACAAGCTGTAAACCTTAACAAATTGATGTTTCCTAATAAAATATAACACGATTCTATTAATAACCATATTTCCAACACTCAAGTTGATAATAAAAGCATAAAGACTTTAAGGAAAAAATACCAGTGATGACGCCAGCTTCCTCAACCTCTGATGTATCAGCATCGATATCACCTGGGGTTACAACATACACGCGTGCTGGGATGTGGGGCCTTGGCTTGTGACCACTAGCTCCACTACCTTGTGCAGTGTTGGGACAATCTATGATCAAATGTCCTGGTTTCCCGTATCGATAACAAACTCCATAACCACTACGACATTCTCCAGGATGACGCTTTCCACACTTAGGGCATAACGGATAAGCAGATGGCATATGTCCTCCTGTCACTATTCCCTTGCCTTTCGCTGGGCTGGAAAAAGACCTCTTCTTCTCGGCACTACCGTTTGCAGCAAATGGCATGGTCCTCTTTCGTTCGGACTTGATCTGGATTGCCAGACCTCTCTGCTCAGCCTCTGCTATCGCGGCCACATTTACCAACTCTTGGTAATTCTCTATTCTTAGACAAGCTACTTGACTACGAACCCTTGACTGAAGTCCTGGTTGAAACTTTTGTGCCTGCATCGTTTGAGTAGAAAATCAAGTGTGGTGCAAACCTTCCTAACGCCATGAACTTAGCAGCATACTGTTCTATGGTCAAACTGCCTTGAGTTAAACTCGCAAACTCCTGCGCCTTCAGCTGTTTGGCAAAATCAGGGAAGAATCTGTTATCGAACTCTTCCTTAAATCTCTCCCATGATAGTGCAGTGAGACTTCCTAGTTCCCTAACTAGGAGTTGCCTTCGTGTATTCCACCACATTACAGCTTCTCCTTGGAATAGGTATCCAGCGTATAGAACCTTCTGGTCCTCAGTACAACCACAGATCTCGTATGTCCTTTCAAGATCCATAATCCATTTCTCGGCTTTCAATTTCTCTTCACTACTAGAAAAGTTTGGATAGCGGTGGATCAAGAACTTCTCATACGGACAACCCCTGACTTCTGGTCTGGGTACGTGCGCTTGCTACTGTTGCAGTTGCTTGAGCACCTTAGCCAGCAGACGTACAACTTCAACTAATCCTCCATCCATTGGGGGATTCTAATTCTCTTGATTGGTGCCTCCCTCTAGGTTCCGAGGTGTCCTACCATGAGTCATGTGTCACTTCCTGAAACACACGAGTACACGTATTATAACCACGTACTATCTCTCATACTTAAAAAAAATTCAAGCCTAATGAAGACTAAAATTTCAAGTCTAATATTTGGTGCATTTCCTAAGGACATGTGGATTTAAACCCAGAGACGTATTGCTCTGATACCACCCTGTGAAGCCCGCAGATTCCGCTTGGGATCGGATGGACATCTAAAGCATCGGTACATGCAACACAAAGTTACCTTCCCCTGTTCATGACATATAAGATGCAATGTTTCTAACATGCATCTAGCATTATGCAATATTCGCAGCGGATAATTTTTTTTTTTTTTTAGCAATACTATGCACCAAACTTACAATATCCCAAATACTTACAACATACTTCATACATAAAGACATACTAAACAATTGAGATCACAACACTAGTCCAAAATGGTTGTGAACAAAAGAGTGCTGGAGATTGAACTCTACAAAATACAGATAGTAACCTAAGGCAACTACATCTAAGTCGCACCGTCGCTTAGTCGACCGTTTCCAGTTGGTCGATTCCCAATTCTCCTTTAGATCCTGTAACAAGATCTAGCATTCGGGGGGAATGGTAGTTGGGACTACCACAGTGAGATTTGATTACAAATCTCAGCAAGTTAACAAAAAACCTTCACACAGGTTAATGATGCATGCATGACAATAAATGCATGAATGCACAATCAAAGTCAATAGTAAACATAACATAACCTGACATAACATAGCATGAATAATAAGCATAACATGACTTGACATAACATGGCATGAAATAATAAGCATAACGTGACTTGACATAACATGGCATGAGCTGACATAACTTGAACTAAAACTGAAACTTAGCTTGACGTGACATAAACTTGAAACTTGACACGAACGTAAACTTGAACATAACATAACGTGAAACATGACTTGAACGTGAAATTCATGAACTTGAAATCTTTCTCAGTAGACTTAATTAAAAAGTGACCATACGGGTGCTACACCGGTCCCCTTGAGCCGTGTGTCCCTGCCAATTACCACATCACAACACAGGTGTCTATACCAGCTGTGAGTGCGTTAATACATACTCCACAATTGATGTGGCCCCATGTATTCTACGTGTCACAATTGTTGTGTCTCACGTAGTGTATGCTCCACAGTTATTGTGGCCTCATACTTCATGCTCCACAGTTGTTGTGGCCCCATGATTTGTTTGTGCCACACTTGCTGTGGATACACGTAAAATAAAGTGGCTCCAACCCAGGGAATTTCACACCTATTTAAACACTCCAGCGTGAACAAAGGAGTTCCACTAGGATATTACTCTATCCTAGCGATTAGGGTCGTGATTGACATGAATAACTTAACAAGACTGTTCTCGAGGTACACAAACTGTATTCGAGACGGGATGACATGAATACGACAAGACAGAAGTCTTGACGTAGCGTAACGTGGCATGAACGTAATACGACAAACATGACATATGTCGAGACATAAATGAACAAACAACATTTCATAACATGACATGCATGTAACAGATAAAATTTTGTAACATGAAATAACATGTAACAGACAATATTTCATACCATGGCATAACATGTGACAGTGAATATTACCTGACATAACATACATGTAACATATGGCATACGTAATGTGACATACTTACAACAGATAGTAACATGAAACAGAATATATTATGTAACAGATAAGTATTTCATGACATAATAATTTGTGTAAAAGATAAACATGTGTTGATATAGCATGGCATGGCATATAAAACAACATACGAACATAAACTGTAGTTCCCTCACATACACAGTAACCTGATAGTAAGTTAAGAGCTAACTTACCTCGATAGTCACGTTCTACGAGAATAAGCGCGAAACACGAGGAACTGATCATTTTACCCTCTACATGTGGGAAAATGATCATTTTATCCCTAACTTAAGGATTTCACATCCTAACTCCAAAAATTACCAAAATTTATATTACTCATGTAAATCTTGTCCTAAACTCAAATATCTACTCAGAAAAATCTAAGACCATGCACAACTATGGAAAACTAACTATGGTCGAAACCTACATAGGCTATTTATCTTGAAATGGTTCAATTCTTTCAAAATTCAAAACTCATGATTAAACCAAAATTTTGTAACAAAGATCTTCCTATCTTAAGTTTAAAAACACACTTAAAAAATTCATTAAGAAAAATCTAATCATCAACACCAAACTTTTTGTAAAAAGACCCAAACTTTTTTAACAAAAGTAAACCCTTAAATCACAAGTTTTGACCTTAATAAAATCATATCCAAGAATTCCAAAAAAATCAAATCTTACTTCTAACATATTCATAACATCATCCTAAGATCAAACAAAGTCACCAAAAATCACAAAACAACACTTAGAGTTCTTGGTTTTTAAACTTAGTCCAAAACAGAAACGTTCTCTCAACTAACTTTGATCAATCTCTTGATCCATGGCTTAAAGACATGTGATCTTCAAAATAAAACATCACATGGTTTAAAAAATGTGTCCTAAAGAAACTCCAACCATCAAACTTAAAATCAATGGCAAAAATTCAACAAAACATGTATCTAACCCCAAAACATCAAATCTTAGGCCTAACCAAAATCCTCTTGCATAGAAAATCATATTTTTAAAACTAATACTAAATATCTTCGAAATAACATCCTAACATGTATATAAGAGGCTTAGGATCATCATATAAAAATATCAAAGCCTTTGGAATAAGATTAAACCACGAAATATTCAAACTTTCACAAAACAAAAATTGTTTTTCCACTTCCAGTTTTCAAGTTTCTAAATCTAAGGAAAGCTATCATCAAAAGCTTTATTCATGCAACAAAACCTCCATTAACATTCATAAACACAAGCTAACAACACTCCATAAAATTTTCGGACCAAGATATGTCCATTAGCTTGGTCAAAACTTCCAAAACATAACATACTCTCCAGTTTCACGCCCAGAATGACCTTTCCATGGTTAAAAATACTTTTGACCGACCAAATGAGCATGGAATGAGACTAATATGATATCCACGGAAACTAGACTCAAAGATAAACAACTTATGTGAAGAATCATTGTTTGAAAATATTTACAAAGGGTCAAAAATGGCCATACAAAAAGACCCTGAAATCTGCCCGAGAGAGCTCTTTTGGGTTTGCTCTCTAAGAACGGGGTGAAGAAGTAATAAAATGGAATGAAATGTGTCTTGGATGACTTTATACTCCTGTAGGGTGAAGTTGTGGGCTTGAATGACCCTTGATTGGAGTTGCCTATGTGACATAAAGTGGAGAATAGTGAGAGGAATGCACTGCCTGCAGCAGCTGTGAGAGATGGAGGTTGATGGAATGGATTTCTCCTTCACATCAAGGCACTATTGGATGCAGCCAATGGAAGTGGATGGTCTGCCATGTGGGGGAGGAAACTCCTCCAAGAAGCTTTGCCAATTTCGTGGGTCTTGGTGGCCCCCAACCAAGTGGACTTCAATTTGGGGTTTAAAGGGGGTTTGGTTAGGGTTTGAGATGCTAACAAGGCCAAAACCAATTTTTATTGGCCCAATCAAATTTTCAAGGTTTAAAAGGTTGGATAATGATGTCATAACAAGGATTTGATTAATTAATAGCATGTGGAAGTAATTTAATCAAGTGATTAAACACAATGCTAGAAATCGGGTTAGAAAGGGTTTGAAGGCCAACTTTAGGGTTTGGGAAACCGTTTAGGGTTTTGGTTTCAATCAAGCATTTAGGGTTTCAATTGGGTTCCAACCATTTAGGATTTTGCTAGGATTGAAACCTTCTTTGGTTTGGCACAATTTGGTTGAACAGATGAAACAAAGTTTTGCTAAGGTGGCATGATCTCACACCTTGATTTCCTTCACAAATCTATCTAATGGTTCCTTTTTGTGCCAAGTGTCTAATACCATTCACTATGTGTGGCTAAGATGAGTCTAGCACCATATTGAGTGATAACACTGATCATGATGACATACTAAAATCTGAGCGATTGGTCGATTCGTAAAAACTTATGGGGCTTTCACGAGGTTCCTAAGGTCAATAGAAAGTCTACCAGTGAATTTCTAGTGGGCTGTTATAGTTTTATACAAAAAGTTTGGATAGCTCTATGACTCTTATTGCCTGTTTTGTGAGTATGTCCTCTTCAAGAGTATCATTTTCTTTTATTTGTGATTTTCTCTTCCAATGAGTCTTATCCTTTACACCAATAGGTCATTCATGCTTCAGGCGTGTCTTAGACTCATTAGCTGTTATATTATTGGTTATCTTACTGGGACATCGATCTTTGTTAGAGTATTAGCAACCGGAAAGTGAGACATCATTATTTTCTTATTATCAGTAGAGGAACTTGGTAATTGATTTGTAATAACTTGCAAATAAATTATCTTTTGAACTTCCAGTTCACTATGATTTTAATGATTTGTACGAGGATTAAGAGAGCATCAAAGTGCTCTATGTTATTTATTTTAGAGAAATGATAGTTGCAGTCGTGAGTATACAAGCGTCGCACAATCACTTTGAAAAAAATGAATAAATACGGGACTCACATGAAAATAAATAAAATTTTTAATAGTAAACCCCACTTTTTTTTAAAGTGATTGCTTGCACACTCCACGACTGTATATAGCATTACTCTTTATTTTGTGTTTTTGACAACCTTTTCCCCCCTAATGGTAGGAAGATTGTTTCATCAAAAAACCCTCTTCGGAATGGTCAGTCCTTTCCTGGGGCTTTAAAAGCCCCAGATAAAAATTGGCCACGTCAACAATGCTACACAACATATCATGAGACTCATCACATCCGATAAAAAGCCAAAACCACGGAAAGCAATTCCGTCTCCATCCGACTTTTGTAGAATATAAATATCTCGAATGTCCACTAGCTACAGCAGCAGAAGAAGACGTCGAAGAAGGGAGTCCCCGTGATTCGTACTTCCCCTCCTCCTTACATGTCCATCAACGGCAACAACAACATCCCCACCAATCTCTGGCAGCGGTAGCGACGGCCGGGTTTTGTCCATGGTGCCGTTGGTGGGCATTGATTTGGCGGTGTTTTTCACGGCACTGGTTGGCGTTGCCGTGCTAGCCTTCATAGCTTTTACAACTTGTAGGTAAAGTAATGCCCTATTCAAAGCATGAAATTCTCTCTCTCTTCCAACGCAGTCAAGAAAAGATACCCCCACCATAGTTGTGAAATTTCAGTACCCATCTTCTGTTCAATCTACTTGCATTTGCAGGGCTTTTGTTTTTGTTAAACTGCTCTTCTAGGTCCCTTGATGGACTTGCATGTGATCCTGTTTAAGCTTAATTAACTCGCACTTTTTTATTGTTAATTTTGCTAGTTGTCTGCTTCCTTTCTTCTTGGTTTAGAATGCAGGATTTATTACTTAGGGGACGTCTCATCGGAGTTCCAATGAGTTGTTAATTTTAATATCTTGAGATTGAAGGATAAGATAATGTTTGCATTTCATTGTGCCATAACATGAATACTTTATTATGCTAGTGGGACACTAGCATTGGGCATCTCTCTCCATAGTTTATTGGGAGAGAGGGTCTTGGGCGAGTTTGGAAGAGAAAGAATCCTTGGGCGAGGCCATGAGGGTCTTGAAGAGAAAGATCTGGGAGAGGGTCCTGTGCTATGCAGTTTAACATAAGTCCCATAGGAGACGACGTGGAAACCCTTCATTGGAAGGTGTTTTTAGGGCATTAGCGAAAGGGCCGTTTAGAAGATATTTTCTTCATCAAAATGAAAATCTTCAAAACGTGCCTTAAAAATATCCTCAGTTAAAGGTTCAAGGTATCTAATGACGGAGAGACAATAGAAGCCAAAATAAATTCCAAGTCTATTTGAGGCCATATCTTAATGCGTTGGGGAGGTGTAATCAAAACATACACAACACAACCAAAAGTACGAAGACGAAAGATATTTGGTTGTTGGACAAATGCAAATTGCAAGAAAGAATATTTATTATGCAGTTGGTCTTATCGAACCAATGATACAGTATGTAAAATTGCATATTCCCAAGCAGAGAGAGGTAGTTTTGTTTTTTAAAGTAATGGTCAAGAAATAAATTGCAGACGTTTAATTAATGACTCAATTAAATCATTATGGGTATGTGTATAGGCAACAAAATGTTCAACATTAATTCCAACTTATACAAATAATCATTACAATTTTTAGATGTAAATTCTCCAGCATTATCCAATCGAATATATTGAATTGGATAATCAGGAAATTGAGCCCGTAATATAATAATTTATACAAGAAGTCTAACAAATGCAATATTTTGAATAGAGATTAGACAAACATATGACTATCTAGTTGATCCATCTATTAAAACCATAAAATATATAAATGGCTCATATAGTGGATGTATAGGTCCACATATATTTCTATGGATTCCTTGCAAAAATAATAGAGATTCAATAACTACCTTGGAATGAGATGATTTGATAATTAGCTTTCATTTGGAACATACTACACATGGATAATCACTTGATAAAAAGATCTTCTAGTTCTTTAAAAGATGTCCATATGAATTCTCAATTATTCAACGCATCATGATTGATCCTGGATGACCTCAATGATCATGCCAAAGTATAAAGACCTTTGGATCAGAGCACTTCTTGTGTATTACAACATGTGATTCAATTGTTTTCTAATATGAGCTACTCGCCCAAATTTATTGTTGTAATGTAAAGACATCCACCACTACCTTCATTGGGGGTTTCAACATGATAACTATTACCACATATATCTTTAAAACTGAGTGAATCTCTTATAGATTTTGAAGAATACAAAGTATTGTCAATACTAATTTTTTTTTCTTTTTGGTAACATGATATTGGCTCTTCCGGAGCATTCAATTAGGTTTGAAGAACTGGATATTGTATTGATGTTGGCACTATCTAATATTAAATATTAAAAAAAAATTCTTATCGTTAATGATTGTGTGTTGTACAACTGTTTTCTAGATACATATCTTCACCAATCATTTTAGAATTGGTCAATGCATCAATAGAACCCATATCTCTTTATAAACAAATTATGTGTAAAATTTTATTATTGTAAAACAAAGTTTAACAAGAAGTATTAAAAGATAACAATTCAAACATAATGTGATTAAACAAAAAAGAGAGAAAATTAATTGTTATGGTCATATGCATCACTAATCAAAAGATCACTCTCCGTTATGATCCGTAAAACAATCAGAAACAACGAGATGGGTTAGGTCCATCCTATTTGGATTATCAAAATTAGTTAGATGATTTTTTGAATCCTTATGGTTGGCAAAATTCATTTCGACCCATCTTCTTTTTCCTTCATAGATGCTTGATATAGGTCCACCAAATGTTAGGACGTATGACCAGTACGTGACCAATGTCTTTTTGTACCACACTTGTGACATTTATTTTCATATTTCTTTATAGGCTTATTTTGCATGCCTTTATTTTTATCTTGCTTTGGCATAGTGTGATTCCACTTCTGGTGGTATGTAGCATTTCTATTTGAAGAACTTTGAGTATTCTCCCCTTGATTTTGATAGTTTTTCTACCATCTCCACATCCACATTCACAGTTTCCTTTATTATGATGAAATAAGATTCCATTCACTTCACGGAATGGAGTAGAACCAGTTGGACAAGACTGGTGATTTTTCATTAACAACTCATTATTTTGTTTAGTCACTAGCAAACAAGATATCAATTTAGAATACTTAGTGAATTATCACTCTCAATATTGTTGCTCCAAGAGCACATTAGAGGCATGAATATGCTGTATATTTCATTTCAAACATATCCTCACTAGTGACTTTTTCTCTATACAATTTTAATTCTGAACTTATTTCTTAAAAGTGTAGGATTGTATTCACTAATAATCTTACAACTTCACACCTAATCATAACGAGCTATAGGGAAGATCACAATTTGTCTTCTAATACAAGTATCTCTTTCTTAAACTATCCCATAGAACTAATGGATATTAATTGTGAGGTACTCAATTTTCAATTTCTCATACAGATGGTGGCGAAAGAAAATCACTGCTTTAATGCAATCCTGTAGGGATGATTCATTTTCTTCCTTAATAGTATTTCCCAAATTCATTCGTCAAGATGAATCTCAGAATCAATGATCCATAATAAATAATTGTTACCAGAAACATTGAGGGCAACCAATTTGAGTTTTGTAAGAATTAACATGATCTATAACAAATATATTAAGTAATGAATGAGAATAAATATTTAAAATTGAACTAACATATAGAAGACAATAATATTCATCGCATTGATATGATAACATTATACTCTATATAATATCACACAAATCATACTAAGATTTTATAAAATGATTTATATCGCAATAGGTAGTGGATGGACATATATTTCTCCAATCAGACTGGGCCTAATCCACCTTGCAAGGTCCCATGAATCAAGTACTATAAGCCTAGAAAACAAAAAGTAAGGAGGGTCACGACGAGTAGACCTACAGTATATTCGAGTCCAATTAGGGATATAACCATTGAGAGAATCTCGGGCCTTCCTAATAACGGTAGGTATTCGAGATTCTCGCCGATAACAATGCCTCCTTATACAATTATTGCCTAACTGAAGCCAGATGTACAACACACCCGAGATCATCGGAGTTCATGCGGTTATACAATCCTTATCAGTTGAATAATCGCCTATATAACTGATACCAATTGGTGATTTGAAGTAACTCTTTACGACTCTATTGAATCCATACTTCAATCCAAATACTGACTTAGGCATCGGAGGTGCTACCTACCCACCGAGCCCTTATGTTTCTTGTGGTGCAGGTTAATTGAGTATGTTGGCAGCGGTGCAAAACACTTTCATAACAGTTGGCGTTGTCTATGGGATCTTCGTCGGTAACCTCAACGTGCTTTTCGTATGCCTGCTATGATGCGTTCTCAAGTGACCTATGATCAAGAAGCTACCTCGACGAACATGGAGGGGAGATTTACAAATATGGAAGAGCGGATAAAGAAGATGGCATTGGAGATGGAGAATCTCCAGCAGGAAAACGAAATCTGAGGCAAAGGAACGCCTGATTTGGATGGTGTTGAACCAAGCCAGAATGATCGAATTGCGTAGCCTCAAGGATAAAGTGTTGGATGGTGATGGACCAAGCGGAGTCACAAAGTGCTGGCGAGGTGTGGACGACAAGGAGAAGAAGATTATGCACGAAGAGTTGCGCAACCTCATGGATAAATATGAGGAGATGATAAAGAAGATAGGAGCATTGTTCTCAATCAACCAGTTGCTCAGTAGCACGAATCTCCCTTATAGTGCCGAGGTGATGGCCACCCTGCTCCCACCAAACTTCAAGGTTCCAGAAATGGAGATGTACACGGGTCAAAAGACCCAATCGAGCATTTGGAGATATTTAAAGCTTAGATGATGCTTCACGGCTTTCCTGGGGAGATTACCTGTCAAGATTTTCCCTAACACTTAAGGGGCTAGCCAAGGGATGGTTCAGGGCACTATAGCCGGGCACCATTGATAGTTTCAAGGAGCTGGGCAGGCAGCCTTACACAATTCATGGCCAGCAGGAGAATAAGGTGACTAGCTGCCTACCTCCTCAAAGTAAAACAACAGGAGGATGAGAGCTTGAAGTCTTACCTTTCCCATTTCAACTAGGAGTGCATGACCGCGAATGACCAAGATGAGAATATTACACTAGCAGCTCTCTTGGGTAGCATCTGGACCTGAAGTCCCTTCACGGGGGAATTGACGAGAAAGACCCCTGCCACACTACAAGAATTCATGGACTGGGGTGATGACTTCGTTAATGCAGGGGACACCCTTTATGCCTTGACCTGGAGGAAGCCTGAACTGGAGCATGTGGAGAGCAGATCCAAGGGAACCACTAAGGGGAGAATTCGGAAAAAGGAGCCAAAGAAGAGAAAAGGACAATACGACAAGAGGAAGGACAACGGAGCGCCATCTAGGAAAACACACTCAAGCATGAATGTGCAAGCAAGAACCAAGGAACAACCTCGGGGCAGTGGCAGTCATAGCTGAAGGACTCACATATATTGCACTTATAAGAACACGGTAGGACACCAGACATAGGACTGTCATCATTTGAAATGACTAATTGCCCAATAGTCGGGTTAGCAACATGCGCAGCTCACTATGACGAACTTCCTGGTGGTCAAAACTCACTCTTCCTATAACGTAATCATCGGGTGACAGACCTTGTACAACCTGAGGGTCGTAACTTCTAGGTATCACCTGAAGATGAGATTTTCGATGGAAGTGGGCATAGGAGAAGTGCAAGGTAAGCAAGTGCTAGCGAGAGAATGCTATGTGCAGGTACTTAAAGACGGCAGGAAGAGGTGCATATGGCAAAACCACTTGTAACTGGGCCATGAGCTTCGCCCCCACCTCTTGAACTCATTGAGCGGGGAGTGGAAACTTGAGACAAGTGAAATCAAAAGTAGGGAGAGGTCGATGAACCTTTGGAGCTGGTAGCGCTGGATAATGCACACCCGGAGAGGAGGGTGAGAATAGGCAGAAGGATGGAGCCCGAGGTGAGATCACAGTTGATACAACTACTCATCGAGCACAAGGATGGCTTCACTTGGAGTCACGAAGACATGCTCAGGATCGATAGAGGTGTGGTCGAACACCATTTGATCATAGACCCCAACATCAAGAAGATTTGGTAGAAACGGAGGAGCTTCAGTATCAAGAAATATGCCACAATAGCTAAGGAGGTGGACCAACTACTCACTACGGGGTTCATTAGGGAGACCTACTACCCGGAGTGGCTTTCTAATGTGGTCCTAGTTTGGAAGTCAAATCGCAAATGGAAAACGTGCATCGACTTCACCAACTTGAACAAAGCATGCCCTAAGGACAACTTTCCATTACCGCTTATTGACTTGATTGTGGATTCAATGGATGGGCACAAAATGTTGAGCTTCATAGATTCCTACTCTGGATACAACCAAATCCGGATGAGTCCAAGCGATGAGGAAAAAACCACTTTCATGATGGACTGAAGACTACACTGTTACCGAGTAATGCCTTTCGAACTAAAAAATGGTGGGGCAGCCTATCAGTGGTTGGTGAACCAGATATTTAAGGAACAAATGGGGTGTAACATGGAATTTTACGTAGACGACTTACTCGTCAAGAGCAAAGTGCCAAAACAACACGCCAAAGACTTATGAGAAGCCTTCACGGTCCTCCGGAAATACAAAATAAAGCTCAACTCTGCGAAATGCACCTTTGGAGTAGAGTCAAAAAATCCTCGACTTCACGGTCTTAGGAAAAGTGCCTACCATCTTTTCGAGTGGTGATAAGTGTGATTTTTATGTGATTTTAATTACTATTTTATTTATGAAAAGTGTCAATTTTCCTTCAATTCTATTGATCTTATTTTATTTCTATATATTTTTTTTTATTTTCTTGGATTTGAAGGAATTAGAATATTTAGTATGAAGGGAGAGCATTTTGATACAAAAGATGAGACTAGGGATCCAAACCGACGAGAGGCGATGAGATCTGAAGAGAGCAGAGGAGATTTAGGTGAGAAGACTTGGCGACAAGGCTTTGGGCGGTTAGATTGGGCAATCAGTCTAAACGATCAATTTAAAAGACCAACCTAAATGACATCGTGGGCAACAACTAGCAAAGGCGAGCAGCTTTACCACTCGGTAGGTTGGCGAGAGGAGTTTTTCATTTCGGTCAATAACATTACATCTTGGCCATTGGGTAAGGAGACCAGTTATATTCAGCGCACACGACATCTACCCAGTGGGACCCTTCCGAGTTCCGCAATCAATCTGCTGACCATCAAATCCTTCCGAACTCTGCAAATCAAGCCGCTTATTACTGAATCTTCCATTTTCGATAATTTTGTTATTCTTGGAATAATTTTCATTTATGTTATTATTTATATTTAGAAACTATTTTCCATATCTGTAGCTGCATTTATTTTGCTTCCGGATTTGAATTTTGACATCTATTTAATCCTGGCTTGTGGGATGAATAGGGGAGAGTCTGAATTTTAGAGCCCAATAGTCCAGAGATTATTCTTTAAGTTTCTTTCGAGGAGGCGGATCTGGTGGGCAGAGGCGAGAGCCGCATGCTGCATCAATCGACTCCAACAAAGAACACTAGTTTAATTATTTTTCTTTTCAATTTCATTATGAGCTAATTTTATTTTCTAGAGCATTGAACACACAATTTATATTTTGAGTTATTTTATTTTTAATATTTTTATGATTGAGTGTTTATTCTTTGTTCTTAATGCTTATAATTTTCTAGCTAATTATTGTTCGATCTATTGAATCGTAATGAGACCGAGAGATGATTTGTGATTAGAGCTCTAGAATTAAGCACCATTAGTTGAGCAAAAGTAGAGATATTTTATTGCGATTAGTGTGATTTTTAAGAAAAATCCAAAGAAGTTAATGAATCTCTAATTAATTAAATTCACATAGAGATATAGAGTTATTAATTAGAGATATTTTTAGTATTTTTCAAGAGAAAATATTGAATAGTTCAGGGATTTTTATCATCAACTTAGGATAATTGGAATTCTATAAAAAGGAAGAATAAATTGTGTGGGATTCTCTAGGTGAGATCAAATACTCTAGATCTATTCTTATTATCTTTGAAATCTTAATTTTAATGCTCTTTTCTCCAGTTTAATCTTGATAATCTATTCTTTAAATTTTGATTTTCCAAATAGTAATTAATTTAGTAAGTTTTAATACTCAATAGCAGAATTAATCCCTGTGGGTTTGACATCTATTTTCTTTAAAACACTTTACTACTTGTTACGATTCTATGCACTGCAGATATTTTCAGCACAAGTGGTACAAGAGGTCCACGAGTGGAACGAAGAATGCAATGAAGCATTCACTCGGCTCAAAGAATACCTGTCTAACCCTCACCTTCTAAGTCAAACTATGTGAGGAGAGGTCTTATACCTGAATCTATCCGTTAGCATTGGTACGAGAAGGAAATAAGGCACAAAGGCCAGTTTAGTACACCAATCAGACATTGAGGGAAGCCAAAACTAGATACCCGTCGATGGAACTACTAGCGTTTGCATTGGTAGCAGTTTCTCGCCTGTTAAGACCTTATTTTCAAGAACACTCGATAAGGGTCTTGACAGAGGACCCTCTTAAGAAAGTAAATTGGTGAATCGAATTCAGCGAGTTCGACATCGACTATCCCCATTAGACAACCATCAAAGGGCAAGACCTGTCGAATTTTGTCGCCAAGCTAACTAATCCTACCAAAGATGTACCTGCCCTACCCCCCAAGAATTATTGGCAAGTCTATATCGATGGCTCATCTTGCTGCTCGAGTGGAGGCATAGGAGTATATGTAATATCAAGCTCGGGAGAAGAGGCCTATTACTCGGTTAAGCTCGAATTCAAAACCACCAACATCGAAGAGGAATATGAAGCTCTAGTGGTGGGGCTTACCATAGTAAAGGCATTGGGAGAAACATAAGTGGAAGTAAAGGCAGACTCCCAAGTTGTGGTAAATCAAGTCAAGGGGGAGTATGTGGCGAAAGGCGAAAGAATTCAGCTCTACTTACAACGAGTGTGGGGAGAACACGACTGTTTTTGAAATTTTGTCATTGGACAAATTCCCTGGAAAGACAACTGGAAGGCAAATAGACTAGCATGGGCCACATCAGATATGGACAACAGCATTGCCACGGGCAGTGATCACCAAAATAGTTGAGACCCCAACCATTGAGCTCGAAGTCTTAGAGGTAGGGGAGGGAGTACCCGAATGGGCGTGTGAGATAACCCAAATCTTAACCACTGGGGAGCTGCTAAGCGAAAAAGTGGAGGCGAGGAAGATGAAGAATGGAACACTGTACAAACGAGGATTCTCCAATCCCATCATGAGGTGTATCTCCTTAGAAGAAGCCCAGTATGTAATGGTAGAGATACATGAAGTAGTATGTGGGAACCGCTACGGCAGAAGAACCCTAGCGAGAAAACCCGAGCCCTCAAAGAAGTGGAACGATTGGTCAGGAAACGTGCGAACTGCCAAAAACACGCAATGGGGGTTGGATATCATACGACCCATGCCCCTGGGGAAAGGAGGTGTGAAGTTCATCATAATTGTGGTGGACTACTTCACAAAGTTGGTGGAAGCAGAGCCCTTTGCGACAATAACGGCCGCCAGTGTCACCAAGTTTTTGTGGAAGGCTATAGTATGTTGGTTCGGCATACCTCGAGTCATCATTCTGGATAACGAGTGACAATCTGACTCAACCACTACTGAGATTGGTGCGCAGGGCTAGGCATAGAGGTCGGATATTCCTCCCTAAAGCACCCCAAGCCAATGGGGTCAGATCGACCAATCAAACTTTAGTAGGGATCTTGAAGAAAAGACTGGTGGCTAAAAAGGGAGCATGGGCAAAAGAACTCCTAGGGTTTTTATGGCATATCAAACTACTATTCAAACCCAAACAAAGAAAACCCCCTCCACCCTAACTTACGAAAATGAAGTAGTGATCCAAGTAGAGGTAGGGATGCCAAGCTACAGAGTCCAGTACTTCAACGAAGGATTGAATGAACGAAGAGATGCTACATGAGAGGGATCTAATAGAGAAAAGAAGAGAAGAAGCGGAAATAAAGATGGGGAAAACAAAAGGAAAACAAAATAATACTTCAACGAGAGAGTGAGGCCCAGGTTGTTCAAAGTTGGGGATCAAGTGCTAAAGGAAACCGGAGTGACCTATCAAAAGGAATGGAGGCTCGGGCCAAATTGGGAGGGATTATACGTGGTCACAGCTTGCCATCGACCTGGAGCCTTTTGGCTAAAGAATGCCGAGAGGAAAGAGTTGTAGCGCCCGTGGAATGCAGAGCATCTCAAGAAATATTTTACTTAAAAGCCCAAACGTTTCAGGCACATCATGTATGCCCACCTTTCAATAGAACTATTTTATGTCCAATCATGACTTAATATTTATTATTTCACTAAAAGCACACTCCCAAAGCTGAGCTTCACGCTCGCACGACAACCAACGAGGGAAGACAACTTCCTTAAGCGTTTCCCTCATTGCCCCCTTGCGTGGTCGACTCCCACCTGGCTCTTAAAGTTGAGCTCCATGCTTACACAATGACCAAAGGGAGAACAAAACTTCCTTAGGTGTTTCCCTCCTCACCCCCTAGCACGGTCGAGTCCATCTCCCACCTAGCTCTCAAAGTCGAGCTCCATGCTCGCATGACGACCAAAGGGGGAAAACAGCTTCCTTAAGCATTTCCCTCCTTGACCTTTAGCACACACAGTCAAGTCCATCTCCAGCCTAGCTCTGAAAGCCAAGCTTCGCACTCACACGAAGACCAAAGGGGGAAAACAACTTCCTTAACCATTTCCTTCCTCGCCCTCTAGCGTGGTCGAGGCCATCTCCCTCCTAGCTCTCAAAGTCGAGCTCTACGCTTGCACGACGACCAAAGGGGGAAAACAACTTCCTTAAACGTTTCCCTCCTCGCTCCCTAGCGCAATTGAGCCCATCTCTTGCCTAGCTCTTAGAGTCGAGCTCCATGCTCACATGATGATCAAAGGGAGAAAATAGCTTCCTTAAGCGTTTCTCTCCTCACCACCTAGCGCGGTCGAGCCCATCTCCTGCCTAACTCTAAAAGCCGAGCTTCGCACTCGCACCGGTGTCCAAAGGAGGAAACTACTTTCTTAA
Source organism: Juglans mandshurica (assembly GCA_022457165.1). Lineage (NCBI taxonomy): Eukaryota > Viridiplantae > Streptophyta > Magnoliopsida > Fagales > Juglandaceae > Juglans > Juglans mandshurica. Next base: position 10,533,474 of record CM039629.1, on the reverse strand, counting down.
GCATTCCCCTCCTCACTACCTAAAGTGGTTGCACCTGAGCAAGCAAACAAAGCCATGAAGGCCCAAATACCCTGGGCATTCACGCTTGATGAAACCCTAGTAGATAAGCAAAGCAAGGGACACATACAAGAATCAGGAAAAGCAATGCAGAACCAATAGCATGAGAAAGTCACATTCATAGCAACATTGTTCGTATTGGCAACAAGGCGTCGGGCATAAGATCGCTGCCCAGGGAATCAAGGAATTGAAGGGACTGGCGGTCGGGCTTTAGGGTCTTCAAATCAAGGGTATTAAAGTCAGTCTGAGGTTATTCAAATCAAATGGTCTCTCAACCTCTCCAAGCCCTGCTTATACCCATAGCCCCAAGCCTTGTTGTGAACCACCTTGGTCACTGAGAGCTGAGAAGAATGTTTGACCAAGTGTTCCTTGGAAGAAATCAACTCAAGTTCCAGAAAGGCTATCTATAGAGTCTGGGGAACCAGTTTTTCCCTAGCAAAATCCATCTTGGATTCCAAAGTCATAATATCCCAGTTTTTTCCGAGATCTAACCTTGTTCTTAGTGATTTGCCAAGAGTCATTGAGCTTGACATACTTGTCCTCCATCCTCTTCAACCCCTATGGGCAACCTCATGTTTAGCCTTGAGATTCTCCATTTTGCCTTGAAGGTGGTCGAGGTCCATGCTCAGGTCCCAACAAGATCCTTCCACTGTAGCCATATACATGTGTCACTGCTTCTTGTCTCCTCCAACTCCACCTCCAGGCAGGCTAGCCGATCCCGACCAATATCCCTATCTTCCTCCAATAGCTTAGCCTCGAGGTAGTAGTGAGCTATCTTCTTCTTCGCTTTCAACAAATCACTCTGAAGGTTGGTTGGTCCTCACAGAGAGCAGAGACGTTCTTCTATAATGAGAGGGAGTAGGCGTCCACATGAGCAAAGGCAACCTCTGCCTTATTCATCTCAACCCGCACCTTGATGACCTCCTGGTGGGTTCGAACAACAAAAGACCACAGCACATAGACCTCTTCATCTAGCTTGGACCTCTCGTTGACAATTTAAGCTACTAATGAGTCAACTCCCTAACGAACCAGCACGAATCAATTAATGGAAGGGTGATAAAAGAAAACAGACCAAAGACAAGCAGTGATAAAGCTTATTGAGGTCAGGAATTTTCTAAACTTGTCGGCTGTGTAGCGAACAGACTCAAGTCTGGCATTATTGACGCCCGGACCAGACCCAGAAGGACTAGATTTGAAGGGTTGGGGCAATCCTAAGGAGCCATGCCTTTCTCCCGGAGAGGCCAACCTCAAGCCTCCTAGCTCCCCAAGCTAGTAAAAGGGAGGGGGAAGGAGTGGCGAAAGACCCATGTCCTTCATCTGCTCACTCGAAGCTTTTACATCACCCACGGAAGGAGTTGATGGCACAGTTTCCTCCACTACCACCAACAAAGCAACCCCCAACTCCGAGGAGGTGCTGAAAGGGATGAAGGTATCGAGACCTTATCCTCACTTGGATCCAAGATCATGGGATTGTCTCAGGACAAACCCCAAGGGTCAAAGGGAAGAGTTGGCATCTCACCACTAGAAACTGTGAAGGGTATAAAGCGAGTTGTGTGGGTACCACCATTAACACCGCCCAGTGATGCATCCACAACGGAGCCAGGGAGTACCCAAGAGGTGGTCATGCATGCCCTGATGTCATCATCTAGCAGAGCGGGCACCTCTGCAACGTCTTTGAATGGCACACCCAAAATGGGTTCATGAGAACCTCTTGAAACAGGTTCAAGGAAGGTTGAGAAAAAGGCCATCGCAAGTTCTTCCTCATCCTGACTAAAGTCCTCAACAAGCCCTCGATGACCTGGTGGGGTAGAATGTAGAACCAATGAGGGTGATGAAGCAGAGCGTGGATCGGATGAAGGACATTCAAAACCCATCACCATCGCAAAATCAACCTCTGCCTATTCTAGGATATTATCAATGTTGTTCAGGCTGGGTGGTTCACGCCAAATCGATCCACTAGATGGAAGGGGAAGTCCCCACTCAAACCCTAAGGGATTGCAAACTCTGGTTGACTCATGGACCACGTCGTCCTCAATGTGAGGTTTCTTCCCCTTCCTCACCATTGGAGTGCTAGAAGGCCTCTTCTGGCAACAGGAGGCAAACAGCGCCATCAGGAAGTGGCGACCACTAACACGTGATCGATCAAGCATCACCAAGTATTGGTCGATGTTGACTTTGGTCAAAAGGGCATCAGTCCAAATTTCTTCCTAGTATCACTTGACCCAAGAGTAGAACTTCTTTAAACGAGTCTGCTCCCGGCCGAACGAATTCAGAGAAAACTCTTTGTCTTCAGGAATGACCCCCCACACGGCTCGGACGAGAAACTCTTAATAGGCAGCCTCGTTGGTAGGAAATTTCCAACCACAATCAGACACAAAAAGGAACCTTTTAAACCAGTTCCTAACACGAGAGAATCGGGGTTCCAAGCGAGCTACCCGGTATTTGGTGCTGGACCAAAAAGCACAAAAGTTGCCGACATAGCACCGTATCCCGTGGGTATAAACAAACTCCCAAGCAGTCAGGTTGGGGTACTTTTCATCGTCAACTCACAGAACCAGACACCAAACAATGCAACACAACAAGAGAATCCTCCATGCGTTAGGATGGAGCTACAAAGGGGCCAACGCAAGATAATCTAGACCATCCCGAATGGGACGGCAAAATGGAAGCTGCAGTCTGTTCAAAAATATAAAAGGATAAAATGCGACCTTTTCTACATATCCCTCTGAGTCGACGGCACCACAGCGAGTTCTAGACGACGAACTCAAGCACTCTGTAAGAACTCCACCAATGTGATGGTTTTGAATTGGAGGAAAGGCCTTTTGGCTTTTCTTGAAAAGTTGCTGGTTTGAGACTACTGTGGGAAATCTTGGAAACAGCACATGGTAATATGTTCGCACACTTGATGCACTCAAAAATTTGCAACTTAAATACATTTCCCTAGTTTGAGTTCTTGAGAATTTTATAAACCTTTGTGTTGAGCTATAACCTGACCTAACTACATTCTAAGTGTGTAGTTATATGAATCTGGAGGGCAGCTTCATCCCTCATTTCTTTTTATCGCATTGTTTGTTAGAGACTTGCAAAGAGCTAGTTGGGGGGGGGGGGGGTGATAAAGTGTTGGAAATGCATAATTGAGTTGTTTAAGTGAATGATATGTTTCATCAAATAAGAGTTAAGCAACTTAATTACACATCAAATTTTAGTACCAGACTCCAAATCAATTGATGCCAATATTTTGCACACAAAAGTTTCACATTTGCCTCTAAAATAATTAAACACTTATATCATACTTATATGTGCAGGGCATTTTTGGAAAGAAAAAAATAAAAGAGCCATACAACAACTATTTCCTAACCCTTGCCGAGATGCCCTTTCGGTGGTCCCATGTGAAGTGTGTTGGTCCCATGTGAAGTGTGTTGGAGTGTGCAAAGGAATGGCAGAGGACGTGAACCACCCAGCAACTCTTGGAGCTACGGAAACCATGTGAGGTGTGCAAAACATGGTCTCACGAGACCAACAACAGAATCACGCGGGAGAGGCCTCTTTTTCTCTAGGTCAATTCGCATTCCAGGAGGGGGCGATTGCATTTTTTGGGGAGCTCTAGTTTTCTTTTCTTTCCGTCATTTTTGGGCATGGTTCAGAATTTTATTTTTCTTCTGCAATTTTGTTTAGATAGCAACTTCTGATGTTAGGGTTTTAGCTTGGGATTCAAGGAGTAACCATGACTGTTTTGGGTTGGATTTTCTTTAATGTTATGTGATTTTGATGATTAAATTGTTGGATTATATTTCAATTTGCATCTAGAAAGGATTGAAGTTCTTTGTTCTTGATTTAGCTTTGTTGTAAACATAAAGGCACAATTAATACTTGAACAAGTAACAAGACTTTGATGGTTTTCTTTCACTATTTTACAGTTGTTATATAATCTGTCAAGTAGTTTTATTAGGCTAAAATTTTTGGTTCATTGCTATATTATCCGACCATGATTTCTAAGAATAAGAGAATGATTGAGAGAAGATGAAAAGAGAAGTAAATCCATCACCAAAGCAGTGGGCGAAAATTGCATCCCAAGTGTTTGTTTTATTGTTTTCTTACAAGTTTAATTCAATTTCTATACATTTCCTCTAAATATCTTGGTTCTTGGTAATTTTAGAAAAATAGATTCCCATTTATTTGCAATTTTACTTGTGTTTGAACTTCCAAAACAGCCAATAATTTTACTCTTAATTTAATCCACAATTCCTTAGTAAATAGCCTCCATTCTGGTGTCGATATAGTTAGTGGACAACCTTTGAAATTTATTTCTTATTTCATACTTTTTTTTTTTTTGTTCATTGCTAGATCTTTTAGTTTAATGCTTTCTTATCTTTTCGAAATTTCTTGTCACCATAAACAGTAATATGTTATCTTGTGATTATGAAATGTTTGCTTAATTCTCATTGTCCCTGTGAATTCAATCTTGGGATTTACCTTTGTATTACTCTGACAGCTTCTACACTTGGAAGTCGAAATTATAAGCTGATTACAAACCGAAGGGGCACATGGGATTTCAGATCTTTGTCAAAATTTGCCAAGTGTCAAGCATGCATTAAGCTTCTAGAAGATTAGATGAAGGGACTCTTGTATCAAAGGACAAATATGCCCCTAGAATTTCGGCTACCACATTTCCAATGCACCTCTTCACTTGCCACTTGTCACTTAGGTTATTTTTAGACCAATGGCACATGAAGAATCACCTAGGGAAGGAGCACTAAGAGATGAAGCATCAACTTGGGAAGTGGAAGAGAGAGTGGACGGCTAGGGCATGGCTCACACCTATGCCATGTGTCATTCATGCAAAGTTCATCTCTTGGGAAAAGGAAGAGACATGGAGTGATTTTACCTCTTTGCCCTAATGTGCAATGCACTTAGTTGGGAATTGGAAGGGTCATAGAAGGAAGAGGAGGATTTCGGCTAAAGGGAAGACCCACACGCCACCCAAGCCTGTTTGCCTTCCCAATGCAATCTAAAGGTGGGGAACACCAAGTATCATTTCGGCTAGAGAGAAAGGAAGAGGGAAAGGCCACTTGTCTTACATGCAATAAACTTCAAGCAACCAATGAGAGATTAAGGAAAGTTCTATAAAAAGGGAAGAGAGCCACACGCCCAAAACTTTCTTCTTGGCATTTTTGAGTTCTACATGTGTTCTCCACTTCTATACATTCATCTCACACCTTCACTTGAAGATTCTTGCACTTTCTTTCCAACCAAACAATGGAGATTATTTTTCAATAGAGGATTTTGCCACCATCAAGAATAGACAAGGTAAGGATCGGTTTTCCCTAGTCTTGCACACACAAGTCACCTTCTCAACTCAAAATGAGGTTCAAATCTCATGAAGATTTCGAGAATGGTGAAATACACACACTTCTACCCATTATTATGAAAAAAGGCTTTAGGATTTTCAAGGAGCCCTTGAAGCCGAATAATGGGGAATACAGGTGTAAATTTGAACCGGAAAACCGGACCGGACTGGTTGGACTGGTTTTGAACCGGTCCGGTCCGAAACCGGTTCTTGCAATCGTAAAACCGGTCGGTTCCTGTCCGGTTTCAGTTCCATGGTTTCCAAGACCGGACCGGACAGGACCAGCCCGGTTGGGGAAAAAAATAAAAATTTTATATATATATAAGTTTTATACAAAATATTAAACAAAATATTTTATATATATAATTTTTATATATAATATATAATTATATATGAAATAATTTTATATTATAATTTATAAATTATAACATAAAATGTTAATCTTAAATATGAAAATTTAATTTATCATATGCTTTAAACATAAAATATATATTTAAATTATTAATAACATTTTATTTATAGCTATACTCATATATAACTAATTATACTGACATATTATATATAGCTAAATAATCAATATACTAAATAATCACATATAAAATAATGATATAGTAATTAGTTAATAATAATTACTAATGCTAAATTATTATACTAATACTATCACTATAATACTATCAATAATATAGTTATAATAAATTAAACTCACTATAACAATTAACAAATACTAATATAACAATTAACAAACTCACTATAGCTATAGTTATACTTATAGTCTAATATAGACTATAGCTATACTTATATTATATAGCTAGACTAATATATAACTATAGTAATAGTATAATATTAATACTATTATATAGTCTAACTAATACTAATAATTTAATATAGACTATAGTTATACTTATACTAATATAGTTATACTAAATAACTATAACTAATACTATACTATAGTATTAGATATAAATCACTATAATTTTTAGTATAATATTAATAGTATTATATAGTCTAACTAATACTAATAATCTAATATAGACTATAGTTATACTTATACTAATATAGTTATACTAAATCACTATAACTAATACTAATATATGGTTATACTAATAGTCTAATATTAATACTATTATATAGTCTAATATATTATATAGCTATAACTAATACTAATATATAATACTTATACTAAATCACTATAACTAATACTGATATATAGCTATACTAATAGTCTAATATTAATACTATTATATAGTCTAATATATTATATAGCTATACTAATACATAACTAATACTAATAGTCTAATATAGACTATAGTTATACTTATACTAATATAATTATATTAAATCACTATAACTAATACTAATATATAACTAATACAAATATATAGCTATACTAATAATCCAATATTAATACTATTATATGGTCTAATATATTATATAGCTATAACTAATACTAATATATATACTAATTCTAATAGTTTAATATAAACTATAGTTATACTTATACTAATATAGTTATATTAAATCACTATAATTAATACTATATTATAGTATTAGATATAAATCACTATAATTTTTTTTAATAGGTTAAATCACTATAAAAAAAAATATATATATATAACTATATATTAATAACACTATATATATTATTTATATATATATATAATATATACTATATTATACATTATATATTATGCATATAGACTAAATTGTAGTTCCAAAGGCCAAACGGCATCATTTAATGTGGCTATATATATATATATATATATATATATATATATATATATATATATATATATTATGGTTCATAGCCCCCCTCCCTGCTCGACCATCTCTGCTCTGCCTCTCGGGTCCCCGCAGCCCTCTCTCACGCTCAGCCCCTTTCTCACGCTGTCAACAGCCCCTCGCCGTCGACACTGTTGGTCCGTTATGTTCCCCTCCGCTTCCAGTTGTTCCCGAGGCTACAGAATCACAGATATTGTTTTCCCCTCTCTCGGCGAGCTAATCAATATGTGAACATATATATGCTTTTTAATTTTCAAAATCTTACATTTACTTCATGAATCATTACAATGTTTCAATTCATTGCTAATTGATTAATTTCATTTATGGTTTTTATTGAATTTACAAATTTGAGATTTAGGGTTTTTTACAGATTTCGAAATCTGATTAGGGTTTATATTTTATAGTTTTTTTTGTATAGCTCCCCATTAAGCTGAATCTGTATTTTATAATTGTGGAAGGTATAATTTTATATTTTATATTTTATATTTTAGGATTTAGGGTTTATATATGTTGTATAGCTCCCCATCGAGGATGAACATGTATAGTTCCCCATCCAGCTGAAAATAGCTTGATTTCTTTCCTTTTTGTTTTTGTGTGTAATTTTGTTTGTTTGTTCATATATATCTGTTAGTAGATTTGAACCTGATAAATTTTTTTTTTTGTGTTGCATGGATATCAATCAGTGATTCTACTGGTTTGGTTTCTTGTGTTCTGTGCTTTCTTGAATCATTACAATATTTTATTGCATTGTGTGTATTCTCTATTTGAATTTCTTTATGTGTGTATTCTAAGTATATTCTTTTTGTGTGGTGTATTCTTTATGATCTTTCTTGCATTGTGTGTATTCTCTATTTGAATTTTCTGCTATTGCGTTGATGATTTTTCTTTCTCTATTAATCTTTATTTTGTGTGTATTGATATAAGGAACCCAGAAACTTTTTCCCTTGTGCTATGTAACGAGAGGCAGGGTACTTTGCCCTTTTGGCTTGTCGTTGAAATTCATGTACTTTAGATTCCTTTATATCAATTTATTTGGTGTCCATTGAACACTTATAAAAAAAGTCAGTTTTGGTTGATCCTTCTTTTTTTTTTTTTTTTTTGTATTTTTTTGTGAACTGGCATCAATATGTGCATAACTGCATATTGTAAAAACTTTAATGAGCTTCTGATTTAGGGTTTATTTTGTTGTTACAGTTTTTTTTATTATTATTTTATATATCAGATTTTATATTTTTATAGCAGATTTTTCTATTGCAGTTTTTTTGTTATAGCATATTTTTTTATAGCACATTTTTTATGGCAGTAGGTTTTTTACATGGGAGCAATTTTTTTTATGGCAGAATTTTTTTTATGGTAGATGATTAAAACCGGACCGGAATCGGTAAAACCGGAAGTACTGGTTTAGGGGGGTAACCGGTGCGTAATCGGTTTTTGAAAATGCAAAACCGGTACATACCGGTTCGGTCCTAAATTTTGTCTAAGACCGGACCGGACCGGTTACACCCCTAGTGGGGGATGTATATCCTCCATGTTTTCGATCACCACATGTGTATTCATCTTGTTTCAAGTCTTGTTTTACTACATGAGTGAAATGAAGGGGTTTTGACCTAAAAACCCTAAAGGCCGAATGATTTGAGATCAAGTGATGCCCTAGAAATCTTCACACACTCAAGAACACGAAATAGGATTTTACTAGGCACTTTCTAATGAAGCACATTTGGATTTACAGCTTTGTAGTATTTCCTTACGTGGATTTTTGTAAGTATACACTCAACTTACTCTTGGTTAATACTTGTATATATTTGTGTAAATCCTTTCATTGTTATGTTTGTTTTGTTTGCTATTTCTTGTTTGTTTGTTTGTTTGAATATGCTTATGTTTGGATTATAAACATTACATGAATGGTATGCTTTGATTCAAGATGAAAATGGCAAGAATGTTCTAAGCATGTTTCAGTTTTAAGGAAAACATTGTGGTTGATTTGTGTTACTTGATGATTTGGCTATACCATCTCTTAGAAGTTTCAGATCTTGGCCAAATACCATGATTTTATGTTTTATTTTGTTATGCTTTGATTTCTAAGTAAATTTGTTGGAAGAAGAAGCATGTTCAAGTGATGATTCTTCATTTTTTGCATCTATATGTTTCGGCCAAGGCCCCTTTCTCATAGTTCCATGTATAAGTTTTGATGTCTCATGTGATTTATGTTATCATGCTATGAATTGAACATGTTATGCTTGGTTATTTCATACATGGCATTCATATGTCATATGTCAAGTGTAAGTACGCATGTTATAAGTCTCATGTCACATGCATTTGGGGAAAAGTGTTTTCAAAGAAAAAGATTTTAAAAAAAAAAAAAAAGTTTTATCACGATCCCAAGTGCTAGGGTTGGGGAATGTCTTAGTAGAACTCCTCTATCCACTCTGGAGTGTTTAAGAATAGAGTGGTAACCCTTGGGTCAACAAAGTATCGTCGATGAGCCTTAAATGGATTCTTTTCAAAGAATGCCGGAGTAAGGAAGCACCTAACGCTAGTGGGTGCGTAAGAGCACTCTCATTGGATTAGCCAAAGTTAAAGGACATTTTTTATGAATGTAAGATAAATTTGACATTTGGCTATTCTATTCACATAAATCTCTACATTGGAATAGCTATTTTTTCATTATATAATAATAAAATAATATAAGATGAATTTGGTTTTAGTTATTCACATTAAATCTCTACATGAGATTATACATTTATTCATTATATAGTAATGAATAACTAATAATTTCAAAAATATTTAATTTTTTTAATTATTATTTTATTTTATTTTATCATGTTTTACTATTCTATCTATTCTATATTAATTAATAATCATATTCTTATTAAATTAATATATCACTAACTCAAATTAATATACCAATTGTGATAAAATATGTGATAGAAAGAAAGGGAGAGAGAAATAATTAGTAAAATATGTGTTTGATGTATGTACAATAATCTTCAAATTTGGAAAAATTTTTGAAAGTCACTGTAGCTAAATTTTAAATATTTAGAATTTAGCTAATCCATTGTGAGCATATTTTGCTCTCTAATAGCTAAATACTCAATGGATTTAGCTTTTAATTAACCCAATGAGAGTGCTCTAAGGCATGTAACCCGACGAAGTAAGGTCGAGTTAATATGAATCTCTATTTATGACGTATTGATTACGATGTACGGACCCGTTGATTGTGCAGTAACTAGCAGGAGCACGCGGTGCTAAGGGGAACCGTGTTGTGTCCACCCTCTGAACAAGGATAAGAGCTTATGTGTTAAGGATCACTTGATGTGAATCTTGTGATCTGATAAGAATCACTCGATGCAAATCTTGTGATATGTTCTGATAAGACAAGTTCTGATTAAGATCACGTGAATAAGAAAAGTTAAGAAGTTTTTCTGAAAAGTCAAGTTTCTATTACAAGTCTTTTGAAAATGGTTAAGTCATATGTCAAGTACATGTTCATGCACGTATTTCATGATGTACCTCTTGTATGCTTGCTAAAATTTCTTGAAATCTTATTGTGGTAGTTTCCACTACCATTCCCCAACCGGAATGATAAGAGTTGTTACAAGTATAGTAGATGACACCAATGACCAAGAGGAAAAGAACGGCATCTCCTCCTCTGGAGAGGATCGTGCCTAAGATGGCTGCAAGTCGGCCTGAGCCCTCCATCCTGGAGCGACTCGAGGCCATCAACCGAGAGATCTCTGGAATACTTGAATTCATTGCTGAATTTAGACTGCGTAACAATTGGAATAAAGATAGGACCTTGGAAAAGTGTGTGAAGCATGAACCCTCTTGAAGAAAACGGGAACCTAAGTTGTTTTGGAAAAGAAAAAAGAAGAAGAAGAGACTTGTGGTTTAGATCTCAACTTTTGTGGAACTATGTTTTGAGGAGGTCTCGTGTTTTGGGAGATTTAAACTATACTCTATGCTTTTGGGATGCTATATTTTTATGATACATGTTTATGTTTTGGACAATGTTGGGATATGATGTTAGTACAGTGACATGTGCTTTGCAATAGGTTATCGCATTGCTTAGATTATCCGACCTTTATTATTTTTATGTTGCTACGTTATTGCATACTGCTAGTATACTTAGGTGCACAGCATAATATTTGTCATGTACGAGGGGTGTGTAGCCTTGTGTTACATGTCTCGACGTTTCAGTTACTGTCAAATTCCAAGCGGGGGCTGAGGGTGCCACACCCTGTGTGAAGAGATGTGGGAGCCTAGCCGTCACACGTTACCCCAGGCATGGGAACGTGTACTGCTGCAAACAGTAAACAAGGGTCATTAGAGCGTTGCGGGGCAGAAAAGAAAATTCTCACCATACTCGTACGATAAGAATTTAAGAGATAACTAGAGGGACAAATATTTTCCCAATCAAACTGGGACCATTCCACCTCGTAAGGGCCCACAAATCAAGTACTATTGAGGGAATCATGGGCCTTCCTAATAAGGATAGGTATATGAGATTGTCGCCGGTAACAATGTCTCCTTGTACGGTTATTGCCTAACTGAAGCTGGATATACATCACACCCGAGATCATCGGAGCATATCATGCGGTTATACAATCCTTATCAGTTGGATAATCACCTACATAACTTACATTAACTGGTGATTTGAGGTAACTCTGTACAACCCTATTGAATCCATACTTCACCATCTAAATACTGACTTAGATATCGAAGGTGCTACCTACCTGTAAAACCCCATTTCCTTAGGCTAGGGATGTCACGTGGTTTCATAAATAAGCCATGTAAGATATTTCATAATTTAATAAAATAAATAAATTAGTCTAAAGAGCCTAGAATTAAATCAAAATGCTCCATCTAAGTCTGGCTTGCATACTCGTACTCATCATCATCCTCACCTGGGTGGTTAATAACATGAAATAAAACTAAAATGAGTCGAAAACTATAAAAGAAACCCATCACATGTAAGCATAATAAACGTAAGATTTTTTCATAAAATATTTCATGCTGAGAACTTAAAATCATGATCATTCATATATATGATCATGCTCATGCTATGCATGACTTGTCTTGAATTATCTGACTTATTTGAATTATCTGATTGGCCAACACATTTAATTATGTGTGCAAGGTTATGCATCGATCTCACATCCCTTGGCTACAAGGGGAGCCACTGATAATATTCTGGTGTGATGGCCCCACATTCCACTTGGGATTTGATGGAGTTTGAAGCATTAGAACATGCAACACAAGGTTACATTATCCTGTTCATGACAATTAAAAAATGAAACTAGCATGCAATAAAAAAAAAAAAATCTTTGAGCAATACTATATACCATAAATAATATATCCCAAAAACATAACCATACTTCGTAATTTTACATGATAAAACAGATATCCAAAAGGTTACAACACTTGTCCAAAAGGTTTGTAACAATATAAGTACTGGAGACAGCTCTCCATAAATATAGTCTGGAAATAAAATCTATTGTACTAAATTGCTGAGCTGCATGAGTAGCTCGGCTATGATCTCGAAGATCGCGTCCAAAAAAAGCAAATAACCGTAGTTATCAATTCCTCACCGTCTCGCTTTGGAACACGCAACTTGTACAGTCTGTCAGGCGTGGTTTCTTGAGATCTTGACACATCGTCTACCATTCTGGAGGAATGGTAGTTGAGACTACCAAATGAGATTTATAAAACAAGTAAACTACCAAGCTACCAACAGTATACATATGCATGCATGATAGTAAAATGGTGTGGATACATCATGACATGAACATGAATATGCGTGACATAACTTGGAAAATAACATAACTTGTGCTTGACTTGAAAAATGACATGACATGATCTGACTTGCAAAATGACGTGACATTATCTGACTTGAAAGATAACATGACTCATACTGAATTAACATGAAAATGTATTCTTGTCTCGTGGGATTACCACAATGTCTTTGTCTCATGGAGTTACCACGATGGTCCTATCTTATGGAGTTACCACAATGTTTTTATCTCATGGGGTTACCATAATAGTGTAGTTTTGTCTCATGGAATTACCATAACTTATTAATAATGACTTAAAAAATAACTTGACTGTACGTGGCAGAACATGACTAGACTTGGAGAATATTTCATGATGGACTCGTGTGACTCATGATATGTGACTATGACATGTAACATATATACATGTACAGTAAAAATGATATGGGCATTCATGACATGTAAAAGGTAAATGTGTAACAAATAATGTGACATTCATGGCATGTGACAAATAAACTTGTAACAGATGATATGGCATTCATGATATGTGACAATGAATTTGTAACATATGACAGATCATATTATGGCATGTAATAATTAAGTATGAACTGTGACAAATGACGTGGCATGACATGTTATAACAATTTATAATAATCATGAGTGACAATAATGTAATAGAGTCTTACTACCGCACATACATAAATACAACAGGAAGTAAGTTAGAGGCTAACTTACATTGATTATGCATGACAAAAAATGTAGCGTGAAATAGAGTGAACTAAAACGAGATATTTATAAGGGTTAGAATATCCTATTAAACACTTAGAAACATAAAAAATTTTGACTTATGGCTAAATTGCAAATTTACCCCTCTACTTGTGAGAAATTACAATTTTGTCCCTAAATTAAGAATTTTGCATACTAACTCCAAACCTTACCAAAATCTACATTCTTCATATAAATTTTATCCTAAATCCAAATATCCAGTGAAAAAAATTTAAAACACAATACAACTATGTGAACTATGTCTAGGCTGATTCACATATATAGGCCAAAACTTGATTTTTGTTGCAATTCATCCAAAATTCAAACTTTCATGCTTAACCAAATTTAGCAACACTTAAAAATCATATCCTATGTTCTAAATCATTCTAAGACATCAAAATATGCTTTCAAAACTCACAACATCAACAAAAGTGCCAAAACACCAAGTTTAGGTCAATTAGGACCAACTCTTGATGTACTTGGTCTAATTCTTTCCAAATCAATTCCAAGGACTCCAAATGTCTATGATCACACTCCTAACATGTTCATAAATCAAAGCTATGTGATATCATGGTTGATCAAACAACAAAATCATAAAAATACAAGCTTCAAAGTCGGTTTGCACTTAAGCATAAAATTTAGTACAACATGCTTTTAATCTTAGATCAAAAGCACTAGATCCCAAATTTTTCATGAAATAAACCTTAAAGAAATAAAACATATACCTGATATTCAAGTTCTAACTTGATCTAAGCATTAAATCTAGAATCACATGGCAAAAATTCCATTGAAACTTAAATCAAACCCGAGAGCCTCTAGGTTGAGTCCTAAACAAACCTTTGCATGAATAAAATTTATTCAATCAAGATCAAAACCAATTGTAACACCCCGCTCCTTCCTTCTTACGTACGCTCCTTCCTTCTGATGTAAGGCTTATTCCTTCTGACGTAAGCAAATTCCGAGAATGAGATTATGCAACAGTCTGCCTCTCTCTCTAGCGAGTGTGAGCCTCGTCATGCTTGTCGAATCCCGATTGCGTGTTTTCAAAGATATTATGTGACTTCTAAGGCACACCCAGTGTTTCAAATGTGCTGGAAATATTTATAAGGAGTATTTTCAGTGTTATTGAACTAAACTTGATTTTAAATACGACAATTATAATATTTTGAAGAGCTCCAAAAATATTATAATTGTCGGAAATCATTTTAATATTAATTATTAAAATTGCGGGAAGTACTCTCCTGATCCAGAGTTCAACCCCAGATACGAATATTCAAATTCCAAAGATGCTTTATTGGAAAGATATTTCTCTTCCCAATGAATGGACTTTGGAACAAGAAGTTCCCCCTGTCAAAAATATTCTCACTGATTGTAATCTTGATTACATCAAGCAATATTTAGATAGGACTGTTAAAATTAGTTTTGATCAGACTAGCCTTATTAAAATGATTTCAGTTATTTAAAATATTATGAGATTTAAGTTATGTTGAAAGCTTTAATTAATTAAATGGTTTTATTCTCTTAAATATATTAAATAAGACTTCATCATTTATTAAGGATGAAGGAATATTATTTTATAAACTAAAGTTAATTTAAATAATATTTTACCTTAATTCCTCTAAGTGCTTTTAATTAAGTTAATGTTTAAGTATTTTCAAATCAGTATTTTAATTCTCCATCGTTAGATCGTTTTGTAGACCCCAAGACAAAGGGACTGGGTTAAATACCCAGATGCCTCTTCCTTCTCCCTCACTTTTCCCTCCCCTCTCTCTCCTCCCTCAGCTCATGCGTACACAGTACGCTGTCCCTCTCCAAGCCATTTCTTCCATTGCTCAGCCCGGTGCCGCCTGGCCTCACCACCGCCGCCACTAGCCTCCCCTCACGCCGGCGACCTCCCACCGTTGGAGCTAAGCCCCCACGCGCAGCCCTTTCTCTCTCCTCCTTGCGCCGCCGTACGCGGCCACCCACAGCCACCAAGTACCTCCATGTGCTTCCCCTTCCCTCCCCTTCCTCCTCCACTTGACCCAAGGCCCATAGCCTCCCTCCACCGCATGGGCTTTCTCCCTCCCTCACGCACGGGTTGTCACCCTTGCGTCGCCGTGCGTGGCTAACCCAGGCCATCGCACCACCACCAAGGGCTTCCCCTTCCACTGGTGACCTCCACGTAGCCTCCCCATGCCCAGTCAAGCTCCCTAGGCTCCACACGCACCCCCACTCTCCCATGGCTTCTCATCCACTTCACGGCCTCGATCTGCTGCCGTAGGCCACCGTGGCGCCACCCCAGTGCCACCACAAGTTCCACCGCACCTCCCTCAGCCTCTCCATGGCCAGCTATGACCAGACAAGCCTCCCTCCAATTTTCCCATGTTGAGACCCACAGCCTTAGCTCCTCCACGAGCCGCTGTGTCTCCGACGTGTGCCACCTCGGCACCACCACGAGACCACCATTCTAGGACCACGACCCAACCCTCCTATGCCTAGGCCTGCACCTCTAGCCACCCCAATGGCTAAGACAGCTACTGTACGTGGCTAACCGCCACTGTACACTGCTAGATACGCCGTGTTACGCCTCTCACCGCCACCACGAGGCCACCACGAGCCCTTCCAAGACCACACTTAGCTATCCAAACGCCCGGACAGTCATTGTATGTGGGTTAGCCGCCACGTACGATCCTTCTGGCATCATCCACCGTGACGGTCAGCAAGTAACGCACGAGTTATCCTGTTGATGGTATAACCCTTAATCCCTCGTTATTTATGTTATTAGTTGATTAGTTGATTAGATTGTGGACTGTGCTATTAGTATTTGTAGAGTTCGTTGTGTAGTATGGAGATGTGATGTGTTGTGTATGTGAAGTGTTGGGCATATCTGTGTAGTGTGCTGTGAAGTATTGGACGTAGTTGGGAAGTGTGATGTGACGTGTTGTGGACTGTGCTGTAATGGTGGCGTGGCATCGTGTGAATTGGGAAGAGAGTGTTTACTCTCATGGCGTAGTGTGGGATAAGGAGAGTATATATAAAATATACCCCCCTGACGTAGTGTGGAATGGGAAGAGTACACGCTGAGTGTACTCTGTGTGGCGTAGTGTGTATGAAGGGAATACGTGTGGAGTGTACTCCATGTAAGGGAGTGATGCACCATATGGCGTGTACGTCATAGTGGTGATGTGGCATAGCGTGTGTGAAGGGAGTACACGTGGAGTGTACTCCAGTGGTGAAGTGATGCACCGTATGGCGGGTATGCCGTAGTAGTGATGTGGCGTAGCATGTGTGAAGGGAGTATACGTGGAGTGTACTCCATGAGATGCAGCGATACACCTTGTGGCGTGTCGCAAAGATAAGGAAGGTTGTGTGATTGATGGGCGTAAAGCGTGGTGAGTAGTGTCGGGAACTGTGGAACAGTGTCCCGAGACAATTAAGACGTGGCATGTAGTCTGAGGTGACGGGTGTCACCATGAAGTTGACTCATGGCCAGGAGTATGGGTGTAGTAGCAGAACAAGTATCAGAGTAGTGCAGTGGAAGTATGACTAGGCAATGTCACGAAGTGACGTGGTTACTGACAGTCGTACTTGTGATGGGTGAGAAGTTAGTGTAGAAATGGCGTAGCAGGAACATCACGAGATGTCACAATGTGACAGGAGTACGTGAGGGACCGTACTCGTGATGAGTTAGGAGTTGGCGTAGAAATGACGTAGCGGGATGTCAAGTGACGTGACAAGGTCACGGTGTAGCTTGGGAGTAGTCTCGAGCTATATGACGTGACATAAGGCATGGTTGTGAACGGAGTCTTGTCGTGTTAAGTGTTGGGATGAACTGTCAAAAGGGATGGGTAGCATGAAGAGTCATGCTAGCCGGGTTAAGAGAAGGTTGGTATCAAAATATGGTGCTTGTTTACACAAGCAGGTGATCAACGTGTTATATGTTGATCTTAGGTGATAAAGGGGTAAGGTACATGTGTAAACGGGTGAGACACATGTACAGGACGGATTCACCATATGTAATGGGTAATCTGTCCTAAGCATAGTTACACAGAGCTTAAGCCTCAGAGTTGGCTTAGAGCAGTGTGGCTTGTATGGATGAGAATGAGGATTTAGTAGGGGCTAAAGTGCATGAAGATAGTGACAGGAGTACTGTCTAGGATTGGGATGCAAGATTCCATCAGTCGGAATCATGCGTCGGAACATGGTTAATGAGAAGAATGAGCTAGAGGTCTTAGTGTCTTAATCCTAAAGTGAATCATGGATTCACCCGAGCGAGTAAGCACTCGAAGTAGAATGTTAAGGTTGAAAGAGATAGTGGCCGTAATGGGTCCTCGAAGGTCTTGTCATAGTAAGGGACATGAAAGAGCATTTTATAGAAGGAGAGTGTTCTAAGTAAAGCGTAGTTCTATTCTAGTTAAGTTGCTTATGCATTAGATAAAGAATGACGTCGAGGTTGTGTGTATGCATGTAGGTTGCCATCTGACACGCACATGAATGGACTGCATGATATGCAAGTAGCATGGAGTCCAGGTTCATGCTCTTCTAGAGTTTTTGAAAGACGTTTTACGAAAGAAAATACTAAGTGTTCAAAGGTATAAGTATGTAACGGCCCCTCCTTGGCAGCCCATTTTCACGCAATGAAAAGTATTAATTGTACGCATGTGAATGGATGACTATACGCTGTATCTATTGTATGTATTTTCTAAGAAAATAAAAGAAATGTCTAGGCCTGTGCCTCGAGCTTTAAACCAATGCTTTGACTGACGCAAAGAAAATGTTTTAAAGGGTCCCCATGAACTGACGTTTTAAGGATGCCATGAACTGATGTTTTAAATGATGCCATGAAAGATGATGTTTGAGCCCATGCTCTTAAATGACGTTTTTCCTTGAATGAACTACTAAATAAAAAGGACTGAAAAGGAAAGGACTGAACGTCTAATATATGAAAATACGTAACGGCCACATGAATGAATGAAAAGGGTACAAATGAATGGGCAGATTGCAATGCAGGGTAAGTAGTACTAGTAGTGCACCCAATGCTACCTCCCATGAAAGAAATTCCCAACCCGTGGCCATGGGCAGAGTTCAGATCTAAAGGAAGACTGCTAACCCCAACACATGGGGCGTAACAGTATGTACCAGCCAATGAAAGTGATAAGAATGAATGGATGAATGTATGAACGTATGAATGCATGAATGCACGAACTATTGAAGAAATGAAAGCACTGACGGAAGAAACGTTTTACGAAAAGAAAGCCCTTTTTAGAAGAAAAATCTCGTCCAGTGATGTTTTCAAAAGAACACACGTATGCATGTATACATGTATGTATAGTATGTATGGAATGATGAATGCATGACTAAAAACCTATGTTACTATATATTAATTGTATGAAGTAATGCTTACGAGTCATGGACTCATTTTAGTTTTTATGTATGCCCCTCCCCCCACATGGACTGAATGAGAAGTACGCGTCAGGACGGACATGGCCCATGGGGAAGAGCACAGAAGTCTAGGCATGAGAGTTTAAATGTACGAGGCCTTTTTATTGTAAAATTTAATGTTTTCCGCTGTAAACCTCTTTTATTGTCAAAGCACTTTTTATTTTATAAATGTAGAGTCTTGCACCTTGGGTATGGAAGTAAAAAGTTTTAAATCGAACAGTAATTCCCGTCGTCCTTTCTAAAATTATTTTATAAAAAGTCTCACCACATGGACAGGCGTTACACCAATATTCTCCAAATATAAACTCCTAACACATAGATAAAAACCTTAAGAACATCATATGTGAATATCAAGAATATTGGATCATGTTTCCATAACAAAAGATTACAACTTCACCAAAACAGAAACTGTTTTGACACTTCCAGTTTCTAACTTTCCAAAATCATGCAAAAGTCTTTAAAGCAAATCTTGACATGCAATAAATCCAAAACTAACTTGCATATTAACATGTTAAAACTTCATCATGGCAAGATTTACTTAAAATTTTACCAAAAACTTCATCAAAATATCAAAGTTTCACACAAACGTCTAGATTATTGCCCAGTGTGACCTTTGCATGCTTAGATCCAATTTTCACCAATCCAAACTACATAAAAAATTACCGAAAATATAACAATAGAAGCAAGAATCAATGAGGAAAAAAATGCATGAAAATAGTTTCATGAGAATCAACTCACAAAGGGTTCAAAAAAACCTCAAGCTCTCACTCTTGTTTCTCTCTAAACAAGTGAGGAACTTTTGCACAAATGAGGGAGGAAATGAAAAGGCAATGTGGGGGTATTAGAGGGGCTAAATTAGGGGCTGAGTTAAGCCTCTTTGATGGGAGGTTGGTAGCCAAAAAGGTGGTGAAACCATGGGCTACACAGCCCATGGTTTTCTTCTGCAAAGGTGAATGATGGGTGGTGGTTTTGTAGCCTTTTTTACTTGCCATCGAGCCACCTTTTTTAGCCATTTTCTTGGCCTTGGGAGGGGAAAGAAACTTCCTGAAGAAGCCTCCCTTGATGGTGGTTTTCGGTGGGCCAAACATGGTTTTTATCGATGGGCTTCAATTTGGGATATCCATGGGCTTCCTTTGGAGTTTCGGTCAAGGGTGAGTCTGAATCAAATTTCTGATGGCCCAATGTGATTACTAAGATGTAGGAGAGTGGTTAAGGCCATATGAGTGAAAATTTGAGTCATTAATAGTGGAAGGGTCTAAATCCCCTACCTGACTTGATGGGCCCGACTGCGTATCCCCAAGGGCTTAGGCTAGGTAGATGGGCCCCGAGCGAACGTCTCGTGTAGGCTATGGCATGTGGGTCTGTGATAAGCCCACTGGTTAAGGGCTTATCAAGGTCATACCAACTAAGGCAATCCAACAAACTCCTGAGGACAGATAAGATTGAGATAACGAGGGAAGTTCAAATTATAAAGCCCGGACTTGATTTTAAATAAGAGATTAGGTTGTTACAATGCTCAAGAGGGGATCCCTCATCACTCTATATATATCTATCGATGACCCTCCATCAGGTACGAAAAGATTACCCTTTGATTCCATAAGAAAGATTAAGTAATTCATCTAACTTAGGTATCAAAGGCGTTTCTATACCATTCAGGCCTTTCCACTTATTTGGTTGTAGGTTTGATAGAGAGTGGAGGGTGTGAAACACGTCCAAAATAGTTGGAAGTGGAACGACGCCCCACTATCTGATGCACAAAACTCGAAAGGGCAACGACTCAGGTCACAAAACGGCGCAATGAGTGGAAGTCCCATCACGCCTCGCAAAATGAGACTTCGTGGGGTAACTGGAAGGGCTTAAATCCCCTACTTGACTTGATGGGCCCGATTGGATATCCCCAAGGGCCTGGCCCAGGTAGATGGGCCCTGAGTGAACGTCTCGTGTAGTCTATGGCCTGTGGGTTTGTGATAAGCCCAATGGATAAGGGCTTATCAAGGTCATACCGGCTAAGGCAATCCAACAAACTCCTGAGGATAGATAAGATCGAGATAACAGGGGAAATTTAAATAATAAAACCCGAACTTAATTTTAAATAAGAGATTAGGTTGTTACAAGGCTCAAGATGGGGTCCCTCATCACTTTATATATATCCATCGATGACCCTCTATCAGGTACGAAAATATTACCCTTTGATTCCATAAGAAAAGTTAAGCACTTCATTTGACTTAGACATCAGAGGCGTTTCTATACCCTTCAGGCCTTTCCAATTCTTTGGTTGCAGGTTTGATAGAGAGTGGAGGGTACGAATACGTCCAGAACAAATAGCATGTATAAGTGATTAATCCAAGTGATTAAATACTTAATAAAAAACCAAGTGGTTTAGGGTTTGGAATCAAGTTTAGGGTTTCGACCCTCATCATGTGTTTAGGGTTTCAATTTGCTTCCCATGGTTTGGGATTTCATTAGGGTTGAAGTCCTCTTTTGATTGGTCAAAAAGTGTTTTGGGTGGTCGGAATAGTTTGAATAAGTGGCAAGATCACAAGGCTTGATTTGCCCTCCATTCCATTACACCTATCTCTCTAAGTGACAAGTGTCCTATTACTATTTCAATGAGTGGCTAGAAATGTTCTAAGTGTCCATCCAAAAATTAATCCTAGTGATTCTAAGTAGATTTGATAATTCCACATAGCGATTTAACAATTATTTGTACCAGGTGCCACGTGGCGCTATCTCGGATGTCACTATTCTCCTAAAACAAATGTGAAAATTATTATTGCACCATTGTAATGCCCGTCCTTGTGGTGGGACTTTAGAAAATGGTTTTAGAAATCGAGATGGGAATTACTAACTTTTTAAAACTTTTCCCTTCCCTTTCCAGGATATAAAAGATTCGACAGTTAAAATTTAAAACTTGCATTTACAAATCTAAGAGATAGTTTTGCAGCGGAAATCATTAAACTAAAATATAAATTCTTTTACAAAAATAAGATTTCATATATTACACAAAAGGCCTCGGCTTTCGTCACCCTTTCCTTAGGCCATGCTTCGTCCCAATGCTTCGTCCTCATCTCATTCCTGGGTGCGGCACACATAAAAACAAAAGAAGTTGATACTCCGTAAGAATTACTTCATACTTGTAAAAATATACTAACATAAGTTTCATTCATGTATTTCTCATTCATATACATACTTTATATAAAATATGTTCTTTTCTTTGAAAACATTACAAGGTGAAGTTTTTCTTTTAAAAAATCTTCATTCCTCAAAACATTTCCCACATTGTGCATTCCTTCATAAAAATTAAAACGTTTCATACATACAATTATTCTTATCAATTTTCTCTGACCGATACATACTGTTACTCCCCGTGTATTGGAGTTAGCGGTCTTTTGGACCCAATTATGCCCGTGATCATGGGTTGAGAATCTCTCAGTCAGGAGGCCAACATTGGGTGCACTACCAGTACTACTTACCCGGCATTGCAATCTGTCCAGTCCTTTGATACCATCATTCATTCATCAGTCATGGTCGTTACGTAGTTTCATGCATTAAAATATTCATTTCTTTTCAATCATTTTCTTTCCTTTCCTTTCATTCATTCATTTCCTTTTCATCAGTTCATTTCATTTCATAAAACAACTTTTCATAATCATAAAGCATAAAACCTCATCACTCATTTCATGGAACATACATACAATACATACTACTTGTAACATCCATTCATATGCATACAACTATTCTTGGGATGCATAAAAAGGGGATGCCAAAGAAGGTCATTACATACGTATGCTGAAACCTTAATACCTTAGCATAGATTCATAAAGCATTTTCATTCTAAGAAACATTTCTTTTCTTTCATTTCATAAAAGAACACTTTTCTCATAAAAGCATTTATTTCCTCTTCATAAATAAAATATTTCTTTTTCATTTTCATATCATTAGAAAACTCTAGAAGAGCATGAACGTAATACTTACCTAGACTCCATACTATGCACATTTCATCCAGTCCATTTATGTACGTGTCAGATGGTAACCTACATGCATTCACAACCTTTCATCATTTCCTTTTCATTTACAAGAATACCAAACGTAGAACTTGCATAATAAAACTATTCATAACTCTTAGTCCATTCTCTCCCTCATGGCTTTAACCTCCAATTGGTTCTTTACTTAGACTTCTCCCTCTTAGACCAATTATTGTCCAAATAACCTCCATTATCTATTTACCTGCATACCCCTCCATAAAATTCCTAATTGTACAAACTTACACCTCTAGATATTCAAAATATCCATCTCATTTCACTTACACATGCCATCATCCAATCCTTGAAGTATAACCTTTGCCATACATCTTAAGCCTAACTACAAATTTGAAATCTCGACTTCATTTTCTGACTAATAAAGTGAGCTTTCATGCTTTTTTTTAACCTCCAACCATTATTCATGAGCCTACAACTTAATCTCACTTCACGATAAAAACCAACTGCAGTAAAAATACCAGTTCTTAAACAATACCCTTCCCCCGTACCTAATCTAATCCACATTAACCCAAATCTCAATTCACTTCCTCACATCCAAATGCATAACACAAGCCAACTAAGCATACCAATACAATCCACCAAACATACATGTGTCATACCCCTTTATCACCTAAGATCAACATATAATCCATCTAAGTATCCACTTATTCTCACAAATGCCATCCATACATAATACATTCAAAGTATACAAATATGTCCAATATATGAAACCAATCAATTCCCTACCCTTTTTATCACCTAAGATCAATATACAATCAATTTAAATCACTAATTTATTTTAACAAGCTCCATCTATACTCGATACATTTAATATAAACAAATAGGTCCATTTAACAACCAACATCATCATCATGCTTTTCAACTCCACTACAATTCTATCATCTCATCTCAACACTTCAAGACAATCCATCCAACTTCATATATTCACCCCAAGCATCTCAACACAATCCAATTATAAACATAGTCCAACTCAAACATATTCATGCATTTAGAAATCACTTATGTGCTCACACATCCAATATAAATGAATTTAAAGACTAAACTTAAAGTCTATCTATATATTCAACCGACACAAGGATACACATACTCCATCCATCTATCACTTGAGCTCAACACAAATCAATCACACAACCAAATAATCATATAAACTTCACGTTATATTAAATATGCATAAATCAACCCACTCAACCAACACCTTCAACACAAGCGCACACTTGCTTCCAACACTTCACACAATTTCACAACATCACAAACCATATCCCGCTTCTCCTCAGTCTACCACATCCAACACATTTGATACATAAATTCAATATAAATCTGCCCAAGTACTCAAAACAACACCATATACATCCATACTTAATCCTCAATCACAACTAATAACATAACTTAATTTAAACAAAGAAAAGAGGTATACCAAAACTGAGCGGCTGAGAAATGGAGCTCGAGCATGGGTTGATGGGCTTGCTCACGTTAGTGGCTGAGTTGGTGTTCCGTGGGACTGACCAAGAGGAGGCGTTGGGTTGCAGGGGTAGACCTCGATTTCAGGTGGCTAGCCGTGAGACATGGGAGGAGCGGCCGTGGGGTGGCTTCTGATGGGCGGTATTGCTGCTCACGTTGCCTGCTGTTCACGGTGGCTCTATGGCTGTTGGTGTTTCCATTGCTTCCTCTGCTTCAGCTGCGTCTGTGAGTTGCTTGTGGCGTGGTGATGGTCTAGAGAACAAAGAGAAATTGAAGGAGAGAGCCATTAATGTTCTTGCCGTGAGAAGGGGGGAGGGGAGAAGAGTGATTGGGAGATGGAGAGAGGGGGGATCTATGGGGTAAGAAGCCGAGGGGAAGAGAGGGAGGAGAGGCCAGTCAGCTAGCGACGGCGTCGTTGTGGCTAGAGATCATGATTGCGGCAGCGGGCCTGTGCCGTGAGATGAGGAGCTGAGAGAGAAGGGAGAGGGCTAGGGGGTGTCAGCTGGAGGGAAAGGAGAGAGAGAGAGAGAGAGAGAGAGAGAGAGAGAGAAGAGGGACGATGCTTCTAACCTAGATCCAACAGTGGAGATTAAACATGGACAATAAACTAACTAAATAATAGAAAAAGAAATAGAAATACAATGGAACTAAATTTAAAATCCAACTTTGTTTTCTTAATCCCAAAATAATATTTTTCATCATAAAATAAAATAACGAAATTTACTAAATATTTTTAAGAGAAATAAAACCATCTAGATAAATAGAGTTTTAACATAAAATAAAATAATGAATATTAAATAATACTCTTAAAGAACTAAAATCACTTAAATAAAATGATTTTCTTAAAACTATATTATTTTCGGGGCTCCAAAATATAAAGATGCTTACTTGAAAATTTGGCTTGGTTCAATAATACTAAAATTTACCCCATTTAAAATGATTTTGGACATGTAAAATATTTTGAAGACTTTAAAATACTGGGCTCCATTTAAAAATGAGTAATTCTACATACAACCGTGAAGTGCGTAAACGCCGCATAACCACTTTGAAAAAGAGTGGGTCCACTATTAAAAAATTAATTTTTTTAATATGGGTCCCATGTTTTATTCACTTTTTTCAAAGCGATTACGCGGCGGTTGCACAATTCACGGTTGCTAATATATTTTCTCTTTAAAAATTATATGCCAATTTAAAACACAACTTTAAGATTTAAAACGCAAAGGCAAGACTTGTGACCAATCAAGAGAAAATGAGCGGTTGGTCAAAATCATAAAATCCTAAATAATCATATGAGTCTAGTAGTGTAATTTATTTCACAAAATTTGAATCCTAAGTGCTTTGTTTAAATCAAAAGGCACTCTCGAATACTATTCATCTGGAAAGCGAGAAGCGTACTATTACACCATAAAATCCTAAATATTCATCTGAGACTAATGGTGCAATTCGTTTCGCCAACATATACTCCTAAGTGCCTTTAATAAATAAAAATGAAACTTTGTCACCATAGTAGGTCAGGATCCGACTATGCTGACGGACTAAAACCGAATCGGTAGCTTGATTCGTGAAATCTTTTCGGGATTTCGTGACGTTACTAAGGTCTAATGAAATTCATCTATTGAATGTTTTGCTGGCTGTTACATCTGGCATACTGTGGTGGACCATGCTTAAGTCCATGGCTTACACATTCACCCATGAATTACATTAGTACCATACTTCTGAATGGCGATCTTATTAACTGATCTTGACTTGAACATAAGAAATCTTACGTGTCTTATGTAACATGAGATGCATGACATACATAATACGTACATGATTATAAAATGCTGGACTAACATGGTATAAAGTTAACATGATCATGTAATATGATGAATGACATGCTTGTATAAATCATGACATGCGTGGTATATAAAAAGTGGCTTCCAACAAAGTGACTTTAATAATAATCTATCTAAACTAACTAACATGTGTTAATCTTAATTTATGATCAAGGTACTTACTTCGTTGCGTTGCTTCCTGAATTTTACTTTGTAGTTCGTAACCTATACGAAGTACAAATCGTTACTAGCATTGTTAGAAAAAGGGAGAATAGTTTAATAAAAATTATGTCATACACTAAAATTAATAAATACTAATATTATATAAATAATAATAACACATCTTTACCTTTAAAATATATAATTTAATGGAAACTATATTTTATCTAAATCTATTAAATAACAGTGGAAAACTCGTTTCGTAAATAGGTTTAATCATAATCTTATTGTTAAAATATAATTAAACATTTATGAATTACTATTGTAATTTGGTTGTATAAATTAATACTTGATAACATAATGATTTTTCCAAGTAAAATCAAGCCCATGTAAAACAATATGCAATGATTTTTTGTAAAAGCATAATCAAGCCCAACCCGATTGAAAACACTAGAGGAGAGGGTTGTGCGACAAAGAGGTGCGTGACTCATCAAGGAAGAAAAGGACACCATACGATAGTGGATCTGAGTGGTCGGACCGAGATCTACGACACCAACAAATTTCAGGTTAGCAGAGTGACCGATTAGGCCGAGAAAATTGGTGGAGGAAGAAGGAGAGAGAGATTGGCGTGGCTTACCAAGAAAGGGGTAGAGAGTGACGGAGCCCAAGTGGCTGAATTGAGGATTACGGCGACCGGCTATCAACGTCCTTCGTGGCATGGTGGAGGGACACATGACGGGTATGGTGCCCGGCATTGAAAATTAGGAGCTATTCGGCTTCCTTTGTGGCATGTGGTAGAGATTGAGATGCGATGGATCTGGGTGGCCTCACAGTAGTGCGTTCCATGGAGGAGGAAGAGCTGCTTGCTTTGTTTTTGGGTGGATAAATATGGTTGTGATTGTGGCTTTTGGGGGTGGTTTCCATGGTGTTTGGCATCGTTGTGGTGTGGGTGTAAGGGAGGTTCACGGTGGTTGTGTGGCGGTGGGAGGTTTGCAGCGTGCTAGACGTAGGCATGGGGCTGGCTAAACTCGACTTCAGGCTTCACATTCGTGTGGAGCAGTTGGTGTGACGGCGGCTGAGATCTGCTGTGGGAGATGTTGCTCTGGAGTGGGTGCAATGATGTTGGGCAGTTCGAGGAGGTGGAGGGGCTATGTCAGGTAGCCGATTGAGTTCTTGGTTACTCTGCTAGGTTGCACGTCCAACTGGTTGTTGTCGTGTAACTTGGTTTGTAGTGTTGATGTCTTTCATCGACAAGGGAGGAGCTGGGTTCATGGGTAACACCAAGTGTGGCGGTTTTTGTGGTGCAGGAGAGGGCTCGACAGCGTGGGGTGGTGGTTTGCGAGTTGGTTGTTGTAGCATTGTCGGTTTGGTTGTTGTAGCATTGTCGGTTTGGTTGTTGCATGGATAGTGCTATCGAGGGAGAATAGGAGATTTAAAGATGAGAGAGGGTGATCAACGTGCTTAGTTGGAGTCGGTTATAGATCAGAGAAGAGATGGAGAACATGATAACAGTTTAAAGCATTTAACTACATTTATCATATTAATAAATAATAATAATCATAATAGTAATAATAATCCAGATTAAAAATGAACAACTTATTAAAGACATAGAATTTGATAAACTAATAATCGTATAATAATAACAATAATATAATTATTAAAATAATATGAAAATACATAAAAATAATTTTATGGCCTCATTTAGGATCGGGTTGTTACACTACCCACTGAGCCCTTACGTTTCTTGTAGTACAGGTTGACTAAGTCTGTTAGCAGTGGTGCAACACACGTTCATAATTTAGAATTCAATTTTACATAAGAGAAACTTATTAATATTTTCTTGTCAATGCCACAAGAGCCCTTATCTCATGGTGGATCCTAGGGGTGAGCACCGACTTAGTCAGAGTTCAAATCTGAACTCCGACTCCGATTTGTGTAGATTTCGATCCGACTCCGACTTGTCGAAGCGGAGTCAAAGTAGACTCGGATTTGGATTTTCTTAATATTTGTTTTTAGCTTCATATTTATCTCATTTTTAAAAAAGAATTTTTTATTAGCTTTCAAATTTTAATTTTTTCAAAAGTTAAAAACTAAAACTAAATCATTTATGGCTGATTTAGTTCTACACTAATATCTAACTTATTTTTTTACTAGGCTTATAGTACTATAGTTTTAATTACACGTTATCATACTATAGTATTACATATTATTTCTAGTGTCTAAATACATGTTATTATACTATAGTATTATGTGTTATTAACTTATTATATTAGACTTATTTCTATACTATAATATTAAATGTTATTATATTATTCTAGTATCTAACTTATTTTTAATTTATTTTTACACTAGACTTATTTCTAGTGTCTAATTACATGTTATTATATTTTAGTAAATTAGTATTATTTATTATTAATTTAGTATACTAGACTTATTTCAATTTTAGTGTCTAACTTATTTATATACTTGATTACTAAAACTAAATCATTTATGGCTGATTTAGTTCTAAACTAATATCTAACTTATTTTTGTACCAGGCTTATAGTACTATAGTTCTAATTACATGTTATCATACTATAGTATTACATATTATTTCTAGTGTCTAAATACATGTTATTATACTATAATATTATGTATTATTAACTTATTATATTATACTTATTTCTATACTATAATATTACATGTTATTATCTTATACGAGTATCTAACTTATTTATAACTTATTTTTACACTAGACTTATTTCTAGTGTCTAATTACATGTTATTATATTTTAGTAAATTAGTATTATTTATTATTAATTTAGTATACTAGACTTATTTCAATATTAATGTCTAACTTATTTATATACTTGATTATGTATGGTTGTAATACTATGATGTTTACATATACTAAACTATTATTAGTCTATTTTTTATAGTATAAATATATTATTTTATAATAATTAGCACATACTAGTATATTATTGAATTTAACTATATAAATCTAATTATATAACTATATAACTATAATAGTATATATGATAAATATATAGATAAGTACATATTTTTATAACATATGTACAATATCGGAGTCGGAGTCGAAATCAGAGTTAGAGGGCAAAGTCGGAGTTGGAGTTGGAGCATAAAGTCAGATCAAATCAAAATCGGAGTCGGCCCAACAACACCTTCAACTCCGACTCCGACTCCGTTATGTCAAAGTTAGAACGGAATCAGATTCAGAATCATATTTTCAAATTTTTGCTTAGACCTAGTGGATCTTTTAGCCTGACAATCTTTATCAATCATAGCATGCAACAACGCATGCACCCCAATCATTATACATTGTAAGACAAACCTAAGGTTGTGGGATCTTCTTTGCATACGCAATATTCAAAGTGACAAAATTAGCTAACTATGAAGATTATTATCCGTTGCAAAACCCTCGTGCCAAAATGCAACCTGTGATAACATTGTACATATAATTATGAAGATGAAAACTCTTCCACATCCCACAAAATAGTATAGAGTCTGCAAACAATGAATACTTCTTGCATTTGATACAATTAAGGCCTTTTTTTTAGAAAAGAAGTGTAAAATATGAGAAGGGAAGCATATATTTTTTATATGAACTTCAAAATAGTAAGAAGTAGGGGTGTAACTGGTCCGGTCCGGTCTGGTTTTGAACAAAATCGAGGACCGAACCGGTATGTACCAGTTTTATATTTTTCAAAATCGATTACACACCGGTTACCCTCATAAACCGGTACTTCTGGTTTTACCGGTTTCCGGTCCGGTCCAGTTTTCTAGTTTTTATAAAATGTAAGTTTCACAATTTATCATTAAAAATGTTTATAAAAAAAAACTGATTTAAAAAAATCTATTTTATACTTTTATTAAAAAAATATGTTTGAACTTTTACTATAAAAATTTGCTTTACTAAAAACTACTTCAATAAAAAAAAGTCTGTTTTACTACAAAAAATCTGATTAACTAATTACTAAAATTTGTTTTAGTAAAAACTACTTTCCAAAAAACTGATTTACTAAAAAAAATCTGCAACAAACTTATAAATATAACTACTACAAAAACTGGAAAAAAAAATCTGCAATAAACTGCTTCATCCGCTATGAGTCTATGACTAATGGTCCAACGGATACAACTTATAGAATTTACACATCATACATTAAACAAAGCACTGCAAGTCTACAACAAGTCCATGCATGTTAAAGGAAATAACTTAGTACTTACACATATTTTTTAGAGCAGTCACAAGAAATTCAAGAATGGACATCAACAAGCCTATGAGCCTATGGAATAAAATAAGTTCAAAAGTCTAAATTAGAAATCCAAAAGTCCAACAAATTACAAGTCCAAAAGTCTAAATTACAAGTCCAAACACTTAAAAGTCTGAATTACAAGTCTAAAAGTCCAACAAATTACAAGTCCAAATTACAATAACTTAGAACATCCAACAAAAAACTTCAATATCTATGCACCAAGCCACCAACTCCAATAGTCCCTTCAACAATTCTTGCAATTGTATGAAAATAAATCAATCAATTAATTCTTATAAAAAGTTAGTAATTACATTAAATAATAAAAAATAAATAAAGAAATATGTTATACAAGTTGATATACCTTAAATTTAATTATCTCCAGCCAAAGAAGTAGATCTTGAAGAACTTCCTAGGTCTTCCATGAGTTCTACACAAAAGAGAAAAAAAATAAGCATAATAATTAAAACAAATTACTAATATGATTTACACTTTCGATATAGTTAAATAAAAGGTGAATGATACTACATACCTGTATCAATTTTCTCAAACTCCTCAACATCATCCATTAAAGTACGAATGTTAATAGAGACAGAAAAACGAAGCCAATTTTGTGTACAAATAAGAGCTTCTACCATAAGTGAAGATAGGCTATTGCGGAAAGGATCAAGTACTCGACCTGCTATGCTAAAAGCTGACTCAGAGGCCACTGTAGATATCAGAATTGCAAGAACATCCCGCGCAACTCTTGAAAGCACGCGATATCCAATAAAGTTGACCTTCCACCAAGTCAACAAGTCAAATTTCACATCATCTTCTTCACATTTTTCAAATAAATATCTTTCCAATTCAGATTTAGTCGCCAAAAAGTTCTCCGACTCCAAACGCTTCTTAATTTATGCATGGATTAATGATCTGAAATTACCTTGACCTACCCCAGCAGTTGAACTTGTACTACTAGCCCCTCTCTCGCTTGATTGGCTTATAGTTTGATCTTGTGCCCCAGTATTACTTCCATCATTTTCACAATAATTGTCATATAAACGAGTCAAGGCATCTTGAACCCGATCTACCAACATAAGAAATTTTGAACTATTATCCTCATATATTCCTTCAAAAATATATGTTAGACCACACATTTTATACCGAGGATAAAAAAAACAACCCAACATACAACAAAAGATTTATTTTTTCAATATTTCTCCAATACTTCTCACATTTAGATTTTATACTAAATGCCATTGTCCTCAAATTATGAGGCCCTTCCACACACTCCAAATTAATTGCAGCTTGAATTGTTGTTAGCTCAAATAAAAATTGTTGCAAGTGACATAATTGGTCCTCGAGAAACGCAAGGTTGCATCGTAAAAAAAGTTTCAAAAATTTTGCAAACAACCTACTCTTATCCCAATCATCCAGGGTTGGAGGCCCTAACTTGGATTCCCCTCCCTTACCCAACTCACTAACACCATCATCATCCTCACTATCATCCTCCTCAACACTCTTAAGATATCCCGGATCTTCATCCTCTTGCCGTTGAAATACTTTTTGAAACTTTTCAGCCTTATCCAACATCATATAAGTGGAGTTCCATTGGGTTGCTACATCTAAGCATACACCACTTTTACAAGTAATGTCTTCACTGTCACAACATTGCTTAAATGTGTTTCACCTTTGTGGAGATGATTTTACATACTTCACAGCTCCTCTAATTCTTGCAATTGATTGATCATATTCTTTCAACCCATCCCGAACAATCAAGTTCAAGATATGAGCACAACATCTCATATGCAAGAACTCATATTCCAAAATAGTATCCATTTTATTCCTTGTCTTTCTTTTGAGATACGAAATTGCCCCATTATTTGAACTTGCATTATCAAGTATAATTGTAAATATTTTGGGTCTTCCTCATTTTAGCAAACACATTTCAATTTGTTTACTTAGTATCTCACCCTTATGGTTTTCAACCTTGCAAAAATTGATAATTTTTTTGTGCATGTTCCAATCTTCATCAATAAAATGTGCAGTGAGACACATGTAGTTAAAATTTTACACGGATGTTCATGTATCCGTGGTTAGACAAATGTGTTGCCCCTTAAGAGCATTTTTCAGATTGTCTTTCTCTCTCATAAAGTTTATAAATATCTTTTGCAACCGTGATGGAATCGCATTCCATCTAGGTTGCACAACAAGCATGAATTTCTTAAACCCCTCCCCTTCCACATGTTTAAAATGAAGCTCATGAACAACCAACATTTCTGCTAAAACTTCTCTACACGCCTCAACACTAAAAGCAATAGGTACAAGCCTCCCACTGCTTGATCCATACTGGAAACCCAATATAGATTGGTTTCTATCTACTTTCCTAAGTTGAGACTTCTTACATGTTTTTTCCAAGTGCCCCAACATTGATTTTGTGCCATTTATATTATGATCACAAACATAAGTCATCCCACAAAGGTTACATGAAGCCCTAGGTTTCAACTTATCCTCAGTATGAGTCTTTGTAAAATAATCTCAAACTACTGATCTTTTTCTACTACCAATAGATGGCTTACTTACATTAGATTTGGGAGAAAGCGGATCATTAGTCGCTATTGATTCTACAGTCCTTTGACTCCTTTCCATTGTAGGTTGAATATTGCTGTGTGTTTCTGTTTCATTTGAAGGATCCATATATGATTCTGTAGTAACAAAAATAAACATTAATTCTTGAGCCTTCGCAGTTTAAAAGAATTAATATGTCAGAGGCTCTACTATTTTTTTCCACAAGCAAATATGAATTAAAAGGATGAGAAAGATGATGCATGAATGATGATACGTCATTTATTCACTACGCATAGGATTAATAGTATAAAATATTCCTAAGAGTACACTTCCAACGGTGGTTGGTAATTAAAAGGAAATCAAATAGACAAAGTGTATATATTATTCACTTGTCAAATTGGTAGTTCCCCCCCACCCCAACCACTGGCCGGTGGCTTTTGGCTCACCAATTAATATATATATATATATATATATATATATATATATATATATATAAAAGATATCATTTAACCTTTCCATTTCTTGCTACTTAATTATAATCTTCGGTACCCAAAAGCAAAATTAAAAAACTACACTCAAAACACAACAAGAAAATAATGACATATAATATACAATAATTAAAGCAACTATAAAGGGTCAATAGATGAAATTTGCTATAAAAAAAATCTATTTTAACAAAAAACTGCGAAATATATGAAATTCAAATTGATGATATGACATCTTTGCTATAAAGGATCAATACAAGTTTCCTTCCGGTTATCTGCCTGCAGTCTGATTATTAAAGCAACTACCTTGATTTCTATTACTCATGCATGATAGTTACTCCAAATACGTTAAACGAAAAAGAGAAGGGAGTGAGACTTTATAAACATTCCTTACGCTGAGTTAGGGTGATTGTTGTGATCCATGCAGGACTTACTGGTATCAGGATTTCCTAATGCAGGACTTTCCCATAAGTTCCACCAAAGAAACATGATTTATTTACCCTTGAATATAATTATAAAGCATTCTAAATTAGATATGATCATGAATCATGATTTGTATGCATGGAATGGAAATGGGCTGCTATTACTTTCAAATAATTGATGATGGATGCAATGCAAAATAGATGAAATTCAAATAGAGAATACACAATGCAAAAAAACATTGTAATGATTTCGGATTCAAAAACCCTACCCTAATATCACAAAATCCAATCAACCCAATCGGCAATCACAGATTCACAAAAATCCCAATATCACAAAACCCAATCACAAAAACCTTAATATCTCAAAACCCAATCACAAAAATCATAGTAGGCTAGTATGTAATTTTCCACAAAAAAAAACACTTACCGTGGGGGCAGATCGGCAGAGAGACTGAGATAGGGGCTGAGAGAGTTGAGAGAAAAGAGATTGAGAGCGACGAGAGAGTGAGACAAGGGAGAATTGAGAGTGAGAGACGAGAGAGTGAGAGACGGGAGAGTTGAGACTGAGAGCGAGAGACGAGAGCGTGAGAGACGAGAGTAGAGTCACGGGCACGAGAGACGGAGAGAGTGAGCCATTGAGAGCAGTGCGCATGACGGCACGAGAGACGGAGAGAACGAGAGGTGAGAGCAGACTGCTGTGAGATGAGAGGCGGAAACTGGAAAGAGTCGGAGACAATTCACGAAATAGATGAATCAAATGATTTAGGGTATTCAAATTGAAAACTGCGCCATTTGGCCTTTGGCCCTTTACTATTTAATTAAAGTTTAATTCTTTTCAATGTGTTTTTTTGTTAAATGATAATTAAAGTTTATATATATATATTTATAATATATTTAATAGACTATAGTGATTATAGTGATTTAATATAACTATATATATATATTTGTAATACATTTAATATACTATAGTAAAATATTTTATATATTAGACTATATAATATATATATTTGTAAATTATAATACATTTAATATATATCTATATATATTATACTATTAATATTAATTAAATAGTTATAGACATATATATTAGTATAACTATATAATATATTAGACTAGTCTAATAGTATTAATATTAGCCTATTAGTATAGTTATATATTAGTATTAGTTATAGTGATTTAGTATAACTATATTAGTATAACTATAACTATAGTCTATAGTCTATATTAAACTATTAGTATTAGACTATTAGTTAAATAGTTATAGACTTGTATATTAGTATAGCTATATAATATATTAGACTATATAATAGTATTAATATTAGCCTATTAGTATAGTTATATATTAGTATTAGACTATTAGTTATAAACTATATATTAGTATAGTATTAATTATAAACTTTTAGTGATTTAGTATAGTTATATTAGTATAAGTATAATTATAATCTATATTAGACTATTAGTATAGTTATATATTAATATTAGTTATAAAATATATATTTAATATTAGTATTAGTTATAAACTTTTAGTAAAAAATTTTAGTATTAATTATAAGTATAACTAAAGTCTGTAGTCTATATTAGACTATTAGTATTAGTTAAATAGTCTATAACTAATAGTTATAGACTTATATATTAGTATAGCTAAATCATATATTAGACTATATAATAGTATTAATATTAGACTATTGGTATAGTTATTAGTTATATATTAGTATTAGTTATAAACTATATATTTAATATTAGTATTAGTTATAAACTTTTAGTGATTTAGTATTAATATTTTATGTAATAATTTATAAATTATAATAAGAAATTATTTCATATATGAATATATATAATTATAAATTATATATCTTATATATAAAAATTTCACATAAAAATTTATAATTATATATGATATATAAAACTTATATATATTAATATATATAAAACTTATATATATTAATATATAATATTTTTATATAAAACTTATATATACAATAATACAAATATTATTTTATATATATATTTTTTATCAACCGGTCTGGCCCAGGCCGAAAAATCCCGCAACTGGAACCGGACTGGAACCAACCGGTTTTCCCATTCTAAGAACCGGTCCGGTCCGGACCGATTTTCCGGTTTGAATTTACAACTAAGAAGAGAATAAGGAGAGGTTTAGATTCAAAACCCACCTCAACTCATCTTATCTAATCATTACAATTTTTTTAAATTTTCACACAAAATATAATAAACAATTCAATTTTTTCAAATCTCAAAATAATTTTTCTAAATTTTCATATAAAATATAATAAATAATTCAACTTTTATTCTACTATTCACAAACCATTTCAACCCATCTCAACTTATCTCTAAATTCAAACTTCTTCTAATTGACACAAATATATGCTAATAAACGGCATATTTACCAAAAGCCGAAGCCCAAAACAAGCCCAAATGCCACCAGCGAAGCGCCCACTCGGTAGAAAAGCCTCGAACAGGCGTAGCCGAAGCATACAGCGAACTGCGAAGTAACAATTCCCAGAACACTCCAAACAAACAGAAACAATTTAGCAAAGCCATGGAAGTGGAGGGATCTTCGAAGAAAATGATCGCAACGCAGGCTGAGATGGTGGAGGCGAAGGTCCCGCTTCCATACAGAG
Source organism: Juglans mandshurica (assembly GCA_022457165.1). Classification (NCBI taxonomy): domain Eukaryota; kingdom Viridiplantae; phylum Streptophyta; class Magnoliopsida; order Fagales; family Juglandaceae; genus Juglans; species Juglans mandshurica. The sequence continues at coordinate 10,496,514 of CM039629.1, read as the reverse complement.
ACCAATGCGCCCACCTTCTGATCCCTCTCAACAAGTGCAGGCAGTCCGAGTTATACCTACCCTGGAAGTGCGAGACCGAGCGCCACTCCTACGAGAAGTGCGAGTACGAACTCGTCATGGAGCGGATGCTCAAGATGCAAAAGATCCGTGAAGAAGAGGCCAAGTTGAAGCAACAGCAGACGAAGAAGCAGCCGTTTCCTCTCATTCCCAAAACTGCCCAGGCTTCTTAGACTAGCATATCCGAAATGGGTTAGTAAATCTGAATCCTTCAATACTTTGTTGTCTTCTCCATGTCTTTTTTCACATTTTCAATCCATAGGTTTGTTTTGTTTTGTTCCATGCTGTGGATTTTGCATAATCTAGGGTTTGGTTGTGGAAATTCAGGTGTTTTTGTATATAGAGTCTACTAATTAATGGGTTTTTGGCTTATATATGGAGTTGTTGTGGGTGGTTTATTGTTCGATTCTGTTGTTATCTTTTGTGAGGAACTGATTGATTGATTAAGATTTTGATGGTTATGCTGTCGTGTTCTTAATGGTGATTCGTGTTTAGTCTAGGTTTTGTGTGTTAATTTTTTGTTTTGATGATTAAGGTAATATTATTCAAAGCTGTTATGATCCTGAGGGTTAACGTTTAACTAATTAATATTCAACAATCCTAGGGCTTTTGGATCAATGATTGAGTTTTTAACAATTGGTATCAGAGCAAGGATCGCGTCACGAGTTCAAGTCACGGAGGGGACAACCTATAAGTTAGATTAAAATGCCTTGGTGCTATGTATGAGTATAGTGTTAAGTCATTGAATACTGATAGATGAGTGAAGCCACCAAAAGGGAAATGGCTGTCACTAGGTCAGTGTCGATTGAGTGGGCCACCGTGGACGTCAGATTTGGAAGCGTGGTAGAATGTTATGATCTTGAGGGTTAAAGGTTTAACCAAATTAATATCCAACAGTCATATGACTTTTGGATTAATGGTTGGGTATTTAACAAAAGCACTGAGGATGCAGCTCAAGTACATTAGGTGATAATGAAAAAGAACATAGTTCCTTGATTAAAACTAGAGTTGAACATATTGTGCACCACCATCCAAAAATATATTGAGTTGAAAATAATTACTCTTAATTTTGACACCATCCTCTCATAGTCTTCGAAGGTCCGAATCTTTTTTTTTTTATAAGTAAAATAAGTTCTATTCATCCATTCAACTGTCAGTTACAAAGTCAGAATATGCCCTATTTATGTAGGAGCATTAGAAACTAAGAAGTCATGAAAATCCATGCCATTAAAATTCACAGCAATGGCCCAAGTACAAAGAGTCCTAAAAAATAACATTTTCAGCTCCATCCCAGATCTTTCTTTGTCTTCAAAAATCCTCTCATTGCGCTCCTACCACAAGCACCACATAATACAAGTAGGGATCATCTTCCAAACCGCTTTGATCTGTCGCGTACCTTGAATTGAGGTCCAACAAACCAAAACATCCAACACGGTTTTCGGCATAACCCACGCTCTGTCCAATCTGTTAAACACCTCATCCCATATAGTCCTGGCTACCTCGCAATGTAAGAGTAAATGATTCACCGACTCACCCCATTTTTTACACATGCAACACCAGTCTGCAATAATAATCCTTCTCTTTCTCGAATTATCCGTAGTGAGAATCTTACCTAACGGCGCTGTTCACACAAAGAAAGAAGCTTTGGGAGGAGCCTTATTGCGCCAAAGCTTTTTCCACGGAACTTGTATCTCAGGAACTTGTGTAAGTACCTTGTAAAAGGAACGAACAGAGAACACTCCCTTCCTAGCTGGACTCCACCATAGATCATCATCATGCTGGACATTTGGACGACAAGAATACAAGAGACTATAAAAATCTACAAAACTCTCTATCTCCCAATCTTGTGCCGCTCGGTTGAAGTTTATATTCCAGTGAATGTTCCTTCTTGCGACTTCCATAACCTCCACCACCATGGCATCTTGAGCATTTGCAATAAAAAATAGGGTAGGAAACAAATCTTGTAGAGCACTATCAGTACACCTTACATCCTTCCAAAATATGATCTTGGAACCTGTACCCAATTGTAGCCTAGTGTGTTGAGGGAATACCTCCCACCCTCTTCTAATGTGTTTCCATAGCCCCATTCCAGAGGCCCCTCAAACTTCTCTCGTACACCATCCCTCCCCTAAATCACCATATTTGTTCTCGATCACAGTCTTCCATAAGGCTTCTGGTTCCTTGATATATCGCCACAACCATGTGCCCAATAATGCACGATTGAACAATCTCAAATTTCTGATACCCAAACCACCATTAGAGATAGGATGGCACACCATCTCCCACTTGACTAGATGGAATTTAAACTCTTCTCCTAAGCCCACAGAAAATCTCTTTGTAACTTCTCAAGTCGACCCGCCACACTTGCCGGTATAGGGAATAAGGACAAGAAGTACTTGGGTAGATTATAAAGTGTACTTTTAATTAGCGTAATCCGACCCCCTTTTGACAAATACATCCTCTTCCAACCTGCCAGTCTCCTCTCTACTTTTTAAATCATTGTATCCCAGATAGAGCGTGCCCTCGAGGCTATACCCAGTGGTAATCCCAAATAACTCATAGGGAGAGACGCTATCTTACAACCCAGTGTGCCAGCCAACTCCCTTATATTCTGAACTTCTCCAATAGGCACCAATTCGGATTTATCATAATTCACTTTTAAACCAGACACTGCTTCAAAACAAAGTAGCAACGCCTTCACAGCCTTCAATTGATCTTGATCTGCTTCGCACATAATAAGCGTATCATCTGTAAACAATAAATGTGAAATAGTAGTGATACCCCCTACTAGGCGAACCAATCTGGAAACCACTAATAAGACCATTAGTCATTAAAGCCGAGATCATCTTGCTTAGTGCCTTCATAACAATAACAAAAAGTAAAGGAGATAACGGATCTCCTTGTCTCAAGTCACGAGAACTCGAAAAGAAACCCTCTGGGCTGCCGTTGATTAACATAGAGAATCTTACCGTGGATAACACCAGCTGATCCAAGACCTCCACCTTTCTCCAAAACCGCACCTACCCAATAGATGCAGAAGAAAATCCCAGATAATATGATCATATGTCTTTTCCATATCTAACTTACACATAAGCCCTGTGTTGCCAGCCTTCAATCTACTGTCCAAACATTCATTAGCAATTAGGGCCGCATCAAGAATCTGTCTACCCTTCACAAAGGCATTTTGAGGCTTAGTAACAATCTTCCCCAAGGCCCCGCTTAAACGATTAGCAAGCACTTTTGCAATAATCTTGTATGTACCATTCACTAGGCTAATAGGTCGAAAATCTGTAATCTCAATGGCCCGTACTTTTTTTGGAATTAAAGCAAGAAAAGTGGTATTGAGGCTTTTCTCAAATTTTCCAAACGAGAAAAGCTCCTGAAACACCTTCAGAAGGTCTTCTTTAATCACCTCCCAACAATCATGAAAAAAACCCATAGAGAAACCATCAGGGCCAGGAGCCTTATCTTTTGCCATTTTCCTTACTACATCATAAACCTCTTCCTCTTCGAAAGCCCTCTCCATACTAACAGCATCCCTCGGCTCAATAGTGTCAAAAACCAATCCATTCAGAGTAGGCCTCCACCCCACCTGCTCAGTGAGGAGCTTTCCAAAGAAATCGACCACGTGATTTTGTATTACCTCTTCTTCTCTGCACTCAACCCCTTCAATTTTCAGCACCTCAATGGTATTATTTCTTCTATGAGAGTTTGCAATTTTATAGAAAAACTTCGTACTTCGGTCCCCTTCCTTTAACCAAAGAGCTCTTGATTTCTGGCGCCATGACATTTCTTCTTGTAGGATTATCTTCTCAAGATCTGCAACCAACAAAGTTTTATGTGCTTGCTCGTCCTCAGTAAGTGGTCTCCCTTCTTGTATTCTTTCTAAATCATGTATTTCCCTCCACTTAGTAATTTTGTTTTCCTCTACATTGCCGAAAGACTGTTGATTCCATTCCTTTAAGTCTCTTTTTAATGCTTTCAGTTTATTTGCAAAAATGAAATTGGGGGTACCTTCAAAATGATACGAAAGCCACCAATGTTTGACCCTTTCCACAAAACCTTAAGACTTCAACCACATATTCTCAAACTTGAAATACCTTCTATCGCTACGAATACCTCCACAATCAAGCATAATAGGCCAATGATCCGAGGCTATGCGTACCAAACGCGTTTGCCAGATGTCCGGGAAATGACTTTCCAATTCAGGTGAAATTAAGAAACGATCCAAGCGGGACCACGTCTGATTATTCGACCATGTGGCTAAACCCCCTGCAAGTGGAAGGTCAATCAAATTCAAGTCAAAAATATATTCTGAGAACTCCAAACTTGCTGGTGTCAATCTTCTGTTTCCAAAACATTCACTTTGGAAACGAACCACATTGAAGTCCCCCCCAGTACACCACGGAAGCTCTCCCACCAGCTATTTACCCCTACATGCTCATCCCACAGCAATCTTCTATCTACATCTTGATTCCGTCCACACACACCTGCAAATGCCCACAAAAAACAATCTGATACACATTTAAAAGAACATGCTATCATATATATCCCTATGTATTCATCTACTTTCTCCACCACCCGCCTATCCCACATCACCACAATTCCTCCCGATGCCCCTGAAGAGGCCAAGTAAACCCAATCAACATAAATACTGCTCCATAAACTCCGCACAGTCTTCCTACTGATCATCTTCAGCTTCGTTTCTTGTAAGCAAATAATGTCCACTTTCCACTCACGAATTAAATACCGAATCCGAAGGCGCTTTTCTATTTCGTTTAGACCCCGGACATTCCAAGAAACAATCTTTGGTTTCATTAGGAAAAAGTCAGCCCCTTCCCTTTTGCCCTATTCCTACTAGAGCTACCCTCCGAGTTCATCGACCACATCAATCTTTTTAGTTCCCGACTTTTCTTTGAGTTCCCCTTCTTTTTTTGGCGATGTCCAGCTTCCATAGCAGTTAATAAAGTTATGAATTGCTCCTCATACCCATCACATTCAATCCCCACCACATGTTGAATTTCTTTTGCTTTATGTATTACCCAATCTGAAGCTTGATCAGGGAAATAGAAATTCAATGGGACAGGATCCCCCATCTTGTTATTCAAGTTCTGAAAACCTCTCCCCACCGAAATCTCCTCCAACCCGCAAGCCTCAGGGATGAACATTTCATCCTCCACAGAGTGCATCAGATCATCTGAGTCCTCCTCTTCCTCAACCACCTCAAAATTCTCAAAATGTTTCACAGACAAGTCCGACGGAGCCAGGAACATCCCACCACCCTTCGTCGGCGAGTTCTGCACCTCCTTAGGCTGAGAAAAACGCATATCGAACCCCACCAGAGCCTGATTCGCAAAGAACGCCGGCGACACCTCATCGGCGGCCTCCTCTACCACCGTCGGCGTCGTCTGTGCTACCGTCGGCGTCGTCTGTGCTATCGTCGGCTGACCATTCGCCATCGGCTGACTGTCCGGCACAAACCCGAGACTATGCAACTCGGGTGGAAGGCATGGGTTAGGGCTCTCGACAGACGAGGTGGGTTGGGCTTCCCCATTCGGCTTACTGCCACTATGGGCCCTGGGCTGAGACAACCCAACCCCATTCTGTGTGTTGGGCCTAGCTGATCCACCACCAGCCAGGGTTACATTTTGACTATTGGGCCGAGATGGCCTAGCCCTCTGTCGCCACACAGCCCATCATTTTCCCTTCTTTAATTTCTGATGGGCCTCTTTCTGGGCATTGGTAGGCCCATGGCCCATAACATGTGTCTTCCCTTTTAAAACCCCCGAGTCTTCCTTAGCCTTAAATGAACCAACAAATTCCACTAATGCAGTCATGTCTCTCTGCAGTGCACGTAGCTGCCCCTGCATTTCCAACAACCTCTTCCTGACATCCCACGTCTCCTGACACGCCACAGTGCCCCTGCCATGGAAATGGTTCAACACTCCATTCGTCTTGCCCTCCCAACGCCGCTGCCCTTGCCTTCTGTCAGAGACTCTTGTGCCACCATCACGCATGTGTGCTTTCGGCATTGACGCAGACAGGGCCTCCTTATACGACCAAGCATGGTGTCTCAGTGCCCCTTGACCGTGATTCCGATAACCTCCACCAGCCAAACCACCCACTTTAGTGACCTCCTTCCCTTGCTCCATCAACACCTCACTCATCTTCCTCCATCCCCATCCATTTTCTCCTTCAGGAATACATAAAACATTCCTCCTTCCCCACTGGTTGTACTCTGAAATTTCAAGATACCTCCCTCTCCTATTTGCACATCCTTGAGCAATCAAACTACATAAACCGTCTCGCGTTGCCGAATATACCTCCTTTTTTCCCCTGCTTAGACTCTCCTCTAATACCGTCCCCAGCCACTAGATTGAAGAGTGACCCAACGTCACCATTTGCTCTGTTTTCCAACTTCTCTCAGTAACTCGCAAACCATCAGCACCAAATTTTGACAAACTAAGGCATTTGGATTCAATCCCCACTTCTATAGAACGGCCCATTATACTCATCTAAACTTCAGAAAATATTAATCTAACATTGCCAATGGTGAAAAGCGGTACAGGAAGCAACTTACAACATGAAAGAGCATCCTCCTTAAACACTTCCTTTAACTGATTTTGACATAAAGATTTTGTAAACTTGTTGGCCAACTTCCGAATCTTACATTCCTAATAAATACATCAGATCAAACACACTGGGACCATACTCCAAACCTCTAAATTTCTATGGTTTTTATAGAACTCATACCAACAAGCCATTAAGTCCACCACCTGGTATGATCTACTTAAGTCCAAATATTTGAATTATTGATTGCCAAATATCCTTAACCACGTTGCTGCAAAGGCCCCATTTATACATACAACACCAATCTTTTAATACGGCTTCCTCTATACTTACTTATGTCTTCGGCTCACCTCCTGCATGAGGATGATCCTCTCCGACTTAAGAGTTGAGTGAGACAACTTTTTCACCTAGCACATTCATTTAATGCTCTATTTTCACTGGCAGCATCAAGCCCTTGTAGCTCCTCCATTAATATTTAATTAGAAGTGTATGAAAATTGCGCATGATCAATGTTTAAATGCAAAATATTTTTTTGTATTTGTTTGGTGGGTTCTTGGGTTTTTCGTTTTTTGCATTTGGAATGCTATCAAAATATAGGTCTATGAGTTTTTCCCATTAAGCATTTCTACTTTGAATGGGGGATCTAATGGAGGGCACTGTTTTGAATAGTTGGCAGTCATGTGGCGTGAGCTGTCTGTACAACGCATAAGAGGATTCCCTTCTATTGAGCTTATAAGAATTTTGTGAGTCTATTACTATTACAATAGTGTGGAAGATGGTTCACACTTGTCTAGCATGGTGTCTTTAGGGAGAAAGGAACCACAAAAAATTTGAGGATTCTGAATAGATGCTGGAGGAGCTCAAAATTTTACCTTTTTAGTACTCTTTTCCTCTAGACAGCCTCTATATAGACTATAATGGACTAACTCTTGTCTATTTTTCTACTTCTATATAGGTGACTCTTTTGTATATACCTTGTGTACTTTGATGAACTTTTTTGCATTGGTTGACAAAAGATTTATTGCCTATCAAAAAGGTTGCATTGGATAGTTGGCAGTCCCTCTACTAGGTATACTGCATCTATGGTCTCTAAAATAAAAAAAATTTATTTGAACGATACTATTCCTCGTTAATCACTTATAAAAAAATTAAAAAAAAATATTCCTCGTTAATCTCTTAACAAAAAAATCTATAATATTCCAAGCTTGAACTTGGGTTGTTTTTATTGTATTGAGGGTGTAGCTCTATAAGTTCAGCTTATGTTGCCTCAGATCTCTTTGTTCTTTAGAAACACGAAAAATCTTATTTTGATTTAAGGAATTGATTAATTGGCCTAAAAGTTTGTACTTTTGTTGATTACACTGATGGTTTCAGCTGGTTCCAAACACCAGAATGGCCTGGTTCAACTGCTACCTGAATGGCTGGCCGTCCCCCAAAGTCTGTTCTGTTTAAAAAACTGTCCAAACTTGCTGGACTGAAGATTAACCTTGTTTTAGGAAGGATTTATTGTAAATAATAATTCTTCATTTCTTATAAAAAATAAAATAATAATTCTTCATTAATGTGTGCAAAACAAGCACATAGGAAGTATACAAAAGAGACATATCTAGAAGAAGAAAACGAAACAAGAAAGTTTGTTTAGATTTAGGCCATGAAATAGATCCACAAGTGCACCAAATGAGGCATGTAGGAACCATCTTCCACACAATTGCTGTCTGGAGGCTGCCACTTAACTCTCTTTAGGCATAAAATAGATCCACAACTGTTCTGGGCGTGACCCAAGTCAAACCAATCTGCCTTAAAAAGTTATTCCACATTGCAGTTGCAGTCGCACAATGAAGCAGAAGATTGATGGAATACCCACTTTTGTTACACATATAGCACCAAACAATAAACATGATGTCTCTTCTTTAAATTTTCCATAGTTAGAATCTTTGCTAAAGAGGCCATTGAAGCAAAAAAGCCTGCTCTCAAGAGAACCTGTCTGCCAAATATTCTGCCACAGAAATGGGTTATTATTATGGAAAACAAGGGTGCCTTAGAAGGAACAAATGCTGAATGTTTCTCTTTAGGAAAGAATCATGACATCAATCTCATTTTTTGGTCAAAATGGATGGTCCATCCCCTCCCATCTTTGAAGACCCAGCCCCAACCCACCTACCTCTAGCACTAAAATCTTCCTCCACTCTGCTTAAGTACACAACTAGGGGCAGGTCAACTTGGTATTCTTACAAAAACCACCCTTTATATCTCCAGCCATTATTTTTGTTGTTTGTCAGATCACGGTTGTATAGGGTAGAAAGTGCTGGTGGTGCTACCACTCTTTCTATTAGCATGCTGGAGAAATGTCAGGGTGGAGCATGTTTGGGTAGGAGATGTTAGGTGGTATGAAATCATATTGTCAAAAATAGTGTTTAGTGATGCCATACAAAAGCATGCCCCCATTTGGGCATAAGTTGAGGGTATAAGTTATGTCAATGGGGATTGAGTTTCTATATCTTGGTCTTACAATTCTCATTTATGTTATTTCATCGTCCATGAATTCTAATTTTTGTAATCCATGGGTAGTGCCATTTGATAAGTTTTGCATCATTTCATATTTTTGCGATTCCATCATCCATGAATTCTAACATTCATAATTCATGGTTTTTTTTTTATAACCGGGGGTGTCCGGGCCAGCTTGCGTGCACCTCGACTAATCCCATAGGGCCCTGAAGTTAACGACCAGGTAAATCTCTAGTGGCCCTAAGGGGACTCGAACTGGTGACCATTGGGGAGCAAACCCAAGGCCGGACCAGCTGAGCTATCCCTCAGGATTCTTAATTCATGGTTAATGCCATTTGATAATGTGATGCCATTGTTAACGACCCAATTTGAGGCTCATTTTATATTGAAAGGTCAATGTTTCATGGTAGTAGATAGCGAGTTCAAAGGTATCTTAAAGGTATTTTAAACTTTAGTTCAAAGGTATTCTCTCTCCTAAACCTTTTCTCTCTGTACACTTTCACAAAAAAAAAAAAAAAAAGTTAGTGTGCTTCATGATGATACACTAATTTTTGTGATGGGATTCAAAAGAGAGATTGTGATAGAGTCAAAACTCTTCAGTCTTGTACAAGAGGCTGCTTTGTTGTCTATCACAGAGAAAGGATGGAAAGGGGAGAGTTCTTTATTGCTGGAACCAAGGATAGTGCAATGGCTTGGAGGTGCATTGGAGGAATGCTTGAATGGGGAAAAGCAGGAGTTTTATTCGGCAATTAGGGAAGGCTACCAAAGTTTAGCAACACAGAAGTGCTCGAATAGTAGAGGGCGATATATGATGGTGGCAGCATATGGTGAGGGAGGAAGGAGGAGTTTTCTGTTGATTCCTGAGGGTGAAGGAGGGAGGGGATGGAGGAGACTGAGGGAGGCTCTGGTGGACTATGAACTAGAAAGGAGAAACAGGGGTGGTTTCCATGGTGGCTCTCGGTCATACAAGGATGCTCTGGTGTAGGTGGCGCCGCCCCTGGTACAAGGAGGTGGAGATGGTGGTGTGAGGCCTAAGGACTGAAAGTTGCATCGAGCCCCTCCATTTGTATGTAACACGGGCTATGGCAGGGAGGCTGACGGCAAAAGTGCAGGAGATGTGTGGCGTGCTCTGATGGACATGTAGAGGCAATTGAGGCACTTGCAGCAAAAAATGGATGAAGTGTTAAGGAATGTTGGGACTATAAAGGAAAAAGAAGGGGAAGAGGATAAGGGTAAGGGGTTGGTGTTTGTGGAAAGAATTGGGCCTCACCATGGGCTGGGCCCCCACGGAAAGAGGCTTAAGCCTTTGGCCTGGACTGGGTCTCTTTAGAGGCTTCTAGGCCTTCGGGATCAAGGGCTGGGCCTCACTATGGGCCCCAGCCCAAAATGTACCGTAGGAAGGCCAGCCCAAGAAACCTTCCCAGCGGCGGGAGTGCAGCCCACGCACAAGCCACCACGCCATCGGTGGGAGTGCAGCCGCCGGTGACACAGAATGTGCCGACGACTCAGAAGGTGTCGGTGATGTCAGTGGGGGTCTCCGATGACGGCCAATAACGGTTGGTTTTGCAGAAAAAGCCCGGCGAACCTGTTTTGGTTTCCCAGAAACAATCCGGAGATGGTGGTGGTGGTCTGAAGGTGACGGTGGCGACCCAGAATACGTTAGGAGACGATGGTGGTGGCCTCCGATGAAGGCCAAAAGGTGTTGAATGGACACAACATGATCGGCGAGCTCAAGTTTGCATCCGCGACACTTGTGGAGGGGCAGAGTTTGCCGATAAGCTTAGTGGGTGAAAGCCCCACGTACGTGAACCCACCTGCCCACTTTTCTGATGAATCTGAGATGGATGAAACGGTTGAAGAGGATTGGGGGGGGGGGGGACTTGGATGAAGAGCAAGCTTACTTTTCTGACGTTGAACTTTATGGGATTATTTCTGGACAGATTTCAGTGGTGGAAGAGATTTTTGGTGGAGGTGATCCAGTCCCTCTAAGCTTCATGATGCCAGTGCATTATAATGTCTCAGATTGGGTATTTCAAACGGTAAAAGAACTGCAAAAAGTTGTGGGACTGAAGTGTGAGGGATATGAAGATCAATTTATGGCTTTGCTTACAACCATTGAAGCGGGGCATCAACGTCATAGAAAAACTGGATAAAAAAAATAGCGTGACCTAAACAGATTGACTTGGTCTATGAATTCCGAGGGTAGCTCCAGCAGGGGTAGGTCAAAAGGGAAGGGGCTAGCTTTCTCTAAATGAAACCCAAGATAGTATCGTGGAATGTTCGCAGACTCAATGAGGCTAATAAACGTTTTCAAGTAAGAAATCTACTTCGTGAGTGGAAGGCGGACATTGTTTGTGTACAAGAGACGAAGATGAAAATGATTGATGGGAAAATTGTGCGAAGTTTATGGAGTTGTGTTCGCGTGGATTGGGTGTATATGGCTTCTATTGGGGCCTTAGGAGGTATGCTGTTGATGTGGGATAGACGGGTGATGGAGAAAATAGAGGATTTTGTAGGGTCCTACTCAGTGGCATGTTCCTTCAAGAGTGTATCAGATGATTTTTTGTGGGCTTTTGCAAGTGTCTATGGTCCAAACTTGGATAACAATAGAAGAGCATTGTGGGAAGAAATAGTTGGAGTATGCAGCTGGTGGGATCTCCCTTGGTGTATTGGGGGAGACTTTAACGTTATAAGATTTCCAAGCGAGTGTTCGGGGAATCGAATAGTATGGCCAGCAATGACCGAGTTCTCGAAATGCATATTTGATTTGAATTTGGTGGATTTGCCTCTTGCAGGGGGTTCAGCCACGTGGTCAAATAATCAGTCTTGGTCTCGTTTGGATCGTTTCTTAATATCACCAGAATGGGAAAGTCATTTTCCGGATGTATGGCAAAACCGAATGCCTCGTCTTTGCTTGGATCATTGGCCTATCATGCTTGATTGTGATGGTATCCGAAGAAAGCGAATGTATTTCAAATTTGAAAACATGTGGCTGAAGTCAAAAGGTTTTGTAGAGAGGGTGAGACAATGGTGGTCCTCGTATCAGTTTCAGGGTACCCCTAGCTTCATCCTAGCGGGTAAATTGAAGGCGCTAAAAAAAGATCTGAAGGTTTGGAATATACCGACTTTTGGAGAAATAGGGGAGCGCAAGAAAAGCAAGGTGATGGAAATCCAGGAGCTTGAGAGATTACAAGAGATGCGGCCTCTTACACAGGACGGGCTAGCACAAATGATAATGTTCGCTGCGGAACTTGAAAGGATTATCTTACTAGAAGAGACGTCATGGCGTCAAAAATCGAGAGCTTTGTGATTGAGGGAAGGAGATCGAAGTACCAAATATTTCCATAGAATTGCAAACTCCCATCGGAGAAACAACAACATTGAGTTACTGAAAATTGATGGTGTTGAATGCAAGGAAGAGCAGGTTATTGAAGAACATGTAGGCTTCTTTGAGCAGCTTCTGAGCAGGAGGGATGGCGACCTACAATTGATGGCCTTGCTTTTGACGTCATTGAGGTGAATGATGTATCTTGGATGGAGAGGGCCTTTGAGGAGGCGGAGGTATATGATGTAGTGAGGAAAATGGTTAAAGACAAGGCACCGGGGCCTGATGGTTTCTCTATGGGTTTCTTTCAAACTTGTTGGGAAGTGATAAAAGATCTCATGCGGGTGTTCCAGGAGCTTTTCTTGGTGGGAAAATTCGATAAAAGCCTTAACACTACTTTTCTTGCATTGATACAAAAAAAGGTGGGGGCCATGGAGGTTGAGGAGTTTCGGCCCATAAGCTTAGTGAATGGTGTTTATAAAATAATTTCCACAAGTTCTGGCGAACCGTCTAAGTGAGGTGTTGGGGAAGATCATTCCAAAACCTCAAATTGCTTTTGTAAAAAGAAGACAGATTCATGATGTAGTTCTTATTGCCAATGAATGTTTGGATAGTAGGTTAAAGGCTAGCAAAACAGGGATCATCTGCAAGCTAGATATGAAGAAGGCGTATGATCACGTTAACTGGGAGTTCCTTCTCTACCTTCTTGGGAGGTGTGGCTTTGGGGAGAGGTGGTGGACTTGGATCCGTTGGTGCATATCAATGGCGAAATTCTCAGTGTTGATAAATGGCAGTCCAACAGGTTTTTTTTCATAGCACACGAGGCCCAAGACAAGGAGATCCGTTGTCGCCTTTGCTGTTTGTTATTGTGATGGAGGCGCTTAGTAGGATGACTTCGGTATTGGCTAATAATGGTTTCGTGGATGGTTTTTTTGTCGGATCCGCTGAGAGGGGAACCGTTAACATATCTCATTTGTTGTTTGCAGATGATACTCTTTATCTTTTGTGAGGCAGATCAAAATCAGATTCGAGCACTGAAGGCTTTGCTCCTATGTTTTGAAGCAATATCCGGTTTGAAGGTGAACTTCGACAAATCAGAGATGGTGCCCATTGTAGGTGTTCTTAACCTACGACAGCTAGCCAACACGTTGGGGTGCAAGACAGCCTCACTCCCCATGACTTATCTGGGCCTTCCGTTGGGGGCTCCTTCGAGAGCATCCTCTATATGGGACACAATGGTTGAGAAAGTAGAACGGAGGCTGGCGGGATGGAAAATGATGTATTTGTCAAAAGGTGGTAGGATGACATTGATAGAAAGTACTCTATCTAACTTACCAACATATTTTTTATCCTTGTTTCCTTTACTTGCAAGTGTGGCGTTTCGAATTAAAAAACTCCAATGTGATTTCTTGTGGAGTGGAGTGGGGTGGGAGAGGAGTTCAAGTTTCACCTAGTCAAGTGGGAGACGATATGACGCCCTATTTCTAATGGTGGTTTGGGCATTAGAAGTATGAGGACCTTTAATTGGGCTTTACTTGGCAAGTGGTTGTGGAGATATCATGAGGAACTAGAAGCCCTGTGGAAACTGGTGATTGAGAGCAGATATGGGGATTTATGAGGGGGATGGTGCACTAACGAAGTAAGGGGGCGTATGGAGTGGGTTTGTGAAAACACATTAGAAGAGGTTGGGAGGCCTTGAGTAGACATACTAGACTTCTTCTGGGAGAGGGCTCTAGGATCAAATTCTGGAGAGATATATGGTGTGGTAATAGTACTCTACAAGAGATATTTCCCTCACTGTTCAATATCGCTAGTGCTAAAGATGTATCAGTGGCGGAAGTTATGGAGATATCCATGGAGCAAATCTGTTGGAACATCACCTTTAGTAGAGTGGCACAAGATTGGGAAATGAGCAGCTTTGCAGATTTTTACAGCCTTCTGTACTCTATATTACCAAGCACTCAGCAGGAAGATTTAGTATGGTGGATACCAAATGATAAAGGGGTATTCTCGGTTCGCTCTTTTTGCAAGGCTCTCACACAAGAACCCCAAACTCAGTTTCCATGGAGAAGGCTTTGGAGACATAAGGCGCCTCCCAAAGCAGCGTTTTTTGTATGGACAGCTTCGTTGGGAAAGATTTTCACAATCGACAACTTGAGGAAACGAAGGGTAATCATTGTAAATTGGTGTTGCATGTGTAGAGAAGGAGAAGAGTCTGTAAACCATCTCCTACTATATTGTAAGACCGCTCGGGTATTATGGAATGAGGTGTTCAGTAGATTAGACTTGTCTTGGGTTATGCCGGAGACAGTGGTGGCATTGCTGGCTAGCTGGACCAATCTAAGAGGCATGCAACAGATTAAAGCCGTATGGAAGATGATTCCTATATGCATTATGTGGTGTATATGGCAGGAATAGAATGACAGGACATTTGAAGACAAGGAGAGATCGCAGGAGGAGCTGAAAGTTTTTTTCTTTATAACACTTTGTACTTGGGCCCTTGCTATTGATTTCAATGGCATGGACCTACATGATTTTCTTGTCTATAATGTGCCTATGTAGCTGAAGGCATTTTTTCTGTTTTAGACCTATGTATATATGGCTTTGCCGATTCTTTGATCAATAAAATTTGTTTACTTATCAAAAAAGATAGCGAGTTTGTTTTTCTTACTAAGTCCATGTACAACTTTGAAATTTATTTTGTGGTTTCAAGGAGAGTTTAGATCATCATCAAATTGGCCTTCTAACACTCCAACCCTGTCTCAGTTTGAAGGTTTTTGAATTGCATTTGGACATTGTATGGACAAGGTAATTTGAAACCATAAATGATGGAACTTCTGCAATTCTAGTAGGGAAATTGAGACTGGATTTTAGGGTTCTAGATAATTCTATGAGAAAACCCAAAGCATTATTTCACAAAAGCTCACAAGGATCTTTGTGCTTAACCTTGTGCTTTAAGTCGACTTAACTATAGGTGCTTTGCTTCATGGCAAAGAAGCATTTTTCCTCTGGCGCTCTGCACGTTGAGCAATTACGAAAGGAGTTTCGTTATTTAAATGGTGCATTTCAATACTTGGCGCTTCGTAAAAAAGCGTGGACTTTTCGTGTTTTAGATGCACTCGGTTACATGTCCGTTACAGGTTTTCATAAAAAAAAAACCATGTCCTTTATAGGTAAGAAACATTTTTATTTGCAATGCTCATCACTTTAAGGCACCTATGCACACCTATGCACACCTTTAGCAACCCTTGGGTCTCTCTCACTCTCTCTCTGTAACACCCAACTCCCCAATAAAGTCACTTTAAGGAACTGGTGTGCTACTAAACTTTGACTTAAAATTTTTCTTCTTAACGAAGCGCCATATACGAAAGATTACATAAATAAATAAGTCAATCTTTATTAAATACTTAAAATCCAAAAGAGAGTCTACGGAAGCACTTATTTAAAATAATAAAGTCTCATGTGCTTATCAAAATAACTTATTAAACTTTAAATATAAAAATTGAGCATGACATAAACTTTCTAAGCCTCTACCTCGCCTCCCTAGGTCAAGTACTATCCTACAGTCTCATCCTCATAAAGATCATCACTTGGGGTGGTTAAACATAAAAACATAAAAAAATGAGTTGAATTCTCAATAAGCAAAACATCATACCGTAAACATAATAAACATAAAGTTTCTTGAAAAATATACATACTCATAAATACATACATAACTAAAATGAACATGAACCTGATCTGTACATGAAATGCATTAACTTGTCTTTCACTTGTCATAGACCGGTACCCACTGTTGACCCTTGCGAGTTGGGGCTAGCGAATCTAAGTAGATTCCGATTTTGTCTGTAGCTGCGGGTTGTGGAATCCATACATAAGGAATACACACTAAGTGCACTACAAGCATATACAACCTGGCAATGCAATATGCCCATAACATATGGTATCATCTTCATATCATAACATAGGCCGTTATGTATTTTATCATTCATACTTCATCATAATCATACTTGCATACTTGTCATATCATAGATTTCAATTGAAATTGCATTATTTCATAAAATGTCGTGATACATGTTTCCTCACATAAAATCATGATTTTTCACAAATCTTTCGATGCATAACTCATTTCATAAAATTATGAATTTTCATAAATATTTTAATGCATAAATCTTCACATAAATCATGGATTTTCATAAAAGATTTGATGCATGTTTTGCAACTAACACGAAACTTATGCATAAAATCATGATATTTACAAATTAATCATGACTTGGTACATAAAAAGGGGCTTTCTAATGGAGGGCGTACATGCATAATACTTTTATAAAAATATGTCGTTTACCGCTCATACGTCTAAATGTATGATCATGCTACTTACCTTGTAGCGCTAATCCAATACTTCCAGAGCGCGACTGATTACCTATAAAATACACGTAACCTATGTATATTTCTAAATTGTCACGTACTTTGTAATAAAAACCTGAGATATTGAAATAATCTATATTTTCCTAAAGCCTAAAAACCTTAAAACCCTAAAATATCGTCACTTGCCAAATACTTTGATTTTCAAATAATTTCTCCAAATAATTTCACGATTAATTCCTAAAATCATATTAACTCCATAATATTGACATTAAAGCCATAAATCTAATGTTCATGTGTCCAACTTTAATTCCTGACATTCTGTCAATTACCTTAAAAATAATCTAACTTTTTGCGAGTCCGAAGTTATCACAAATAGATATTCCCCTTAAATCCATAAAACATAAGTCCAGGCCCATTTAACATTGTATAACCCATAACCTAATTATTCTAGGCCGTAAAACTTACTTCACGACCTGAATTTGCACTTACATAACTCAAATATTTACTCAACCATATGTGACTAAAACGTGGACCATGTAAGTAATTTGGCTTAAAGATCTTGAATGATCTATATGATACCGAGAGGCTAAACATAGAGAGAGAGCGAGAGATTGATGTCGAGAGGGAGAGAGGGCCTTACCGAGAGACTAAAGAGAGAGAAAGAGAGGGGAGAGGGATCTAACGTCGGGAAGAGTAGAGAGAGACTACCGAGAGACAACTTGGGGTTGGGCGGTGCAGGAACGGCGACGGCAGCGGCTGACAAGCATCTCCACGTGCTTCCATGGTGTAACTGCGGTTGGACTTCGGTCCAGCATTGGGGAGGCGGCCACAAGGACGCACGGTGGGGCTGCTGTCCGGCAACTCTGTTTCTGTTGGTGATGGTACTTGCGTCAGGTTGCAGTTGGTTGTATGAACGCTGAACTTTTGTGGTCTGCGTTCATGGTGGAGGAAGAAATCACTGCTCTATTTTAGTTGTAGCGGAAGAGGGGCTGGCGGTGGCTATCGTGCTTGGGTTGTGGCGTGGAGAGGAAATGGTGGTGGGTGGTGCCGTGTGGGTGCGTGGGTTTGGTTTCCGTGGGAGGTTCACTGTGTGTAGTGGGTTTTTTTTTTTCGGTGTTTGCCGTGAAAGGGAGTGGTGGCTTTGGTTTCTCGTGGCGTTGTTGTGCAGGGGCGACGTAGAGGGTCTGGGTTATGGATAGTAGTGGTGGTGGTTTTTATAAGGAGGTGGCAGCAACTAAGTGGAGGTTATGAGTTGTGAGGAAGGAAGGGATGGTGGGTGGTTTTCGGCGTGCTTGGTGTTCTGGTCGTGGCTGTAATGTGAGGAATGTGAGGTGCGGTTGCTTAAGGTTTTAGGTGATTTTCACGAACAGAAGAGGGACTTTTGTACTCTTTAGTTCTAAGACTTTTAACCTGAAGATGACTGTGGAATTGTAACCCTATTGAGAGAGCTCTATTGAGTGAGTTCTAGTGGAAGTTTGAGACGTGCATGTCTTAGAGTTCTATTGAAGGCAGTCGGTTAAATAGTTTTAACATGAAGATGACTTGTAGAGTTGTAATCTTGTTGGGAGAGAATTCCATTGGGCCTAATGGGTTTGGGTTCATTTCATGGGCTAAAAACTCGGTAATTTCAATTTGGTTTCTAAATTATCGGCCCATTAATTTCTAAAATTTTCGACTAATCTTAACAACTTTAAAATAAAATTTTTGGGCCTAACTTAAAAAAATCCAATATGGTCCATAAAATCCAATAATTTAAAAAAAAAAATCTTAATAGCTCATGGGCTATTCCAATACAACCCATTAAACTTATTTTAGGCCCATTAGATTTTTCATATTTCATCCCTAATAATATTGGATTGGGATGGTACACCCTCCCTCCCTCCCTTTCCTAACAGTCAATGTGCAAAAGAATATCAAAGAGAACTCATCCTCTGGATTTTGCTCACCGTAGGAGATGAGTAAAGGAAATGTAGTTGTTGGAATTAGGCTGGTCCACCATTTTGTGGTAGGCCCTGGGGTAGTAGATATTCAACTGCTATAGGTGCCATGTTAGAAGGTAGCTACAAATTTCCTTATGTTAGAAGGTACCTACAAATTTACTTGTGAACATTTACAGGTCATTCCCCTCCATGTCACCCATGAATTGCCTTCTCAACTGTCTCTCTTCTTCATCCCAAATGCTTGTCCTTCTTTCTGAGGTCATAAGGCAGTCATTTCTGAATTAGATGTGGTGATAGATACCATGGGAGAATGCTCTCGATCAGACAGAAACTAGGATTTTATCAGACTATCCAGCCTACACAGCAGTGCTTTTATTGCACAAAGGTTCTCTAATGTATATGGAAGATATTTGACTGTGACCGTAGTTGAGTACATACTCAGTGGAAGGAAGAGTCTTATCATCATCCTTGAAGAAGTGGAAGGCAAAGGTTGGAGGAAGATGGCTATGGATAGGGCTGTGCAAAAACTAGAAAATCTGACTCCGATTCTAACTTTGCATCATCAGAGTCGGAGTTTCGATAAAATGGAGTCAGAGTTGGAGGTTTTTTTTTTTGCATCTAAAGTCAGAGTCAGATTTATTGTCTGACCGACTCCACTATGACACCGATTCCGAATCCGACTTTGACCTCCAACTCCGTCTTTAATAAAAATATGTAATATTTATATATTGATCATATACACCCATACAAAAAGTCTAGTACTTA
Source organism: Juglans mandshurica (assembly GCA_022457165.1). NCBI lineage: Eukaryota > Viridiplantae > Streptophyta > Magnoliopsida > Fagales > Juglandaceae > Juglans > Juglans mandshurica. The sequence goes on along the minus strand of CM039629.1, from coordinate 10,476,987 downwards.
TATAATTAAATTCAAGAATATTAATAGATAATAATCAATTATATGCACACTTATACATAATGCAGTAAAAATAATATAAACATAGGGTTTTCTTGAAAAACATGCATACTTGTAGTTACATACGTAAATAACATGGACATGAATCTGAACTGTGCATGAAATGCCTTAACTTGTCTTTCACTTGTCATAGGCCGGTACCCATTGTTGACTCCCATGATTAGGGTTAGCAAATCTCGAAGATTCTGATTCCACCTTTGGCCACAGGTTGGGAATCCATACATAAGAATGACAACACTAAGTGCACCACCAGCATGTACATCTTGGCAATGCAATATGCCCCTTAACCTTATGGTACCATCTTCACTATCATAACATAGGCCATTATGTATCTTAACATACCACATCATAATCATACATGCATACTTTCTTGCCATAACTTGCCTTATCAAATGAAATCGTAACTTTTCATAAAATGTCGTGATACATGTTTCTTCACATAAAATCATACTTTTTTATAAATATTTTAATACATAACTCCTCACATAAAATAATGACCTTTCATAAATATTTTAATACATGTATCATACAACTAACATGAAACTTATGTATAAAATCATGGCATTTAGAATATCATGACTTGGGTACATAAAAAGGGGATTCAATGAATAGGCTTTACATATAGTATTCCTTTAAAACCATGACATGAGCAATGAGCTTTTCATTTATAAAATACGTTCACAATTGCTTTAAAAAAGAGAAGTGCTACATCCACAAAAAGATCTTACAGAAGTAAATCTACAAACTGATATGATTTTATATGATACATTAGATCTACTTTACAATAAAAGTAGCTTTACAATCTAATGTATTATATCAAGCCACGTCAGTTTGTGGGATTTCTTTATGGTTAAACTCTGTAAAAAATATGTTGAAAGACATGATCATAAATACTAACATGACTTTATAAAATATGGGTGTCCAAATAGCTGATCTTATTACTTACATAACTTGGAAAACATGTGTGATAATGAAGGGCATGATCATATTACTTACCTTGCAACTCTGGACATCAGTTAGTGTATCGATAATCACCTATTCAATAAATATGTAATCACGTCAATTTATAATCTCTCTTATGTCTTCACTTCAAAGGCTAAGGCCTCGTTTGTTTTTTGAGATGAGATGAAATGAGTTGAGATGAAAGTTTAAAGTTGAATAAAATATTATTAGAATATATTTTTTTAATTTTATTTTTGTTTTGGGATTTGAAAAAGTTGAATTGTTTATTATATTTTGTATGGAAATTTGAGAAAGTTGTAATGATTAGATGATATGAGATGAGTTGAGATGAACTGTGAAAACAAACGAGGCCTAAAGCGTCTCTAGTTGGACTGCCCGAATACCCATTCAGCCCTTAACTTTTGTTAGACCACTTTATTCCTTTTTTTTTTTAAATGTCGGGGAACCTTTCCAAGGCAGGCCCTTCAGACCCACCCCTGCAAAGTAAACCCCGGTCCCGTGCACCGCACTTTCGGAAGTTTCCCTATACGGAATTGGTTAAATTGCTAGTTTTTCACCAGGGGGTGTGACTCCAAAGGATTGTTTGCACCCATGATGTGTTGAACCTTGAACTTTGAAGTGAGTGATACCCCAAGACCAAGGCCTTCACCACTTAGGCCAACCCCTTGGGGTTTGGTAGACCACTTTATTCATTTTAGTCGATCATCCTTCTTTTTAATTCATACCTATGTACTTAAAATCTTCAAACGTTATCTCGTCTAGCGAACCTATGACTATTCATGCTATTAACGTTCAAGCCTATGCTACATGTCACCCGAATTGCTCATGATCTCTCTTTGTAATATTTGTCCCTATGTTTGAACCATAAAAATCGTGGGTCTAAGTCCTCAAATATGCATGATTTCATTCAAATAATCATCCTATATCTCTAGCATGTGTATTTGTTAGCCCTTTATGAAATCCGAATTTCACTAATTGCGTACGATCTCATGGCATTTATCTAACATACCTTTCATAAAAGAGAAAAGGAGAGAGGGAGAGAGTTACCTAAGGGAAGAGATTGATCCAAAGGTTGGGTTAGAGTACACTGCTTGGCTATGTGGTTTGGATCTTGATCTTCTTGCTTAGGGATTGAATGTTGTAGCAAGGGCTATGGGGCTTAGGGTTTTTGGTTTTTACCACAAAATTTAAGAGAATTTTGTGGCCTTGGAGGGGCCATTCTTAGGGCTCATTTAATGGTAGGTAGGCTCGCATATGGGGTCTATAAATAGAATTTGGGAGTGTAGAGTCCAAGGGGTGTGGTAGTCCTAGTGTTGTGGGTTTAGTGGAGAGTTTGAATGTGATTTGGAGTCATAATACCTTCCTTATTTATGTAAGAAAAGTCTGAGAGTTTAGGGCTGTTAGCAGCCCTGTAAATATGTACAAAATCTGACATTTTGAGTTGGGGAAATTCCATAAATATGTGTCAAGTATTCACAATTAACTTGGGCAAATAACCCAACACACTCAATATTATGCATAATTAAAAGCCCAAATATCTATAAAATCAAACAATGGCAATATATAAAAATTTAATCATAGAAATTTAATCAAATACAACAAATCTGACCATGGGTTATAGTTGAAGGTCAGCCCAAACTTTGAATCCAATGCTTGGGGGTGACAATTAGACACAATGCTTTCTCTGTGTTTGATATGTTCTGTTAGGCTACTAATAAGACATTTGTCAGTCAGAATCTAATTTTACTCAGATTTTACATTTCATCTATGCCATATACTGTTTTTCTTCTCAACATATAATTTATGTTCGGAGTGTTTATTGGAGCCCAAATCTCCTTCAGGTGTATTTTTTGGTTTTATAGGTAATATCATCTTTGCCTAAAAACTACCCAAAAAAAAATGTACGCGGAGGCACACTACCATTTTTTGTGTACTCCAAAATTTAATCTTCCTAGCTCGATGCTATTACATTGACAATGATTGTTTTAATTTTAAACTTTTTTGAATGCGCGAAGAGACTTCTCCCTCACTCTCTCAAACCCATCTTTTTGCGTTCCCATTTTTCTAATTGTCTCGGCGTAGAGCAAAGTAAAAGGAAAACGGTGAAGCTGTTTCTTGACTAATTCATTTCCTTGCACCTAAATACTGTTAACCATTCTTCTGGTTGTCTACTGTTTTGGTTTGCTTTTTCCCCTTCTTCTAGGGGTTTACCACATTCTTTTTTCCTGCATAACACTGCTAATTTCTTGCAGGAGCTTTGAAACTGTTCAGACATGGATGCTCCAATCTTTTTCACCGGTATTGATTTGAAGTTAACTGAAACTGGTTGTTCGGAAACAAGTATGAGACTTATTTTTTGCTGCTTCTTTTTGAGTTTGCAACCCTTTGTCAACATATGGAATAAAATTTATCACAATGATATTTGTGATGTATATTTGGCCGCTGTTCTCCATTTCTTCCGTAACTTGGAAAGAGGTAATACTATGTTTAAGCTTGCATCCGCATGGTCTTGGCATTGGACTTCTATTCAGGTTAGGAATGATATGTTTTTGTTGTTGTGACACTTCATCTGGGCTGAGTTTTTTCTTGGTTCGGTCTAGAGCCTGGATAACCTGGTTCACAGACAGTCATCTCCTCGGGTTTTATCCAGACTGATGACCAGATTCCCTACCCGCCCATACCAGGGGGCAGGTATGGGTAAGGAATGCGGGTATCGGATTTTAAAACCTAATAACCGCAATCCAGTTTTTATTTTAAAAGAAAATTTACTTTATGCATGAAACGACACCATTTTGGTTCTTAAAAATAAAAAATAAATTTCCTCGTATGTATCATTAAGCAGGAAAAAATATTTACACTTTTCATATTCTTCAATCATTGTAATGTGATAGAAAAATAGACCAATTAGTTAATTTGCCGAACAAGATCAAGTAGGCCCGGATCGAGTTTTTTTTTTTTTTTTTTTTGTTAATTTTTCTACGAGGCAAATACTTCAGCTAGGCTGAGCTTTATATATTTCCTGTTCAGACTTACATGCTTGCTTAAAACAAAGGCCAGGATCACCTAGACATTTTACATTTTTGAGCAACCGAGAGAAACGTCAAAATCTAGAACCCTCCGTATACCTTTTTCAGAGTGAACAAAGCCAGGAAACAGAAGAACTCAAGGAAGAATAGCACCAATAAGCGTACATTGCAAGTCCATGTTCGAACGAGGATGCACTTCCCAGTAGCAATGCTAAAGAAATTTCTGAAATCCTCTTAATTTAAATAACCAATAATTGATTTACTCTCGTGGGAAGAAGTATATACGAACTCTTAGCTCAACAATTCCTTTCGTTTTCTATTATAGAAAACTCATACTTCTAGACAAAAACATCAAATTTAACCCAAAAAAACCATAAAATAGCCTGTTGTAACTAAACTCGGTTGATCGGGTAAGACTGAGTATCCACCTAAGCCTAAAACTAAACTACTTGGTGCCCGGAGTGTATATGCAAACTCGAAAGTGGATACGAGTAAAGTATCCGAATTTGCATTTAGATAAACAAGTCTATATATTACTAAGTTAAAAAAATGTAGGAGGGGCTTTCGCCTTCCCCTAACATTAGAGGCTCAACTCGGCAAAACCAAATAACAGCTCCTAGCCTTTATCTTGGTTTTTTTTTTTTTTTTGGGGGGGGGGGACTAGCAATTCATCAATTCCCAGTCATTAAGATAAGTTGGGAGATTTTGTTCTTCCCTTCTTTGTTACATATTGTTAACCCCCGTGTTATTTGCTATCAATAGTTTTTCCTAGAGTGATTGATTTAAGAATCGAAAATCGAAACCTCAAGAATGAGTCATCACTGGGTGCACCACCAGTGATGCATTCCGACATTGTCATTTGTTCCAACATCATGGTACCATCCTTAACCTCATATGGCCAAGGACGAGCAATTCATTCATTTCCAGTCATTAAGACAAGTTGGGGGATTTTATTCATCCCTTTTCTGTTACACAATAATAACCCTTGTGTGTTTGGGTTGGAGATCTTTGCAATCAATAGTTCTTCCCATAGCGACCAGCTTAAGAATCGAAACCTCAGGAATGGGTCATCCCTAGGTGCATCGCCAGTGATGCATTCTGATGTTGTCATCTGTCCCAACCTCATGGTACCATCCTTAACCTCATATGGTCAAGGACTAGCAATTCATTCATTTTCACTCATTAAGATAAGTTGGGGGATTTTGTTCATCCCTTCTTTGTTATACATTGTTAACCCCCGTGTGTTAGGGTTAGAGATCTTTGTGATCAATAGTTTTTTCCTGTGGCGCCCGATTCCTCATGAAGGTCTAGGCGAGGATCCGTGGTGCCAAGGATGCTGGCCAACAATCAACACCCAAGGGAAATGAAATAGGCGTGTAGATTTCCAGAGGAATGTACACGTGTAAGGCATTTGTCTATGACATCGCAACGGAGATTTAAGCATAATGCATTGTGGTAACATCTTTAATTGTTAAGTGCTAGAGTACTAAACTTCAAGACAAAAAGGGGCTTCTCACCCTTCATTATATCTCAAATATTGCATCATCCAAAATTATATAAGGTTAGTCGTTATAAGTTGACATGCTAATTACAAGTAGTCACTAGACTTAATACTATATATCCTAACAGAAGGCACAAGGTAGCTACAATTGGTATTGGCACTAAGGCAGGTACTAGTCTCAATACTCGGGACTAGGGGGGACTAGCAATTCATCCATTCCCAGTCATTAAGATAAGTTGGGGGATTTTGTTCTTCCCTTCTTTGTTACATATTGTTAACCCCCGTGTTATTTACTATCAATAGTTTTTCCTGGAGCGATTGATTTAAGAATCGAAACCTCAAGAATGAGTCATCACTAGGTGCACCACCAGTGATGCATTCCGACATTGTCATTTATTCCAACATCATGGTACCATCCTTAACCTCATATGGCCAAGGACGAGCAATTCATTCATTTCTAGTCATTAAGACAAGTTGGGGGGATTTTGTTCATCCCTTATCTATTACACAATAATAACCCATGTGTGTTAGGGTTGGAGATCTTTTCAATCAATAGTTATTCTCGTAGCGACCGGCTTAAGAATCGAAACCTCAGGAATGGGTCATCCCTAGGTGCATCGCCAGTGATGCATTCTGATGTTGTCATCTGTCCCAACCTCATGGTACCATCCTTAACCTCATATGGTTAAGGACTAGCAATTCATTCATTTTCACTCATTAAGATAAGTTGGGGGATTTTGTTCATCCCTTCTTTGTTATACACTGTTAACCCCCGTGTGTTAGGGTTGGAGATCTTTGTGATCAATAGTTTTTTCCTTTGGCGCCCGGTTCCTCATGAAGGTCTAGGCGAGGATCTGTGGTGCCAAAGATGCTGGCCAACAATCAACACCCAAGAGGGAAATGAAATAGGCGTGTAGATTTCTAGAGGAATGTACACGTGTAAGGCATTTGTCTATGACATCGCAACGGAGATTTAAGCATGATGCATTGTGGTAACATCTTTAATTGTTAAGTGTTAGAGTACTAAACTTCAAGACAAAAAGGGGCAACTCACACTTCATTATATCTCAAATATTGCATCATCCAAAATTATATAAGGTTAGTCGTTATAAGTTGACATGCTAATTACAAGTAGTCACTAGACTTAATACTATATATCCTAACATAAGGCACAAGCTACAACTCGTATTGGCACTAAGGCAAGTACTAGTCTCAACACTCGGGACTAAGGGGGATTGACTCCTCTTCCTCAGGTGTCATGTCAGGGTCTGATCTTGTATCAAAATCTAAGGTCCCGAGAACAAAACCATAGGTAGGTTAGGCGGCTATAATAAGACTACTAATGAGATCATGTGACTGAAGATGCTATGAACACTTTTCATGAAAATACTGGACAAATACATATGTGTGGTGAGGAATCATCCTCACTCTTACAGTTATGTGCATCCTCAAACACGACGAGGAATTACCCTCTCAGTTAATACATGTACATATATAGGCAAGACAAGGAATCATCCTCTCGGGACCTTTCGTTATGCAAAATATGGAAACGCATTAGTAATAGTATGGCGAGGAATGATCCATCTCCAATATAAGTATACAACCTGTAAAAACCAATATTTGGCCCATTTCAACCCCAATAACATTCTTCCACCACACAGGTGCTTATCACATAGATATTCACCACACATGTAGGTATTTGCCACACAGGCAGATATTCGTCACATAAACTTCTCACTCAGATATACTTGTTGCATCGGGGATGCTTTTACCCAACAACCAACCAACCAACTCGAGGACACTACCACACGATACGCTAGAGGATCTCCACATCCTAACTATTAGGTGTTGCCAAACTGATACCGTTCCACCCTAATCCCCACGAGGCATTCTCATTCTCGTGTGAGGAATGTGGCAACATTTCACGGAATGGTTCAGGAAATTCTCCGTCCTGTCCCATGAATACAGATTCAAGATATCGACTTCTCACACAGAGAAAGACATTCTCACACAGGGATATTGGGTTCCCACACAGGGATTCAAAGTCATGTATTGAAAACAGTTAAAACATTCAAACATTCAAAACATTGGAAATTTGTACGTAAATATTAAGTATAAACATAATGATTGAAACATTTATTCATGCTTGTAAAATGGGGGAGATAAGTTATAGAGATAATGTAATGCCTCTTACTCACAACATTCATCCCACATTACCCATCACTGTCTTAGAAGCTAACCTACATTCCTACGTTGGAAGTTCTTTTGTCGCCTCTCTGCTCCTTTCTTTCCAAAGCAGTTGACTTCAAAAGCTCTTGGTGAATAAAGTCTCAAAAGTGAGATCTCGTCTCCTATCTAGGTCCTTTAAATAGGGTGGGATTGTCAGATGTCCTTTCTGACTTATCTCTGACTCTAGATCTGGGTAAGGATTTTCTCTAATTCTTCTCTGTCATAATGTAGGATGACAGAGATAGATTGCCAAGCATGATCCACATGCTTGGTCCTCTGACTTTCCTTGAGTGTGTCTTGAGTCCTCAGACGACGTGATCTGTCAAGCCTTCCCCTTTCATTGCAAAGCTACTCCGGATGTGACCCTTTAGATGGAGTGTGGGTTTTTACGTACGACATTGTCACCATTTTTAGCCTTTCCATGTTATCTCGAAAAGCTCTCATGTCTGGGTTGGTCTGTCCTTAACCATTTCGCATCCCGGGTGAATAATCCTATCTCACCTTGGGCGGGTAACTCTTGTCTCGTCCAAGTTCACCAATCTTGTAATGATCCGAAGGAAATTCGATAGATGAATTTCTTTAGAATTTAGAATCGAGGAATCGCTTAGGTCTTAGCCTATCAGTGTAGTCGAATCTCGATCCACTATGGTGATGAAATTACTTTTTTATTTAATTAAGGTACTTAGGAGTATAACTTTACGAAATGAATTGCACCATTAGACTCGTTGAGATATTTAGAATTTTATAGTGCAGTAAAGAGATTTGATTTTTTCGGATGAAAAGTAACCTTACGGGAGAGCGTTACGTGGCAACTAGTTCAAATAGCTATTAAATCGCCATGTAGGATGTCCAAATACACTTAGGATCATTAGGAAACTTTTTAGTTGGATACATGCACAATCCTAGCCATCCCATTGGAAACCCTAGGACACATGTCAATGGAAGAACAAAGTGTGAAGAAATGGAGTGTGGTTCAAGCTTGTCATTATACCTTTTACACCAAACACTATTTCATCCAACAAACACTATTTGGTCAACCAAAATAGGGTTTTAACCCTAATGAACCCCCAAACCATTGGAAGCCAACGAAAACCCAAAACCCCAAATTGGTTTCTAAACCCTAACCACGGTTTGTAACTAAGTGTCTACTCACTTGGTTTAGTTACTTCCACATGCAACTAACTACTAAATTACACAATCTTACACCCTTAACCACTCTCTTATATCTTTTTAATTACATTTGATCAAGAAAAATTGCATTTGGACTTAACCCTAGCCAAAAACCTTACATTTGAAGTCTAGGGAGGAGATCTTGGTTTGTTGAGGAAAAACCTTTTGCCTACTCAGTCCAATATGAAGCAACAATATGATAAACACCATATTCAGAGATAGTTTCAAGTTGGTGATTTGGGTTATTTGAAATTGTAGAAGTATAAATAGTAGAGCTTTGGTCTTGTTGCTAGTCCTAAGTTGGCAGCGAGGTACCATGGTCCCTTTAAAGTGATGGAGCACAAAGGAGAAGTGGCATATAAATTGGAATTACCATAGAATTCATATGTGCATCGAGTTTTTCATGTGTCCAGGTTGAAGAAGCATGTTGGGCCAATGCATAGTATTTCACCTACATTACCCTTACTGGATTCCCATGGTGGATTCAGGACTGAACCAGAAATTATACTACAGAGGAGAATGACTGCTCTTATAATAAGCCATTCATTGAATTGTTGGTTAAATGGCGTGGGGCTCCTGAGGAAGATTCAACTTGGATTCTTGTTGATCAGCTAAGAATGCATTACCCTGACCTTGTGGGCAAGGTCTTTTGAATGTGGGAGAATTGTTATGACCTGTATAGTGGCTTTGGTTGTGGCAATGACTTGAGGCAGAGTAGTAGTGAAGGGGGTGAATCGTAAGGGGTGTGAAGGAACTGAAGATTAATAAGTAGTGAAGGGCACATGATGGGCACATGATTCATTAATGTAGTAGATTCCGTGTATAGCCTTACTTAATGTAGATTATAAGAATACCCTTTCATTTGTAACTAGAATAACTGCTGAATTGTATAAATACAGAAGTTTCCCTGGTAAAGGTTGTGGAAGAAACATCAATAAAGTCTTTCTTTTGGAGGAGTTTGGTCTCTCGAAGACTAGAAGCTGTGCATTTACTCGTTCTTCGTTACGTTTTCTTGTTCTCTCTTACATAATCGTTAATATATTTTGATTTTTTTTTATAAGTAGTAATCTTTAATAATTACGACTTTTATTTTGTTTCGCCCATTATTAGGAAAGCAAAGTTTTTGAAAAAAAAAAGTGAATTAAAAAATTATTCATTTTGAAGATGGTGGTAACATTATAAAATTTGCAAATTAAAGTTTTATCTTATTAAACATGTGGAAAGGGCTGGTTTGGTTACAAAAAAATCAAACTATCTTATTTCATCTCATATAATTTGGGGTGTAACGGGTCTAGTTTGGTCTGGTTTTGGACAAAATTTGGGACCGAACCGGTATGCACTAGTTTTTCATTTTCAAGAATCGATTCCGCATCGGTTACCTCCTAAACCGGTACTTCCGGTTTTATTGGTTTCGGTTCAGTTTTTCGGTTTTAATATACTATATACTATATTATATAATATATATAATAATATATTATAATATATATTATAATTGTATTATAAACTATATTGATATATTATCATATATTATAATATATAGTGATATAGTATTAGTATAACTATTAAAACAATAGACTAAAGTGATACAAGATTTTAAAATTTAATATTATATTAATTAGTAATTTATCATATAATACAAAACTATTTTATATATAATTATATATTATATATAAAAATTATATACAATATAAAAAAATTATATATATATGAACCAGTCCGGTTCGGTCTGGTTTTAGAAAAAAAAAAATCAGAACTGGACCGATTTTGACCAGTTTTAAGAAAAATAAAACCGGTATCGGACCGAACCAAACTCGGTACCAGACCAAACCCACCGGTTCGGTCCGTTCCGGTCCGGTTTACAGGCTCACCGGTTTTTTTTTTACACCCCTACATATAATCATTACAATTTTTTTAAATTTCCACATAAAATATAATAAATAAGTCAATTTTTTCAAATTTCAAAACAAAAGTAATATTAAAAAATTATATTATAATAATATTTTATTCAACTTTCAACAAAACATCTCATCTGAATTGTAAAACCAAACAAGGCAAATTTTCTACACAGACATATATAAAATGTTTTCTTTTAAATATTAAAAACCTAGCGAGAGAATAAATTGTACAGTAATATAAAAATAAATAAATCATATAGTAATAATTGGCAGATTTATGAAACAAAGCTAAAATTTAGAAAAATTATATTTAGTTCTAGTTTGTTTTTGCAGATGAGATAAGATGAGTATTGATAAAAGTTGAAAGTTGAATAAAATATTGTTAGAATATAATTTTTTAATATAATTTTTTTTGAAATTTGAAAAAGTTGAATTGTTTTTTTTTATTTTGTATGAGAATATGAAAAAATTGTAATGATTATATAAAATGAAAATGATTGTAAAAACAAACGAGTTATTTAGGACAGGTTTGGGGAGTTAGATGAGAATTTTGTGTTTTGTTTTAGCGTTTAAAATATTATGTTTTAGTATTATTATTATATTGGGATTTGAAAAAGTTAAATTGGGATATGAAAAAGTTAAATTATTTATTATATTTTATATATGAATTTAAAAAATGTGTAATGATAAGATGAGATGAGATGACATCATCTCACCTCCAAACCTGCCCTTAGAGTCATAAAATACAAAAGGTCGCTGCACTTTGTTTTACAAAAAGTTAAAAACTTAAAATTTAAATAAAAAATATTCTTTTAATAATAACAATTACAAAAAAAAAAAAACACGCATTACCCACCGTAAAACTGTACGCAGCATTTGCTAACCCAAAAGGGCCGAAAGGCCACCAGCGAAGCGCCCATTCGCTACAAAAGCCTCGAACAGGCGTAGCCGAAGCATACAGCGAAGAAACAATTCCCAAAACGCTCGAAACAAACAGAAGTAATTTAGCAAAGCCATGGAAGTGGAGGGATCTTCGAAGAAAATGATCGCAACGCAGGCTGAGATGGTGGAGGCGAGGGTCCCGCTTCCATACAGAGACCAATGCGCCCACCTTCTGATCCCACTCAACAAGTGCAGGCAGTCCGAGTTATACCTACCCTGGAAGTGCGAGACCGAGCGCCACTCCTACGAGAAGTGCGAGTATGAACTCGTCATGGAGCGGATGCTCAAGATGCAGAAGCTCCGTGAAGAAGGGACCAAGTTGAAGCAGCAGCAGCCGATTCCTCTCATTCCCAAAACTGCCCAGGCTTCTTAGACAAACATATCCCAAATGGGTTAGTGAATTTGAATCCTACAATTCTTTGTTGTCTTCTCCATGTCTTTTTTTACATTTTCAGTTCATAGGTTTGTTCTGTTTTGTTTCATATAGTGGATTTTGCAAATCTAGTGTTTGGTTGTGGAAATTTAGGTGTTTTTGTTCATGAGAGTCCACCATTTTTTGGGCTTTTGGCTGATATACGGAGTTTTTGTGGTGATTTTTAGGCTGCGTTTGGATGTTGAGATGAGTTGAGTTGTGAATAATAGTATTTTGTAGGTTCAATTGAGATGAGTTTAACTTTTTTAAGTTGACATGTGTTTAACTTTTTAGGTCGAAATGTATGAGGTAGGTTGAGATGAGTTTTTTTTTTATGAGAAGTTTAAAAAGTAGTGGGTCCCATTAATAAACTCAAGGTTCTTTCGTTATTTTTTTGTCCTAAACCGATTGATTTATCAAGATTTTGATGGTTATGACGGCATATTCTTGATGGTGAGTTCGTGTTTAGTCTAGACTTTGTATGTGATTTTTTTTTTTTTAATAATTAAGGTAATAATATTCAAAACTCAGGAAGCCCAAGCGCGTAGGATGCATGTAATATGAAACATCCAATTAGGAGATCCAAAAAAAGGAACATAAATCCTTGAAGAAGCTTGGGGAGTTGAATCTATTGTGCTGTCCTCATCGGAACATAAAGGGAGTTGAACATAATGACTCTTAATTTCAATACCATCCTCTCACAATCTTCAAAGGTTCGGATGTTACATATTGTTAGACTTCTGGAACTGATCTTGTCTTATAGAGATAGAAGTAAGAGTTGGTCTGGGCTGGGCCGTGGACCTTTGCGTTAGGGTTACTTAATAAACTATGAACTTGATTTAGCAGTTGTAGTAGATGGTTATTACTTGTTTAGATGGCCCATTATCCTGTTAGGGGCGCCGTAGTAATTTCTGCTTTAATCTGTTTTGCTTTTGGTTATAAGAGTAATAGAATGTTCTGGGAACTTTTATTGGAGAAGAAATTCAAGGCTTATGCCATATTGGAGGTGCTGATTTCCTAAAAAAATCAGAGGGGTTTTCTATTCACAAATTTACATACAATTTTCCATTGGGTCCGTAACAAAATTGGCATCAGAGCTGAAGATTCTGGCGACTGGAGCAATCAACAATGGTAGATGGCACAAGGTATAAGGAGCTTGAGAAGCTGGTACTTGGGATGAAACAACACCAAGACTTGCAAGAACAAAGGGTCGAGAAAGTCAAGTCATCAGAAATCGTTGGATTATTTAGCTAAAAAATTGAATCTATTATTAGAAACCTTGAATGGGGTATACAACCATTCACGACACCCTCATAGTAGAAACCATGAAGAAGAATTACAGACTGAGGGTTTAGGAACTTTAGGGGGAATGCAGTTTTGTTCGATTAAGCTTGATTTTTCCAGATTTGATGGGGAAAACCCCACTGGTTGGATATACATGTAACACTCCGTATTTTAGTATATTTTTACTGAAGGAATTATTTTTATGGATTCAAAATTTATTCTCTTATTTTAAAATTATTGGATTTTAATTGGGTTATTTTTAGGATTTTTAATTTGGTGAAAATTAATTTTTAGGTGCTTTCTTAATATTTATTTATTGTTGTGTATTTAAATTACTTTTCATATTTAATTAATTACTGTGGGATTTAAATTATTTTAATTTCACTTTACCATTACATTCAAATTATTTCATTTAACTTGTGGTTTTAAAATCGTTTCCGTTGGATCATTTTTGTGACCCAAGTTATGAGGATTGAACCTCATTTATTTCCCTACATTTTTTCTTTTTCTCCTTTATTTTCCTTTTCCTTTTCCTTTTCTTTTTCTTCTTCTCTTTTCTTTTTCTTTTTCTTCTTCTTTCTCCTTCCTCCCGCGCGACCCAGCCTCTCTCTCTCCCCGTGCGATTCGGCCTCCACCCAGCCCGCCGCCGTGAGCCGCCCGTGACCGGCACCGCCCACCACCACAGCTTCCCCTCCCGCCGGTCATCAACCCCCACCAACCTCAGCCCCTAACTCGCCGCCGGTAGCCCCCACGAGACCCACGAAGCCGCGGCGTTCCTTGAGCTCACGCGTCGCCGTCGCGCCACCACCGGCCAAATTCTTCCTACCACTTCATCCTCGACCTCTTGGCAACCCAATGGACCCAACCCCAGCTCCGATCCGTCACCGGTGAAGCCCCACCAAGTTCATTTCTGATTTGTACATTTTTTGGCCTAAAACCACCCCTTGCGCCTCCACCCACGGCAAACCACCACCACCATTGGCTTCACGGACCTCTTTAGGCCCTACCCTATCATTTTTGGGTCTTCGTTTGTCTCCGTTGAAAAGTTGGTATTTGTGACCCACGGCCACAGTGTATTTTACACTGTGGTGTTGCTCAGATTTCGCCTTTATCAACTTCGTGATCCTTCAGAAATTGCTATATTGCACTGTAAGTATTTCTCCAAAGAATTCTTGTGAATTTAATGTATTTTTGCACTAACGCATTTCACTATATATAATCTACTGTTGATTGGTTTTGCTGGACTGAGTCCGAGGAGTTCGAGAGTCGGATGGAATGGTGATTGGGAGTTGTTTGGTTGGATTTGGTTGGTTTGGTTATTGATGGTTGTGGATTAGTGTTGGTACATGTACATCTCATTATTTCATGCATGATCGTGTTTGTAAAGAAAACTGGGTTTTCGTGTATTGCATTCATGCTCATGTGTGATTTGGAAAGTGATGATTTTATGTGAGAATATTTTTGGGTGCGTGTGTATCATGACCCCAAGCCGAGATGGGGCATTACCTCGGTGGAGCTCCTCTGGTTACTCGGGAGCGGAATAAACTGAGTAACGTCCCCTGGATTGTCGCCGGGCGACAATGGGATCGGACGAGAGATTTGTGCCGACTTCGTGGTCCTTTTGCTGGCGGGGACTAGAGGATGTCTGGCCATGTACGCGCTGGGCGCGGTACTGGGCATCGCTTATTGCGTAGTGGGTGCTCGGCCATGAACGCGCTGGGCGCGGAACTGAGCATCGCTACGAAGCCAGGACGTGCGGATGGTCCCTAGGGGAGGCCATGGTGCATAGGTTAATAACGGATAAATTGGCTATTTTCTGGGAAAATAGTGTGCGTTGGATTTTTGGTGTAAATCATTTTCTGGGAAAATGTTTTACGGATATTTGGGCCAATGAGATTTTGGTGTGTGTTGGAAAATTATCATTTTCGGGGAAAATAATGTTTTGAGGAAAATGCATATTTCATCATATGCATGCATGTTGGTTGCATTTAATGCATTTTATTTCCTGAGGATTATTTGGGTCATACTTACCTGCGGTACCATTTTGTGGTAACGTAGATTTTGATGCAGATGAGGAGGAGGGCGAGCCTGAGGAGACGGCTCAGCCCGAGGGGTGATCTGGGATCACTGGTTTTATTATTTTATTTTGCTTATTGTATTTTGGGACATGTGTTAACTTTATTTTGGATGACTGTATAACTGCTTTTAAACCTCTTCTGATATTTAGTTGTTTTTAAATTCTGGTACTTAGTTGACTATCTGCTGCGTTATTTTATTTGTACACCGTTGCATGTACACACACTGGCACTTCGTTGGGATGTGTGACCGTGTTGTCACCATCTTGGCGTCTCGATCCCCGTGTATTTCTATAAGGGGGATTGGGGATGCCACAATACAAGGTAAATTATTTTGCACTACATCCTGTGCCAGATCACTAGAAAATCTAGATGTCTTCATTTTTCATAGAGGGAGATGCATTGGTTTGGTTCCAGGATGCTGAGGAGACGGGGAAGCTTCCATATATGGGATTCTTTCATCCAAGCTTTGCAGATTCGGTTTGGGAGCTCATCATATGATGATCCCATTGAGGCCATCACTAGATTGAGGCAAGCCACTACTGTCTTGGCCTATATGACACAATTTGAGCACTTTCCAATTGTCTTAGAGGGATTTCTGAAAATTATAAACTCAGATGTTTCCTTAGTGGACTTAAGGATGAGATTAGGCTTCCCATAAGAATGCTTAAGCCTCACAATTTGAATTCAGCTTTCAGGCTAGCTAAAATTCAAGAGTATATTAACAGTACAAGGAGAGGTAACAAATTTGGGAATTATTACAGTATACCTTCCCCGGGCTATTACAGTGGTGGAGGGGCTCGGGTTCATCAGTTCCTGCACCCAAGAAAGACTTTACAACTTCCAAGGGAACCCTTCCCATTCAATGGGTGAGTACTAATGAGAAGAAAGAGACACGAGATAAGGGCCTCTGTTATTTTTGTGAGGAAAAATGGAATCCCACTCATAAGTGCAGAAAGGCTAGGCTATTTGTTATGGAAGGAATGGAGTTTTCACAAGAGAGTGAAATAATTGAGGAAGAAAATGTGGAACTAGATCAGGAAGAAGGGGAAATAATTGTGCAGAACATTGGTGGAGAGACACCTGAAATATCCCTTCATGCAATTGCTGGTTCATTTAACCCGAGAACCATGCCGGTGTTGGGCAGAATGAAGGGACAGCCTGTGGTGATTCTTATAGACATTGGAAGTACCCACAACTTCCTTGACCCCACTATTATTTCTAAGGCTTAGTTTGCCATAAATTCAATGGAACAAATAGAAGTGAGGGTGGCTAATGGGGAGAGAATTAAAAGTGGAGGTAAGTTGGTGGCAGCAGATTTTCTGATGTAGGGGCATTCTTTTGCTACTGATTTCTTTTTGCTACCCCTAGGGGGATGTGACATAGTGTTGGGAATGCATTGGTTGAGGATTTTGGGTCTAGTACTATGGGATTTTGCCTCTTTGACTATGACCTTCACCATGGAAAAAGGTTTTGTAACTCTCAAGGGTCTGAACCCCACTAGAGTTTAAAATTGATAGTAAAAAGTCATGAACATTTAGTCCGTTACAAACAATGGCCCCCACCCATAAGAACAATTTTTAAAGGAAAAAGTTTTCAGCTCCTCCATTGTCCTCTCGGTTTTTGAAACTTCTATCATTTCGCTCCCGCCAAATACACCAACAGATACATATAGAGACCTTTTCCAGATTGCTGCAACTTGTGAATTACCTCGGAGACCTCTTCAGTTTACTAGAAAATCCACCAATCCAAGAGGCATGACCCATGATAATCCAAGTCTTACAAAAAAATCATCCCACATGGTCCTGGCCACCTCGCATTGTAGAAACAGATGATCTATTGTTTCACCATCTTTCTTACACATGAAACTCCAGTCCAACTCCATTACCCGACGTTTCCTTAAGTTATCTGTGGTGAGAATTTTGCCAAATGCTGCTGTCCAAACAAAAAAAGTTGCTTTTGAAAGAGCTTTTGTTTGCCAAATGCTCTTCCATGGAAATGTGGGCATGCCTGGGCTTGTTAAAATTTTGTGAAGTGATATGACAATGAATTTACCTTTCTTGGAAGGGCTCTGGATCATTCTATCAATGGTACCCTCGGTCATATGTACGGAATACAGTGCCGCATAGAACTCTGTGATAACCTCCAACTCCCAGTCTTGGGTTGCCCTAGTGAAATCAATATTCCATTGAGGGGAAGCCACTAGAAAAAGCCAGGAGGTCTACTATTGTTGCATCCTTTGCTCGTGCGAGCTCAAATATAGTAGGGAAAGTGTCTCGGAGGCTTCTTTCACCACACCAAGTGTCATACCAAAATTTGACACGAGCCGTCACCCACCACAATATGTATGTCTCTGGAAACCTCCCAACCCTTGCTAATGTATTTCCACAAACCCACCCCATATGGGCCGCATACCTCATTCGAGCACCAACCACCCCAAGCCTCCCCAACCTTTGCATCTATGATAGACTTCCATGGTGCCCCCCCTCCTTTCGTGTTGGTATTGCCACAACTATTTACCCAATAGAGTTTGGTTGAACTTCATCAAGTAACGAATCCCAGTCCACCCCTAGAAATTGGAGTACAAACCATTGATCAATTGACCAGATGAAATTTGAACTTATACCCCAAACCACTCCACAAGATATCACTTTGTAGCTTCTCAATATGGTTGGCAACCTTTGTTGGGAGCGGGAGCAAGGACAAAAAATAGGTGGGTAGGTTAGAAAGAGTATTTTTAATCATAGTAAGCCTACCACCTTTAGACAAATACAACCTCTTCCAATATGCCAATCTGCTCTCTACCTTTTCAATCACAGTGTTCCAAATCTGCTTTGATTTAAAGGAACCATCCAAGGGTAAGCTAAGATACTTTAGGGGTAGAGAAAACACCTTACATCCCGAGAGAGAGGCTAGAGCCGTCACTTCGGGAATAGTCCCCACCGGTACAAGTTCAGACGTTGAGAGATTAACTCTAAAACTTGAGACAACTTCGAATGATATAAGTAGAGCCCTCAAAGATTGGATATGCTCGAGACTTGCTTCACAGAAGATGAGAGTATCATCAGCAAACAACATGTGAGAAATATCGATAGAACCATAATTACCATTCCCCACCGAAAAACCGTAAAGGAAACCACCTTCCACAAGGTCTATAATCATCTTACTAAGAGCTTCCATGACAAATAAAAAGAGTAAGGGAGAGAACGGATCCCCCTGTCTCAAACCACGGGAGGAGTGAAGAAACCCACCTGTGAACCATTCACAAAGATAGAAAAGCAGAGTGTTGAGATGCAAAATTCTACCCAATTCAGCCATTTCTCTCCTAAATCGCAGCTTGCAAGCAAATAAAGCAAGAACTTCCAATTTACATGATCATAGGCTTTTTCCATATCTAGTTTGCAAAGTAACCCAAGTTCTCGAGATTTGAGTTGTCCGTCCAACACTTCATTCGCAATTAAGATCGAATCTAGAATTTGTTTGCCTTTGACAAATGCGTTTTGCGGCTTCGAGATTAACTTCTTCATCACCATACTCAATCGATTTGCTAGCACTTTGGAGAGAATCTTGTAGACTCCATTCACAAGGCTAATGGGACAATAGTCTCGAACATCCACTGACCCCACCATTTTGGAATGAGTACTAAAAAGGTAGCATTGAGACTTTTTTCAAATCTGGCATTATTATGGAACTCTTGAAATATTTGCTTAAGGTCGCCTTTATCACTTCCCAACAGGTTTGGAAAAAGCCCATGGTAAAACCATCAAAGCCATACCTTGAACGACTTTGCATACTCTTCTTCAAAGGGCCTCTCGAGCCACCTTGCACACTATTGATCTAATGCTGAAAAAGTCAAACCATCTACTGTCGGTCTCCATGGTTGTTGTTTGGCTAGGAGATGTTCGTAATATTGTGCAATATGGTTCTTGATGATTGACTGATCCGAAGAAACTGCTCCATCTACCATCAACGTGTCAATAGTGTTGTTCCTTCGATGTGAGTTAGCCATCTTATGGAAGAACTTCGTGCACTTGTCCCCCTCCTTGAGCCATAATGCCCTTGATTTTTGTCTCCAAGAGATCTTTTCCATCAATATTACTCGTTCAAGTTCTGTGACTACCTGACTCTTGCGAGTTATTTCGGATTTATAGAGTTCTTTCCTCCTCGCCCTCCAAACTCTGTAACTCCTCTATAAGGGAGCGTCGCGGTAGAATCACATTGCCAAACATTTGTTCATTCCATTGCTTCAAATCATGTTTAAGCGCTTTTAACTTTCTTACCATTATGAAGCTTGGAGAACCTTGGAAATCATAAGAAGACCACCATTGCCTAACCCTGTCTACAAAACTGTCAGATTTAAGCCACGTATTTTCAAATTTAAAATACCTTTTGCCTCCTTGGATGCCTCCACAGTCTAAGAGGATAGAGAAATGATCAGAGCATGCCCTAGGTAATCTTCTTTGAGTTACATCCAGAAAATGTAACTCCCATTCTCGAGTTAGCAAAAATTTATCAATTCTCGACCAAGATGGGAGTTCACGGGTGTTGGACCAGGGTTAGTTAATAAACTATGGGCTTGATTTAGCATCTGTAGTAGATGATTATTACTTATTTAAATGGGCCCATTATCCTGTTAGGGGCACCATAGTAATTTCTGCTTTAATTTATTTTGCTTTCGGATATAAGAGTAATAGAATGTTCTGGGAACTTTTATTGGAGAAGAAATACAAGGCTTATGCCATATTGGAGGTGTTGATTTCCTCGAAAAATTAGATGGTTTTCTCTATTTACAAATTTACAGTCCATTGGGTTTGTAACACATGCATCAAATACATCAGATCAAACACAAAGGGACCATACTCCAAACCTTGAAATTTCTATGGCTTCTATAGATACATATGGGAAAGATTACACTTACTTTCATTGATGTACAAATATATATATATACACTACATAAAATTGACACTTATACCCTCACAACACTTATACTAATTACAAACATGTCCTCTAACACTCAAGTTGGGGCATATATATCATATAAACCTAATTTGAAACAAATAAGTTTTAATCGACTCCAACACAAAGACTTGGTAAACACATCTGCAGAGTTGATCTGCAGACTTCACAAAAGGTGTAGCAATGTCACCACTTAGTATCTTATCTCGAATGAAGTGACAATCAATCTCTATATGTTTAGTCCTCTCATGGAACACATGATTAGAGACAATATGCACTGCGACTTGATTATCATAAAATAACTGAAAGGGGTAGGAGCTGGAAACCCAATCTCTTGAAGGAAGTGTTGCAGCCATGCCAGCTCACTAGTAGTGTGAGCCATTGCCCTATATTAAGTTTCTGCACTAGACCGAGCTACTACTGCTTGTTTCTTACTCTTCCATGTAACCAAGTTACCTCCTACAAAAGTACAATATCCAGTAGTAAATCTTCTATCTGAAGGGGATCCTGCTCAATCAGCATCTGAAAAAGGCTTCAACCCTAAGATGTCCATTTGGTCGATACAGTAATCCAAGGCCAGGTGCTCGCATAAGATAACAAAGCATATGAATTACAGCATCCCAATGTGAGACCCTAGGTGTTTGTAAAAATTGACTCAGTACACTCACTGCATAAGAGATGTCTGGTCTAGTGATAGTGAGATAATTCAATTTCCCAACAAGTCTTTGATACCTACCTGGATCTCCAAACAACTCCCCTTCCTCTTTCAAGAATTTATGATTTGGATCCATAGGGGTGTCAATAGGTCGTGCACCCAGCATGCCGGTTTATTCCAGAAGATTAAGTACATATTTCTTCTGAGATAGGTTGATACCCTCTTTAGATCTACTAACTTCAATTCCAAGGAAATATCTCAGCGTGCCCAAGTCTCTTGTCTGAAACTGATCATGTAAACACTGTTTCAGCCTAGCAATTTCAGCAGTCACTCCCAGTAATTACAATGTTGTCCACATATACAACCAAAAAAATGTGACCTACATTACTCTATAGGTGAAATATCGAATGATCTGTTTGGCATCTATGGAGACCAAATGCCAATACAACATCAGAAAACTTCCCAAACTATGCTTGAGGAGATTGTTTCAAACCATATAATGCATTTTTTAACTTGCATACAGTACCTCGATACTCCCCCTGAGCAACAAACTCAGGTGGTTACTCCATATAAACTTCTTCATGCAAATCGCCATGCAGAAATGCATTGTTAACATTCAACTGAAATAGGGGCCACTCTAAATTAGCAGCAAGAGAGATCAACACTTGAATAGAGGAGATTTTGGCAACCGGGGAGAAAGTCCCCTCGTAATCAATGCCATATGTTTGAGTGTAACCCTTAGCAGCCAAGCAGGCTTTCAGACATTCCACAGAACCATCAGGATGAAATTTGATTGTATATACCCATTTACAGCCAACACATTGCTAACCAGGTGGTAGTGGAACAAGATCCCATGTCTCATTATGGTGAAGAGCATCCATTTCATCTTTCATAGCTGTCCTCCATCTCGGATCAAATAAAGCATCCTGAACTATTTTAGGAAAATAAAATTTTGAAAGTTGAGAGGTAAAACATGAGAATGAGGCATGATATGAGACAAATTGACTAATTGGATGTTGAGTAACACAAGATCGAGTACCTTTGTGGAGAGCAATAGGTGGAGAGTTTAAAGTACTAGGTAACTCAGGATCCGAAGATGGAGACACGGTTGGTGAAGGCATGGAAGCTAGTAGCCGAGAGCGACGCAAGTAAACCTGTAAACGAACTGGGGGAGGGGGTGGAGGTGGAGGACCGGTAATAGGAGGAGAAAGTGTAAGAGTAGGTAATGGTAGAGGATCACACTCAACACTCGAGGTTGTGTCAGAGAAATAAGGTATGAACTCAAAAAAGGTAACATCAACACTCGTGAAGTAACGTCTAAGAACAAGACTATAATAACGATATCCTTTTTGAGTTCGAGAATAACCAACAAAAAAACTTGGTAGAACGTGGATCAAGCTTATCAAAACCTGGGCCAAGGTTATGAACATAACAAACACACCTAAAAATTTTTGGAGGAAGGGTAAATGGTTGAGATGAAGGAAACAAGATGGAGAAAGGAGAGGAACCATCGAGAACTGATGAAGGCATACAGTTAATAAGGTGACAAGCAGTAAGAATACCATCACTCCAAAAACGTTTAGGAACATGCATGTGCAGTAAAAGTGCTCGTGTTACATCTAACAAATGATGATTTTTGTGTTCAGTCACCCCATTCTGTTGGGGTGTATAAGAACATGAAGTTTGATGAACAATTCTTTTGCTACTTAAGTAAGTAGCAAAGACACAAGATATATATTCTCTAGCATTATCATAACGCAAAATCTGAACCTTTTTGTTAAATTGAGTTTTAATTTCTTTCCAAAACACTTTGAATATGGAAATGAGTTCAGATCTTGCCTTTATCAGAAACACCCATGTCACACGAGAGTAGTCATCAATAAATGTGACAAAATACTGAAATGTGTTTGATTCAATGTTGATTGGTCTCCATATATCAGAGTAAACCAATTCAAAAGGACTCGATGCTCGTTTATCAACTCGAGGTATAAACGACACACAATGATGTTTACTAATTTGACATGCTTCACAAGGAAAGGGAGGCACATTTCCTAGATTCCTGATCTGATGCTTTAAAAGGGAAAGAGACGGATGACCAAGATGACAATGTCATTCATAAGCAGATGATGTGGATGTAAGGGCTCGAATGAGTGACTGTTTAACATCAAGATAATATAGGCCACCAGCTTGATGCCCCGTACCAATCTTGTTTCCTGTCTTGAGATCCTGAAAGACACATGAAGAGGGATAAAAGATTACGGAACATTGAAGACTTTGAGTAATTTTACTGATGGACAACAAACTAAAGGGACAACTAGGAGCATATAGAACAGATGACAAGGATATAGAGTCAGTGAGCTTAGTGGATCCAATGCCTTTAACTTTAGCAAGAGAACCATTAGCTAGAGTAACACTTTTTGGAGATGTCACAGTATCTAACTTAGATAAGACAGAGGACAGACCAGTCAGATGTTCATTAGCTCCTGAATCAATGATCCACGTATCTTGAATGGATGACTGATGAGGCAAGACATGCGGATACTATACTTGAGTGGGTAAGAGTAGCTATTAGTATAGCTATATATTAGTATAACTATATAACATAAGTATAACTATAGTCTATGTTAGATTATAAGTATAACTATAGCTATAGTGAGTTTGTTAATTGTTATATTAGTATTTGTTAATTGTTATAGTGAGTTTAATTTATTATAACTATATTATTGATAGTATTATAGTGATAGTATTAGTATAGTAATTTATTATAGTGATAATATTAGTATAGTAATTTAGTATTAATTAATATATCATTATTCTATATGTGATTATTTAGTATAATGATTATTTAGCTATATATAATATATCAGTATTAGTTATATATTAGTATAGTTATAAATAAAATGTTATTAATAATTTAAATATATATTTTATGTTTAAAGCATATGATAAATTAAATTTTCATCTTTAAGATTAAACTTTTATTTTATAAATTATAATAACATTATCTTATATATAATTATATTAATAACATATGATCAAACAAATTACAAATGTTCATATTTAAGTTTAACATTTTATGTTATAATTTATAAATTATAATATGATAAATTATATATTATATATAAAACTTATATATATAAAATTTATATAAAACTTATATATATAAAATATTAATTTTTATAATTTTTTTCCTCAACTGGTCTGGTTCGGTCTTGGAAACCATGAAACCGGGATTGGACCGGGTCCGGCCGGTTTTACAGTTACAAGAACTGGTCTCGGACCGGACTGGTTCAAAACCGGTCCAACCGGTCCGGTCCGGTTTTCCTATTTTCCAGTTCAAATTTACACCCCTATGGATGAGGCAAGACATGCGGATGCTATACTTGAGTGGGTAAGAGTAGCTATGGCGGATGAAGCTCGTGTGTGATCCAAAAACCGCTCATACTTATCCTTCGATATACTAATCATACCTGAGTTGGAGCTAGTTAACCTTGATGTAGTATCTTGGCAAATGGCCTAATTAGCAAAGCCAGATGGTCTACCATGTAGATCCCAACAATAGTCCACCGAATGGTTAGTGCGACCACAATGGGTGCACTTATGAGGCTCTCAACCTCGAGTGCGATTACCTTTGGCATCACGCCCCCCACATGCACCTCTACCACCTTGGCCTCCATGCCCACTAGGAGCAACATAAGAGGTAACCGCATCATATAACTGTGACTCAAATTTAATTGTCATATTTGAGAAACTCCACACAATATCTGAGAAAAATCACAATTCAACTTAAAAAATCTGAGAAACGCAATCTGGAAATGTAAATACTTGGTCCAAGTACCCGAAAAACAACTCAAATACCACAATTTCAATCCTGTATCGGCCTGAACTGGTCTGAACCGGACTGTTTCGGGTCTAAACCGGGATGTTTCGGGTCTGAACCGGGTTATTTCGGGATGTATCGGCTGTGTTTCGGGTCTGAACTAGTACCGGTTTAAAACTGAGCTGAAACAAGAATAAGCTATCCAAAACGAGGATAAGAATACCGTATAGGTGTTACCAAACAGGTGTTATTTCGGATAGGAATACACTCTTACTCTAGGTTTTGGCTATTCAAACTCAAGGATTGGATAGCTTATCCCTGCAACCAAATACTCCGGGCTTCAACCTTTTGCCTGCGACGGAGGCCCTTTCCGACGGCGACGACGATGCCGGTACCCATAGACAAGGCCAGTGAGTCCACCCCTGGTGCCCAGTACCAGAGAAGACGTCGGAGAGTGGCTGGAAACCACTCCAAACACTTTCGGTCCTGACGACAAAGGGAACCACTGTATCGATTCCGGCGGCGACGAAGATGCCAGTAACCACAGACAAGGCCGACGAGTCCACCCCTTGTCCCCAGTACCGGAGAAGACACCGGAGAGTGGCCAGAAACCACTTCAAATGGAACCACCGTATCGATCCACCGTACACTTACGATCAATCCACCGTAGCTCTGATACCATGTAGATACATATGGGAAAGATTACACTTACTTTCATTGATGTACAAATATATATATACACTACATACAATTGACACTTATACCCTCATACACTTATACTAATTACAAACATGTCTACCACATGCTAGCGCATGATCCAC
This sequence comes from Juglans mandshurica, assembly GCA_022457165.1. NCBI lineage: Eukaryota > Viridiplantae > Streptophyta > Magnoliopsida > Fagales > Juglandaceae > Juglans > Juglans mandshurica. The sequence goes on along the minus strand of CM039629.1, from coordinate 10,451,181 downwards.
TTAAGCCTAAACGTCTGAATTATTGATTGCCAAAGATTCCTCACCTTGCTGTGAAGGCCCCTCTTATACATTCAACACCAGTCTTTTTATACGACATCCACCTTTCTCAAGTTATCCATCGTTTTGATCTTTCCTAGACTATTGTCTTCTACTCACTTAGTGCATAAGGATAATCCTCTCCAATTTATAGTTAAGTCAGACAATGTTTTCAACTTCTCAAATTCATTTAAGGGTCTATTTTCACTGACAGCATCAAGCCCTTGTAGCTCCTCCATTAACATTTAAGTAGAGATGTGTGTGAAAACTGGGCATGATCAATGTTTAGATATGAATATTTTTTGGTATTTGTTTGGTGGATTCGTGTGCTTCTCTCTTTTTTGCATTTGGAATGCTATCTAAAATTAGGGCTATGAGTTTTTCCCATTAAGCTTTTCTACTTTGAAGGGGGATCTAATACCACGTATACCTGGAGGGTTTAAGGAGTGCTGTGCAACGTAAAACATCGGAATGGAGAAGACTATTCCTGGGACCCCCCAACAGAATGGTGTCACTTAGCGTATGAACAGGACCATCAAAACAACTTGCAATGAAGGATTTGAAAGCTTCAAAGCAAATATTTGGCATGAGAATTATCAGAGACAGAGTCAAAGGTACATTGGGACTTTCATAAGCAAAGTGTGTGAAAATAGTGCTTAGTAGGTTCAATATGGATAAAGCCAAACCAGTGTGCACACATTGAAGGGGGGGCACTGGATTGAATGGTTGGAAGTTACGTGGTACATTGATGAAGGTTTTAAGGAGTACTGTGCAACGTAAAACATCGGAATGGAGAAGACTATTCCTGGGAGCCCACAACAGAATGGTTTCACTTAGCGTATGAACAAGACCATCAAAACAACTTGCAATGAAGGATTTGAAAGCTTCAAAGCAAATCCTTAGCATGAGAATTATCAGAGACAGAGTCAAAGGTACATTGGGACTTTCACAAGCAAAGTGTGTGAAAATAGTGCTTAGTAGGTTCAATATGGATAAAGCCAAACCAGTGTGCACACCCTTGGGAAGTCATTGTAGACATAACTGGGATTAGTCGCTAAAGATAGAGGAGCATGATTATATGAGTAAGGTACCCTATGTCTCAACTATTGGTTCTCTGATGTATACTATGGTCTGTACGAGACCAAACATTGCCCATACAGTGAGAGTTGTGAGCAGGTATATGAGTAATCCAGGAAAGCAGCATTGAGAGGCAATAAAGTGGATTTTGAGGTACTAGAGGGGTTCTTTTGATACGTGTCTTTGCTTTACTAGAGTTGGTCTGAAACTCCAGGGTTATGTTGATGCTAATCTACTTGGTGTTAGTGATAGCTGGAAGAATACTACAAGTTTTGTATACACTTTGGGTGGTACTGTTGTGTCTTGGGGTTCAAACTTGCAAAAGACTGTTGTCCTGTATATCACATAAGTCGAGTATGTTGCTATATTAGAAGACTCAACGTAGATGATTTGGTTACAAAGTTTCTTGGAGGAGTTGGGTAAAAAGAATGAGAAGGGTACTCTTTACAGTGACAGGCAAAGTGCTATATTTCTTGCCAAGAATTATCAATTCATTCCAGGACCAAACATGATCAAATCAGATATCATTTTATTTGATCTCTTCTTGATGATGGACAGTTGATACTTGAGAAGATTTGTGGAAGCAAAAACCTTGCAAATATGTTGACTAAGGGTGTAGACTTGAGAAATTGAAGTTATGCGCAACTTCAGTTAGTCTTTGTAACACCCCGTTCTCGTAGGATAGAGATATTACTAACATTCATAACATAATGCCCGATAAAGAGATTCATATATTGAAATACCTCATTTATTGAAATTCATCAAAATATTGAAACTGAATTGAACATGATTGTTTCGAAAACTGAACGTAAGGTAAATGATTATAAACTAATCCTATGAATGACGTAAAAGAAAACTAATTCTTGTGTGAATATCACTTATTTCTTCCTAAGTCTTTGTACTAGATCTATTCCTGACCATCCAGCTCTGCGTCATCATAATCATCATCTGTGAGAATTAAACATGGAAGAAAACAAGAAAACAAACACAAATGAGTCGAATACTCAGTAAGTAGCACATCATACCTTAAAATATAATTTTGCCTAACATGCACTTAATTTCTATAAGACTCTTCATAACATACATACAGCTTCATAGATTACAATCAAACACGTAACATGACTTTCTGAAAGATTTTACCTACATATATCGTCACAGACTCACATAGCATACGTTTTCATCATTAACATAAGCGGAAGCATATATAATCATGACAAACATGTAATCGTGAATGCATAATATCTTGTTTATCTTGTCTTAACATGGAGTGAAACACACTTGAGTCTGTGTTTCACCTAACTGGCGTTACATGGAGTGAAACACGCTTGGGTCTATGTTTCACTTAATTTGCATAACATGGAGTGAAATACGCTTGAGTTCGTGGCACCGTAACATTTCTTATCTTTCTTATTGCATGAGATTTTATTAGGCTTCATGAACATTTCTAACATGGCATATTCTTGTACATGGCATAGCATAACATGACATAGCATGGCATATTCTTGTACATGACATAGCATAACATGACATTACATAACATGCTCTGAACGTTTTATGACATTCCAAGGCATACATGATTCAAATACTACATGAACATGACATACATGATCTAAGTACTACATGGACATGGCATATATAATCTAAGCATTTCATGAACATGGCTTGCACAATCTGGCTATTCTATTACATGGCATACTTGACTTGAATTACTACATGAACATCTCATGGTTTTCGATTCAATCAATCAAACAAATTCATTCATTTAAGCATACTCTCATATTTCATCAAGATCGTGAAAGGAATCTAACCTTGACTTGTCTCTTAGCATAGCGTAGATAACCATCATAAGCACATCATATTTTCTTACATAACAATAATATTCACAGTACTCATGCATTTATATGATCATACTATTTACCTCTTAGCGATGCTTTCTGACTTCTAAGTGAAAGCGTGTTACGTATAAGAGGTACACGACATTACTAATCTTCTAGGAAAAATGTCCTAGCATCCTTCCCACTTGAGTACATATCATAAACTTTAAATCTAATAAAATATCTAGCTATATATTGATTTTATGAAATATGTTTATTAATACAAGAGTAATTCTGCATACAACCGTGAAGTGCGTAACCGCCGCGTAATCGCTTTTAAGTGGACCCCACTTTTTTTCAAAGCGATTACGCGGCGGTTACGCAATTCACGATTGTAAATATCTTTTCTTTTAATACAATAGGCTAATCATGATTTATTACCCAATAATGTATGTTTTAAATCCCTTTAGACTTGCTGCCGTAAAATGGTTTGAAACCTCCCCTTGCATAACGTAATGTGGTCCCTTAGAGTAATAACTCTTACAACACAGCCCACACTTAGGGCAAGTCCAATTTAAAATCACATGTTTAATTGAACTCACCCAGCCCATATAGGAAATCAGCCCACGTAATGCACAGGTTTAAAAACATGAAATCTCCCAAAGACACTGTCGGCTACATATAGTTACTTTAAAAAAAAAGTTTCTTCAATAGGATTTACGGAGGCCTATGAACAAGAGTTTTTAAGGGTATTTTGGAAAATCATCCTAATGGGCATGGGTATTATGGGAAAACTGGTTATAAGGAAAGACAGGCTTACGGGAGAAGGCTCTCATCGTGTAATAGAAGGGCTGAACTAAGAACAAAGGGAATGGTTGTGCGATGCTTACCGAGAGAAGGAGGCTGAAGCGACGGCAGCTCTGGGTGGTTGGAAGCGACGTCGGTGCAACAGGGAGGTTTCCTATGGTGGTGCGACACCGAGAGAGGGAGGGAGAGAGAAAAAGAGAGTTTAGAGAGAGATGGAATTGAAAACTTACTCACCGAGAGGGAGGAAGGTTGCGTGCGACAGTAGGGGCTTACCTGAGGGAGTGGGTGCGACGGAAATAAGTTGGCCGGCGTTTTCTGTGGTGGTGTGGGAGGTGGCCCTTCGAGGTGACTGTTGGTTGCCTGGAGGAAGGCTGCATGGTGCTTGCGGGAGTGGTTTCTTTCTCTGCGTGGAAGAGTTTTTCTCCAGGGATTTTGGTGTGTATAATTTAGAGGCTTTGTGAGTTTCTTATAGGCGACGGGAGGAAAGCAACGTGAATCTTTAGGATATTGACTATAATTCGAAATTGCCTTAACTTTAGGAACAATTTCCTACGAGGAGTCAGATTCTGAGAAGATTTTGAAGAGTTTGAGTTGGACTTAGTCTTGAACTAGGAACCAAATCTAATATGCTAACGGATAAACTATACAAAGGTTTTGATAGGAAAAGAATCACCAATTTAATCTATCCGTCAACATATTTTTCCTAAGATGATAATAATGAAAGTAAAATAAATAAAATAAAATAAAATAAAATATAATAATATATATAATACTAATAAAAGCCCTAAATTTTGGACCCGTATGTTACAGTCTTCTAGCCTGAGGACAAAAGCTATGAGCTGTAGGGATGGAGGTTCAAGTTTAGAGGCAGGTGGTTAATACGTGTAGTCGTACTACTCTCCAAGTGGGAGGATTGTTGGATTTTTTTTTTTTGTGTGGAGTCTTGTTTTGCTTTGTGGTGGCCCGATTTGATGACTCGATCTTATAAGAATTCATTGCGGGTTTTTAGTAGATTTTCAATGAAGCTTAGGCCATGGAGCGCATGCTTGGGTTGTTAGGTTTTGACTCTTAAATCAGTCCGACCTTACCCTAATTAGGGTTTACCTGCTAATAACTGTAATTAGGGTTTTGCCACATATATATACGACATTTTGTATGACAACTCATTGTATTGCCGCATTGTGTATTCAACTTTCAAGAGAATAAAATCCTCTGCAGCTCCATGAACGTAGGCACGTTGCTGAACTACGTAAATTTTGTGTTCGTGTGTGATTGATTTTGTTTTTGGCTTTATTTTCTCTTATTGTTCTTAACACTGTTTATGAAATAAATAGATGTTTTATTTATTTATGTGAGTCTCTTGGCTTCAATTACGAAAGTACGTGACATCCATAGCCTACAGGAAGAGGTGTTACATAGATACTATGGCTACCGTGGCTGGGTGAAAAGTAGTCGAAGCAATATTTGCACATGTTATCTTGACTTATCACTTTTCATGGTGACAATAGTTGGTGGTACTCTTAAATGGAAGCACCTACATGATGCTCGTTTGAACGGCCCACCGTGATATGCAATGGCCATCAGGTTTTTCCTTTACCTATCATTATAGTGTACTAATGACGTGATTACATAACTGGAGGAAGAAACGGACTTTCCTTCCCTATTTTGTTAAGATAGTAATTGTTGTCTAATAATTGCTATTGGTGTAGATATAGGGTGTAATTTAGGGCTACTCCCGAGTTGTTTATTGCTATTTGAAATAAAAGCCAGCGAGCTAGATGAAATTGAGCTATTTGAATTCAAGGATTCAACAGATAAGATATTAGTTGTTCAATGGGATATCCCGAGGACCCTTGGGATGAGTTTGGTTCCATTTTAGATGGTAAACCCATTCTTAGAGAAGTGACGAGAAAATTGTTGATATATAATTTTGGCAAGAGTTTTAGAAGTATAAGATTAATGCATAAACGTTTTTGGATCCCAGAAACGTACTCTTGGTTTGGAACTCTCACAATATAGTTCCTGGAAAGTGATTCATTGAATTTAGAAGAAACCCTCATATATTTCCTTTTGCGAGGATAAAATGTTTCTGAAACAGATTGGTAAAGGAACATAATGTACACATAGGATATTTTACACAACGCTTTCTGTGTTTGATATGATCTATTAGGCTGCTAATAAGATATTTTTTAGTCAGAATCTATTTTCTCAGATTTTACTTCTCATTCATGCCAGATACTTGTTTATCTTCTCATGTAATTTATCTTCGGAATGTTCATTTGAGACTAAATCTGTCTGATGTATTTTTGGTTTTATTAATTATTATCTTTGTAAAATCTACAAAAAAAAAAAAAAAAAATTGCGTGAAGGCACACTAACATTTTTCGTGTGCTCGAAAATGAAATTATCCAAGCTCCACGCTATTGCACTTAAAAATGCTTGTTTTAATGGAAACTTTTTTGAGTGCGAGAAGAAGAGACTTTGCATGTCTCTTTCTCTCTTTCAAACCCATCTTCTCGCATTCCAATTTTGCTACTTGTCTCGGCAAAGAGCAAAGTACAAGAAAACAGGGACGCTGTTTCTTGACTAATTTATTTCCTTGCATGTAAATACTGTGAACCATTCTTCTGGCTGTCTATTATTTTTGGGTTTTTTCCCCGATCTTCTAGGGGATTTTTTTTTCTCCTGCATATAACACTGATTATAATATCTGGCAGGCGTCTTGAAACTGTTCAGAGGTGCAGGGTTTAATCTTTTTCACTGCTATTGATTCGAAGCTATCTGAAACTGGTTGTACGGTAACAATTACGACGACTCATTTTGTTGCTCCTGTTTAAGTTTACAACCTTTTTCAACATATGTAATAAAATTCATCAGTGATATTTATGATATATTTTTGGCCGCTGTTCTCCATTTCTTCGATGGCTTAGAAAGGGGGGTATGTTATGTTTAAGCTTGCACCCGCATGGTCTTGGCATTAGGCTTCGTTTGTTTTCGCAGATGAGATGAGATGAGTTGAGATTAGATGATGTTTGTTGTAACATTTATCTTACTAATTTGAGAAAGTGTAGGAGGGGCTTCCAATTAAAGGCTTAACTCGGGGTTAGTGATTTATCCATTTGCAGTCATTAAAAAAAGCTTGGGGATTTTCTTCTCACCTTCTCCTCCTCAAAGGCAGTCCTAAACTCTGTCCATTACCTCAAAAACTGATGCAAAGGCATTAGTGTACCCTGTGTTAATTCTAATTCAATAAAATTGCCCCTTAGCATTTTAACATTTATTTGGTGGATGCTGCAAATATGGCACCAGGACACCCGAGTCAAACTTGCTGAACCTACTCTTTTGTGGTGTTTATTGGGATCCTGAACCTACTCTTTTGTGGGGTTTATTGGGATCTCCGCCCCCTTTCATGTATGCGAAAAGATATTTGCGACCTTTAATTGTGTAACTGTCGTTTAATTGTTTTGAAAAAGTGAATAAAATATGGAATTTATATGAAAAAAATTAATTTTTTAATAGTGGATCTCACTATATTTCAAATTGATTACGCGATGTTTACGCATTTCACGGTTGTATATAGAATTACTCTAATCAACCTACAATTTATCATTTTTGTCTCTGCATTTTCATTCTAATTGGTGTTCTAGATTTTGTATGATGAGGTTTCTTCATCCACGAATTAGAGGTTTGAGACATTCCAATGGTCTATGGGTTGAGTTTGAGAATTGCCTGGACTAAACAATTGCTAAAGAATTAGATTTTCATATCGACCGATTTGAATAAGGATTATCAAGGACCATAGAGTCGATTAGAACTGCTGTGTAAGTCAATTGAAATTGAAGTTTAAACAATGACTTAGGTTCATATCATGCTAAATTAATTTTCAAGGTGATTATAACTTTACCCAGAGTTCACTTTCTGACCATGAAAGAAAAAACAAAACTGATTAGTTTTTTTAAGACCTTGAAAGCAAACGCCGATGTAGAAGTGATGATTTCTCCTCCTTTCTTGAAAGAAGAAAAAACTAAACAGAAAGAAAGAGCAATAGGGCACATTTAACTTGGCATTAGAAACATGAATTACTCAACTACGATACATGATCAATGTTGCTCAATTAGTCAAATGACATGGTATGATTTTCTGCTACGTAATCTTTACTGTTTGGCAACCAGTAACCGTGTGATATACAACTATACTAGAGGAAAACATTATGAGCAAGTCAAGAAAGCGCCAAAGCTATGGAACTTGAAATTGAATTATACTGGATATTTTCAAAAGAAAAAATAATCCATTACCATGGGGCGGCCAACTTTTCCTTTTTATCCAAACAAGTCGAATGTTGTGAAAGGCCCCCATCGAAAGCATCATTAATGGTTAAAAAAATACCATTTGAAGATAATGCATAAAGATTTTATGGAGATCGAGATGTAGGTCATTAATCATTAAATAATTATTTTTTATTAATTTATATATGGTTATGAATATCAACTAATTTCATTGTGTACATACTTGCTTGTGACTTAGGTATAAAATAATTTTATATATGGTTAATGATTTATTATTAATTGATAGCATATATTATTTTATATTTTATATAGTCAATGATAATAAATTAGATGAAAATTACATCTTTGCAATCAATTTTCCTTAGACTTGACATTGCTGGTAGACGGAAGGGGGGATTGAGAAGTTTTAAAAGTTTGAGAGTCCACTTTGATGCAATTATTAGTTTTGGAGGTACATTGTGAATTGAGTGAAAGTTCGAGTGGACAAAGTGTAATTAACCCAAATAAAAAATACTTAATATAACTTGTCATCTAGCAAATATTTGTTTAGCAGCCATATTTTTTACATCTTTAATCAAAACTTCCTTTGCTGATTTGCAATCTATTCGGAGTAAAAACTTTTGATTCAATAAATCGGAATTTAGAAATACATAGCACAATAGCTAAAATTTCTTTTTTAATGGTATTGTAATTCTTTTGAGCAGGATTCCAATATCTTGAATGTAATCGAATAATCTGTTCTGATTCAATTGATAATTTTTGCTTCATAATTCCTCCATAACCAAGATCAAAGACATCTGTTTCAATGATTTTAAAAGTATGAGGAGATGAAAGTCCTAAGCATGATAATTTCTTAACATGAGACTTTATTTGTTTTATAATATTTGTATGCTTTTTTGTCCATGGAGGTAGATTCTTTTTTACTCTTTTGAATAATGGTCTACATAATGGCCTAAGAGATTGATAAAAATCTGCAACATAATTAAAGCTTCCCAAGAATCTTTGTAATTGTTGCTTATTTTTTATTTGATTAGGAAATTTATTAGCAAATTTTATTGCTCTACCTATTGGTGTAATAGTTCCTTGATAGATATTATGTTTAAGGAACGTAATTTTATTTTGAAATAATTTTATTTTTGGTGATAAAACAACTAATCCATTTTGTTTAATAATTTCAACAAAGGTATTTAAATGTTTCCAGTGTTGTTCAATAGATGAGAAAAAGATTAATACATCATCTATATAAACTATTGAAAAATGAGTGAAATGAGTAAATATTTCATTCATAATATCTTGGAATTCACTAGGAGCATTTTTTAATCTAAATGGCATAACATTCCATTCATAATGTCCAAATGGGACTGTGAATGCTATTTTATACCAGTCTTTTTCAGCAATTTGGATTTGCTAAAATTCAATTTTCATGTCAAATTTTAAAAATATAGTGGCATTATAAAGGCGAGATAATAAATCTTTCTTATTGGGAATTGGATACCTAATCTATTGTAATACTTTATTTGATGGTTTATAAATGATAACTAATCGAGGAACTCCTCGTTCTAATTATCTATTTTTTTAACATAAAAAGCAGCATAACTCCATGGTAATTTGCTTTTCTTTATTAATCCCTTTGTTAATAAATCATTAATTTATTTTTTACAAAATTCTAATAATTCATTGTTCATTTGGATTGGTCTAGCTTTAGTAGGAATATTTTTCTCAGAAGATTCTTTTTCATAAGGCAATTCAACTATATGTTATTTTCTACTCCAGAAAGCATTAGGCAAGCTAGACCATACTTATTTCTTCTTCTATATTTTTAAAATTATTAATTTTTTGGATTAACAATGGATCTTTTAATTGTTCTTCAATTCTTGTTTTAAGAAACTTATCTTTTTTTCTTTTCTTTTAATCTTGTTTTTCATTAGAATATTAATTTCTTTGGTTAATGAAACCTTTTTTTAGGAAATTTACTTCTTTTGAAACAGGAGGGAATATGAATTTAAATTAAATTTCTTGCCCAAATATTTTTGTAGAAATTCACTCTTTTGTTATAGAGAAAGGGTAAAGTAAAGAAATAAATGGATTTCCTAGTATTACTTTGGTATTAATATTTTTTACTAAAATAAATGTTGTTTTAAAGAAAATTTCATTGTTACATATATGTGCATTAGATAATTTATAATTTATATTTAATTTTGTTCCATTTGCTTGGATAATGTTTCTTTTGTTTTTTCAAAATATTTGGAAGATATTAATCCTTCTTGGATACAATTTAAATTTGCTCCTGTGTCTAATAAATCAATTGTTGTAAAAGAAAATTCTTGATTAATAGAGATTGTCACTTCAATATACCATTTTTGAAAATTTATCCTGTCAAGGATATTGATAAAATTATCTGTTTCATCCTTAATAACTATTGTCGAGCATTCTCCTTATTCTTTATTAGGAGTATTGATATTTTTATCTATTTTTAATAATAGAATTTCTTGTAATAATTGTTTATTTGAAACTTCTAATTTAAGATTAGATGTTTTTAGATTTTTAACTTCTTGTTTTATTTCATTAATCTCTTGCTGTAAGTCTTGTAGCGTGATTTTTTGCTTTTCAGTTTTAAATCTACTTACTATTTCTGAAAAACTATAAGGTGCTGGCACTGAAGTAGTTTGACTTGTACAAGTATCTTTTAATTTTACTAGGGGTCGTTTGCATTCAAAACCCACCTCAACCCACCTCAACTCATTTCATCTCATCATTACAACTTTCCCAAATTTCTATACAAAATATAATAAACAATTTAACTTTTTCAAATCCCAAAATAACTTTCCCAAATTCCCACACAAAATATAATAAATAATTCAACTTATATTCTACTATTTATAAACCATCTCAACTCATCTCAACTCATCTCTGAATCCAAACCACTCCTATAATCTTTTCTTTCTTGTGGAACATTATTTTTATCAATTAATTCTAAGATAGTATCCTCATGTTTTGAAAGAACATTAATGATTTTGTTGCAAATGCAATTGTTTTTATCTAAACAATTACAAACATAAGCCTCACCTTCGTCTGATTCACTATCAGAATATTGTTCTAAAAGGCTTGACTCTTTTAATTGATAAATTTATTCTGAAGAACTTTCTTCCTCTTTACTTGACGGTACTATAAAGATATTTTATAATTTTTTTTAATGTTTCAGGTATGTCTAATTCATTAATTTGTTGTTTAACTCTACAATTTGACTTGTAATGTCTAATTTTTCCACATTTATAACAAACAATTTGTTTTTTCTTTTTATTATACTTTTTTGTATTTTTATAGGTTTATTATATATTTGTTTATCTTTTGTCTTTTTATAGGGTACTTTATATTTTCGTTTACGCTTGTTGTTAGAAGAATTCTTATAAATTCTTTTTTCCCTTTTTATGTCTTCTAGAAGGAGGCAATAACGAAGTATAACTGAACTGTTCACAAAAGGTACCCAATTCTTTCTTAGCAAATTTCCTTTCTTTCTACATTTGATTTTTTAATCTTAAATCATTACACATAATTAAACTAGTTCTATTAATAATAGTTATAATATCACCATAAGTAAGATTAATAAAATCAATTGTACCATATGATTTTACTAATGATTCTCGTACATTTTGGGCGAAGTAATAGGGAGGTCCGGCTATGAACTCTTCCTTCTAGTATGGTTGTTGACTGTAATTTCTGATCATAACTTTAGTTATAAATACATCTTTATACCAACGAAAATCAAATAACTGAGGGCATCTTAAATTAATTAATAAATCACTGGTTCTTTCTTTAAACTGAATAGGATCACCAACAAAATGTTTAGTTAATATGAATATTAAAGTATTAACAGCATCTTCTAATGGATGGTCATCTTCTGTTTTTATTATTTGTATTCTTTCATCATGTTTATATTGAGATAATATTTTACTTCTTTGTTCACTTGAAAGATAATGATCCCACCAGCCTTTTAATTGGCCAGTGAAACCCAATAATGTGAGCTACCTGTTGATATGTTTTTCCATTACCTTTATAGACAGTTGCAACCATAATCATTTCTTGAAAATGATTTTATATTTTATATTCAGATAATTCATCTATGTTCCATTCATATAATATGTCTGGTGAAAAAACAGATTTTACTAAATGTTTTCTTTCTTCAAATTGCATATCTGGTGGGGTTGGCCTTGGATACCAGTTGCGAGTAATAGAAATGTGTATTGAGAATCCCTAGCTAAATACTCATTAACATGGTCTCCTCTAATCTTGTTTATTTGTAAATCCACATTCTTAAACTGATTTTTGATATTGCTAATTTCAGAGTCGGATATAATAAGTGAGTCTGTTTTACTTATACATTAATATGAGGTTGTTTTGAAGTAGAGGCACTGTTAGTAATATTTAATTTTTCTAATTTATTAGAGATTTGTTCTAATAAATCATTTTTGTTTTTAGAAAAAATAGTTTTTAAATGAGATGGAATCTCATGGAGAACAAATAAAAGGTTTTCCTTTACTTCTTTAACGGTAGGATTAATAGGAGGTAATTGGGTCTCAATTCTTTCTAATTGTTTACTCGTAATCTTTAAAAATAAATTAGTGTAATTATTTTGTTGGATTATATTATCTGTGTTTTTAATTTTTGTTTTACAATTATATTTCTTTATTGGTGATGCTAAGATTTGAGTACCTCTTTGGTTGTACTTAATAGCTTCAAAAGGGAGATATTCTTCATAAACAATTTGATCACTCTCTTCCTTAATCCGTTGATTAGTAGTTCTATTTATGGTTGATAATTGGTTTGATTTATAGATTCAAACCATGTAAAGAAAGGTATACTAGTTTGTATTTCTTTTAAGTACTCATGATATTTCTCTTGAATATAATCTCTTTCTATTTTTGTAAAAGTTGAAAAAAATAATAATCTCTTTTTATTATTTTCTTTTTTCTTATAATCTTGTTTAAGATATTACTTATTAATCTTGAAATCTTCCTTACTAAGGGTGTATATTTGAGCATCTTCTCCAACTACTTGTGAATATGTTGGAGAAGATGGTTCTTTTACTGGCTTAGGATTATAAGAGGTAGATGCTATACTATGATTAACAGTATATATAGGTGTGTCAATAATATTTTCAGGAATAATTCTTCGGATCTGGGTGTCCAGATTCTGGGATCTACTCTGAGAAGCTGAAGTAAGAATAGATCTGGGTGTGTGGTAACTAGACGGTGTTGGTGAAGAATAATGTGAAAGCGATCTTCTAAAAGGTTGAAAAGCTATTTGGACTGATTCGTCCGTCTTTTGGTTTATGTATTCTAAATCATCTATAGCATTATTTTCTATTTTAGATAATGGAATTAGAGAATATCTTCTGGTCGGTACATCTAATGTAGGGTTGAGAACAGCTTCCAATAGAATAAGGCCACGTAGCCCATCCATTACTGAAGGAACAGGACACCACCGCACTGAAGCTCATCTCTCCCTCTTTGAAACCCAATCGCACCGAAGCTCGTCTCTCCCTCATGCTCGTCTCTCTCTCTCATCAAATACTGAACGCATGCAGGACTCTCATGTGTGAAAATGGTGATCAATTGTTCCTAAAACTAGAATAAGATCATATATACGGAGATAGACAAGTACCTTTGCTCATATAACTATGAAAAATTTTCTTTTATTAATTTTATGATCTTTTAATTTAGTGCTCTTTTTGTGGATGGAGCAGAAGTACCTCTCGAGTACTTTTCATTCATTTATGTATGGTAGCTCAAGGATTAGCTATAATGAACTTTCATTTCATAATCAGATGAAGGTGTGAACTGTGAACCAGAGCCAAAAATGGTTGAAAAGCCACCAATAAATGAACATCTTGTGCTTCAGAATCTTGTGGGCATGCATTTATTTGAAGGATATTGGGTTCCTGCAGGTCTGAATCCGATAGGAGTAGTTGAAATTGAAAGATGGATACTTTTCAGTATTTTGCATCGATCAGTTGCCATCAGTTCCTACTTTTTCCCAGAGGATTTTCTTGATGTTGTTTTCAATTCCAGGATTTTCTTCTGTGGGTGGCAATGGACTGCGTGGTGGTTGACTGCACTGCGTGAAACTGGTTGGCTTCGGATTGGATGGCAACGTCTGGTGGCGGCGACCGGTGGAGAATATAAAAGGGCAACTGGCAGCGTCTGGATGGTGTGGGAACGTCTGGTGGCTGGGTGAAATGATGGAGTGAAAATAGGTTTAGGAAATTTTGGGAAAAAATTTGATGGGGTGTCCCCATAGAATATTTTACTACATTATTGACGTGGCAGTTTTTTATTGGATACTAGTTTCACCTAAATAGCAGATGGTACCACTCCAAAGCTATTCTCATGGAGTTATATTATCTAACTTCCATTCATTAGGAAGAGTAATTTGATTCCAATGAATCTGTTTAGGATTTTGTATACTAGAGTTTGGTGTGCTAGATTGTAATAATAGTGTATAATTTTTTGGACTGGTAATAAGAGCTTGTGGTTCTAATGTTGTTTTCATAAGTTTATAATGGATTCTATATACTATGGTTAAGGGATGTGATCCTTTCATCATATGATAACCAATTGTTTTAATATTTAATGTTAAAACATGCAAAATATTAGTATCAAATAATGAAAGTGAATAATTAGGATAGCAATTGAAATAAACAGGGCCTTGAAACAGGCTAGATTCTATCATACCAAGTAATGAGTCATGAAATTTATAATGTCTTCTGTCTCTTAAATAGAGTAGTACTGAGGCATTTAATCCACTTCTAGTGAGTGATTTTATAGCAACTTGTACTAATCCAATATGTATGAAACAATATTTATGTTCCTTATAATGTTTAATAGCATCTTTAGTTAATAATTGTAATGTTTCAAATCATTATTTAAGCTAATAGTTTTTTCTATAGTTTTAATAGTATAATTAGTAAGAAATGATAATTTTGAAGAAAAAGTAGATTGTTTATAGATTTGATTTTTTGGAACATTAGGAATTGTCCAATTTTATAAATTTCTTTCTATGTTTAATATATTATAATCTTCTTGATTAATGTTATCAGGCTCTATTTTTGTTTTTTTTTTCAGATAAAAATCTCATTCCATTCCATTAAACCAAGGAAGAAATACAAGAAGGAATCTCCTCCGATGTTACAATAAGATCATAAAAGGAAAGAGAGTCTTTTGCTAACAAGTGAGCCATAGAGTTGCCATTTCTCCTAACATGAGAAACCTCCCACTTAGCAAAATTTTGAAATAACATTTTAGCTTCACACATAAACAGACTAGCGCTATTCCAGCCCTCTTTATCACTTTTGAGAGCCTTAGTAACTTGTAGTGAATCCCTTTCAAGGATAACCTGTGGTAGGCCAAGGTCTAACCCAAACTTCATTGCTTGTAGTGCACCAAATGCCTCAACAAGTAAGGGGTCAGGGAAAAGATGTTTGCTTGTTCTCATTGTGGCAATAACTTGGCTTGTACTATCCCTAACAGCCACTCCAACTCTAGTATGACCTTGTACCTTCTCCACTGCCCCATCCCAATTCAGCTTGAACCAGTTCAAAAGGGGAGCCTGCCATTTGTCTGCTGAGGTGCACATCTTACTGGTTCAGAGGGCTCTTCTTATACCCTCCTTTGCTAGTAGCTCAAGAGTGACTCTGGCCTCCTTAATAAGGATAGAAGGATGGGTACACTCTTCTTTAAAGATGAAACAGTTCCTCTACCAAATTTTCCTAGCCACAACAGCGAATTCTTGTACTACCTGAGTGTTCATAGTCCTTAAAAGAGCATCAAAGAGCTGTAGCATAGACAACTGAGGTAGGTAGCATTTTTGTAGACTTGTTGAGCAAGCACTCCAAACATCCCTGGCAGACTCGCACTTCCATAGTGCATGCACTGTGTCTTCTGCTTCCAATTTGCAAATAGGACAGAGGGGATGCTCCACAATTCTCTTCTTGAAGAGGTTGGATTGGGTTGGGAGGGATCGAGGCAAGCTCTCCATAAGAAAACCTTGTCTCCAGGTGACACTTGGATCTGCCAAAGCTGTTACCATACTTCTCTAGATGAGTTACTACTTGAGGCTTGGCCCTTCTCTGATAAGATCTTTGCATTTTCCATGTGATAAGCACTTCTAACAGAGAAAGTGTCATCTTTGGATCCTTGCCAAATAAGTCTATCCTTGATGTTGAGACTACTTATAGGAGTTTTCAAGATAGTATCAGCTTCTCTTGGGTCAAAAATTTCTTTCACAATATTAGTATGCCACTGCTTTGATACAAGATCTATCAGGTTTGAGACAGTGGCATTACTGTCCAGTACCTTGACAATGCTTAGGCTTTTTCTAGGAGTAGGGTGTGCAATCCATTTGTCTTTCCAGATGTGTATATAACTGCCATTCCCAACCCTCCAGTAAGCACCTGCTTCAACAAGAGGTCTAGTTGAATCGAAGCTCCTCCATATAAATGATGGCTTGGATCCCAGCTTTGCTTGCTAGAGGGTTGATCTTGGGTAGTATTTGGCCTTCATCACTTTGGCTGCAAGGGATTTAGAGTGTTGGATCCGTCTCTAGCATTGTTTGGCAAGCATGGCTTTTGTAACAGCCAGCTAGAAATTCATTGGTGGAATTTCTATTGACTGTAGGAATCTTGTGAAAACCCCATAAGTTTTTACGAATCGACCAATCGCTCAGGTTTTAGTCTGTCATCATAATCAGTGTTATCACTCACTATGATGCTAGATTTATGAGTTTAATTATTTGAGATAGTTAAAAGTATCAGTATGTGTTTTGGTCTACGTCATTGGCTCAGTTGATTATTTATGATTTTATGGTGCAATAACATTTTTTCATAATTCCAGACGAAACGCCTGTTCGAAATTGTGAAATTATTTTTAAGAGCACTTTGGGGTTGAATTTTGGTGAACGATTTTCACTATAGGTTAATATGAATATTTAGAATGTTTCAGTACTAAGTTTATTATGCATTTTTTTGGAGTGAATAGTAACCTCGATAAGCGCACCCAGTGCGGTGTTTTCAAAATCACAGTGTGGAATGTCCAAATTAGGTTAGAGAAGTTTTATTTGGACACTTGGTAAGATCTTAGCCACACATAGTAAATAATATTAGAGACTTGGCACAAAGAGGAACCATTAGATGGATTTGTGAAGGAAGTCAAGGTGTGAGATCATGCCACCTAAGCAAAGCTTTGTTTCATCTGATCAACCAAATTGTGCCAAACCAAAGAGGGTTTCAACCCTAGCAAAACCCTAAATGGTTGGAATCCAATTGAAACCCCAAAAGCTTGGTTGAAACCGAAATCCTAAACGGTTTCCCCAAAACCTAAAGTTGGTCTCCAAACCCTTTTTAACCCGATTTCTAGCATTGTGTTTAATCGATTGATTAAATCACTTCCACATGCTATTAATTAATAAAATCATTGTTATGACATCATTATCCAACCTTTTAAACCTTGGAAATTTGATTAGGTCAAGAAACATTGGTTTTGGGCTTTATAGCATATCAAACCCTTACCAAACCTCCTTTAAACCCCAAATTGAAGCCCACTTGGTTGGGCCCACCAAGGCCCACAAAATTGGCCACCTTGGCAAAGCTTCTTGAAGAAGTTTGCTCCCCCACATGGCAGACCATCCACTGCCATTGGCTGCAACACATTAGTGCCTTGATTTGAAGAGAAGTCCACTCCATCAACCTCCATCTCTCATAGCTGCTGCTGGCAGTCCATGCCTCTCACTATTCTCCACTTTATGTCACATAGCCACCTCTAATCAAGGGTCATTGAAGCCCATAACTTCCCCCTCCAGAAGTCTAAAGTCGTGCAAGACACACTTGTCTCCATTTTTTCACTTCTTTCCCCGTTCTTAAAGAGAAACCCAAAAGAGCTCTCTTGGGCAGATTTATGGGTCTTTTTGCATGGCTATTTTCGATCCCTTGTAAGTATCATCTCACAATGAATCATCATAAAATTTGTTCGTCTTTGAGTCTAGTTTCCGTGCATAGCTTATTAGTCTGATTCCATGATCATTTGGTTGGTCAAAAGTATTGTTAACCATGGAAATGTCATTCTGGGCGTGAAACTGGAGAGTATGTTATATTTTGGAAGTGTTGACCAAGCTAATGGACATATCTTGGTCCGAAAATTTTATGGAGTGTTGTTAGCATGTGTTTATGAATGTTCATTGAGATTTTGTTGCATGAATAAAGCTTTTGATGATAGATTTCCTTGGATTTAGAAACTTGAAAACTGGAAGTGGAAAAACAGTGTTTGTTTTGTGATGGTTTGAATATTTCATGGTTTAATCTTATTCCAAAGGCTTTGATATTTTTATATGATGATCCTAAGCCTCTTATATACATGTTAGGATGTTATTTTGAAGATATTTAGTATTAGTTTTAAAGATATGATTTTCTATGCAAGAGGATTTCGGTTTTGCCTAAGATTTGATGTTTTTGGGTTAGATTTTTGTTTTATTGAGTTTTAGCCATGTGATTTTAAGTTTGATGGCTGGATCTTCTTTAGGACACATGTTTTAAACCATGAGATGGTTTAAGTTTGAAGATCACATGTGTATAAGCCATGGAGCAAGAGAATGATCAAAGTTAATGGAGAGAAAAGTTTCTGTTTTGGACTAAGTTTAAAACCAAAAACTCCAAGTGTTGTTTTGTGATTTTTGGTGGCTTTTGTTTGATGATTTAAAGCATGGTTGATCTTAGGATGATGTTATGAATATGTTAGAAATAAGATTTGATTTTTTGGAATTCTTGGAAATGTTTTTATTAAGGTCAAAACTTGTGATTTAAGGGTATACTTTTTGTTAAAAAGTTTGGGTCTTTTTACAAAAAGTTTGGTGATGATGATTAGATTTTTCTTAATGGATATTTTAAGTGTGTTTTCAAACTTAAGATAGGAAGATCTTTGTTGTAAAATTTTGGTTTAATCATGAGTTTTGAAGATGGAAGAAATTGCAACCAAAATAAGAGAAATGACTTATGTATGTTTCGGCCATTGTGAGTTTTTCATAGTTGTGATTGGTTTTAAATTTTTCTGAGTTGTTATTTGAGTCTAGGACAAAAGTTACATAAGGGATATAAATTTTGGTAATTTTTGGAGTTAGGATGTGAAAGCTTTAAGTTAGGAGTAAAATAGTCATTTTTGCACATATAGAGGGTAAAATGGTAATTGTACTCTAAGTTGTCCCTTTTCACTTTTCTAATTGTTAGTAATTAAATTTCTAACTTTTAGAATACCCTCTTACAGTTTCTCGTGTTTTACGCTTTAATCTCGTAGAACGCGACGATCGATGTAAGTTAGCTTTTAACTTATTATCAGTTTAATGTGTATGAGTGTAAGTAAGGGAACTAAAGTGTATGTATGCATGTTATCATATGTGCCATGCCAAATCATTACATATTTATCTATTACACAGAATTTATTCTGTCACAAATTATTCATCTGTTATACAAGATATTCTATCACGTATTGTTGTACATTGCATGTATGTCATGTTAAGTATTCCATCTGTTACATGTATTGCATGTCACGTAATATTCATTGTCACATGTTATGCCATGTTATGAAATATTATCTGTTACATGTATGCCATGTTATGAAATGTTGTCTGTTACATTTATGTTTCAAAGTATGTCATGTTTGTCGTCTTACGTTCATGTAACGTTACGATACGTCAGGACTTCTGCCTTTTATGTTATGTTCGTGTCACGTCACGTTATGAAATGTCATGTATGCCAGTTAAGTTATTCATGTCAATCACGACCCTAAGCGCAAGGATGGGGTAATATCCTAGTGAAACTCCTTTGTTCATGCTAGAGTGTCTAAATAGGTGTGAAATTCCCTGTGTTGACGAAGTACAGTCAACAGGTTGCGAATGGGGCCTAATTAGCTGGTCACCGGAGCGCGCCAGACACTAACACCGATGATGTCATACATTATGTTACGTGTGTCCACAGCAAGTGTGGAACAAACAAATAAGTCATGGGGCCACAACAACTGTGGAGCATATACTACGTGAGACACAGCAATTGTGATACGTCGAATACGTGGGGCCACAACAACTGTGGAGTACGTATTAACGCACTCACAGTTGGTATAGACATATGCTTAAGGGGACTCGTGTAAGACCCATATGGTCACTTTATTAGTTGAGTCTATTGAATAAGATTCCAAGTTCATGTATTTCACGTTCAAGTCATGTTTCATGTTATGTTATGTTCGAGTTTACGTTCACGCAATCATGGTAATCCCATGAGACAAGAATATGTTTCAAGTTCATGTTATGTTATGTTCCAAGTTCACATTTATGTTATGTCATGCTCAGGTTCATGTTATGTTCAAGTTCATGTTCAAATTATGCATGTTCACGTTCATGCTATGTTTCAAGTCCATTTAATGTTTTAAGTTCATGTACATGTCATGTCACGTCAAGTTAAGTTTAAGTTCCAGTTCAAGTTATGTCAGCTCATGCCATGTTATGTCAAGTTACGTTATGCTTATTATTTGATGCCATGTTATGCCAGGATATGTTATATTTTCTATTGATTTTATTATGCATTCATGCTTTTACTGCCATGCATGCATCATTAACTTGTGTGGAAGTTTCCTGTTAACTTGCTGAGATTTGTAATCAAATCTCACTGTGGTTGTCCTAACTTCCATTCCCCCCGAATGATAGATTTTGTTATAGGATCTAAAGGAGAATCGGGAATCGACCAATTGGAAATGGTCGACTAAGCGACGGTGCGACATAGATGGTAGTATAGTAGTTACCTCAAATTACTAGTATTTGTGGAGTTCAATCTCCAGCACTCTTTTGATCACAACCATATGGGCTATTGTTGTGATCTTAGTTGTTTAGTATGTCGTTAAGTATGAAGTATGTTTTAAGTATTTGGGTTATTTTAGTTTGGTGCATAGTATTGCTAAAGAAAAAAATTATCCGCTGCGAATATTGCATAATGCTATATGCATGTTAGGAACATTGCATCTTATATGTCATGAACGGGGGCAGATAACCTTGTGTTGCATGTCTCGACGTTTCAAATGTCCGTCCGATCCCAAGCGGAATTTGGGGGCGTCACAAGGTGGTATCAGAGCAAGACGTCTCTGAGTTTAAATCCTCATGTCCTTAGGAAATGCACCAAATATTAGGCTTAAAATTTTAGTCTTCATTAAGCTTGAAATTTTTGAAATATGAGAGATAGTACGTGGTTGTAATACATGTACTCGTGTGTTTCAAGAAGTGACACATGACTCGCAGTAGGATACCTCAGGACCCTGAGGGAGCCACAAATCAGGACAATCGGAATCCCCTGATGGATGGAGGATTAGTTGAAGTCGTACGTCTACTGGCTGACATGCTTAGATAACAACAACAACAATCGCAAGCGCACGTACCCAGATCCGAAGTCAGGGGTTGTCTGTGTGAGAAGTTTTTGATCCATCGTTATCCAAACTTTTCTAGTAATGAAGAGTCACTGAGGACCAAGAAATTGATTAAGGATCTCGAAGGTTTTATATGCTGGATACTTATTGCATTGAGAAGCTGGAATATGGTGGGATACGTGAAGGCAACTTCTAGTCAAGGAACTAGGAAGTTTGGTTCCACTGTCATGGGAGAGATTTAAGGAAGAGTTTGACAACAGATTCTTCCCAGATTCTGTCAAACAGCTGAAGGCGCAAGAGTTCGCAACATTAACTCAAGGCAATTTGACTGTAGAGTAGTACGCCGCTAAGTTTATGGCGTTAGGAAGGTTTGCACCACACTTGATTTCTACTCAAAGAATGCAGGCACAAAAGTTTCAAGCTGGACATCAGCCAAGGATCCGTAACGTGACCGCGATAGCAAAGACAAAGTTTCAAGCTATTGAAGAAAGTTCGGAAAGGAAGAAGATGTTATTGGATCAGATAAAGGAAAAGGCATTGAGACTGGGAGCGCAATGCCGATCACATTTCCACCTTGTGGAGAGTGCGGTAAACACCATGGAGGCAAGTGCAGAATTGTATTGGAAACTTGTTTCAAGTGTGGCCAACTTGGTCATATGATCAAAGACTACCCCAGTGTTGCTTTGAGGAATGAAAGAAAAGGGAGTTTCTCTCACCAGCGGCTACAAACCAAAGCCGAGGCAGCACATGGCCATGAGAGTGTATGCTGACGCCCCAGGAACTGAAGAAGCTGGCACCGTCACTAGTTTGTATTCTAAGACCTAGGTATTGTTAAGTTTATGTAAGGTTGATTTGATTGCATTTGATTGTATTGTTGCAGTATTGTTATTTTGGGGTATGTCAAGTCATTGAAGTTTGTAACTTGTACGCTATTGATTCAAGTGAGTCCCTGTCTTTAGTGATTGTGGTATTACACGAGAGTTTAGTTCGGAAGCCGAATTGCTACTCAGGTGGTAAGAGTAACAATTCTCATTAAGAGTATTATTGTTCATATCAGTGTAAATATAGAATACCCTTTAACAGTTGGAAGAAAGATATTGAAGGTTGATGAATTTGTTTTTCGTATATTTGAAGTTGTCTTGATTTTGAGGATCCAAAGGAATTTGTGTCCGGAAGAGTAAAGTGCTTGGGAGAGGCTTTGCCCGTAGTAGGATTCACTTATAATGATAGTTTTGTCCAGCTGCCATTAAGTGTTTTTGGCAAAGCATTGTGTTTGTGGAAAACGTAGAATGCCATTATATTGGAGACTTTTATATGGGTAGTAAATCTTGGTCTTGAGGATTTACGTGAACAGTAGGAACAGATCCTTTCAGTTAGAGTTAGAATAAGAGGCGGCTTATGATGGATAGAAGAGCTATGCCAATCATAAAGGAGAAAGTCTTGAGTTGATGTTAATAGTTGATCGTTTATCGAGGTACCACCTAGGAGGAGGAACGATTCATTGTGATTATGAAAGAGTAAGCTAGTCCTAGGCAGATAGAACTCCTTGAGGAAATAGAAAAAAAGTGAATTCAGTTGTGTATGGATTAAATTCTTCAAAATTGAACTGCGTGAATACTTGAAGTTTTAGATTTAGAGAGAATGCTAGTACGACTTGACCTACTTTGTGGAAGGATTCCAGTACTAATTGATTTGATTTGAGAGAGAGAGAGTTAAGAATGGTAGATATATATACGTTGTGGATAATTCTTTGAATAGTAAGGAGAATAGTGATTTCATTTAAGCAAGGATTCAGTATCCTAGAAGGTCATCCTAGAAGTCATTAAGCTTAGGCAATAACCTTTGGGAGTGTTATACCCATATGTTATAGTGGTAGTTATTTTGTGTAATCATGTGATGATTATTAGGTAAGAATAGTGTTGACTACGAGAGGAAGGCATTACCTCAAGAAGAACGTTACCTGCCCCATGAGCGTGATGAGGCATCTAGTGTTGGACAGTAGGTTGGTAATCAACTTCTTCTTTTGAGCGTGTTGTATGTTTATACTTGCGTCGATTTCGAGGACGAAATCTTTTTTTTAGGAGGGGAGGATGTAACAGCCCGCTAGAAATTCATTGGTGGGATTTCTATTGACTGTAGGAATCTCGTGAAAACCCCATGAGTTTTTACGAATCGACCAATCGCTCAGGTTTTAGTCTGTCATCATAATCAGTGTTATCACTCACTATGGTGCTAGATTTATGAGTTTAATTATTTGAGATAGTTAGAAGTATCAGAATGTGTTTTGGTCTACGCCATTAGACCTAGTTGATTATTTAGGATTTTATGGCGCAATAACCCTTTTTAATAATTCCGGACAAAACGCCTGTTCGAAATTGTGAAATTATTTTTAAGGGCACTTTGGGGTTGAATTTTGGTAAACGATTTTCACTATAGGTTAATATGAATATTTAGAATGTTTCAGTACTAAGTTTATTATGCATTTTTTTGGAATGAATAGTAACCTCAATAAGCGCATCCAGTGCGGTGTTTTCAAAATCACAGTGTGGAATGTCCAAATTAGATTAGAGAAGTTTTATTTGGACACTTGGTAAGATTTTAGCCACACATAGTAAATAATATTAGAGACTTGGCACAAAGAGGAACCATTAGATGGATTTGTGAAGGAAGTCAAGGTGTCAAATCATGCCACCTAAGCAAAGCTTTGTTTCAAGTGATCAATCAAATTGTGCCAAACCAAAGAGTACCCTTTTAGGGTAAAATAGTCATTTTCCCTTTTCTAATTGTTAGTAATTAAATTTCTAACTTTTAGAATACCCTCTTACAGTTTATCGTGTTTCACGCTTTAATCTCGTAGAACGCGACGATCGAGGTAAGTTAGATTTTAACTTACTATCAGTTTAATGTGTATGAGTGTAAGTAAGGGAACTAAAGTGTATGTATGCATGTTATCATATGTGCCATGCCAAATCATTACAGATTTATCTATTATACATAATGTATTCTGTCACAAATTATTCATCTGTTACACAAGATATTCTATCACGTATTGCTATACATTGCAAGTATGTCACGTTAAGTTAAGTATGCCATCTGTTAGATGTATTGCATGTCACGTAATATTCATTGTCACATGTTATGCCATGTTACGGAATATTGTCTGTTACATGTATGCCATGTTATGAAATGTTGTTTGTTACATTTATGTTTCAAAGTATGTCATGTTTGTCGTCTTACATTCATGTAACGTTACGCTACGTCAGGACTTTTGCCTTTTATGTCATGTTCATGTCACGTCACGTCACGTCATGTTATGAAATGTCATGTATGCAAGTTAAGTTATTCATGTCAATCACGACCCTAAGTGCTAGGATGGGGTAATATCCTAGTGGAACTCTTTTGTTCACGCTGGAGTGTCTAAATAGATGTGAAATTCTCTAGGTTGATGAAGTACACTCAACAGGTTGCGAATGGGGCCTAATTAGTTGGTCACCGGAGCGCGCCAGGCACTAACGCCGATGGTGTCAGACATTATGTTACGTGTGTCCACAACAAGTGTGGCACAAATAAATAAGTCATGGGGCCACAACAACTGTGGAGTATGAATTATGGGGCCACAACAATTGTGGAGCATACACTACGTGAGACACAGCAATTATGACACGTAGAATACGTGGGGCCACATGTCACAACCCCGCCAATTTATCCTACGACTGGTACGTGATCGTGACAATTTACCTGTTCTTTCCTTATTAATAAAAGTATGTATTTATTTATTTATTTAGTTTTTCTACGAGGGTAAAAGGGATGGACGTGAACATGTCATGCATGTACACTGCGTTTCTAGTTTAAAAGTAAGCACCTGATAAATGATCTGTTCAAGATTCTAAATAAAGGACTGTCAGAGTCCATCATCCATTCATCAAACATAACTAGTTCTAAATAAGAGGGAACTCAGTCCCCACAACCCATACAAAAAAGCATTTAACCTTCCTATGTGGGGTTACCATCACTCCACCATAGAAGTTACACCGTTACCATCGTCCCACCATAGTATTTACATCATGCCCAGAGGCATATTGTCTTAAAGTCAAGCCAACAAAATGTCCCAACATGGGACCCATCATAAAACGTAAAAAGAAACATAACCATTATCCTCAAAAGTCAAACCAACAGGGAACTCTAAACATCAGCCCTTCCCTCCTCAGCAGTGCCCAGCTCCACAGCCTCATCATTCATACCCGGACGTTTAAAACATAAACACAAAGTGAGTCTAATACTCAGTAAGCAGTACACCATGCCGTTAACTTATTAATCACATAATCATTTCTTTTGAAAACATGTATACATAAACGTTTGATAATTCTTGACAATGCTTTCATCCATAAACAATTTAAAGAATAACTATACTTTCATGCATAACCGTACTTTCATGCTTAACTGTACTTTTCATGCATAACAGTACTTTCATGCTTAACTGTTCCTTTCATGCTTAATTGTACTTTTCATGCATAACAGTACTTTCATGCTGCATAAACATTCCTAAGAAATAACTTTATTTTATATTTCACTTTCTTGGGCCAGTACACACTATTACGCCCCATGTGTTGGGATTAGCGGTCTTTTGGACCCGGATTCCACCCATGGCCACAGGTTGGGAATCCCTTTCATGGGGGCAGCACTAGGTGCACTACCAGTACTACTTACCCGGCATTGCAATCTGCCCATTCTTTGGGACCCTTTCATTCATAAGGCCGTTACATACATTCATGCTTTCATTCCTTTCCATTCATTTTCTTAAAAGAATCAACATTTTCATTATCTTTACTTAGTTCATATGCATATGTATTTCTTTGAAAAGAGTGTTTCATGTCATGTTACATATAGGAAAGGCATAGCTATTTAAGAGAGAACATGTATAAAAATCTCATGATACATTACATTACATACACACAATTATAATCAGTGGGGTACTTAACCGGGGCTACCAAGAAAGGCTTGTACATAATATATACTCTTTCTTGAAAAGAACATTTGAAGAGAGAGCGAGACATTCTTTCATAAGAGAGCTTTGTGTAATAAGCATGGTCATAGCTACTTACCTCGGGGCTTTATAGGTAGATTCCTTGAATCTTGAAATTACACTCCTATTCAATGAAAGGAAATAACATATTAAAATTCATTTCACTTAAGACTTTACTATCCAATACCCATATGCGCTCCCTTAAATTCTAAAAATGGAACTAAGGCGTCTTCCTTACCCGTTTAACTACTTACATGGCACTAAGTCAACCCTTAGTATCCTCCCTCCAATATTTAAGAAAACCCCATATATTTTTCTAAAAACAGTACCAATAAAAGATACAACTCTAGGCAACTTACAATTTCTAAATACGCTTACTAGCTTAGGTTTAAAACTCTTAATGGCTTACTAGGCGATAAACTTGAGGAAAGCATGTTTAAAATCATAAACCTTAACTCCAATAATTAACAAATAAAGACATGAGTTCAAAAAAAGTAAAATATGATTTGGACTCAAGAAAACATAAGAGAAGGGCTACAAAAATCTGCCTTAGAACACTCGGCTAGAATACCCACCAAGACAAAACACACACACACACGCACGCAGAGCAGCACAGTAAAACAGAACATACACACAGCTGGCTCCATAAAACAGAGCATAGACATACACACAGCTAGAATCTCACCAAAACAGAACATGACCCAAGGCAACACAATCCTCAAGATGCTCGGTTTTAACCAGAAAAATTTAGGTTTTCGATTACTACCACTAGAGCAGCTAAATGAGGAAACAAAATGAGGAATAAACCCCGAAATTACAACACAACAATCGGTTCATACAATAAATTTCAAAAACCCCAAATTCGCAAGAAACTCATGGAAGGATTTTAATACCTGTTTGGGTCCCCTTAGAAGCCACCGAAGTACACGGCAACGAGAAGAGGAAGAGCAAACCGAAAGATTTGGGGCTGTGACACAGCAGAAATTTCCTAAAAAAAACCTAGATTAAACCCATAAATCCAAAACTTCAACTAGAGATTAGAGCCATAAAATTCACTTACGGGGTTGGTTTTCCTTGAGGATTTTCGATGGAGAAACTTGGGTTTATGACTTGAAAGAGATCGGCTTGAAGGAAATGAGAGAGATCGCATGGAAACCGAGAACCTCTCGTGCGAAGGAGAAGACTTACGGAAATCTCTTCTTTGTTTGCTTTGGGACCGACGTGCAATAGAAGGAATAAAGTCAAATGACTTGTTGAAGAAGCCGACGGTTTCACTTAGAGAAGGTGAGTTGATTAGTCAAGGCTTGTCTTACAAGCTAAGGGATGGACGGTGGGGATTTAAACATAGGAAGATATTTTCTCACCTACCCATCCTAAGGTTGAGAAGGTTTGGGTCACTTTTTAATTGGATAAAAAAATAGAGGACTTAAAAGAAAATATTATAAGGTCTTAAAACAACCCACTTAAAAAAAATAAAGGCACACCCATCTTAAAATAAAATAATAAAATAATGAAAGTCTTTGTTTCAAAATGTTTAACTTAAAAAAAATATTAATAGATGACGTAAAGACCTACGCAGTAGGATTCAGATATTACACCACAACAACTATGGAGTACGTATTAACGCACTCACAGCTGGTATAGACATCTATGTTGTGATGCGGTAATCGGCAGGGACACACCGCTCAAGGGGACCCGTGTAGCACCCATATGGTCACTTTATTAATTGAGTCTATTGAATAAGATTCCAAGTTCATGTATTTCACGTTCAAGTCATGTTTCATGTTATGTTATATTCAAGTTTACGTTCACGCAATCATGGTAATCCCACGAGACAAGAATATGTTTCAAGTTCATGTTATGTTATGTTCACGTTCAAGTTATGTTCCAAGTTCACATTTATGTTATGTCATGCTCAGGTTCATGTTATTTTCAAGTTCATGTTCAAATTATGCATGTTCACGTTTATGCTATGTTTCAAGTCCATGTTATGTTTTAAGTTCATGTCACGTCAAGTTAAGTTTAAGTTCTAGTTCAAGTTATGTCAGCTCATGCCATGTTATGTCAAGTTACGTTATACTTATTATTTCATGCCATGTTATGCCAGGATATGTTATGTTTTCTATTGATTTTATTATGCATTCAAGCTTTTACTGCCATGCATGCATAATTAACCTGTGTGAAAGTTTCCTGTTAACTAGCTGAGATTTGTAATCAAATCTCATTGTGGTAGTCTCAACTACCATTGCTCCCGAATGGTAGATTTTGTTACAGGATCTTAAGGAGAATCGGGAATCGACCAATTGGAAACGGTCGACTAAGCGACGGTGCAACGTAGATGGTAGTATAGTAGTTACCTCAGATTACTACTTGTATTTGTGGAGTTCAATCTCCAGCACTCTTTTGATCACAATCATGGGGACTATTGTTGTGATCTTAGTTGTTTAGGATGTCGTTAAGTATGAAGTATGTTTTAAGTATTTGGGATATTTTAGTTTGGTGCATAGATTGGCTAAAGAAAAAAATTATCCGCTGTGAATATTGCATAATGCTAGATGCATGTTAGGAACATTGCATCTTATATGTCATGAATGGGGGCAGGTAACCTTGTGTTGCATGTCTCAACGCTTCAAATGTTCGTCCGATCCCAAGCGGAATTTGGGGGCGTCACAGCTTTGTTGAAGGCCTTGAGATCTCTTAAACCCATGCCCCCTTCTAGTTTAGATTTCTCCATCCATTTCCAAGAAATCCAATGGATACTATTCTCTCTGTCTTGCTGCCCCCACCAGAAGTTATGAAAGACACTGTTAATGAATTTGAGGAGAGAGTGAGGCAGCTTGAAAATACTCATGGTATAGGTGGGGAGGGCTTGGAGCACAGCTTTGATGTAGATTTCCTTCCCTGCCTGGGATAGCATCTTCACTTTGTGGTTGCTTATTCTCATTCTTACACTGTCTAGAATGCCTTTGAAGGATTTGCATCTATCCCTTCCAACAACAGAGGGCAACCCAAGGTATTTTTCATAGGAGATAGCTGACCTCTTCCTAGCAATGGAAAGAATGTACTGTTGAGCAACCTGGGCTGTATTCTTACTGAACATAATTGATGTTTTCTCAAGGTTAAGTCTTTGTCCTGAGGCTAACTCATACACTCTCAACAGACTAAGTAACCTACTCCATTCAAAGGCATTAACCTTACAAAAGAGAAGGTTGTCATCAACAGAAAATAGGTGAGAAATTCTGAGTTGGCCTTTAGCAATTGGAACACCATGAGTCAAATCATTAGCTTCAACTTGATTGATTTGGTTGCTAAGTGCTTTAGCACACAAAATAAAAAGATAAGGTGAGAGGGGATCACCTTGTCTTTTACCTCTAGTTGGATGGAAGGATTCTCGAGGTATGTCATTCACCAAAATTTCATAGGAGACTGTCTCAATGCACTACATGACTAGTTCCACCCACTGGCTGCAGAATCCCAACTTGTATAAAGCTCTGAGAAAATTCCATTCAATTATATCATAGGCCTTGCTCATGTCAAGCTGCAATGCCATGTAGCCCTCCTTACTTGTCATTTTACATTTCATAGTATGCAAGGCCTCGAAAGCTACTATAACATTATCAAAGAGAAGTCTGTTAGGAACAAATGTAGATTGGGTGCATGAAATGATTTGAGGCAACAGATTTTGTAGCCTGTTGGCTACAACTTTAGAAACCAGCTTGTAGAGCACATTACAAAGAGAAATGAGTCTAAACTCAGTCACTTTAGAAGGGGCCTTGTTTTTGGGAATTATGGTGATGAAGGTGTTGTTAATCTTAGCAATACTACTATTTGAATTTAGCACCAGTAAAATTGCTTCACAGACCTGTGCTCCAATGATATTCCAGTGGTTTTGATAAAAGGCTGCAGGTAAGCCATCTGGTCCTGGGGAGCTTAGTCCCTCCATTTGAAAAAGAGCCTCTTCAACTTCCTGTTGTGTGTAAGGTCTTGTGAGTAGTTCATTATGAGCTACTGTGACTCGAGGCTCCAGTGAAGCTAAACACTCTGATATATTATCTGGTTCTGAGGTGGTAAACAACTCTTTGTAGTAGCTTTGGAAAAGTGCACTAATTCCCTCTTTGGAGTATACTTCCTAACCATCTCCATCAACCAGTTTGTTAATCAAGTTGGTTTTCCTCTTTTGAGAAGCACACTGGTGGAAAAACTTGGTGTTTCTGTCTCCCTCCCTTAACCACTTTTGTTTTGCTCTCTGCTTCCACTTGAGGTTATCTTCTTCAACTAATCTGTTCATTGTTCTTTGCACTTGCTTAATTGCATCATTGAGGTGGCCTCTATTTCCTTTTTGTAGATCAATTAAAAGAGCTAATTGAGCATTCATTTCTTCTTGTGTCTTGCCAGAAACCACCTTTCTCCACTGCATCAGTTTATGTTTTCAAATAATAAGCCATTCATTTGCATAGCCCAATTTTGTGACAAGAATTAGGCAGTGATCAGAACTTAATGCAGGGAGAGTAAACACCCTCAAGTTAGGGTGGGACTCAGACCATATGGCATTGCAGAGGGCTCTATCAAGCCTCTCTTTAGTAAATGCCCCCCCACATCTTCCATTTGACCATGTGAATTTATTGCTAATGAAGCCCATGTCACATAGACCACATGATTCAACAGTGGTTCTAAAAGCCTCAATTTGGTTGTGGGATCTTAGAGGGCCCCCACACTTCTCTCTGAAAGTGAGCACCTCATTAAAATCCCCTACACACACACATCCACCCTCTATGATTCAGTGGCTTGAGAACTTGTAATAACTGCCAACTTTCCTTCCTTTTAATTGTGATGGGGCAACCATAAAAGCCTATAAGTAGCCACTCCATGCCTTCCTCGACCACCTTAACCACTAGGGATATGTGGTTTTGAGTACAATTGCCTCAAACTCCTCCTTCTAGAGAAATGCAATCCCTCCACTAAGACCTTTGAAATCTACAACAAAATTGTTTTCAAGCCTCAAAGTCTTTCTGATGGATTCAGCTTTAAGCCGTTTGCACTTTGTTTCCATCAAGAAAACAACGAATGTGAGCTCTTTTTGCACCATTTGATGCAGGTCATGAACTGTCTTGGGGTTCTCAAGCCCCCAACAGTTCCAACTGATGCCACTCATTTAGCTTGGTGAGGCTGTTCAACAGCCTCCACCATGTTTGCATTGTACGAATTCTTATTGTCTCTTCCATCAATTTTAATCTTTTTACCCTTGTTTTGAGCATCACAAGCGGGAAGGGGACTTGTAACTCTCTTGTTTTTATTGGGTAGACCTATGGTACCCCCCCCTCTCTCCCCCCCTCCAGTCCCACAGAGAAGCTATAAAAGCATAAGTTCCTTGCTCTTCTTTTCCAGGAGGCACTTTCCTTGGATTATTTCAAAGCTTGGACTTGATCAGAGATGAATTAGTCAAGGGAGTTTATCTGTAACACTAGGTCATTTGAATCCTCAGAGCCCTTTGTTGTTCTGTTGCCATTTCTAGTGTCGTGTATGGGCTATTTAGCTTCTGTATCATCCTTTTTGGGTCAGTAGCTTCCACTCCTAGCATGTCATAGGGTCCCTCTGAAGGGTGTAGAGAGACAGCTACTTTCTTGTTCTGCTTTCCTTCACATTCCTTTCGGGTAATTGTTTTGACTTTGTAAAATCCCTTAATACTTGCAGGTTGTCTAGAGCAGCAGCTTTAGCCTTAAGATCAAAAGAGTCCTTTGCAGGCGCTTGACACCCCTCCCTGACTTCTGTTTTGCCATTTTGGACTTCATCATTGTCCTCCCCTCCCTCCCTCCATGGCTGGGAGTGAGCATGACCATCCTGAGCAGCCCCTTCTCCATATTTTTTATACTACAAATCACTTTCCCTAGCTGCAAGAGCTCTCAACCATACCCCCCATATTGTTGCTTTCCACCCCCACTCGAGGCACTAGAGTAGGCATTCTGAGTATGTTTGATGATACCACACTTAAAGCACATTGATGGCAATCTCTCATATTTGAAATGAACCCATGACTTCTTCCCATCCATAGTTAGAAAAGTACCTCTTAGAAGGGCTTTACTAATATCAACTTCGAGCCTTATTCTTAGGAATCTCCCCCAACTGACTCTTATTTCATCTGCATGGACCTTTAATACCTTCCCCACATTAATTCCTAGTTGGAAACCAATCTCTTGGTTCATACAGTTGAAAGGCAAGTCATAAGCTTGGAGCCAAAACTCCTCCTTGTTGAAAGCCATCTCGTTGATGGACATAGAGCCATCGAAAGGTTGGAGGCACAAGAGCCAACGATCAAAAGACCATGGCCTGCCCTATATCACCCTTAACATGTCCTGTTCATTGTTGAACTCAATGAGGAACTTGTTGAGTCTAACTTCAGAGAACTGGATCCAGCTCTCACAACTCCAAACTTTGGTCATAGTGCTCTTGAAGGCTTCCTTGTTAACACTTTTGTCTGCCACAATCATCACCAACAAATAGAAGGGACTTGGATTCCCATTTTTTTCCATAGAGGAGGGTGGTAAAACCACCCCCTCCTTCTCTGTCTCAGTGAGACTCAGCCTTTCCCATTGCCTAGATAGTTCTTCCTTCATGTTCACCACTTCAGACTAGTAAAACAGTCTAAGGTACTTACTCTATTCTAGAGAGAAACCTCACAAAGGAGGACCACATATTGTAATGTGTTTTATTGTATACATGGCCGACGGTCCAAAGTAATTAGGTATACTAGCTGAGGATTCAGATTTGAATAAAGAATTCATTGAGACATAATTTTTAAGCAAGGATCTCCTATATTAAGATCTTGTGAGAACACCATCGGAACCATCCTTAAAGCTCTCTAGCATAAATGGGCTGATCATCAGATTTTCATGAATTACCAATACAAGACTCTCTATAGTTTATCGTTGTTAAAAATGTGTATTAGTGAATTTTTTACTCTTTTTTTTTGTATAATTACTATATAGTACATTAGTAAACTATATAATATATACATTACTATACAATAAAAATTATACGTTAGATTACTATCATATATATATATATTATATTATCTATACTATAATATATACTATAGTATACTATACTTATACTATAATATATTACACTATACATATATATTATAATATACTATACTTATACACTATGTACTAGTATATATACTATACTAGTCTAGTGTTGTTAATATATTAATAAAGTATAATTAACAACTAATATTATATAATAATATATTATAAGCTAATAATATATATATGTTCTACTGATATTTTTTAAGGATTTATGCTCTCGGGTAGTAAATCGAGATATGTTTCGGAAGATGAAATAAGACATTGCTACTATACTATGTAAATTCGAGTAGATCAATATTCCACCATCATTTTTTGATGTAATGGTCCATTTAGCAATACATTTACCTCGTGAGGTACTATTAGGTGGCCCGGTGTAGTTCCGTTGGATGTATCCAGTTGAAACTTATTTGGGTAGATTGAAGTGCACTGTTGGGAATAAAGCCCGAGCTGAGGGTTCAATAGCAGATGCTTATATACACGATGAATGGTTGACATTTTGCTCTCTATATCTTCGTGGTGTTGAGACACGATTTAATCGTGAAGAGCAGAATGCTGATCTTGCTGCTTCTCTCCCTCGTGAGCTATCAGTGTTTTTCTAGAATGTACGGCCTTTTGGTGCACAAACGGGATACGACTTAATTGGTGGAGAGTTAGAATAATTGTCGGGAGATTGATGATTATCTCAGGTATGTCGCTGCATACTTAGAATAATCCTAATTAAAAAAATTTAACTATAACG
This sequence comes from Juglans mandshurica, assembly GCA_022457165.1. Classification (NCBI taxonomy): domain Eukaryota; kingdom Viridiplantae; phylum Streptophyta; class Magnoliopsida; order Fagales; family Juglandaceae; genus Juglans; species Juglans mandshurica. The sequence goes on along the minus strand of CM039629.1, from coordinate 10,416,866 downwards.
AATGTGTTCAAATATTCTACTCTTTTGTACTTCCATACAGTGAACACATGGACAAACTTAGGACAAAAGGTGTAGGGAATATAGAGGCGAGACACGAAAAAGAATTTTCTGGATGGTTTAAGTAATGCATATGCATTTAAATGTCCCATGACGTAAAATCTTTTTGAACCATTGTAATTTTTGGTAACTTTTAATAATTTTGGTACTATTTCAATTGTTAGACTTTGGAACAACGTGCTCATGATTCCACATCAGTTTCTTCTGAATTGCATGCATTGGACCATGGTCCCTCACATAGAGCACTTCGACACACTACATATACGGTTCGAGGTTATAGATTCCATACTATGAACTGTGAACGTACTCGAAATATACAAAACTGTGGTCATGTGTTGGTCAAGGGAAGTCATGGAATAGATGATATTGACTACTATGATGTCATACGTGATATTATCGGATTAAAATACCTACGTGGGAATGTGACATATGTTTTTAAATGTGATTGGTGGGATCTAGGCGGTGGTCGGGTTTTGATACATAGGGATAGTCACTTTACGAGTGTCAATATTGTATGTAAATGGTACGAAGATGATCCATTCGTATTGGCTTGTCAAGCTACGCAAGTCTATTACTTGGTTGATCCAATGAAAGGGGCCAATGAAGATAGTGGAGAGATAACTTGGCGAGTCGTACAAAAATTTGTTTCTCAGAATATCTATGATGCATGAATGATAGCGGATCACGATCACAGTGAGATGAAGATGACACTCTGATTATAGAGGCCTACCAGGAAGATGGAGAGGGTATTAATTTATTTGTTGACCTCGGTGCACTTGAAATAATTCCCTTATGTAGATATGATGTCCCACCCGTACATCTCGACCCATCTGTATTAAATGATCACTCAGTTGAAGTAAGTGAGGAGGAATAAGAAGAAGAGGAAGTCGATGAAGAAGACGAAGAAAAGGATGATGATGACGAATATGTTATTGAAGTTGATTCTGAAACAAACATGAAAAATACATTTGGAGAAAAAGAATAAAATTATTAAATATTTTATTTACATAGGTGACAGTACAATACATTTTTTTTTATAAATTATTCTATACTAATTTTTTTAAAAATATTAATCCCTTTCAAGGATGCTACCAAAACGACAACGAAGAAATATGCCTCCTCCCCCAAGTCCTGAACCCGTTCACAACTCCCCAACTGAGGACTCCGCTCCTGAACAAGTTGATACACAGGAGACAGACAGCCAGTCGACACCTACCAGTAAGGAATTTTGTTGATAATTAATTATTCAATACTTTGGGGACTGTATTTAATAATTTTAAAAGTATTCATTGATGCCTTGTCATGTCGCGGACATTGCTTAACAAGTGGCCTTGCTCTGACGCCCCCAGATTTCGCTTGGGATCGGACGGATATCCGAAGCGTCGGGACATGCAATACAAGGTTACCTGCCCCCATTAATGACATATAAGATGCAATATTCCTAACATGCACCTAACATTATGCAATATTCGCAGCGGATAATTTTTTTTTTGAGCAATACTATGCACCAAACTTATAATATCCTAAATAGTTAAAACATAAACCATGCATACCTAAAACATCCACGATTACAGCACGGGTCTCAAAAGACTATAATCTCAAAACAACGGAGACCTGGCTCCATAATTACAATGCCAAAATATACTATTGAGCTAGTTCGTTGAGTAACTCGTGTAGCTCGACTAACGATGCCGGAATACTATCCAAAGACCTAACTATGGAGGTTGCAAGCTCCATATTGCATCTACGGCGTCTAGTTAACCTCCTCCAGTCTGCTAGTGTCTGCTCCCTGCTCTGATCCTAACACGTCGCCTACCATTCGGGGGAATGGTAGTTGGGACTACTACGGTGAGATTTGATTACAAATCTCACCAAGTTAACAGGAAACTTCCACACAGGTTATTGATGCATGCATGTCAGTAAAAGCATGAATGCATAATCAAAGTCATAAGTAAGCATAACATAACTTGACATATAGCATGGCATAAATGACATAACTTGAACTGAAACTGAAACTTAGCTTGACGTGACATGTCATGTACGTGAACTTAAAACATAACATGGACTAGCAACATAGCATGAACGTGAACTTGAAACATAACATGGACTTGAAACATAGCATGAACATGAACATACATAATTTGAACATGAATTTAAACATAACATGAACCTGAGCATGACATAACATAAATGTGAAATTGGAACATAACGTGAACGTGAACATGACATAACATGAATGTGAACCTGAGCATAACATAACATGAACCTGAGCATAACATAACATCAATGTGAACTTGGAACATAACGTAAACGTGAACATGACATAACATAAACGTGAACTTGAACATAACATGACGTGAAACATGACTTGAACATGAAATACATGAACTTGGAATCTTATTCAATGGACTTAATTAATAAAGTAACCATACAGGTGCTACACGGGTCCCCTTGAGCCATGTGTCCCTGCCGATTACCGCATCACAACACAGATGTCTATACCAGCTGTGAGTGCGTTAATACGTACTCCACAATTGCTGTGGCCCCACGTATCCTACGTGTTACAATTGTTGTGTCTCACGTAGTGTATGCTCCACAGTTGTTGTGATCCCATGAATTGTTTGTGCCACACTTGTTGTGGATACACGTAACATAATGTGTGGCTCCATCGGCGTTAGTGTCTGGTGCGCTCCGGTGACCAACTAGTTAGGCCCCATTCGTAACCTATTGACTATACTTTATCAACCCAGGGAATTTCACACCTATTTAGACACTTCAACATGAACAAAGGAGTTCCACTAGGATATTACCCCATCCTAGCACTTAGGGTCGTGATTGACATGAATAACTTAACAAGCATACATGACAGTTCGTAACGTGACGTGACATGAACGTGACATAAACGACAGAAGTCCTGACGTAGTGTAACGTGACATGAATGTAAGATGATAGACATGATATAAAATGTAATAGACAACATTTCATAACATGTCATACATGTAATAGACAATATTTTATAACATGGCATAACATGTAACAGACAATATTTTGTAACATTGCATAACATGTGGCAATGAATATTATGTGACATGACATACAGGTAATAGGTAGCATACGTAACGTGACATAATTGCAATAGAAAGTAACATGAGACAATATATATTGTATAACAGATAAATATTTCATGACAGAATAATTCGTGTAATAGATAAATATGTGATGACATGGCATATATAACAACATACGAACATAAATTGTAGTTCCCTTATCCATCACACATACATAGTAAACTGATAGTAAGTTAAGAGCTAACTTACCTCAATCGTCGCGTTCTACGAGAGTAAAGCGTGAAACACGAGGAACTGTAAGAGGGTATTCTAAAAGTTAGAAATTAATTACTAACAATTAGAAATGTGAAAAGAGACAACTTAGAGTAAAATTACCATTTTACCCTCTATATGTGAGAAAATGACTATTTTACCCCTAATTTAAAGATTTCACATCCTAACTCCAAAAATTACCAAAATTTACATTCTTCATGTAAATTTTGTCCTAGACTCATATAACAACTCAGAAAAATTTAAAGCCAATAACAACTATGGAAAACGTACAATGGCCGAAACATTCATAGGCCATTTCTCTTGATTTTGGTTGCAATTTCTTCCATCTTCAAAACCCATGATTAAACCAAAATTTTGTAACAAGGATCTTCCTATCCTAAGTTTAAAAATACATTAAGAAAAGCTAATCATCAACACCAAACTTTTTGTAAAAAGACCCAAACTTTTTAACAAAAAGTAAACCCTTAAATCACAAGTTTTGACCTTAATAAAAACATCTCCAAGAATTTCAAAAAAATCAAATCTTACTTCTAACATATTCATAACATCATCCTAAGATCAACCATGCTTTAAATCATAAAAACAAGTCACCAAAAATCACAAAACAACACTTGGAGTTCTTGGTTTTAAACTTAGTCCAAAACAGAAACTTTCTCTCAACTAACTTTGATCAATATCTTGATCCATGACTTAAAGACATGTTATCTTCAAACTAAAACATCACATGGTTTTAAAATGTATCCTAAAGAAGATCCAACCATCAAACTTAAAATCACATGGCTACAATTTTTAAAAAAATGGATCTACCTCAAAAACATCAAATCTTAGGCCTAACTGAAATTCTCTTGTATAGAAAAATCATATCTTTAAAAATACTACTAAATATCTTCAAAATAACATCCTATCATGTATATAAGAGGCTTAGGAGCATCATATGAAAATATCAAAGCCTTTGGAATAAGATTAAACCGCGAAATATTCAAACCTTCACAAAACAAAAACTGTTTTTCCACTTCCAGTTTTCAAGTTTCTAAATCTAAGGAAATCTACCATCAAAAGCTTTATTCATGCAACAAAACCTCAATGAAAATTCATAAACACATGCTAACAACACTCCATAAGATTTTCGGACCAAGATATATCCATTAGCTTGGTCAAAAATTTCAAAACATATCGTACTCTCCAATTTCACACCCAGATTGACCTTTCCACGGTTAAAAATACTTTTGACTGACCAATGAGTATGGAATGAGAATAATAAGATATCCACGAAAACTAGACTCAAATACGAACAACTTTTATGAAAGAGTTATCATGGGATAATACTTACAAAGGGTCGAAAATGGTCACGCAAAAATACCCAGAAATTTGCCCGAGAGAGCTCTTTTGGGTTACTCTCTAAGAACGGGGGAAAGAAGTGATAAAATGGAGAGAAGTGTGTCTTGCACGACTTTAGACTCCTGGAGGGGGAAGTTATGGGCTTGAATGACCCTTGATTGGATGTGGCTATGTGACATAAAGTAGAGAATAGAGAGGAGGAAGGACTGCCTGCAACAGCTGTGAGAGATGTAGGTTGATGAAGTGGATTTCTTCTCCACATCTAGGCACTATTGGGTGCAGTCAATGGCAGTGGATGGTCTGCCATGTGGGGGAGGAAACCTCTCCAAGAAGCTTTGCCAAGGTGGCCAATTTCGTGGGCCTTGGTGGGCCCCAACCAAGTGGGCTTCAATTTGGGGTTTAAGGGGGTTTGGTTAGGGTTTGAGATACTATCAAGCCCAAAACCAATTTTTATTGGCCCAATCAAATTTCCAAGGTTTAAAAGGTTGGAGAATGATGTCATAACAAGGATTTGATTAATTAATAGCATGTGGAAGTGATTTAATCAAGTGATTAAACACAATGGTAGAAATCGGGTTAGAAAGGATTTGAAGGCCAACTTTAAGGTTTGGGAAACCGTTTAGGGTTTTGGTTTCAATCAAGAATTTGGGGTTTCAATTGGGTTCCAACTATTTAGGATTTTGCTAGGATTGAAACCTTCTTTTGTCTGGCACAATTTAGTTGATCAGATGAAACAGAGCTTTGCTTATGGCATGATCTCACACCTTGACTTCCTTCACAAATCCATCTAATGGTTCCTCATGGTGCCAAGTGTCTAATACTATTCACTATGTGTGGCTAAGATCTTTCCAAGTGTCCAAATAAAACTCCTCCAACCTAATTTGGACATTTCACACTGTGATTTTGAAAACACTGCACTGGGTTCGCTTATCGAGGTTACTATTCACTCCAAAAAAATGCATAATAAACTTAGTATTGAAAAATTCTAAATATTCATATTAACCTATAGTGAAAATCGTTTACCGAAATTCAACCCCGAAGTGCTCATAAAAATAATTTCACAATTTCCAATAGACGTTTCGTCCGGAATTATGAAAATAGGCTATTGCGCCATAAAATCTTAAATAATCCACTGAGTCTAATGGCGTAAACCACAATGCATTCTGACACTTCTAACTACCTCAAATAATTAAACTCATAAATTTAGTACCATAGTGAGTGATAACACTGATTATGATGACATACTAAAACCTGAGCGATTAGTCGATTTGTAAAACTTATGGGGTTTTCACGAGATTCCTAAAGTCAATAGAAATTCTACCAATGAATTTCTAGCGGGCTGTTACACTTGCTCTGGAAAAAAGTAGAAGGTACGGAAAAATCAAGGCTAAGAATATTCCTGATAACTTCACTGGGAGAGTGACTGAAAGTGCAGCATCGCTTTCCTCCTATTTCGGTACACTAGTCTGAACTTATGCCCCATTTTATGTGCAATCATGTACAGATGTTCCGAATGAGATTAATGATCACATTCGGAGTCATGTACCAGTGAGTTTATATACAATAGTAAATTTTTTAGAGATATTTTGATTTCATATTTTTTACGCAATTCACTTCTTAGGATGAATTCGACCTCAATTTTGACTGTAGCGAGGATGTGCGAACTATGAATGAGTTGATGACTACATTATTTCAGTGTCACAAGGGACAATGTCAAGACCACTTAAATAAATTCAAAACGTTGGAAGAGGTTGCTCAATCCCCTTTTTAGAAAATGAAGTTAGGCGATTGGAGGAAGTGTTGTAATCTTTTCGCAAGTTCAGATTATCAAGAAGTCTAGATTTATCCCCTATAACTTATATATTAATATATTAGTTCCATATATTATAATTAACATTCTTAATTAATCTTGTAGCACTTAAGTTCTATCAATGTACAGAATAAAACGGCTTTGACAATCTACCATCGTGCCGGTTCAAGGTTATTCCATCGTCTTGCCGATAAAATGGTAATTAATAACTTATTAAAATTCACTCATTTTTATTAAATTCTTTTATTTAAGTACTAACATTATTTCTTAAAATTACTAATATGACTTTGTTAGAAACGTGATGATCCTGAAAATTTCTCCCTTATTTATGTTTATGCTTCTACTCACACTGATGAGCACAGTGAGTGGATTGATCCTATCGCTAAAGATAATTATATAAGTGAGGTTATTTTCTGTGAATAAATTATGCAACATGTGAATACATATTATGTTTCATTCCTCATATTAAAATCTTTTAATATGTTACTTATTGTGTGTTTTCTTTGTAATTGTAGCAGAAAAATAATTGAGATGTAGTCAACCTCTAAGGAATCCTCTCCTAGTGACATAGACATATTCACGCAAGTGCTCGGGAGCAAGTCTAGTTTGGTAAGAGATTTGGGACGTTCTTTCAAGTGTGTCGGTTCATCCTCTACGACCTCGACTTCGGAAGTTAATAATCTTACCAAAGATTTAGATGTAGCATGCCAAGAAATTGAGCAGATGCAGTTGAGACAGTAGGAGTTGGAGTCTCTCTTATCGCGACAGTCTGATTTAGAGACGCATTTGCAGGAGCGACAAAGAGACCAGCAGGAGAGAATACGCATTGAAGTTCAAGAGCAAGTACAGAAGGAGATGTTGGTCTAGATGGAACGTGTTATGTCATTTCAGCAGGATCACGGTGGACGAGGAAATAAGAAGAAATGAATATATCATTATCATTATTAGAAACTTTCATTGTCTAATGTTTCAACTCTATAAGACATTATTAGTTGTTATGTTTATTGTGTAATATGATATAATTTGTATGCTTTTTAGTTTTATGAAGTTAGTATTTCTGATCAGTACGTTCGAATGTAAAGAACAAATGTTCAAACATGGCTTCACATTCGAACCAACATTCAAACATAATACCATTGAATTCCAACAAAATGTTTGAACGTAAGTCACTCCGTTCGAACGTTTCCACCAACAAATGATCAAAACTTTCGAATGATTATAATAGATACGTTTGAACGACAACCCAACATCCGAACGTTAAACATTTTATGTTAATTCGAACGCTTCGCCATTAACATCCGAATGCTACATTCAAAAGTCTCCGAGCAAACGTTCAAACGTAAATATTAATTGTGCGAAGCAAAAACAACGAATGTCTAATTTTTTTTACGTATCGGTTGGGTTAACGTTCGAACATCAGTTTTTACATGTGAATGTTACTTTTTGTGACGGATTTTAACTATCACAAAAAAAACTTTACGTTCAAACGTTATATCTCACGAAAGACTTCCAACCGTCACAAAAAAAACTTTTTGTGAGGGTTGAACAGTAAACAGTCAAAAATTACTTTCGGTGACACCTTTTAGGTGATGGTCTCAAACCGTCATAAAAAAAGTATTTGTGATGATTTGCTTATTTTTTGTGACGGTTTCGTCTATCACAAAAGCCAAAATCTGCTGTAGTGAGGTAAGCGTATTGACTATTTCAATGAGAAGTTGAATGATACATGACAAAGGCGTTACTCTACCTATGAAAAGATGTTCAATGCTATTGGACGGAACTCGTATTGCTTGGTCATTATCTTTGACCCAAGGACTTTGTTCTTTATTCTAATCACGATGCTTGAAGTTTCTGATCAATAGGCAACATAAGTTGGCCTGATTGTAGCCGTGCAAAACGGGTGGAGAGTTTACAAGCTTTATTCATTTACCATTCAAACATATCTAAAAAATTCAGAACAAGCGGCTGCAAATGTACCAAGTTAAAGACATTCCTTGCTTTGGTAAAATTATAGTTGAATGTTCCAAAGGTACGTCTTGTCATCTGTTTTGTGACGTTACAGTATGGATATTTGATTAAATGCAACCAATTTATATTTTGCATTCCTTAATGTTCTTTGCAGGAGTTAATTATTATAGACCTAGAGGCGGCTCGTGAAGGTGGCCTATCTGAAGACTTTGGGCAAGACAAAACCATAATTTTCACTAATAATGGAGCATTATTATTAGTCTAGAATGGAACATTTCAAATCCTGTCGTGTAGCCAATAAATATTCATTTATGGTGGTCGTGGATCGTTTCTGAAAAATGGCACACTTTCTTACTTGCAATAATACTATGGATCGATGCTTCACATAAACCTGAGTTTAAGTTTCGAGAGAACTTGTGATGACTTCAATGTGTATACCATTAATAATTATTTAAGACTAAGATACAATGTTTATGAGTAACTTTTATTGCACTTTTTGTAGAAAGTCTGATACAAGGCTACTCTTTAATTAGCACATCTAATCATCCTCAAACCGATGATCAAACCCAAGTGGTTAATCTAAGATTGGGGAAATTAATAGAGTATAAGAATATTTGTCAAGGGAATTTTTTATTGGCTCAAAATGATTTTTCTTAAATTGTTCTTCAAGTCAAATAATGACTGGTTTGGTGCCGTCTATATGCACTTACTCGAGTTGACCCTTTGGATTTTCCTCTTATTACTTGAACACCAACTCAGTGACGAGGATGCTAATGAACGAGTCAAATCTATATAGAAAGTGCATGAACAGAAGAGAAGATTATCAAGCAAAAATGAGAAGTATCAGGCAACTGGTAATATGGAAAAGATGACAGCTTTCAAGGAATGAAATCTTGGTATGGATGCATTGAGCACATGGACCATTCAAGCTGTTGTAAGGTTTCTATGAGAATACTTACAATATTATTGAACTTTAATTATAGGTAGTGTATGAGATCTCACATTGCTTGGGAGAGGGAGATTCTTGTTTTTTATAATGATTTCTATAGGACCTCAATTGTCCTAGTGACAAATCCTTTTTAGAGTATATATAGACCCAAACTTAGCTTGGACCTTCCTTGAAGTGTTACAAATGGTATCATAACCTATTTTAACTACAAGTGTAGGACTTGACTAATGCGTAGGGAGAAAAGGGTGCGGGGGAGGGGTGTGGACTGGCCCATTCCCACCCCCCGCACCTGGGCTGGGCTTAAGTCCAACCCAATATATATATATACAAGTTTGTTACAAAAATGACATCGTTTTGATAACGATTTTTTTTAAAGCAATGACATTTTTGGGCGGGAGCTTAATTTAACCGCCCCCTCTCTTTCCTCAAATTCATCTCTGCTCTTATCCTCTCTCAACAGTCGACTCTCAATCTCTCCCTCGTTGCGACACCGTCCTTTGCTTCTAAGGTCAAAGAAATTCATCTCTCGACTCTCTCTCTCTCTCTCTTTCTTTATTTGTTAATGTTTATTACTTTGGAAATAATTTTTTTACTAATTTATGATTTTTTTATTGTAGATTTTTTGTGGATTTGTGATTTTCTTTTTTGTTTATATGACTGTGCAGCCGTGGGTTGGCAGTGGAAGGGGCTACGAACCAGGGGTCCGCCCCCGAGGGGTGCAAGAAGGGGCCAACCCCGCCCCCGCATGGGCGAGTAGCACCCATAACTAATGCCCACATATTATTGAATTGCTCGACATGGACATCATAAATTTAAAGGATGCGAGATTGTGATACATTGTACTTAGTATTGAGTGTAGGTAGTGCACGTAAATTCATACTACTTGGGAGAGAGGTTTTTGCTCTTTATAATGATTCCAACGAGATTCTAATTGTATTTTTAGCAGATCCTTTTGGAGTTTAGGCTTAGATGTGGCTTGGATTTCCTTTCGAACATTACATATATATGGCATTTTGACAACATTAGATGTATCATATTTATCTCTATATCATGATGATTATTTTGATTCAAACTTGAGAATGAGTCGCTTTCAACAAGTGAAGCCCTAATATGGGTGTGAGATATGGATAATTATTTTAAGTGGTATTTTTGAATTTTTATCTTTTTTTGTTTTATGATCTCTAAGTATTTTACTTCATAATTTTACGGTATTTAGCTTGTGTTTGAAGTATTTGGTTTGGTATTTTAGTGTGTATATATATATATACACGTACCTCTTTTCTTTCTCTCCATGCACGTTTAATTCACTACAACACAATTGGTCTTTAGTGACGGTTGAGAAATTGTGACAGTCCCCAAGTCGTCACTAAAAGGCCTTTTCTGTGACAGTTTCTAGAAACCGTCACTAAAGACAGATGAGGTTTTTTTAACATTCCAACATATGGAAAATTTACGTTCGAAACATTGTGGCAACTTACGTGAAATGTTTTGGCGCTAACGTTCGAACGCTAGTAATTAACATTCGAACGTGAAATGTTTTGCGCAAACGTTCGACCGTTAATTACTAACGTTCGAACGTTAATTGTAAATTTAAATTAAATATGACTCTAATTTAAAAATTATGTGGTTTTTATAGTGTATAATTTGTGAACAAGTCTAAAACATTGACTTGTATATATTTATATATACACAATTTGTAATATATAAATATATATTTATGTTTATATATATTTGAAGTGCAGTAATTTAGTATTAAAGTTGAAAATTATAACATTAAAGAAGATTGTGAATTGAAATTAAAAAACTATAGAAATATTAAATAAGATTTTTCTTTACATATATTAAAAGTAAAATATAAAATATGATCGAATTTTGTAAACAATACTCAGATGATAGCGTTGTTTGCGAAATTCAAACTCTGTACCTCCTCAGTCAAGGTATCAACCTTGTCATTGAGGATACCTACACAGTGGGTGATCTCGGTGACAGACGCCTCTATAGCTGCAAGCAATTGATCGATCTTACGATCGATATGCGTAGTCAGCTGTGAGATCACCGCATCAACCCAAGCAGACCGCGCATCTCCCGCAGATGTACGCAGCGGCTGCTGACTACTACTCCCCACATGTCTTGGCTCAGGCTGCGTCGGAGGAACTAGCTCATCTACAGGTGCTGGCTGGCGTCCTCTCGCCTATCCAATGCTACGTCGATGCGTGGTCATGTCGAGGGGGCTCATCTGATCTTTGACTCGCTCCTCTGGCTGGGTTGGCACTCCCCGTGCAAGTAATAGCCGGCTGATCAGGACACCGTATGGCAGATTATCCATGGAGACGATACTCGCCTCGTAACGGATCCTATCAAAGATTTGCAGTGGCAAATCTATGGGATCTCCACGTGCCACCCGTATAAAAAACTGTGCTCGAAGCTGACTAAATGTGGTTTTATATGCCACAGGATCCACGTTTGTTGCAACAATAAGGTGCAACATGCGGAAGAAAGGTAGCAGATGGTTCTGGTTGAAGGCGTTCTTCCTCTCGATTTACGCACCTTTGTGATACGCTGGATGTTAAAATTTCTCGTTCAAACATAAATTTTATAACGTTCGAACGTCAGACGTTTAGACGTTTATACTATACGTTTGAACTTTAGTTGATGAAAATCACTAGAAAATTATGAATGTCCGAACGCCAAATTTCTTAACGTCCGAACGTTAGGAAATTATTGTGGGAAATCTCCTGCTCAAATATGGTAACTCTTTGATGATATGAACGTTCAGACGTTTAAGTTGTACGTTCAAACGAAAAATTTCTGAACATTCGAACATGAAAATAAAAGTGCGGGAAATTTCCAGCTAGATTTCATGCTCTATCATAGGAAGGGTATGTTCGAACATTTATAGAAAACGTTCGAACGTTCTGGGCGGGAAAAAGTTTTGTATTTTATTACGTTTGAACGTCATCTAAAAATTGGGCGAGATAATATAACGTTCGAACGTACAACTTAAACATTCGAACGTCTGAGCTAGTAATTTTAGAACTTAATGAATACGCGTACGGGAGGAAGCGGCTCATTTCTGCTTCTCCCGTGCGTGCAACAGAGAGAGAGAGTTGAGAGAGAGTCTTCTGCAGGAGAGAGAGAGGGTTAGAGTGAGAGAGAGTTGAGTGAGAGAGACGGTTAGAGTTAGTTAGAGTGAGAGACAGTTAGAGTGAAAATTGTAACAGTTAGAGTGAGAGTTGAATTGAGTTTTGGTAAGAAAAAATTATTTTTCTTTTGTCTTTTTTTTTTAATTTTATTATATTTGTATTTTTTTTTGTTATATAATATTTCTAATAAGTTAGTGTTATATTTTTTTGAAGGATTGATTGTTTTTGCAAGTTGGAAGATTTTGATTTATAAGAGGATATTGTGAGTGCTAGGTATATTTCTAAACTTTATCAATATGTTTATACATTTTATGCTTACTCTTGACATATTGTGATTATTGTTTGTATAGTTTGTAAATAGTTTGTGAGTTATTGTGAATATGTTGTGATATGAATTTGAAATATTGTGATTATTATTTGTAAATTTTGTTTTAATATGTTTACATGGTTAGAAATATATTGCCTTTAGGTTTTGTTAATACATGTTTATTGCTTACTCAATTTTAGGAATATGTTAATACATGTGGCATATGATTTTATGCTTACTCTTGAAATAATTGTGATTATTGCAACAAAATTTTGTGTTTAGTTTTTGGTATTTATGTGAATATATGTTTATATGGTTAGAAATATATTGTGTTTAGTTTTTGGTATTTATGTGAAATTTTTATATAATAATTTTTTTTTTATGTTTTTTGAATTTTTTCTTTAACAAGAAAATTATAAATTTAGGATTTTAATTTAAGTAAAAACTAAAATCATTTAATAAGTATAAATAATATATTCATACTAATTTAGTTATTATTATTCTAATTATAACTATAGTATAAAACTTGATTTTTAAAAAAAGATAAAAAAGTATGTAACTTAACTATATATAAAATATAATATATACATACAATAAATATAATTAATAATTACTTATTAAATATAAATAAATCACTCATTTAAAATTATATAATAACATTTGAAATTAAGTATAAGAATTAAAATGATAATTTAAGAATGATAATAATTAAAATGTTATAATAACATTTGAAATTATGTATAACAATTAAAATAACTCTTTAAGAATTATAATAATTAAAATTATATTATAACATTTGAAATTAAGTATAACAATTAAAATTATACTTTAAGAATGATAATAATTAAAATTATAATATAACCTTTAAAATACTCTTCAATAAAGAAGTCTTGAACCTACTAAATAAGTAGAGTTGAAATATGTAAATATACTTATTTATTATAAACTAAAGAGTAAGTCAATAAGGATCAAATAAATGCTTATATAAAAATTATATACTTATTGTCTATGTAAATAAATAACTCACTCAATTAAATATAACAATTAAGATTATAATTGTGAAATGATAATAATTAAAATTATATAATATCCTTTAAAATTATATATAACAATTATAATATCTAAATTTTAGTCTAATTGCTTGACTGTCATAGTCTCTCCGGCATTGACTACTCTCCTCCGGTCTTGACATACACTTATTGAGAGTTGTCAGGACTGGAGAGTCTATGACAGTTAAGCAATTAGACTAACATTTAGATATTTCTTCAAAATCATTCTCCCTCGTGGAAAGTAGTAATAGGAAACTTGTGAAGATATTCTTCTATCTCTCGATAGTTTAACAATATAACATGCAATACTATTTGTTTGACAATCTAGACACAGAACATGAGGATATTGTTTGTAGTGTTTTTTGATAGATATAGTGTGTCATTACATAAATAACCTTAGACCCGTTTGGGAATTAGTGTACATTTATGTATCCACTAATTCCTGAATTGTCCAGTGTGGACAGTTTGAGATTATATTATCTGTATTGCACATTTGTGTTACTCACTACTTTCCACGTTTAATATGAAGTTTCGGTGTCTTCCTCTACTGTTCTTCAGGTATACTGTTCGTAGGGTCACAATCCCGATATTTGAACATGTATACTTGGAGAACTATGGGGAGGTGTTTCTAAAATTTCTATTAACGTGGAAAGTAATAGATGACGAGATTTGTGCAATATGGAGAATAGTGAGTGGATGGATCCTGTCGCTGCAGATAATTATGTAAGCAGTGTTAATTTTGTTAAATAAATTATTTATGTAACATTTGAATAATTTATTTTTTATTTCTATTTCTTTTAATACGTTACTAATTATTTACGATCATTAACTTTCAAATTGCAGGAAAAAATGATAGAGATGCAGTCGGCTTCTGGGGAATCCTCTCCTAGTGACATAGACATATTCACGCAAGTGCCTGGGCCGCAATCTAGTATGGCAAGAGGTTTGGGACGATCTATGAAGCATAGATGTTTATCCTCTTCAACCTCATCGGCTTCACAAATTACTAATCTTACGGCAGATTTAGAAGTTGCACAGCGTGAGAATGAGTATATGAGGTCGAGACAGCAAGAGTTAGAGTCTCTCTTAGAACGACAGTCTCATTTAGAGACGCGTTTGCATGACAGCAGAGAGACCAGGAGGAAAGAATACGCAGTGAAGTGCAAGAGCAAGTGCAACGGGAGATGATGGTACAAATGAAGCGTGTTATGTCGCTGCAACAGAATCGCGGTGGGTGAGGAAAAAGAATAAATAAATTTTATCAGTATTTGTAGCTAATTTTAATATCTAATTTTGTGCTTTTATAAGATATTGTTACTTGTTAATTGATGGTATGTAATATGATACGTTCGAACGCTAATCAACGAACGTCAAATTCTCTCATTCGAACGCCAATCGATCGGGTTAATGTCCGAACGTGACTTTCTATGATAGTTCTCAACCGTCACAAAAAAATGAACGTTCGAATGTTCTACCAAACGGAATACCTCCAACCGTCACTAAAAATATTTTTTGTGACGGTTGAACAGTAAACTTCACCAAATATTTTCTGTGACGCATTTTACGTGAATGTTTCAAACCATCACCAAATAGCTTTAGTGACAGTTTGCCATTTTTTTGTGACGGTTTCCTCTGTCACAAAAGACACATTCTGTTGTAGTGATTAAAGACATGATTGCTGTAATTTTCGTTTATATATACTTAGAGACCACTCCAAACTTAACCCATATAATATATAAACGCTAGTTATGTATATATATCTTTTCAATATAAGTTTGAGGTTGTGTTATAACTTAACTGTTTTATGGAAAAGATTTGCATATATTCAATCTTAAAATTTTTTTTTCAACGTCTTTTCATGTTTTCTACCAATCATTTAGATTTCAATGAAAGGTGAAAAATAGAAAAAACAAAACTTATTTATAATTAATTGAAACAAAAACTAACCTAAAAACCTATATATATTCAAACAAATTTTTAATTCTACCTATATATATATATATATATATCCAATTTTACAAATTATCCCAATATAAAAGATAATTCAAAAAATTATTCAGTTAATTTTCATATCTACTTTCCCGAAGCCTAATAAAAATTATATCTTAAAAGAATTTGAAAAAAATTTCAAACATGAACCAAATTTGTAATATCCCGTATTTTAGCGTAGTTATTTATTTTATGTGGAAGATTTTTTTTTATTTAATTTAAATATTATTGTTCTCGTTTTAAAAATTTATCGAATTTTTCTCGTTGGATTTATTTTATAAATTTTTAAGTTGTGAAATTTATTTTGATGTTCTTTGGTGATATTAATTAATATTTGTTTTTAAATTTGCTTATTTTGCTTTAATGAACAATTTTATTGTTGGACTTTAATTGTTATTGTTTTATTTATTTTTCTTCTCTTTTTTTTTTCTCTCCCTCGCACGACACTACACGGTGCACGTCTATCTCTTTTCTTTCTCTAGGGTTTTTCTTAGCACCCATATAATTTTACACTTTGATCCAGACCTTCGAAACTACCTTGTATCCTCGCTACATCCAGTCTCCAGAGATCACCATCGTCCAGCCCCTCCTAGTTCGACGCCAACCTCCTTTTCCACGTATGTAAAACCGACGCCAGCGTTAGCGTCCTTCACCAAGGCTCAACGCCTCTCTGTGTGCCATCGCGTCCGTCTCGGCCTCAGCCACAGCAGGATGCCATTACCGTGAGAGCGTCCAGCTCATACAAGGAGGTCAGCAACCGCGGGCAACCATTGCACCGCGTGAGACGCTGAGCAAGCGGATCGCACGGCAAGAGACTCGCCTGCGCACGACCAAAAGCCATCGTGCATCTTCATGGTTTTACCCAACCGTCTCTTGGAAAACGCAGCCTCCCATGGAAGTCAAGTCGCCGCTTGCTCCTCCTCAACGCTGCCATACGCCGCCACTGAGACCCCCCACCAGTGTAGCCTTCAATAGCCATCCCGCAAGCCTCTGTTTTTCACTCCCGAAACAGAGGATGTTTCTCCTCCTACCGTGAGCCATTGCAACCTTTAACCACCGTGAGCTCCTTCACATTGCGGCTCCAGAAACCGCAGGCGAAGATTTCCGTCACCTAGGTCCGCCTCTTGCCACCCGCCACACGGTAATCTCCCTTTCTGTTTTCTGTCTCTCACGTTCGGTTTACTTTCCTGTAAACTCTCTCTCACCGTGCATCCCTCTCTCTCTCTCTTTCTCGTCCAGTGCATAGCCACCGAGTGCACCACCTCCCGTCGTACACCGCGCCGTCGAACTTCACCATCTCGGTGAGTCCCTGCCGCCGCTGCATGTTTTTCTTTTAGTCTGTTGTATGTTTATTGTTTGTTTTACGTTTAGGGTGTTTATATATATATATGTGTATATTTATAAGTAAAGTTTTAACTTGGCACTTACTAGTTTTAACCTAATATATATTAGGAAAGTTCACGGTTTGAGCTTTCGACTGAGAAGTATTTTTGTGTGAGTTTATATTTAAATAGAATTTTGTTTTAAGTTTCAATAAATATTGTATTGTATTTTAATAATATTGTTTGTTAAAAGAAGTAAATCTATTTTTTTCTTAAGAGGTGAGTTTTTCATGAATTATTTTAGGAAAAGTTTAGTAACTAGTGTATTCTTTTTATTTATAAAATATTGTTGGTATTTAGATATTTTGAATATTAATTTTTATTGAGTTCTATATTTATCATAATACTTATTCGATAAATTTTCTTCTCCAGTACGAATTCGATTAAGTGGATAGTGATGGTCATAGAAAGTTGGTATTTTAGGTATTATGAGAATTTTAGATTTTGAGGTTCTTAAAATAGGTTCTTTTAGCATTTTTAAGTTTTAATATCGAAATACGTGGTTGGTTGGAAATTTATGGAAGTTACGTGATTATTTTATAGGTGACGATTAATATTTGTTCGACATTTTTTAGAAAAATTCTGAAAAGTTAAGAAGTCCAGGTATGCGGGGTTCCTATGCTAGACTTTGCATAAAATAAAATGAACTGAGGTCCTTTCTGGAAAATGTACATGTTTTGTTATGAAAAGAAATCTGAAAACAACCTCAGATATTTGTTCTGCATTACTCGTGAGATTCTGTTTAAGAAGAAAGTATTTTCTGTCATGACTGGTGTAGACATGGGCTTATTTTTTACTTTCTGTTATTGAACTGAGACAAATGAGTGAATATGAAAATTTGATAAATTTCGCATGTGACGTGAATATGTTCTGAATCTTTTTTGAAAAATTTGAAACGATCTGAATATCAGTATTCTATTTTGATATTATGTGGCATCTGAAAAACCTTTGGCATGACTTTCTGATTCTGTTCTGACTCTGATTCTGACTCTGATATGGTGATTCTGATTCTGTTTTGCTCTGATATGTGGCCCTGTCACGGGATATAATAGTGACCTCTGGCCCTGTCACAGGAGATAATAGTGACCTCTGGCCCTGTCACGGGATATAATAGTGACCTCTGGTCCTGTCACGGGAGATAATAATGACCTCTGGCCCACCACGGGATATAATAGTGGTTTTCTGTTTTGAGTGCAATCGCTTTGGTAACACAGTGATTTATGTTCTGCTTGGCTTTCCACAGGATGCTTCTCTACCACGGGGGTTAAACATGGTCTCTGTTCTGATATGATGCTCTGATATGATATGATAAGATGAAGATGTTCAGTCATGTTGTGCCAAATGAGTCTTTGAATATGAAAAGTTGATTTCTGAATATGAAATATTTGTGAAGTCGCTCTGATTTTCTGATAAAATGTATTTTTGAGATTTGCATATTGATACTGAAATGTTTTGTTTCTGCATTCTGAACTCTGTGAAAATGCTCATGTTTACACATTAGTATATGTCCTCTGCTTACTGAGTTGTTGATAACTCATCCCTTATCTCCATTATTTTTCAGATGATTTTTGAATAGTCCAGCTAAGGATCAGGATTTTGGAGCATCGGTGAGGTGATTATTTAAGCATAGTGGATTACTCATAGAAGATTTTTGAGAAGTTGAGGATTTTATTAAGAGATTTTGTAGTTTTCTGACGACGTTATATTTTGGAGTCTATAAATATATTGATGAATTGTGAGTTTTAAGTTATAGGGAGTAACTCTTCAATCCTTGCGGGATCGGGGCGTTACAAAATTTCTCTCAACCAAACATTGCCTTAAACCTTTTGCTTTATTGCAATAAGAATCTTCTTCTATTCTGTGTTATGTATCTCTAGTCTCTAGGGAAACCTTCCATGTACTGATGGGTGAGTCATGTATTTCCTTGTATATGAATGGTCATTGCTACAACTTTCTATCCCTCAGATGGATTTCCTTGGGGTGGTGCTTTTTTTATCTATCACTTACACGAGCTACCATGTAATTTTCCTGTATATAGGCACGCGCGATATATAGGCACCCTGCAGGTCCAGAAAACTTTCCCCTGCATTGATTCCGTTTTATTTTTGCATAATTAATTATATCTTTACTGGAGTTTTAATTATATATGGTTGTATATATATATATATATGCTGAGTGCAAAATACAATATATGTATAGAGAAGGCAATCGAGTTGCTCACAAATTTGTCCGGTTTGCTTGGAATGTTGAGGATATCTCAATGTGATGGGATTGTTTTCCAGACTTTAGTTCTCAATCCATTTGATTTGATAAATGTCTGTAAAATTTCTTTTATTAATGAAATGTACGTTCTGTTACTATAAAAAAATAAAAATAAATTATATATGGTTGTAATAATAATTTAAGTATTCAGGATTTCTTTTTCACGAACAGATCTAATTTATTTTGTTTATTGCGAGATTAAAATAATACTTTATTGTGTTTTTTTTCTCTATTCTTCTTATTGTACTGCGGATTTCTTTGAGGTAATTTTCTGGAGTTATACAATATCGGTGTAAGAGATTTCATTAATTCTTATCAAGTCTGCTGCATTTTTTGTCAGATATTATTATATAAAACTTATATATATAGCCATTTTGGCCAATGAGACTACCAATTAGAGAAGTGCTGGGCATCAGCTCAATGCCGCAGCACACCGTGCTGTTTTTTTTTTTTTTTTTTTCATCCAATACACTTAGAGTGTGGAGGCTGATATAAATAGTAGAGTGTGATTCATATTTTCTCATCTATCCAAAAACTAGTTTTCATAATGTAGGTGTGCTACGAAAACTCATGGTTATTCTTAACTCGATCGCTATATATGGGACCCGGCTAGGATATGATCTAGATCAGCATCACGAGACTATATATGTAAATCTGGGAGAACATGCACGCAGAAGTACGTACGCGTAAACCACGTGCAGTTGCCACTGATCAGGAAGTACAACGGCCCGCACCTACGTACATTAAAACATTCTACAACTGTATTTTCAAGTATTCTTGCTTGTTTTATATGCTTTAATTGTTCCAGTACATGCAGGCATTGTACATTTTTTCAATTACCCAGAAACGAAAACATTATATATATATATATATATATATATATATATATTTGTTCGTTTACACAGAAAAATAATACATGAAACTGAGGAGTATAAAGTACTAGCCTACAACTAAACGTTAGTTCCTTCTCATACATATCATGAGCTGGGGAATATTTCCTTTTAGTTAGGAAGAAACAAAATTGAAAACAAAACTCAAAAACTTTTGTTTTCGTTGATGATATAAGATGAGTTGAGATTAAAATTAAAAGTTAAATAAAATATTGTTAAAATATATTCTTTTAATATTATTTTTATTTTAAAATTTAAAAAAATTGAATTATTTATTTTATTTTATGTGAGAATTTAAGAAAATTATAATAATTAATAAAATAAAATGAGTTGAATTGAGAGATTCTGAAAACAAAGGAGGAATGAGTATTATGTTCTAATTCTCGTGAACCTAATATTTATTTGGGAATAATATTGTGCCTATCTGGGGTTAGTGTAGCTGGCCTAAACGCAATATGACAAGTACATTATGGCCGATCGAGCATATATAGTAGAGATTTTGTAGGCATCCTATGTCTAGAACTCGTGACTCTGCCAGCGTATAAAACGTAAGAGAAATGATAGATAAAATGAAAATAAGTACAACAAGACAAGAATAGAAACAAAAGTACTTCTGCAAGTCACGACTACACCCCATGCAAAACAGTGCGTCAGAGAAATAGAAAAGATCGTAAAGAATCCAAAGATGATAAACCTAATTTAATAAGCTGCAAAAATATCCAACTTGCTTGCTTGCTTGAGTCTTATAATCAATTTAATTCGTCGCTAGTTTTTTACACGTACCTCAGTACTTTTTTCTTTGAGCAGCAGCTATTCTTTTGGATCGGTCACGGATAGCCCCCTCGACCTCCAAAAGATTGGCTTGACGGCGCAGTATTCCTGTCCGAGTACGAGGAGCTCGTATCCATGCCATGTTGTTGCTGGTGCTGTATTTGCTGTTCTCTCTGCGAAACCCCGCTCATGCTTCTCACTATCTGTCCGACTCCAAGAAAGTCTCTGGTTAAACTATCAGACGCTCCAACGCTCCTTGTGGGATTTTGATGGAGATTCTGACGTTCGTCCATGTTTTCTAAATTGCTCATGTTTGCATGGTATCCGTCAAATCTAGCGAGCCCTCCTGACCCACTTCCGAAAATGGAATTCCCAGTAGCAAAGGAATTCATTAGGTCTTGGACGTGGTTCCCATTTCCCCCAAACATACTGTTTAAGCTGCCGGGTACAAGCGGCGCCATATCAGATTTGGTGCCTCTTGAGGCAGAACTTCCGAACGTTCTTAGCGGTGAGGCACTATTCTGGCTTGATGTTGAACCCATTTGAGCAGCCTTTTGGAGCAATGAAGTTGCAGACATAGGCAGGTTGGCATTTTTGCTTCGAATCGATGAGCCATGGAGAAAAGCGGGGCCTGTAGTGATTTGATGATCAGCCGTTACGTTTCCCGAGAAGATACTCGACCCTTCATTCCCCCTACCGGTACCAACATCATTGTCGAAATGATTGGGCATTAGCAAACCCGAAGATGAAAGATTGATGTTGTTAGTGTTCACAATATTGCTGCAGCTGCTAGCACTGCTGCTGGAGAGGAAGTTGAGGTTGAAGAGATTGTTCGCAGTTGGAAGGTTGGTACTTGTGCTGTTTTGAAAGTTAGAGAATTGCATTAGTCCATGCAAGGATTTGTTTGGCAAAAAGTACCCTTGCTGAGATGGGTTCTCCGTCTCATAGTTTTGGGTCGATTCCTGCACGAAAAAAGCAGAAGAATGCGAGGGTTGTGGTGATCTGGACGAGGAACCAATTCCCGTGGGAAGGATATGATGGAATTGACTTTGTCTGGCACCGTCAAATAATATTTCACTCGTTTGGCTATTCTGGTCTTGTATGGAGGAAAATTGAGGACCCACTTGAGATAAGCTTATTCCCATGTTGTTTCTTCCATATAAGTGGCTGCCCATGGTACTAGTGCTCAAGCTGGGAGGGTGTCTTGAAGTTTCTCGAGCCAATGCATCACAAAATGCCCTGTGAGTTATAAAACTGTCCCGCCTGATACAATTATTGTGAAAAAAAAGAGTAAAAAACGGCCATTAGTCATCCTTGCCAAGATGGTAAAAAGGACATTAACGACGGAGGCCGACACAAGACTTTTAGTGGATGTCATGCCTATGGTTGCAATAATACTTAGCAAAGTAGGAAAAAGAAATACAGCAATTCAACTCTAGCAAACAAGGGAGATGAAAAAAGAAAGATAATATTCGGAATCTATAAAACGATCATTTAAAGAAAAAAATGCTAAGGAACTGTCTTACCAATTAACTAATTAATTCAACAATGGCGTAATTTTGAAGGCGACTGCAGAAAGATCATGATAATTTGCAATATTCTCAACGATACCAAAAATAAACTATAGGTAGAAGCTATTAGAAACCATGAGTAAGTAGGTAGAGAAGGATGTGAAGAACTAAGAAGGAAATTAAAAGAAACTTCCCAAGAGTTCGTAAGTACTATAACATTTCAAGAACCAGTACTTCAATAAAAGCAACATAAGAACGTACTGTTTCAACTTTATGAACAAAACAATATGAAGAAACAATTTGAGAACTCCTGCTTCAGTTAATGTGAAATCCCATGATATATATGTTTTAATATCCAGGCTTAAATTGTGCTCAGGTCAACCGAAGTTTTCGCATTTTTTAACTAAGAAATTCAATAGAAGTACTCTCAACCCCATTAGACCGCGTGCAATTCTGTACTCGTGAGACGACCGCTGCTCCAAAACAGCGAACTTGGTGAAAAATGGCATCTGAGTATCAGTTCTGAGGACAACTGATCACATCTAGCCAACCATAACAGAACAAAGCTGCTGGTAGCGACACCGTCACCCTCTACATGGAATAGGTAGCAACACGTGAATGGCCTAAAAAATAAAATGGCTAAATGGCGGTACTTTTGAGGCATTTTTACACGGGAATAATTTTTTCTTTTTTGGAGTACGAAACATCTACGACCGTGGCTGTTTCAGGGAGAACTCACGTCGGAACATGTTTTCTGCTATTTCCTTCTCCACCGTACCGATGCAAATACCGTATTAGTGAGTGTTTTTCTCTCGAGTTTGCGTGTGAGAAGAGAGATAGATAGGCAGATGATCGGACGAGGAAGAGAAGTGTACCCAAGACAGAACAGAAAGCATCGGAACTACTTTCTTTGATCAGCTGTCACTTGAGGAATCTAGCCCTAAAAAAATATGCCAACCCATGAGTCGGATCCTTGCGTAATTCTCTCTCCATCAGTACTAGGCGCGCATACGAGTGTGATAAATGAACAAGATTATGAAGAACGAGATAAATATTGATCATTACCTAGAGAAGAGGGTGCCGCAGTCACATCTGTATTCTCTAGTGCCACAGGTTTTGGAATGGGCCTTCCAATCAGACTGCACGGCATATCTCTTGGAGCACTTCTCGCACTTCCATTTCTTCTCACCGTGCTTTCGAGAGTAGTGCTTTTTGATGCCAGTGAGGTCGCCGAGAGCCCTCAAAGGGTCGTGGTGGACGCATGTGGGCTCGGGGCACAGATAGACCTTTCTTTTTGGTAATTCTTTTGTAGTCTTCTGCTTTAGCTTCCAAGGCAGGTTGTGTCCTCTTCTGTGGAGCTGTAGGTTTTGCTCCCTTTGGAACCCTTTGTTGCATACCTCACATATGAATCTGTTTGTTGCCATTAGGGTCTTGGGAGATAGTGCGATTACCTCCGCATCTGGATCTGTCATGGAAAAAAAATGCCAGACAATATTATATATACTATATATTAGAAAATTCAGATATTAATAACCAGAGAAATCTCCGAAGAAGACAACGATTAAAGAAGCACATTCATATATAACAAGTTCTCGTAATTCAAATATTATAAACAGTGTCGAAATCTGTTTAATTTCCCGTAATGGATTTATCTTTTCAAGTAGCAAGAAAATCTTGGAAAACTAATTGAACGAAGAAGGGCACTGAATCTTGTAGAATTGGAAAGAGATTAATTACTCATAATAGATATAGATCTTGATAATAACATGAATAATAATAATAAAAAGGCCAAGGATACTTGCATGGTGTTCCCGGTTGGTTTCTCTTTTTCTTTGGGGGTGGAGGTATGGATGAATTTGGTACGGAGGAAATCTGTTGCATCATCTGGTTCTGATCCTCTTCTCTAATTCCAACGACTGGCAGTACCGACGAAGACGAAGCAGCCATCTTCAAAGAAAAGCTCCCTTCTCCTCGCAAAAGCATCTGGATTGGAGAAACCAAAACCCACATGCAATTAGCTGAATCCTCCTTTGGGCAATCAAATTATCTCAAATGATCTGGAAGATGGGCGACCCCGAGCTCTTGCGCGGATTTAACAGAAACCTAAAGGCGAAAAATATATGAAAAGATCAAAGATAATTAACTAAAGCAAAGTCGAAGACCAAAAACAAAACCAAAAAAAAAAAAAACAGTGGCCATTCTGTGCTTCTCCTCTACTATTTGTTTCTCTTGTTTTAATTGCATTTTTTTTTTTTTTTTACCAGGTGATGTTTTACTGATCAGGTTCTTCTTCTCTGATTTGGTGTCATACCTACAAAGTAACACATACCTCGGATTTTTTCACTTTTTTTTTTTTTTTTTTCCTTTAGTACTTCTTTGGTTTTCCAGATTTTGCTAAATTCTTTCCAACCATATATATATAAAATGTACATAATGGAAATTAATTTTTGGCAGAGGGAGAAAAGAGTAATGGCAAACAACTTGGTGGACCCAATCACAAGCCACATAACGACATGGTATGGTGTGTGTGTGAGAGCGGCATGAACACCTCTCTCTCTCTCTCTCTCTCTCTCTCTCTCTCTCTCTCTCTCTCTCTCTCTCTCTCTCATTTTGTATCTTCTTACTCACTTCCAGACAAATTTTCCTTCATCACCCATCCCCTCCGGTCCTGACTGTAAAATTTCAAATTAAAGTGAAAAAAAAATTCAAATTTATAAGCCATTTATTAAAAATAATCAAACCAACCGTAATATAGAGAAGAAAAGAATTACGAAGACAGACATGAACTTGATTTTGTGTAATGGAAAACAGTGGGCTGGATTCAGCTTAAGCTAAAACATTACTGTTACATTCGGTAGTTTACCTTACAAGCTCCTCTCTTGTCGTAGTTTACCTGCACGTTTGGTTCGGTTGCATGGAGCGGCCGGCACTACGTACTCACAGCAGTCGTATCAGTGGCAGAGAGGGTAGTTTGGTCGTTTCGCGGAAAAAGTAGGATAAAATCACCATATAGAACATAGCTAGGGAAGACCTAATCCAACCACTACGGATAAACAATGTCGCTCAAATTTGGTCGCCACTGATATTTAGTATAAGCACACTGCTGTCATTTCCATGTGTCACAGCTGAATTTCAACCGCCGGATTTAATAGAAAATAAGTACAGTCAGTACGAGATTTTACGAAGTTCAATATTAAAGATAATGACAGTTTTTATTCCATGCCAGCTAAACCTGTTTCCACAAAGGAGTACCTATCTGCAAGAAGAGCTGTCATTCCCAATAACAGTGACAGCTTAAATAATTATGCTTTGTTTGTTTTTAAAATTATCATAATATTTTATATAATTATATTTTAAATAAAGAATATTTTTATAAAATATTTTATAAAAATAATATTATTTTATAAAATTATCCTCATTTTAGAATATTATTATAAAAAAATATTGTGAAAATATGTTGTTTATATATCATTAATCTTCTTATTTGATGATTATAAGTTTACATGTCCGAATTATAACGAATTAATTTCAGAGAGATACTGTTTATGAGACTGTGATATTTGTTATTTTAGACAAAATAAATAATTCTATCTGTACCAGGTTTTGAACCTCAACCCTAAACAACAGCGCATGCCTTCTATATTTTTTTTCCCCCTCTAATCGCCGGGAATACATAGATAGCTGTTCTAAACTTCTATTGTGTTTAAGAAAAAATATATAGTAAGAAATATGGCTGCCTGTCATTTACATGAAAAGTATGGGGAAGAAAAGTATTACCAGAAACAACCGTTCTCTGAAAACGACCAGAGTTAAGAGACGTGATGCTTTTAGTGCTTTGGTTCCCTGACTAGAAAACTGGAAACAATAACCAATAAAAAGAAAAGGAAATCGTTTTAATACACGTGTTCAAAATAAAGTTACTCAACAAATCTATTCATCATCCTTTTTCTCATCATTCTTTCATCATTCTATGATGTGACATTAGATCATTATATAATATTTATTATATTTCACTTATGAACCAATCATCTAATACCACATCATAAGATAATGAAAAGATGATGAAAAAGAAGACGATAAATAACATTACTCAAAGTTCGTTTTTTTATATATAAGAAAACAATAAGATGTATGTTTGTCTCTGCTTTTCTTTTCGCTATAAAAATAGGAACAAGGTTGATTGAAGGAATTTATATTAAGAGAGGATGTGCAAACGTTTAAAGGTTTAAAATTGACAATTTAATTTTTTAAAAATTGAAAGACTTTTGAATTTTATAAAAGAAATATATATATATATATATATATATATTCATACTTTAGCAACCAAATTATGGGTATTTCTTAATTCATATCTTCAAGTTTTTACATTTTTGGAGGTATATTTATGAATGTTTTATGTATGTATACTCTTTTTTTTTTTTTAATTTTGAATGCAAAAATATTTATGGACTTCAGGAAGATATAGAAAGTACTTTTATTTCATACTTTTAAGAAGAGTCAACAATTTTAGACCGGTGAAGAAATTCTTTCATGTTTTTGAAAGATTTCGAGAAGTTTTCGAATTTTTTAGGATCAATAATATTACTTTTTACCAAAATTTATTTGAATCTGAATAATAATTAATAATTATATTTTGGGAGGACGAGGGCCATGCATAGCTCTCTCTGTACTGAACGTAGGTACGTACTGCCAATATTGGTTTCAGGATAGGCTGCGTACAGAAACACACAAAATATTGACGCGTACATATTGTAGCACCCGGGCCCATTAAACCCAATGCCGTTCATTGGATTTTATTTATTTATTTTTTTTTTTTCACGCAGCTTAGTAACGTCCTCTCCTATCCCCACGACGTACGTCGTTCACTGTGAGCTTCCACTTGCCGCTTGTGTTTTATCTTCTCAACCATTTTTCAATTTCAGTTTCTACACTTCCGAAGATTCCTCCACCTAATCTCCATTATCTCCACTTATTTCGTTTTCGTCCATCCTCTCAAACTCTCTCTATTTATCTATCTTCTCTGCACCAAGTCGCGAGGCACCTGGAAACTCTGCCATCCAACCACCTCGGGTCAACCCCCACAACCCAACGCCACTGTGTCCTCAACGAAAGCCTGTCCCACACAGTTGTCGGCCTCCACTGAACCAATCAAGATCATCGTCAAAAAGGAATTAGCTCTGTCACACGTCTATCCCTCCTCCGCGAATGAGACAACGACTCTCCTCCTCAACCACCTCATAAGGCACTACCTCACGTCAGAAATACCATGAAAATAGCCCAACCACCACGCCCCAACTGCCTAGAAACTTCCTCTGTTTTGCTATGCCAAAAACAGAGCAACCCACCACCAGTGTAACAGAATATTGAGAGAAAGTAGACTAAGAGAATGGAAATAGCTTGAAGAATTGATGTGGATTTCTTGTATTGAATTACAAGTAAATACTCTGTATTTATACAGAGTCAAATGTAACTAACATTTAACTAACTATATTGTAAACCAATGAAATTCATCCACGTGTTCATTCTATACACTTTGAAGTAGATCAATCTATAACAGTCCCCCTCAAGATGATGTGTATATATTATGCACATTCATCTTGGATAATAATGTATCAAATTGTTTAGAACCAAGAGGCTTAGTCATCAAGTCTGCAACTTGATGAACAGAACTAGCATGAAGAACAGTTAATGATCCTTCTGGAATTTTCTCTCGGACTAAGTGATAGTCCAATTCGATATGTTTGGTGCGCTCATGATAAACTGGGTTGGCTGCTATGTGAAGTGCCGCCTGATTATCACAAAACAATACTGCTGGTTGGTTGTGCGACTGATGTAAATCATTAAGCAATGCTCGAATCCATGTTATCTCACAAACAGTAAAGGCCATTGACCTATATTTTGCCTCTGCTGATGATCTTGAAACCGTGTGCTGCTTCTTTGATTTCCAAGATATTAATGAATCACCAATGAAAACACAATATCTACTAACTGACCTTCTAGTGTCTGGACAGCTAGCCCAATATGAATCCGAGAAGGCTTTTATATGAACATTTGAAGAGCTAGAAAATAGCAAACCTTGCCCAAGAGTAGATTTCAAATACCTCAGAATTCTCATAGCTGTTTGGAGGTGTGGTGTTCGAGGAGTATCCAAAAATTGGCTTAAATGGTGGACTGCAAATGTGATGTCTGGTCTGGTATGAGTAAGGTATATTAATCATCCAATTATTCTTCTATATCCAGAAATGTCATCAACTACTTCACCATCATCTTTTGACAATTTAGCATGAGTATCCATAGGAAATAATGCAGGTTTGGCAGCAAGTAAACCAAAATCTGCTAACAATTCTAGAGTATATTTTCTTTGAGATAAAGAAATGCCCTTTTGTGATCTTGCAATTTTCATTCCAAGAAAAAATTTGGCTGGACCCAAATCTTTCAACTTGAACTTCACTGTTAAATCTACTTTGACAGCTTCAATAGCCTCTAAATCACTGCTAGCAAGTAGAATGTCATCCACATAGAGTAGTAGTGCCACAAATGAGGTACCTTCCTTCTTGGTAAACAAAGAATAATATGCTTTTGACTGTGAAAAACCAATATCAAATAAGACAGATTTGAATTTGGAATTCCATTGCCTAGATGCTTGTTTCAAGCCATAAACGGATCTTTGCAATTTACATACCCTTGTGTCCCCCTTAGGTAGATAACCAGGAGGTGCTTTCATGAAAACTCATCTAAGTCTCCATATAAAAAGTCATTATTGACATCCAAATGAAAAATATGCCAATTATGTATAGCAGCCAGTGACAAAACACATCTAACAGTCACCATTTTTGCAACAGGTGAGAAAGTTTCAAAAAAATCTAGGCCCTCCTTTTGAGTATATCCTTTGGCTACAAGCCTTGCCTTATGTCTCTCAATAGAACCATCTGAGTTGTATTTTATTTTATATACCCACTTACAACCTATGGATTTTTTATTTGGAGGAAGTGATGTTAAAAACCAAGTGTTATTGGACTCAAGTGCAGATAATTCTGCAGACATGGCCTTTCTCCAATGAGTATGCCTAACAGCTTGGTGATAAAAGGTTGGTTCTATTTCAGAAGAAATTGCAACAGAGAAAGCTTTATGAGATTGAGATAACTTGGAATATGAGATAACATCATAAATTCTATATTTATTACCTGAATTGATGGTAGGAGCTGT
Organism: Juglans mandshurica; assembly: GCA_022457165.1. Taxonomy (NCBI): domain Eukaryota; kingdom Viridiplantae; phylum Streptophyta; class Magnoliopsida; order Fagales; family Juglandaceae; genus Juglans; species Juglans mandshurica. The sequence continues at coordinate 10,386,893 of CM039629.1, read as the reverse complement.
AGGAGATGATTGAGAAGCAAAAGTAGCTAGATTACAGTGATAGCTTTGTAAGTAATCAGGTGCTTTGTGTTGTCTGGTTGATCTTCTAAAAGAAGGAAATTGATTTTCATCATTGAGAGATGGTATATTTGTGGTTTCTGTGTTAATATCTGTGGTAGCAGTATTGGACTGATTTGAATTATTGATAGATGAAGAGGAAATGCTATTTTCAATGTAATCAGGAATTGCTTTTGGAAGAACATTGCCATCTGACTTCGAATTGAAAGATTGAGAACTAATGTCCAGATTTGAATTATGAGTTGAAGAATCATGTTTTAAAATAAATGGGAAGATTGATTCATGAAAAATCACATCTCTGGAAACAAAAAAAATTTTAAATTCCAAGTCATACAACTTAATACCCTTTTATGCCAAAAGGGTATCCTATAAAAATACATTTTCTAGCCCTTGGTGAAAATTTATTTCTGTTTTGAGTAATAGTTGATGCATAACATAAACAACCAAAACTTAAATGAATATATGATGGTACTGCATTATAAAGAACTTCATGTGAATATTTGTTGTTTAAAACCAAAGATGGAATTCGATTTATAAGATGACATGCAGTCAATATGCATTCCCCCCAAAAAATTAAAGGAACATTTGATTGAAACCTTAAAGCTCTTGCTATATTTAGCAAGTGTTGATGTTTTCTCTCAACTATTGAATTTTGTTGAGGTGTTTCTATGCATGACATTTGATGTATAATTCCTTTTGAAGCATAGAATTCAACCAATTTGAATTCTGAACCATTGTCACTTCTAATACATTGTATTTTTCTCTCAAATTGTGTTTCAACTAGATTGTCAAAATTAGTTAATATAGTTCTGACTTCAGACTTGTTTTTCATCAAATAAACCCATGTAAATCTTGAATGATCATCAACTATAGTAAGAAAAAATCTGGATCCATTATGGGTTGGAATAGAGAAGGGTCCCCATATATCACAATGGATAATATGAAAAGGAAAGCTTTCATTATATGTATGAACTTGGAAAGGAAGTCTTTTCCGTTTTGCCAGTGGGCAAACAATACAATGATCAGAAACTTTATCTGAAAAATTGATATCAGATACATTTTTGGAAAGGAAAAACAATCTAGACATGGAAGGATGTCCTAGTTTGCTATGCCAGACTTTAGAATTTAGCACAGAATTGATAATATTTGATTTGGGTTGAACCTCATCACCACTAGCACCTGATTTTTGCAATATGTATAAACCAACTTTTCTTCTAGCTATCCCAATCATCTTCCATGGGGTATGCTCCTGTATAAAGCAAGAATCAGATGAAAAAATGAATAAGCATTTCTGTGTTGAAGTAAATTTACTCACAAAGAGTAAATTGTATGAAAAAGATGGTACACAAAGTACATCTTTAAGGATTAAATTTTCTGATATTTGGACTATACCAGAATGTGTAACAAGCACATTGTCACCATTTGGTAATTTTACTGAGGTGTTTAGAATTTTTGTAATGGAAGTGAACAAATTGATTGAATGTACAATGTGATCTGTAGCTCCTGTGTCTACAATCCAAGTACTATGGGACAGTAAAGTGTAAGCTGATGCACTTAAGGAAATACTTGGATTAGATGATATACCTTGAGTGGAATGAGCAACAGATTTAGAAATAACATTTGCTGCTTGATGATTGGTATTATCATCAGGTTGTGAGTGAATTAAAGATAACAACTTTTGATAATCTTCTTGAGAGAGGCAATTGATTAAAGTTCTCAAAGGGATTACTCAAAGTTTGACCTGAAACATGATTAGCAGATGCTTGAAACTTTCCTTTCTGTCGATTATTTGTGAAAGTTTGCTTGAATCCGGGAGGATAGCCATGAATCTTGTAACATTTGTCCATTGTATGATTATTCATACCACAATGAGTGCAATACAGTTTTTCTCTTCTTGTCTACTGCTGTTTTCCAGAATTAAACTTTCTCATTTCTGTGTTTGAATCTTGCACTTTGCTCATGAAAGCAACAGTATCCACAATACCATTCTTGCTGATTTCTCTTTGTTTTTCTTCTTGAACTACCAAAGAAAAAACTTTGTTTATTTCTGGTAAAGGATCTAACATTAAAATTTGCCCTCTGATATGAGAAAAACTGTCATTTAAACCCATCAAAAACTGCATCACATGTTGTCGATCTTGATATCCCAGAAAGGTCTTTATTGCACCACAATTGCACTTTCGTAAGGCTCCACCACATGAACATGTAGGTACTTGATTGTAATCCAACAATTCATCCCATAAAGATTTAAATCTTGTATAATAATCTCATACAGATAAATCTGCTTGCATCAAGACTGACAAATCTTTTTGCAATTGATAGATTCTTGGACCATTACCTTGAGTAAAACGATTCTTTAAATCCAGCCACATATCCCTTGCTGATTTCGCACATATTATGCTGCAACCAATCTCCTTTGAGACAGAATTGATTAGCCAAGAAGACACCATATTGTTGCATCTTTCCCATAATTCGTATGTTTTATCTGTGAAAATTGGTTGACCAATTGATCTATCCACAAATCCAATCTTGTTCTTTGCTTTAAATGCCATGACCATGGACCTGCTCCATGTATGATAATTGTCCCCAGTGAGGATGTTTGACACCAGAATTGTTCCCGATGAATCACCATTCTGTAGATGATAACAACTTGGAATATTATCCATTCTTGAATTAGAAACGGAAGCGTAATTATTTTTTCTCTAATACCATGTAACAGAATATTGAGAGAAAGTAGACTAGAGAATGGAAATAGCTTGAAGAATTGATGTGGATTTCTTGTATTGAATTACAAGTAAATACTCTGTATTTATACAGAGTCAAATGTAACTAACATTTAACTAACTATATTGTAAACCAATGAAATTCATCCACGTGTTCATTCTATACACTTTGAAGTAGATCAATCTATAACAAGTTTCACCATTAAACCGCAACTCCTTGTGTCAAGCAAACCCACCGCAAGCTACTTAGCCACCACAAGCGTCGCACGGTGCAGCCCTTGCTTGACGACGGAAACCACTGCATGCAATCCCGTTGCCACCGCACGCCATATCTCGCTCTGCCTTTCTCGCTCTCCCTCCCGCTCATCTCTCTTTGACTCTCTCGCATTCGTTGCCCAGTGTTGGCAGCTTCGCCGCCTTATGCCCTTCCCGGCTCGACAGCCGCGCCACCATGGTACTTCTAGTCCAGCCGTCGCACGCGGTCCCTAACTTCTCCTGGTGGAAGTCCCTGCCATCGCTACTTCAGTTTTTCTTTGTTTTGTTTCCGTTCACTGCTAGTCTTTCTCTCAAGGAGTGTATATATATATATATATATATGTAAATTGTTTTGTTTTTGATAAGTGTATATATAATATATATATATATATATATATATATATGTAAATTGTTAACCAAATATTTGAGTACTATTACCGGTGTATGTTTTCGGATGAGTGGTCTTTTTGGGTTTATGTTTAAATGGGTTTTGTCTTAAGACTCATAAAATATTATTTTTGTGTAAATAATATTTTAATAATATTGTTAACTAAAGGAAGTAAACCTATTTTTAATATAGGAGTTTTTCATGACGTATTTTAGAAGATTTTTTAAAGTAGTCAAAGTATTTTATGATGCGTCGTTGGTACTTTAGATATTTTTAAATATTACTTTTTATTGAGTTGCTTGATTAAATTCTTATTCGGTACGAATTCGTTTAAGTGGATATTGATGGTTTTGGGAAAATGAGGGTATATTGGAAATTATGAGAATTTTAGGTTTTAAGGAATTAAAAAGGTTATTTTAGAAGTTTAGGATTAAATATCGAAATAAGTGGTTGATTGGAAATTTACGGGAAATACTTGATTATTTTATAGGTGATGATTGTTATTGTTCGACATTTTTCAGGAATTTCAAAAAAGCTAATAAGTTCAGGTAAGCAGGGTTTCTATGTTAGGCTTTACACGAATTATTGAGACTGAGGCTGATTTTCTGAAAACTTTGCATATTTTGTGATGAAATGAGAACTTGGAAAAAATAAAACTAACCTCGGTCGTTTATTTGCATACTCATGATGTAACGCCCGGTCCCCGAGGGTCCGGAGAGTTAACTCATAAAACTTGATAATCAACTCTAACAAGGCTAGAGTACTTCCAAATTAAAAAATATATCTATTTTCCCAAACCTCAAATCGAACGTAAATACTTCAATTAAATAAACCATATAAACTCATCTATCAAATTTTCAATCCAACAATTCAAATAAAATCAACTCTTCTCCATGTCTCACATAACAAACTAGAAATAATGCAATATTAACATAAGTCTCCATAAACCGTCTAAATCCTTTGAAGCAAACTTAAGAAACATAAACAACTTCCAACATCAACACTAATACCACGAGATACTCAACAACCATTCACTACTAATCATCTCCACAAACTCTAATACCGATCCTCAGCTGAACCGTCAATGTCATCTGAAATATTATGAATATTAAAGGGGTGAGTTATCAACAACTCAGCAAGCAAAGATCATATACTAGCATGTAAACATGAGCATTTATAACATTTGATAAGCAGAACAAAACATTTACTTTCGGAATGCAGAAACGAAACTTTGTACAAAAGCATTAGAGCGAAGTTTCCAGAAAATAAACTTATTCCAAAAAGAAGATCCGTTGGCATTTCCAAATTGAAACATTATAATTAAATCATCTCTTAGCATCACATTGGGACAATACCATGTTTAACCCCCGTGGTAGGGTTATAAACCACCATTATACCCATGGCTGGGCCATATTCCATGTTTCACCCTCGTGGTAGGGTTATAAACCACCATTATACCCGTGGCTGGGCCATATTCCATGTTTCACCCCGTGGTAGAGTTATAAACCACCATTATACCCGTGGCAGGGCCTTAACAGAAACAGAACGGATTTCATCGAAAATCCGGTTACAAACATATATAGAATCAGAACTTCATGCCAAGATTTTCAGATGACACATCATATCAAAACAAAACACTGAAAAGCTTCAGATCATTTCACATGTTCGAGATAAACATAAACAAAATATTCTCATTTGTTCATAACAAAACTTTTAGAATTCCTTATTCGTTCTTTTACATTGTTCAGAAACAAAGTGCACAAAACTAGCTCATGTCTACATCAGTCATGACAGAAAACACTCTCTCTTATATTGAATTTATGCATATGCAGAATAAACATCTGAGGTTGTTTTTAGATCATTTCTTTTAAAAAACAAACACGTTTATTTTCAAAGTCAACCTCATTTTATTTCTTTTATGCAAAACTAGTATATGAACCCCGCTTACCTGACTTTTTCGTATTATCAACACCTTGAGCCGGAACTCTAATAGTAACACCACCTAAACAAAAAGAGCATATATCCAACATTTAATAACAAATCTAGTAGACTGCTATTTATTGAATAATAAATCAAAACAGTCCCTTCACAGCTCGATAACTATCTAACAATTAAACCCGAACAACTCTCTCTTCAAATCATTCGCATTTAAAACCCAAAACAGCCACCACTTTCTATTAACACCAACCGACTATAATTATTTCCAAGACCAACCACAACAACTCCAATAATTAAAACATAATCCAACCCAAACTTCACTTCCAACCTTCGAATAAAACAATTTCAGTGCACACATCAATACTTTAATCATTCAACAATTTCAAAACTTGCACAAAAGGTTCAATACAACTAGTTCCAAAACGCCCATCATTTTACACCAAAAAGTCTCAAATAATATTTCAAAACTGACTCACAAAACACCCAAGATTATACTCCTCAACATCCTTAATTCTAACACACTCCACTGCTCCAACAATTAAAATACATCAACCCAAAATAAAAGTCACAAAATTTTCTACTGAAAGAAATTAATGGTCTGCGCAATGGGAAAAATTGACTAAGTGTAATGCACGACCAACCAAGTGTGTGTGTGTGATAGACAAACCGAAGGGAAGAATTACAATGGTTTATGGAATGTGTAATAGCAAGTATAAGAATAAAATTAAGAGTAATATCAAAGCGTAGGCGGATTAATTACCGAAAGTAGAGATAAACAATTACTCCAGAGGATAGTTCCAACGAAGACAATATTCGGAACTCACGAAGAACTGCACACAGCCGAAACCAAAGGAAGAAAAAAAAAACTACACAAAATCATCTAAGAGGTACAGAGAAAACAATGGATGGAAGAAGAAAAACAAAAAAGAAACAAGTTCACTACCGTGCAACCAAGTCCAAGGCGAGATGCTTGAAGACCCATGGAACTCGCAGCAACAACCGAAATCTGTAGAGAGGAAAAATTTCTGGGTGTTTCAAGTGTAATGCAGATGTGATGCGGAAGAAAATTTCTGTGGAGAAACTGCACAAACCGGCACAGCGTGGGAACGAGGCACACGGGATGGAGCAGTTTTCGGAGGCAGAGCAGTTGGAAAAGAAAGAAGAAGAAGTAAGGGAAGGAGAAGAAACCGACGGAAGGGAAAGGAGAAGAGAAAAGAGAGGGATTACTTACCCAAAACGGCGCCGTCCGAGTCCCTCAGCACACGCACGTGGGCTGGGCTTCATACACTCGGTTGACTCCAACGGGCTGGGCTTAAAGCTCGGTTGTTACATTCTTCCCCCTTATAAAAATTCCGTCCCCGGAATTTGTCACAAGCTATTAGGATCGTCGTCGAACAACTGTGGGTACTTGACTTGCATTTCCTCTTCTAATTCCCAAGAGGCTTCACTGATAGCATGATTATTCCATACCACCTTAACCAATGGAATAGTCTGATTACGTAACACTTGTTCTTTTCTCTCTACAATCCGCACTGGCTCTTCTGTATAAGTCAGATCTTTCGGAATAGTCCGATTACGTAACACTTGTTCTTTTCTCTCTGCTCTGTTATGCTCTGCTCTGTTTGGGTTGGTACCAACTTCTCTGTCTCTAAGTACACCCACTATGGAAACAAAGTGGTTTTATTGTGGTATTTCCTGTGTGTACACTCGGGGCTCCGAGAAGAATAAAAGAAAGATTTCACCTCTATCTCTACTCGGTTTGGCCACCGGGGTTAGCACAACCCTACCACTGTGATATGTTGGATACTTCAGCGAAGGTTCAAGAATAGGAAGCATGGGTAAGGCTTTGTGAGCATATTCTATTAAATACAGAGAGGGTACTTATTATTGGAGAATTTCATTGAATAATTTCGTTTTGCTCTATTGACTTAGTACTTTGGGAAGTTGACTTTTATGTTAAGATTTCGTCATAATCTTAGTTATTTATTTTGGAGTAGATGGTTTAAATCAATGAGGGCTATGAGTAAATGAGGAATTGGAATTTACATTTGTACAATGGGATATGACTTTAAGTATTAAGAGGTAACTCTCCGACCCATCCGGGACCAGGGTGTTACACATATATATTTGATCTAACACTTAGATTATACACCTTCAAGTAAATGTTAACGAAATCAACTCGATGACCACACGGAATGAAAGACAACTTTCTCAAGAGAAATCAAACTGTATATGTCTCACTTTGATTATACACCTTCTAGTTTAGATGCCACGAGTCACCACCCTTTTTCTCTCTACAACACTTGCTCACCTAATATTTGCTCGCTTGACACCTTGCTTGCCTATCACCTTTCTCGCTTAAAACAGTACTTACTTTGACTTTCCTCTCTTCACTCCCCTTCCCAGACCTCAATCCTAGATCTTTAAATCTTTGTAGGGTTCGATGTGCGAAGGGAGAGAATATAAAAACTTGTGAGTATGGGGAAACTTACTGTAGTAGTGCATACATATGATAGGTATGAACACTCGTTTACTCTGCTCACGGTGCAGAACCGACCCTTTTCTCAATTCACGGTATTGAGAATACCAAACACTAGCTTGCAAAACTGATTCAATACCCATTCCGAAACGTCACATGGTTCCATATTCCAACGAATCAAAGACTCCCTTACGCGACCACTCGCACTTTGAACCCAACGTTCACCCAAAACAACATCAGGTTGTAACAATGGTAAGCCATCATCAGCATATGGAGGTAAAGTTGGTTACACAACCCCATGGTCCCCAAGTCGACGCTTCAAGAGAGCAACATGAAAAACAAGATGGATTTTTGCATCAGTAGGCAATTGAAGACAGTAGGCCACATTACCAATAGGTTCAAGAATTTGACAAGGGCCAAAGAACTTGCTAGCCAACTTTTGATATGGACGCTTAAGAACTGTAAGGCCCGGTATCTTCAGCAGTGGCCAGAACCATGCGTGTGAATGGCCCAGCCATTTTAGTGTTTAGTAGGGGTCCCAACGGCGTCGTTTTATGGAGGTGAGTGTGTCTTCTTCACTTCCGTTTCCTTCTCTCCTTTCTTTCCGCATGAGTTGTTGCAATTTCAGTTTCTTCCGTATCTCTCTCTCTCTCTCTCTCTCTCTCTCTCTCTCTCTCTCTCGCACGTCTCTCCACTTCGTTTCTCACCCCTTTCGGTCACTCTCCTTCATAACTGTTTTTCTCTATCGCACTGCTCCAGTTTCTGCAGATTGGGTGTCCCTCTCTCTCATCTTTTCAGTTTTCCATTGGTTCTCTTCTCCTTGTGCAAGATTTCATCGTCAGGTATAACTTATCCTCTTTCCATATTTTTGGTTGTTCTGCAACAAGACTCTATTTTTAGTGCATCCTCTCAGCCGATTCTCTCACTCCTTTTCTTTTACTGCAGTTTCTGTTTTGGTCCTTACCGTGAGTTTTAGTAGCTTTTTGTGAGTTTTTCTGATTGTTATGTGTGGTGAGTACTTCGGGTTGGTGTTTTGTCCTACGTTTGGATTTTTTTTAAGTTACATTGTTTTGGATTTGGGAATGGAAAGAAGAGTGCTTTGTGTAGTGTAAACTGGTTAAATAGGCGAAATCTGCGTAATTGGCTCGAGCAGAGTGTCGAGCGACACTCGAGCGAAGCTCTCTGACTTGCTTCCGCTCGAGCAGAGTGTCGAGCGACACTCGAGCGAAGCTCTCTGACTTGCTTCCGCTCGAGCAGGGTGTCGAGCGAGACTCGAGCGAACCTCTCTGACTTGATCTCGCTCAAGCGGTCTGTCGAGCGAGGCTCGAGCGAAGTTGGCTCGAGCCAACTGTCGAGCCAACTTTCAGACAACACTTTTTCAGCTCCAAACCAGTCTCCACTTATAGCCAACATACTGAGTTTGGTATAGAATATTTTGGGTCGAAGTTTGGGCTGTCCGGATTGTTATTTGGCTAGTTAAGTTTGATTAAAACTCGTTGAATTATGGTCTAGAGTTTGAGTCTTGAATTGTTTAAGAACAATTGGGTGTTTTTGGACTTTAATATTTAGTTTATGTTATTTTTATGAATAGGTGACGAGATTGATAGAGATCATTTTCAAGGCTTAGATAATACGCTGCAGGAGTCAGGTAAGCGGGGTTCCTATGCTGGGTTTTATACAAGTTAATAAGACTGAGGTTGATTTTATGAAAACTTGCATAATTTGTGTTGTGTTGGAACTTGTGAAAACAAAGATCAATCTCGGTCTCTTATCAGCATTATTCATGAAATCTGTGTGAAAAAGGAAAATATATTCTGACATGCATTGTGTAGACATGAGCTAAATTCTGTCATGTGATTTCTGGAATCTGAAAAAGAGCGATATTGAGAATATGAAAAGTTGTGCATTTATTTGTTCTGGCTTTTGTGTTCAGCGTGTGTAAACTGTTCTGATTCTGTTTTGGTACTCTGTATTATTTTGATATAACATCTGAAAACCTTTGGCATGGTGTACTGGTTTTCGTATCTGACTCTGTCTCTGCTTTGCTCTGCTCTGCTCTGTTATGCTCTGCTCTGTTTGGGTTGGTACCAACTTCTCTGTCTCTGAGTGCACCCATTTTGGAAACAAAGTGGTTTTATTGTGGTCTTTCCTGTGTGCACACTCGGGGCTCTGAGAAGAATAAAGGAAAGATTTCACCTCTGTCTCTGCCTGGTTTGGCCACCGGGGTTAGCACAACCCTACCACGGGGGTGAAACATGGTCTCTGCTCTGTTGATGCTCTGTTTTGATTTGATGAGGATATTCAGTTTATGTTATGCCAAAGTACCATAGTTTTTATTTGTTTTAAAACCATCGCTCTGTTATTTTTGAAAATATGTTCTGTTCTGCATGATGACTTTGGAAAATACTTTATTCTGCATACTCTACTTTATAAATGCTCATGTTTGCACGCTAGCATATAATTTCTGCTTACTGAGTTGTTGATAACTCACCCCTTATCATTATAATATTTTTCAGATGATGTGGTAAGTCCAAATGAGGACCTGGATTAGAGTGCTGCTTGTGTTTAAGCTGAGAAGGACTTCTGGTGTTCTTAGTTTTAAAGTCTTTGGGTTTTATGAGTTTAGTAAGATTTATGAATTATTTAGTTGATTTGTTATGACTACCGGATGGTTATGGACCTTTTTGATTGTTATTATTGCATTTAAGATTGTGTGGAGATTGTAATGAGATTATTGAGAAGATTTGAGATTGATTTCATTTATGAAGTTTTGAAGATTTTTCTTTGGATGTGTTGGGAGACATGTTTATGAGTGACAAGTAGTAATTCACCAAGCCACCCGGGTTTGGGGCGTTACATTTGGTATCAAAGACAGGTTTGAATTCTGCATACTATAAACCTTGGAGGTTTAGATTTCTGTGGGTTCATAGGATTGAATATTGTTGAACTGGGAAGTCTTAGAATTCGTAGGCTTTAGGAATAGCTATGGAGTGTGGTATATCACAGGTCTATGAACTAAATACATGTTGATTAAGGTTTAGTCTAGTAACGGAGCCTTCTTAAATTCTCAGAGGGAGCAAGATGTTAAATTTTGGGGAGATTGACTATTACTATCATTGTGCGTTCCTTTTTCGTCTCTGTTATAGATATTCTTATATATTGAATTCTAATATATATACGCTTTGTTTTTACAAATACCACTAATCTTCTATATTCTTTTAAACTTTATTTTCGAAGCGATTATTTAAAATTCTAGTTATATTGTCAGGATGCCACCTCGTCGTAGAGAACGAAGCATGTCGGATCTGAATGCGAATGAGAATGAAAGGGAAGCAAACCCGAGTGCTTCCGAGGTACTGCGAGCGGCTGCACATCAATTAATTGATGACCTTGTGCAGAATCCTGCGGGTCTCCAGCGTAACTTCAATGAAGGGGGTTGTACTGTCGAACAATTCAATCGAATGCACCCTCCTTTGTTTGATGGGAGAGGCGATCCAACTTTGGCAGAGGATTGGATACAGGACATTGAGGAGATTTTTCGAGTCCTAACCTGTACTGAGGAACAAAAAGTGGCGTTCGCCACATTCAAGCTTACTGGGGAAGCAAAGAGGTGGTGGATCTCTGAAAGATCTATTAGGGAAGCAGAGGGTACAGAGATAATCAGTTGGCTGCACTTCAAGCAGATTTTTCTTGTGCGCTTTTTCCCTAGCTCATTCCGTGAGGATAAGGCTATGGAATTTGCCACCCTGGTTCAGGGAACCATGACGGTTCATCAGTATGCTGCCAGATTTACTGAGTTATCCCGCTTTGCTATTTATTTGATTCCGGATGAGGAAAAGAAGGCACGCAAATTCGAGCAAGGACTGAATGAGAAACTGTACGAGCGTGTGGTGGGTTTCCAGATTCGGAACTTCTCCGAATTGGTGAACAAAGCAACAGTTTTTGAAAGAACTCTTCAAAGGAGTGCTGCGTTGCACGAACAGAGGAAAATGACTATTCCCACCGAGTACCATTCTGGCAAGGACCAAGGACCGTGGAAGAGGAGGAGTGAAGGTGGTAGTTCGGGAAAAAGGCCTGTTCAGAGTAATCAACAGCCTTACCAGTGTAGGACATGCAATCAAGTGCACTCCGGAGAGTGCAGGAAAGGGGCGGGATTGTGTTTCCGTTGTGGCAAATCAGGACACTACATCAGAGACTGCCCAACGCAAAATAGTAGCAACCAGAGGTTCATACCGCCACCTCCGAGGAATGAAGTATCAGCTCGGGGCAGCAATCAACGTCCTACTGCGCCTGCTCGAGTCTTTGCATTAACACCTGGAGAGGTTGAGGGCAGGAATGACGTGATCACTGGTATGACTCTTTTGTTTTACTTTAAGGATTTATATTTTCTATTGTTTTCTTTTCTTTGGTTGGTTCTGGTTAAGATTTTGAATATTCTTGGTTCATGGATGAGTTCGAATGTGATCACAGGTACTCTTTCCTTGTTTTCTAATAATGCTTTTGTGTTATTTGACTCGGGAGCGACACATTCTTTTGTTTCCACGACGTACTCTAGATTCTGCACGTTAGATACTGAAAGGTTGAGGAACAAGTTAGTGGTTGCGACCCCAACAGGAACTTCTGTAGTTTGTAGTGAGATTCTACCTGGGTGCCCTCTTTCTATAGAGGGAAGATTGATGCCAGCAGATTTAATAGTCTTCCACATGGTAGGGTTTGATGTTATTTTGGGTATGGATTGGCTGGCTTCCTATCACGCCAGTATTGATTGTGCTAAAAAGGAAGTGGTTTTCAGACCCCCCAATGAAAGTGAATTTCGGTTCATAGGGTCAAAAGTGAGGTTGACTCCACCCATCATTTCTGCCATTCAGGTTGGAAAACTGTTGCGTGATGGTTGTCAGGGATTCCTAGCCTGTGTGGTAGAAACACCAAAGGGGGAAGTGATGTTGGAACAGATACCTGTTGTGAGAGAATATCCAGAGGTTTTCCCCGAAGATTTATCGGGACTTCCACCCGAGCGGGAGGTAGAGTTTGCTATTGAGTTAGTTCCAGGCACGACACCCCTTTCAAAAGCACCTTATCGCATGGCGCCGTCTGAATTAGCGGAACTCAAAGAGCAGTTGCAAGAATTGTTAGACAAGGGTTTCATCAGGCCCAGTGTTTCACCTTGGGGAGCTCCAGTCCTTTTTGTGAAGAAGAAGGATGGATCGATGAGAATGTGTATCGATTATAGGGAACTTAATCGGGTGACCATAAAGAATAAGTACCCGCTACCCCGTATAGAAGATTTGTTTGATCAGCTCCAGGGTGCTCAAGTATTTTTGAAGATTGATCTTCGATCGGGTTACCACCAGTTGAAGATCAGAGCTGAAGACGTGGCTAAGACGGCGTTTAGGACCCGTTATGGCCATTATGAGTTTTTGGTCATGCCTTTTGGCCTGACAAACGCCCCAGCGGTATTCATGGACTTGATGAACAGGGTGTTTCATGAGTTTTTGGATAAGTTTGTGGTTGTCTTTATTGATGATATACTGATATACTCCAAAAGCGAGACCGAGCATGAAGAACATTTGAAGTTGGTACTTGGGACACTTAGAGACAAGCAGCTGTTTGCTAAGTTGAAGAAGTGTGAATTTTGGCTTGATTCAATCACGTTTTTGGGACATGTAGTGTCGAAGGATGGAATTTCAGTAGACCCAGGGAAAGTGGAAGCAGTGGTTAATTGGTCGGCACCGAGGAATGTTCATGAGGTTAGAAGCTTCTTGGGATTGGCGGGGTATTACCATCGTTTCATTGATGGGTTTTCGAAGATAGCAGTTCCTCTCACTGCACTCACCAGAAAAAATAATAAGTTTGAATGGACAGCAAAGTGTGAAGAAAGTTTCCAAGAGTTGAAACAGAGATTAGTGACAGCTCCGGTGTTATCAGTCCCCACAGCTAGAGGCGGATTTGTTGTTTATAGCGATGCTTCTAGGCTTGGTTTGGGGTGTGTACTGATGCAACATGGGAAGGTTATAGCTTACGCCTCACGCCAATTGAAAGTGTATGAGCAGAATTATCCCACTCATGATCTGGAACTCGCGGCAGTTATTTTTGCACTCAAACTTTGGAGACACTACTTGTATGGGGAAAAGTGCGAAATTTATACGGATCACAAGAGTTTGAAGTATTTCTTTACCCAAAAAGAATTAAATATGAGACAAAGGAGGTGGCTTGAGTTGATCAAGGATTATGATTGCACCATTAATTATCACCCTGGCAAAGCTAATGTAGTAGCCGACGCTCTGAGTAGGAAGTCAATCGGACCGACAGTTGCAGCCATTACCACTCAGCATAGGTTGTTGATGGATTTAGAAAGAGCCGGTATTGAAGTCTCGTCTAGTGATACAAATGCTGTCATGGCCAGTTTAATGGTTCAACCTGTTTTGATAGATAGAATCAGAGCTGCTCAGAAAGTGGACTCAGAGTTGGTGAAGCTAATGGAAGGGATCGAAAACGGGGACAAGCCTATTTTTGTGTTTCCAAGGATGGAGTTTTGAGGTTTAGGGGTAGAGTATGCGTACCTGCTGATGAGGAACTAAAAAGGGTAATTCTTGAAGAGGCACACCGTTCTTTGTACACTGTTCACCCAGGGAGTACCAAGATGTATCGGGATTTGAGAGAGTCCTTTTGGTGGAATGGCATGAAAAGAGAAATTGCTAAATTTGTAGAACAATGCCTGACTTGCCAACAAGTGAAGGCGGAACATCAGAGACCTGCAGGATTATTACAGCCACTCCAGATTCCGGAGTGGAAATGGGAACATATCTCCATGGATTTCGTGACAGGTCTACCAAGAACCGTAAGTGGACAAGATGCTATATGGGTAATCGTGGATCGTTTAACGAAAACCGCCCATTTTGTGCCCATTAAAGTTTCTTATAAACTAGAGAAACTAGTTGAACTGTATGTGCGGGAGATAGTGAGGTTGCATGGAGTGCCGGTATCTATTGTGTCGGATAGAGATCCTCGTTTTACCTCTAAGTTCTGGCGAAGCTTACAAGAGGCAATGGGTACTCAGTTAAGTTTCAGTACTGCTTTTCATCCTCAGACAGATGGACAATCCGAAAGAACTATTCAGATTTTAGAAGACATGTTGAGGGCATGCTTGATGGACTTCAAGGGATCTTGGATGCAACATTTACCATTGGTTGAGTTTGCATATAACAATAGCTTCCAGGCTAGCATTGGGATGGCACCTTATGAGGTTTTGTATGGCAGGAGATGTAGGTCTCCTTTGTATTGGGATGAAGTAGGTGAAAGAAAACTTCTAGGGCCAGAGATTATTCAGCAGACCACAGAAAAGATAGATATCATTCGGGCTAGAATGAAAGCAGCTCAAAGCCGACAGAAGAGCTATGCAGATAAGCGCCGCCGTCAGTTAGAATTTGCGATGGGAGATAAGGTATTCTTGAGAATTTCACCAATGAAAGGAGTTATGAGATTCGGAAAGAAAGGTAAGTTGAGCCCTAGATACATTGGACCGTTTGAGATTCTTGAACGGATTGGACCGGTGGCATACAGGGTGGCTCTACCACCGGCGTTCTCGGGAGTGCATAATGTGTTCCATGTGTCCATGTTGAGGAAGTATATCCATGACCCCACTCACATCATAGATCATGAAACCTTGCAGATTCAAGAGGACATGACCTACACCGAGGAACCATTGCGGATTCTGGACAGGAAAGAGCAAGTGTTGCGGAATCGAACTATTTATTTGGTTAAAGTATTGTGGGATAATCATGCTATCAATGAAGCATCTTGGGAATTCGAGCAAGAGATGCGAGTAAAGTATCCGCACTTGTTCGAAGAGAGTTCTTATAACTTGTAGCGAATTCCGAGGACGGAATTCTTGTAAGGGGAGGAGGATGTAAGGCCCGGTATCTTCAGCAGTGGCCCGAACCATGCGTGTGAATGGCCCAGCCATTTTAGTGTTTAGTAGGGGTCCCAACGGCGTCGTTTTATGGAGGTGAGTGTGTCTTCTTCACTTCCGTTTCCTTCTCTCCTTTCTTTCCGCATGAGTTGTTGCAATTTCAGTTTCTTCCGTATCTCTCTCTCTCTCTCTCTCTCTCTCTCTCTCTCTCTCTCGCACGTCTCTCCACTTCGTTTCTCACCCCTTTCGGTCACTCTCCTTCATAACTGTTTTTCTCTATCGCACTGCTCCAGTTTCTGCAGATTGGGTGTCCCTCTCTCTCATCTTTTCAGTTTTCCATTGGTTCTCTTCTCCTTGTGCAAGATTTCATCGTCAGGTATAACTTATCCTCTTTCCATATTTTTGGTTGTTCTGCAACAAGACTCTATTTTTAGTGCATCCTCTCAGCCGATTCTCTCACTCCTTTTCTTTTACTGCAGTTTCTGTTTTGATCCTTACCGTGAGTTTTAGTAGCTTTTTGTGAGTTTTTCTGATTGTTATGTGTGGTGAGTACTTCGGGTTGGTGTTTTGTCCTACGTTTGGATTTTTTTTAAGTTACATTGTTTTGGATTTGGGAATGGAAAGAAGAGTGCTTTGTGTAGTGTAAACTGGTTAAATAGGCGAAATCTGCGTAATTGGCTCGAGCAGAGAGTCGAGTGACACTCGAGCGAAGCTCTCTGACTTGCTTCCGCTCGAGCAGAGTGTCGAGCGACACTCGAGCGAAGCTCTTTGACTTGCTTCCGCTCGAGCAGGGTGTCGAGCGAGACTCGAGCGAACCTCTCTGACTTGATCTCGCTCGAGCGGTCTGTCGAGCGAGGATCGAGCGAAGTTGGCTCGAGCCAACTGTCGAGCCAACTTTCAGACAACACTTTTTCAGCTCCAAACCAATCTCCACTTATAGCCAACATACTGAGTTTGGTATAGAATATTTTGGGTCGAAGTTTGGGCTGTCCGGATTGTTATTTGGCTAGTTAAGTTTGATTAAAACTCGTTGAATTATGGTCTAGAGTTTGAGTATTGAATTGTTTAAGAACAATTGGGTGTTTTTGGACTTTAATATTTAGTTTATGTTATTTTTATGAATAGGTGACGAGATTGATAGAGATCATTTTCAAGGCTTAGATAATACGCTGCAGGAGTCAGGTAAGCGGGGTTCCTATGCTGGGTTTTATACAAGTTAATAAGACTGAGGTTGATTTTATGAAAACTTGCATAATTTGTGTTGTGTTGGAACTTGTGAAAACAAAGATCAATCTCGGTCTCTTATCAGCATTATTCATGAAATCTGTGTGAAAAATGAAAATATATTCTGACATGCATTGTGTAGACATGAGCTAAATTCTGTCATGTGATTTCTGGAATCTGAAAAAGAGCGATATTGAGAATATGAAAAGTTGTGCATTTATTTGTTCTGGCTTTTGTGTTCAGCGTGTGTAAACTGTTCTGATTCTGTTTTGGTACTCTGTATTATTTTGATATAACATCTGAAAACCTTTGGCATGGTGTACTGGTTTTCGTATCTGACTCTGTCTCTGCTTTGCTCTGCTCTGCTCTGTTATGCTCTGCTCTATTTGGGTTGGTACCAACTTCTCTGTCTCTGAGTGCACCCATTTTGGAAACAAAGTGGTTTTATTGTGGTCTTTCCTGTGTGCACACTCGGGGCTCCGAGAAAAATAAAGGAAAGATTTCACCTCTGTCTCTGCCTGGTTTGGCCACCGGGGTTAGCACAACCCTACCACGGGGGTGAAACATGGTCTCTGCTCTGTTGATGCTCTGTTTTGATTTGATGAGGATATTCAGTTTATGTTATGCCAAAGTACCATAGTTTTTATTTGTTTTAAAACCATCGCTCTGTTATTTTTGAAAATATGTTCTGTTCTGCATGATGACTCTGGAAAATACTTTATTCTGCATACTCTACTTTATAAATGCTCATGTTTGCACGCTAGCATATGATTTCTGCTTACTGAGTTGTTGATAACTCACCCCTTATCATTATAATATTTTTCAGATGATGTGGTAAGTCCAAATGAGGACCTGGATTAGAGTGCTGCTTGTGTTTAAGCTGAGAAGGACTTCTGGTGTTCTTAGTTTTAAAGTCTTTGGGTTTTATGAGTTTAGTAAGATTTATGAATTATTTAGTTGATTTGTTATGACTACCGGAAGGTTATGGACCTTTTTGATTGTTATTATTGCATTTAAGATTGTGTGGAGATTGTAATGAGATTATTGAGAAGATTTGAGATTGATTTCATTTATGAAGTTTTGAAGATTTTTCTTTGGATGTGTTGGGAGACATGTTTATGAGTGACAAGTAGTAATTCACCAAGCCACCCGGGTTTGGGGCGTTACAAGAACAGAGTGCTGGCGATACGGCTGTAATTTTAAATAAACCCAGTCTCCTATAAAAAAAACTTCTTCACGTCAACCTTTATCAGCCTGTTGCTTCACCGATTGCGAGTAATTTCCAAGTTAACTTTGAGTTGGAGAAAAATACCATCTCGAGAAAGCAGAGTGCTATCAACCTTAGCTACGACAGTAGATCCAATAACATATGAATTCAAGATGGGTGGTGGGCGACCATATAATGCTTCAAAGGGTGTCATAAGGATTAAACTGCGAAAGGAAGTACTATACGAGAATTCAGCCCAAGCAAGATAAGCTTCCCAACATTTTGGTGTTGCATGGACAAAGCAACGAAGATACTGTTCCAAGCACCGATTAACAACTTCGGTCTGACCGTCGATCTCAGGATGATAAGCCGAGCTAGTGCGCAATGTTGTACCCTGCAATCGGAAGAGTTCTCGCCAAAAATGACTCATGAAAATCCGATCACACTCACAGACTATGGATGTAGGAATACCGTGGAGTTTAATGATATTTCTAACAAAAATATCAGCAACATCCATGGTGCTATAAGGATGGGCAAGAGCAACAAAATGGGCATACTTTGTGAGGCAGTCAACGACTACAAAAATAGTATCCTTACCAGCTGACTTGGGAAGACCAGGTATAAAATCCATGGACACATTAGTCCATACACCCGAAGCAAGACCCAATGGTTCGAGGAGGCCAGCAGGGGAGCGGGTATCATATTTATTATGAAGAATCACACTGCTGGACATGTAATCGAACGTCTTGTTTCATGCCACGCCAATTAAAAAGAAGAGACAAACGTTTATAGGTACGAAGAAGGCCAGCATGCCCGCCCACTTGGCTGTCATGAAACTCATGGAGAAGAGACTTCTTGAGACTTGGAGAGTCAAGTACTAAGATTCGACCTGCACGCATAATACACCCATCCTTCAACACATGGTCCCCTATAGATAGTGGATCAACTTTCAACTGCTGCATAATGGGACCCAAAATTGAATCACGTTCGGTGGCAGCCCTTACTTCACGCCAAACTTCCCAAATAGGACCCAAGATAGTAGTTAATTCAGAATCCCACCCACTACGAGATAATGCATCTGCCGCATTATTTTCTCTTCCCGGTTATTAAATAATCTCATAATCAAATCCTAAAAGTTTAGCAATCCATTTTTGTTGCTCAGGAGTAGTGATGCGTTGCTCAAGTAGATAACGTAAACTCCGTTGATCAGTGCAAATTTTAAACTTCCTTCCCAACAAGTATGGTCTCCATAACTTAACTGCCTCCAAAATAGCTAGCATTTCTTTTTCATATATACACCATGCATTTTTTGCAGGACCAATTGCCTTGCTAAGAAAAGCAATCGGTTTCCCCTTCTGAGAGAGTACCGCGCCTACACCCATTCCAGAAGCATCTGTTTCAATTAGAAATTCTTCCAAAAAATTAGGGAGTGCCAAAACTGGTGTAGAAGTCACAGCACTTTTCAAATTGTTGAAAGTAACTTCGGCTTCATCAGTCCATGTGAACTGCCCCTTTTTAAGCAATTGAGTTAATGGTCGAGCAATAAGACCATAATGGCGCACAAACTTGCGATAATATCCAGTGAGGTCGAGAAAACCCCGTAGTGCAGTAACTGTTTTTGGTCGTGGCCAATGAGTCATAACTTCAATTTTTCGTTGATCAACTCTCACCGCCTTCGTGGTAATAATATGTACAAGGTACTCGACTTCAGTTTGGCCAAAAATACATTTTGAAGGCTTTATGTAAAAAGAATGTGCAACTAGTATATCCAACGTAATCCAAAGATGTACAAGGTGGTCCACCCCAGATTTACTATAAATTAAAATATCATAAAAAAAAATGAGAATAAAGCGACGTAAATGCACCTTAAAAATTGAATTCATAACAACTTAGAAGGTCGAAGGCGCATTTCATCCGAAAGGCATTACCAAATATTTGAAATGGCCATGATGAGTCCGGAACGCCGTTTTGTGAACATCGTCGAGATGAACACAAATTTGGTGGTAGCCCACTCGTAAGTCAAGTTTGGAAAAGTAAGCCGCACCAAACAATTCATCCAACATATCCTCAATGGCCAGGATAGGAAAATGATCCTTGATAGTCGCCTCATTGAGAGCATGATAATTTGTACAAAATCGCCATGTACCATCCTTTTTTTTACTAACAAAACTGGTGAAGAAAAAGGGCTCGTACTCGGACGAATCAACCCGATTGTTACCATTTCCTCAACTTGTCATTCGATCTCATTTTTTTGGAAGTGGGCGTATCGATAAGGGGCCACATTTATAGGAGTAAAGTCATCCTTCAACAAAATACGATGATCATACTCGCGCACGGGGGGCAAGGTTTTTAGAGTCGCCAAAACTTGGGAATACTCTGTTAACAATTGCTTAATTTCATCAGCAACAACTGGTGTACTAGAGTGTTGAAATTCATATTCATCCTCAATAGCCGTAAAACAAAACATCTCGACACCCTGTTTCCATTCTTGAAATAAAAAATTGGCATCAACCACCGTAGAAGGCCCAACTGATTCGGCCTTAATGAGATATTGCTGATTGTCCACGACAAATTGCATAGACCGGTGTGCATAATTATGCCCCACATATCCCAGCTCTTCAAGCCACTGATAACCCAAGACGAGATCCAAACCCCGGATAGGAAGTCCAAATAAAGTAGTTTCAAAATTGAATCCTTGGATTGAAATGGGGACCTTATCATATCTCGCATGACACTCTAATTTTTCGCCACTAGCAATATGAACACAAAATGGAGTAATAGGACTAACCGCCAGATTTAATCGATTGACCACCGATTGGTTGATAAAATTATGGCTTGAGCCACTATCGATCAATGCATTAAGTTCTTGGTGATGGATCACTGCTCGAACCCGCATGGTACGATTACCCAAACTTCCCGACAGAGCATGCAAAGAAATAAGAGGATCGTTTGGAGAGTGAATAACTTCCAAGTCTTCTTCCTTTGCAGCGTCTAGTGCCATCGGAACTTCGGCCTCAATCAAACATGTCTGAGCTTGACACTTATGACCAGGGGTGAATTTTTCATCACAATTAAAACAAAGATTTTTCTCACGCTTCAATCGCATCTCCTCAAATGATAATTGCTTCACTGTCGAAGCTGGTAAAGGCTTTATATGAACTAGCTCAGAATTGGGAGTAGTTAAAGTTGTACACTGTAGTACGATTGGTGGAACGGAAATTTCCCACAGCTCTTTTAGTTCGTTGCAACTTCTCATCTTGACATTTGGCCAAATCAATGACTCTTTGTAAACTCTTTGGTCAAAACATGCACACCTCCACTGCAATTTCATCCTTCAACCCCCCCATAAAAGCACCAAGAAGGGCTTTCTTTGGCCACCCCATCACCCGGTTAGCCAACTTTTCAAACTCCTGCAAATAAGCCTGAAAAGAACCAGTTTGTGAAATCTTACTAAGTGCTTCGTCATAATCTTCAAAATCTGTTGGTCCAATACGACGAAGGATTCCTTTTTCAAACTGATGCCATGAGATGGTCTTCCCATGGTGGGAGCGGTTGTACCATTGCCACCATTGATTTGCCTCACCTTCTAAGTGAAAGGAAGCTAATACCACCTTCATCTTACCTTGAATCTCCTGAGTAGAAAAATACTGCTTCGCGCGATCGAGCCAAACAGTGGGGTCTTCACCTGCAAATCGTGGAAAGTCAAGTTTCACCCGAGAATGCAATCGTAAAGTAGGATTCTTCTCTTTCTCCTTGGTGTTATCACCCTCTGAACCTATATCCGACGCTTGAGAGGAAAAAGACATTTCACTCTCACCCTCAACAGAATCAATGGGCTCGGAATCCTCTGAACTCGAGGACGACAATCGCGACTTTTTAGGAGACTTACGGGGAGATCCCTTACGATGAAGACGTTCATCCCTACTCGATGAACAAGTGTTGGATTTAGCCAACTCTTGAAGAATGGACTGATTAGTGACACTCATTTCTTGCATAGTACGACGTAAATCAGAAACAGCTCCTTCAAGTTGCTCCGAACAAGCCTTGTTGGTTTTTGCTGGATCAACCATTGACAGTGGAAAGGAATGAATCGTAGTGCTATGATACCAATTGATAGGTATGAACACTCGTTTACACTACTCACGGTGCAAAACCGACCCTTTTCTCAATTCACGGTGTTGAGAATACCAAACACTAGCTTGCAAAACTAATTCAATACCCATTCCAAAACGTCACATGGTTCCATATAGGCAACCATTTACAACCTCAAAAACAAGTCCCATAATAATGAAAAGCATTAACCAATAGAATCAAACACCAAAACAAGGAAAATTCTAATAATAACTAATAAAGCAGTAAATGATAATAAAGATCAAGTCCCACGCATCAAACAACGTAGTCTGCCAACTTGACATTTGGTTTGCTGGTTCTTGTGCTTCTTCCACGTGATATCGTGGACCCTTCAATATTCGTATCAACATATGTGGGTAACGATGTGACAACTTTCCTTCCTTTGTTCTCTTTTATTCTGGTGATTGAGCGATGTTCGAAAATACCTATGGCATGGTTACAAGGTGGCTCAGTACAGTAGGGTAGCGTTACGATACCCCTTATCTTCCTCTCTTTTCAGTTAACAAATAAAGCATATACGACATGATCTGTGTGTTCGGTAAGTGTAACATGGGGTACCATGATGTGAAGCACTTACCGGTGATCCTTAAGCGGCACATGAATGAGGCTTAGGTGCACTTGAACGTGGTAACTTTGTAGTGAAAACCAGCCCATGGTGAATGTTGCAATGTTGCTCTTCTCGTGGGGTTGATTCAGTCTTGTAATTCATGGTTGACATAATGATTCTTAGCAAGCACAACGGCAAGAGGGGAGGAAGAAGAAGATGTGTCGATTAGGTATAGTGATTTTTCGTGTCAAATGAATTGAGCGATTCTCCGTCAATTTTGGTGAATGAGTTCACGCATTGGCCTGGTAGAGAGATTCCCTGTGTCGAATGGGTGGAGTGATTCCCTGTTGGTACTTATATGATAAGATCTTGTGATTTTACGAGTTTTTACAATAGGGTGATTCCTTATTATGATAATGAATATGCATATAGATGATCTCATCAAAGGGTGATTCTTCACCATGCTTATATACTTGTGATTTGATCAGAGGATGATTCCTCACCTAGACTAAGAATACATGAGTTTTGCTCAGAGGGTGATATCTAGCCATGCATGACTATATGTGTTCTCAGCTTTATTTACATGAAGTAGTACAGGCATACTCATTGTCATTGTCTCTCATTGTTAGTACTGTCATGGGTTTTAACTTATTGGGATTTGTTAGAAATCTCATAATGGTGGTCCCACTTGCGGTTTTGTTCATTAGAGCTGTAAATCTCTATGCAGATCTTTTAGCCCAAGAGGATTATCCTTAGGACAATAGACCAACCCAATCCGAGAAGTAACTACGGAGGACTTTCTCCGACTAGTGATTATTTGTATTATAAGATGTTTATTTTAGTTAGGCAATAAACTCTTTGCGGTTCATTGTGTTTTTATATAAGTGATGGATTGATAACATTGTAAAATATTGTTTAGTATGAAGTGATATTGACTTGTGGATATTACTATTAATGAAGGGTTATATTTGTATACCTATCTAGTACATCTTTCATTAATCTTTGACTAACCCCCTTACATATTTCACTGCGATTTGTTACAACTACCGTGTGTTCACCATATGGTCACGTACTTTCCCTAGGAACGATTCGGGTATTGTTGACCGGCTAGTATCCCTAGCACCACGATCCCTCATCGGGTACATTATCAAGGGCTGAGGGTGCCACAGTTGAGTGATATACTTGTGCTTGTGTCATGCCTCCAACCCCTACTTGGGATTTGGCGGTATATTGGAACATGCAACACCGGGTTACATACCCCTATTCAAGACAATTAATATGCAATTACCTAGGACTGTGCAAACCTTCGATAATTCTGACTCCGTCCGACCTCCGCTTCTATTCCGACTCCGATAGAGTCGAAGTTGTCGGAATGCGAAGTGACTCTAAGAATGACTATAGGAGTCAGAGCTTCACGGAGCTCCAAACTCTGACTTTTTAAAAAAAAAAAAAAACAGATGTAAAAAGACGTTATTTTACATCTGGATTAAAAAAAAAAACTAAACAACGCCATTGCACTTAATGTGGAATGGCGTCGTTTCTTCACTTGGGTGTCCAAAATGTAGGACCCCCCTTCTTCCTTCTTCCCCAACTCCCCACTCTCTTTCCCTTCTGAATCTCCCTCTCTGAGCCTTTGTTCCCTCTCTGAGCCTCCGTTCCCGTTCACTTCTCAAGCCAACCTCCGTTCCCGTTTGTCGTCATCTTCGTTGTTCAGCTTTTGTGCATCCATTAACTCGTAAATGTACATTGTAGTCCGACTCCGAGCCCGAAATTCAAAATTTATGGCTCGTAATTTGCTTTGTTTTTGGGCTTTGGGGTGGTGGTGTTGTTGCTCTGAAGTTTGATATGGAATATAATCCAAGAATTTTGGTTATGAAATGTCTAGCTTTAATTTACTTTTGACGTTTTTTCTGTTGTTCAAGAGAATAGTTTTTGTTTATGCTCGATTTGGTTGCTGAGAAATAATTATTGGAAATATTGAGTAGTTATTTCTAGTTATTGAACTAAGTGGCCTTCCTGCAATCGTAGAACTTGGGTCTAGTGAAATTGCTTTTTTTTAAGAACCCTGTCCTATGTGTGTAACGCCCCAATAGAAGGCCCAAACCACATGGCCTATACTCCAAAAGGACTAGTCAATGATACAATTGGAGCCCCATTGGAACCTTATAAAGAGCAACAGCTTCTCATTCCCAAGCAATGTGGGATCCCATACACCACCTACCCTTATCCATATCATATGGGGTATCACAATCTACCCCCGTTAAATTCTCAACGTCCTCGTCGGGCCTGTTCATTATAGGTGGCACGGCTCAAGTCCCACATTTCTGGTTGGGACTAGGCTCTGATATCATTTGTAACACCCCAATAGAAGAACCAAACCACATGGCCTATACTCCAAATGGACTAGTCAATGATACAATTGGAGCCCCATTGGAACCTTATAAAGAGCAAGAACTTCTCCTTCCCAAGCAATGTGAGATCCCATACACCACCTACCCTTATCCATATCATATGGAGTATCACAATGTGTGTTTGTATGTATGCAAATTTCACCAGTTCGACATATTAGAAATCCAAGACATGATTCCCAGTTTAGGTTATATGAATCCAACACATTCTTTGCATGCTTGTGCCCCAAAAAGGACAGAAGGGAGAAAAATAAAAGACAATGAGGGTAATAACTATTTCTAGCTTTCACTGAGATGCGAGTAAAGACAAACTTCTGTCAAAATGAATATTCTATACCTGATATCAGAGATGGAGAGATATGTACGATACGCAAATGAGAAACTGAAAGGCTTGCAATTGATGTTTGTGATGCGTGATATCATTGTTAGATACCCATCTTCTGCCAAAGAGACTCCAAGACGGAACTTGAAACTGAAAAGACATCAAATCATTATCTTACTAGGAAAAGGGTAAATCTTCAAGCTCATAAAGAATGCTATGGTGGAACATTGGTCATAGCATGCACTTAATTCTGTAAAGTTGTTGGCCACTACTTCATTATGTGGATGAGTAACTTGGAGTGTTCTAACTTAATCAGACTCATGTGGATAATCCTTTCCTTTTGTTCTTACTTAACTACATTTAGTTCATATGAACTAATATGATGATCACTTTTTTTCTCTTCCCAAACTCAAAGAATCAAATTGTGATGCTATGGTCACTGATTCACTCAAAACTCGGGAAGGATGATAAGCTACTCAAGCTCATACCTATGGGGCCAGGTCTTTAGATCTTCTTCAGATGGTTTAAGTAGCAGGTCAGTGTAGGGTTTTCCATTTGAATCATTGGGATGCAGGGGTGGAGGATTTTCACCAAAGACCCAAATCTTGTTCCTAGCAAACCCATGTTGTTCCAGTAGTCCACGGCTTCCAACCTTACATAAATATTTAAGCAAACCTTGCTAGTTAAATTAAACAAGATTGATACATGATATGATAATACTAAAGCACAAAGGTACCTGTGGGAAACAAATTGTATTCCTCCTCGCACTGCTTGTGGTGGTTTAAAGATTACCTATAGTAGTAGATAAATAGAAAACACAAAATGGCTGGGACATGGGGGGGATCATGAGTTTTTGTAAATGGCATAACATTATAAGAATCTCAACAATTTGCTACAAAAATATCTGAAAAAATTTCTCACTAAGTTGAAAGTAGGTAGAGTAATATGAGAACATAATCTAGATCAAAGTTTCTTCCATCTTTCTGCAGAAATCCTCAAGTCTTGGACATTTGTTCATGATAAAAGGGAAACTGAAAAAACTTTCCAATTAGTGCATGGTTATTCATGATATTTATTATTTAGCTGTTGAAGAGTATTTTGAGACTACATGGATGTTTGTCATGATTGTTGTAATTGATCAGGAAGCCAAGAACACAACTTCTGGCTATCAGTAATCCAAAAAAAAAAAAAAATTTGATGTAATGGTTGAGATATGAAATACAACAGGGTAAGAAGAAGCCACGCATATAAAAATTACCTTACTACTAGTAAACAATAAATCTTCATCATGGTCAGTCCTCCCTGAAAGAATCTGCCCTCCATGCAAACTAACCTGGATGTGTTATCTACTCTTGCTTTCACAGCATTTTATTGTAAATGTTGGGTTGCTTGATTTTTGAGTTTTTCTTTTTTCTGGAAATCATGCACTTTCAGTTTGGGTGGCAGCCCATGTATGTTTCTTTAGTCTTAGCTTCCAGAATTTTTCTCCATCTTAAATGAGTTGATGCCTTATAATATAGCCTAGTTATTTTTTAAATTAATTTTTGGCTTCTAATTTATTTTTTCAACTTCTTTGATTGTGATATGGATGCTACACCTAGTGGAGACGATCGCCCACATGTGGATGCCAGTGCTACTGCTAGCTCCTGCACCGGTGGGTACTTCCACCCTTAGAGCCACATCTAGAACAGCTACTTCTTGTGCGAGTAGTTGACTCCCAGTAGATATAGAAGATGAGGATATGTTCAATGAAGAGGAAGAGATGTCCATTGAGCACAATTGACCACCACGACCTTCTAAAAAAAGGTTATGGACATGGGAATATTTCACCAAAATTCCTAGTGATCGTGCGAACCCGCAAGCAAGATACCACCACTATGGGCAACTTTGTGGTTGCCATTCGAAAAAGTAAGGCACCAGTGTATTAATAACACATCTTAATGGTTGCCAGCGGTATAGGATCGCAAAGGGATTGGCGGCCACTGATCAGACCAAGCTCAGTTACGAAACTTCTACGGCCACTGATGGTACACAGGTTAAGAAATTGGTCTTCCCTCAATACAGTGAGATAATATTGAGGGAAATGCTTGTAGAGATGATAATAGAGGCTTTCGAAAGTTTGTACAAACTATTGAGCCACGATTTGCCATTCCATCACAGTATACGGTGATGTGAGATTGTATGAAGAGGCATGCAAAGGAGAAGATGGAGATGAAGAAGATGTTTATTACCACTGGCCAGAGAGTGTCATTTACGACTGACACATGGACGTCCATACATAACGTTTGCTAGATGTGTATCACATCACACTACATTGGCAATGAGTGGAATTTGCATAAACGAATTATTGGCTTCAAAGCAATTGTTGATCATAAGGGTGCATCCATTGGGGCGAAGATGGATGATTATATAAAGTATTGGAGAATTCAGAAAGTGTTGTGTATTACAGTTGATAATGCCAGTGCCAATGACACTGCAATTGATTGGTTCAAGCGGAATACAACGATGAAAGATGATGTCATTCGTCAGCACGAGTTTATTCATGTTTGATGTTGTGCTCATATCATTAACCTCATAGTTGTTGATGGGTTAAAAGTGGTTGATGATTCCATTAGTAGAGTACGCAGAATTGTGTGATATGTGAGGGCTTCCCCCCAAAGGCTTGCCAAGTTTAAGGCAATAGCAGAACAACTTCAGATTGGATGTTCTAGTATGTGGTGCTTGGACATTCCGACTAGATGGACATGATGTTGGATGTGGCACATAAGTTCCAAAGAGCATTCGAGCTAATGGAGGTTGAGGATGGGGGCCTGAGGTATGCTTTGTTGGAGCCAGCAGGACATGTAATGCCCGTCCTTATGGTGGGACTTTTTATAAATATTTTTAGAAAGGACGACGAGAATTATCGTCTGATTTAAAACTTTTCACTTGCATACCCAGGGTGCAAGACTCCATGTTTATAAATTAAAATATGCTTTGACAATAAAAGATGTTTATAGCGAAAAACATAAATCTTCAAATAAAAAGGCCTCTCATACGTTTAAAATTCCTGCCTAGACTTCCGTGCTCTTCCCCATGGGCCCTGTCCGTCCTGATCATGCAGTTCCTGTGAGGGGGAGGGACATGCATAAAAACTAAAATGAGTCGAAGACTCGTAAGCATTACTTCATACAGTTAAAATATAACAATATTGGTTTTCATTCATGCATTCATCATTCGTACATACTATTACGTGCATGCATATGTGTCATACGTGCGTTCATTTGAAAACGTCACTAGACGGGGTTTTGCTTTAATGGTCTTTCTTTTCGTGAAATGTGTCTCCCGTTAGTACATTCATTTCTTCAAGAGCCACTATACGGGGTTTTACTTTTAAAAGGCTTTCTTGTCATCAAACATTTCTCCCGTCAGTGCCTTCATTTCTGAAAGAGTTCGTGCTTTCATGTGTTCGTACATGCATGCATACATCCATTCGTTCTTATCACTTTCATAGGCCAGTACACACTGTTACGCCTAGTGTGTTGGGGTTAGGGGTCTTCCTTTGGACTCGGATTCTGCCCGTGGCCACGGGTTGGGAATCCCTTTCATAGGTGGCAGCACTGGGTGCACTTCCAGTACTACTTACCCGACATTGCAATCTGCCCATTGATTGGTACTCTTTTCATTCATTCATGTGGCTGTTACGTATCTTCATACATTTCATGCTTTCATTTCTTTCTTTCTTGCTTTTCATTCGTTCGTTCATGTCAGCTCGAAAGAGCTGGAGCTTTCATTCAGTTCATTCTTTCCTTTAACAGTCCTTTCATGAGAAAACATTTCTTTTCATGGGAAAACATCGTTTGGGGCGTAAGCCCGATTTCCTTTTTCGGTTCATTTTAGTCCTATCCTTTCTTTAACAGTTCATCGTGGAAAACTTCATTTAAGAACATACATGGGCTTGAACGTCAACTTTCATGGCATCCATAAGCGTCACCTTGAACGTCGTCAATTATGGCATCCACGAGCGTCACCTCGTGGCGCACATGAAAGCGTCGGTTCGTAGGATCCACAAAGGCATCCGTTGTCATGCCTTTCATGCATTTTTATCAGTTTATGGATTTTCTTAGAAAATACATACAATAGATACAACGTATAGTCATCCATTCACATGCATACAATTAATACTTTGGTTGCGTAAAAAGGGGCTGCCAAGGAGGGGCCGTACATACTTATATATTTGAACACTTAGCATTTTCTTCCTTAAAGCGTCTTTCATTTCTTTTCGTAAGCATCTTAAAGGAAAAGCGTTTCTTGTATCTTGGAAAAAAACTCTAGAAGAGTATGAACGTAACACTTACCTGGACTCCATGCTATTTGCATGTCATGCAGTCCATTCATGTGCTTGTCTGATGGCAACCTACATGCATACACATACCTTAACGTCATTCTTTATCTAGTACATGAGCAACTTAAACTTAGAAAGTACATGCTACACTTCACTTGGAACACTCTCCTTCTATCCTATGTTCTTACGTGTTCCTTACTAAGTTAAAACCTTCGGGGACCCATTACGGTCACCTCATCTTCCAACTCATGTCTTGCCTCGAGTGCTCATCCACTAAAGTGAACTCATAATTCACCTTAGGATTAAGACACTAAGGTCTCTGTCTCATTCTACTCATTAACCTCATTCCGACGCATGACTTAAACCAACTAAGTCACACATCCCATCCTTAGACAGTATACTCGTCACTTTCTTCATGCATCTTAGCCCATAATAATCCTCATTCCCATCCAGACAAGC
Source organism: Juglans mandshurica (assembly GCA_022457165.1). Taxonomy (NCBI): domain Eukaryota; kingdom Viridiplantae; phylum Streptophyta; class Magnoliopsida; order Fagales; family Juglandaceae; genus Juglans; species Juglans mandshurica. The sequence goes on along the minus strand of CM039629.1, from coordinate 10,356,522 downwards.
CACACGGCTCTAAGCCAACTTTGAGGCTTAAGCGCCGTGTAACTGTGCTAATGACAGATTACCCATTACATATGGTGAATCCGTTCGGCCTATGTGTCTAACCAGATTACACATGTACCTTACCCCTTTATCACCTAAGATCAACATATATAACACGTTGGTCACCTGCTTGGAGGGACAAGAGCCATACTGCGATACCAACCTTCTCTTAACCCGACTAGCATAGCTCTTCATGCTATCCGTCCCTTTGACAGTTCATCCCAACACTTAACACAACAAGACTCCAATCATAACCATGTCTTATGCCACGTCATACAGCTTGAGACTATTCCCAAGCTACACCGTGACCTTGTCGCGTTACCCAACATTTGGGTACATAAATTCCTAACTCATCATGAGTGCGATTCCTTACGTACTCCCGACACATTGTGACATCTTGTCACGTTCCCATTACGCCATTCATACCCTATCACTTCACCACATGGCAAGCACGACTGTCAGTAACCATGTCACGAGGTGTCGTTGCCCAATCATGCTTCCGCTACGTACTCTTACACTTATTCCGCTACTTCATCCATATTCCCAGTCGTAAGTCCCACATGGTGACACTTGTCACCGTAGACTACAGACTACACCATAATTACTCTGGGACACCGTTCCACAGTTCCTGATACTACTCAACACGTTCCATGCCCATCAATCACACAACCATCCTTATCACTGCGACACGCCACATGGCATATCGCTGCACCTCATAGAGTACATCCCAAGAGTACTCTCTTCTCACATGCTACGACACATCATCACTATGGCGTACCCGCCATATAGTACATCACTTCACCACACAGAGTACACTCATCGTGTACTCGCCCATTCCAGATACACATCACCATTATGGCATACAACCATATGGTACATTGCTCCTCTACTTGGAGTACACTTCTCGTGTACTCCCTTCACATACGCTATGCCACATCACCATTATGGCGTACGCGCCATATGGTGCATCGCCCCATCACATGGAGTATACTCCACATATACTCCATTCACAGACGCTACGCCACATCATCACTATGGCATACTTGCCATATGATGCGTTACTCCACTACATGGGATACACTCCGCGTATACTCCATGCACGTTACGCCACATCACCACTATGGCATACCTGCTGTATGGTGTGTCACTCCATCACATGGAATACACTTCGCGTATACTCCATGCACGTTACACCACATCACCACTACGGCATACCGCCGTATGGTGCGTCACTCCATTGCATGGAGTACACTTCGCGTGTACTCCCTCCATACACGCTACGACACATTACCATTATGGCATACCCGCCATATGGTATATCACTCCATCATACGGAGTACATTCCACATGTACTCCCTTCAAACACATCACGCCACATCACCATTATGGCATATCCGCCATGTGGTGCATCACTCCGCCACATGAAGTACATTCCATATGTACTCCTTTCGCATGCACTACACCACAGAGTACACTCTCCGTGTACTCATCCCGTTCCACTATATGCCAGGAGAGTATATTTCACATATACTCTCCTTATCTCACACTACGCCACACACAAAGTACACCCAGCGTGTACTATTCCCACTCTATCTGCCACGTCACCAATACAACACATACTCCACAACCATACTACACGGCACAGTCCACAACACTTCACAGCACACTACACGGCGCAATACACCTCTATACAACACATACAAGTCTAACACTTCATTACACAGAATGCCCAACACTTCGTTACATAGCACCACATCAAAATACTACAACTCCATAAATATCAACAGCACAGTCCACAACCTAGTCAACTAATCAATATCTAACATAATTAACGAGGGATAGAGGGTTATACCATCGACGGGATAACCCATGCATTGCTCGTTGATCGTCACAGCTGATGATGTTGGAAGTGTCGTACGTGGTGGCTGACCCACGTACCTTAACTGTTTAGGCGTTTGGATAGCTAGGTGTGGTCTTGGAAGGACTCGTGAAGCCCTTGTGATGATGGCAAGAAGCGTAACACGGCGGATCTAGCCGTGTACAGTGGCGGCCAGCCACGCGCAATGGCCGTCCACCACGTGCAGTGACTACCCACAACTCAAAGTGGTGGTTTGGACCTAGGGTTGGGCTGAGGGGTTGCTGGTGGAGCTCCTGGTGGCACTGGGGTGGTGCCATAGTGGCTCACGGCGGCGGATCTGGCCGCACGGTGGAGGAGAAGCCGTGGGAGAGTGAGAGAGAGTGAGCTTGCGTGGGTGGCAGATCAGGGGCAGTGGGAGGTTGGCTTGGCTTGGTGGCGGCCTGAGGAGGCTGGAGGTGGTGGTTACCAGCTGTGGGTGGCGGTGCACGGTGGTGGAGGGTGTGCAACCCCTGCGTGAGAGAGGGGGAAACCGTGAGATGGAGGAGGGGGCTTCAGGCCATGGGTCACGTGGAGGAGGAAGGGGGAAGGAAGGGGAGGTCCATGGCGGTGCTTGGTGGCCGTGGGTGCCGTGCACGGCGGCGCTAGAGGCAGCGCACGGTGAAGCCGTGCTTGGGTCTCCTCTTGCATGCTACGGGGAAGGTGGCTGCATGGGAGGTGCTGGTTTTGCTGGAGGGTGGTGGCCGGTGGCAGAGGAAGCTGCTGTGGGAGTGGTGGCGCCGGAGGATGGCGCACGGCGCACGGCGGCGCTACGTGCACTAAGCCTGTTTGGGCTGTGCATGACCAGTGGAGAGAGAGGAGGAGCGTGAGAGACAAAGGCTGGGCTAGGGAGGCTCGCCAGCATGAGGTGGAGCTGGTGGTGCCGGTGGTGAGGCCTGGCGACTCGCGGCGGCGTCGGGCTGAGGCGTGGAAGAATCGGGCTTGGGAGAAGCCGCGTACTGTGTACGCTGGGGAGAGGGAGGAGAGAGAGAGAGAGCTGAGGGAGAAGTGAGGGGGTCTGGGTATTTAACCCAGTCCCTTCCTCTGGGGATCCACGTAATGATCTAACGATGGATCTCAAACATTGATTTAAAATGCATTAACTAATAACTTAATTAAAAGCGCTTAGAGGAATTAAGGTAGAATATTATTTTAAACTAACTTTAGTTTATAAAATAATATTCTTCATCATTAATAAAATGATGAAGTCTTATTTAACATATTAAAGAGAATAAAACCAGTTAATTAATAAAAGCTCTCAACATAATTTAAATCCCATAATATTTTAAATAGTTGAAATCATTTTAATAATGATATTAAAATGATTTCTGGCAATTATAATATTTTTGGAGCTCTTCAAGAATATTATAATTGTCGTATTTAAAATCAAACTTAGTTCAACAACACTGGAAATACTTTTTATAAATATTTCCAGTATATTTAAAACACTGGGCGTATCCTAGAAGTCACACGATATCTTCTGAAACATGCCATCATGGTTCGGCATGCCTGACACGGCTCTCAGTCGCTAGATAGAAGGGGTAGACAATTTACATAATATCTGCCCTCAAGATTTGCTTATGTCATAAAGACGGAACATACGTCAAAAAGAAGAAGCGTACGTAAGAAGGAAGGAGTAGGGTATCACAGGACAGGGGTTTGGTGTGCCAGACGCACATGATTGGACTAGTGTGAGGTAATTTGTTCAATTTTTTAAAATTTTTTATGACATAACTATGTGGATATCTGGGTCCAAATATACGACTACGAACTTGTACTTTAGTGAGCTCTCGAGGCTTCACTTCCACTTGCAAAATAGTTGTGCCGACTCTATGGCTACGAGGATGAAGACCAAATATGATAAATATTGAGAGAATATTAAGAAGATAAATAGATTATTATTTGTGGCTGTGATCCTTGACCCCCGATATAAGTTGGTCATTGTAGAATTTTGGTTAAATTCTGTCCTCGGGGTAGTGAAGGCTACAAAGTTTATTAGAGTACTAAAAAGTGATATTGATGACTTATACAGTCACTACAGCAATAGTGGTCAGCCTTTATCTACAGCTGATAGCTCCTCACACTTGAGGCCGACGAGGTCGACATCTTCCTTAGATGATCATAACCCATCTAGAAAGGGTACATGCCAGCTTATTATGTAGCAGTATCATCAGCTCATTGCAAGAAGGAATATTATGCAGTGTATGTATGAGGTTGAACAATATTTTATGGAAGCTGTCGAGGCACCTAGTGGTGTATTTCAGTTATTAACTTAGTGGAAGGTTAATTCTGCCAAGTATCTAGTCCTTTCCTATATAGCCCGAAATGTGCTAGCCATTCCTGTCACTACGGTTGCCTCGGAGTCGGCGTTTAGCATTGGAGGTTGTGTGTTGGATGCTTATCAGAGTTCATTGTCACCATCAGCCATGGAGGCCCTCGTTTGCACGCAAAACTAGATAAGTGAAATGCCCATTGGACTAGATACCGTTGGTGTTGATGCCGAGAGCTGTAGGCTTGAATCGGTTAACTTTATATACTTTTAAATGATTATTTAATTATTTTTAATGTTTCATTTATTTAACTTCTACTTTTTATGATTTTATAGACCTAATTGTAAACCCTAACATAATTGCTGATGATTGAGAGTCTAAGATGGACGCCCCTTGAGAGTTGAGATGGAGTTGATGGACTATGGACTATGGAGAACCCCCTTTCTTGGTGAGAATCAAATTCTACTTTTACCGTGTTCAATTTTTTATTATTAGTTTTTTTCTTTGTATTGATTACGACTTTTTATCTTCATTTCAGGTATAACCAATGGACCATTGAGTGAAATCCTTGCTGCACAAGTGCACATAGTGTTTATGTAGTTATATCTAAAGACTAAGTCAGTGTTCAGTGTTGTAATAAATGGGACTGCTATAACTTATGGCTACATGTTATTTAGTTTTTGAACTAGTGTATTTAAGTTTTTTTTTTATTATTTTTTTAGTATTTTTTTATAGGTTCGGAATTGGTCTTGGTAAGCCCAAAAGTCGAAAAAGGGCCTCAATTTAGCCCGATAAATGGTCACAGCTCCGACCTCCATTCAGAGTCAGAGTCGGAGGTCGGAGACGACTACTCTAACTTCGTTGGAGTCGGAGCCCAGCCCTAAATATACCTAGCAAGTACCTATCATGGTACCAAAATAAAACTCTATTTTATCCCAAAACTATCATGTCATCATAATACCATACACTTGGTTCAGTTTCCAAACTTGACCCATCATTCAAAACCACAAAAGGTCACCATAAAGTATCATGCTTCAAAATTGCAAATTCAATCATCTTCATCTAACATTTCCCTAATGTGTAACACCCACCAGGAACTACTTGGATCAAGTTAGTATCAATATTTGACTAAGATAACCCATGAATTTGGCTAAGTGGAATTGATGATCCTTGAGAGAATTGAGGATTTGGAACTAATGGAGTCATTTAGGATCATAATTTGGTTAAATAACTTCCATCATTTGCTTAATTAAAAATTTTAGAGATTGTAACACCTCGCCAAATTACCTATTACGGTTAACTCTTAATCTCCCTTAGCATAAGCTTTATAATACCTATTAAACTATGGCACTTAGCGTCATTAGTGGTTAAGCTTAAGGGTTAAGTATGGGTGGTTTAGTAAGCAAGCCCATTAGTGCTACACTTAAGGCCCTTAAACCCTTAGAATAATGCTATGGGCAAACTTAGAAGCCTTGAACCAAGCCTTATAAGAGTTTAGATCTTTATGGGATAGCCTTAGAAAGATTTGGCCCAAGTGTGAGGAAGGAATAAGGCCTTTTGGGCGTAACTTGGTGCTAGCTTTGACCCATGACCCATTTATGATAAGACAAGCCTTTCAAACCCCATCTTTGTGGATCTTGATGCCTCTCATGACCACTTAAAATCTAGAACCAAGGCCTCCCATCAACTCAAACCCAAAGCCCATAAAACATGCAACTTCCTCTCTCATGGCCTTTTTAAGCCCAACAATACCCAAAGCCTTGTCTTGCATTTTTACACTTCTATTTTATGCCCACATACACCATACCATTGGTTTTCCTAAAGCCCAAGTAGTACCCCATGCCCCTTAGGACTCCCAATTGTCCATAAGTAAGCTTCTAACTTCAGTTAAAGACATTAATCAACTTACCCATGATCAGAGATCTTTAAACCATGTTTTGAGCTTAATTTTTCTTCTTAATCTTTTTAGTCTTTTTGATCTGAAATTCTCTTGTGTTATTATTTGGTTGCATCATTCTTAAATCATATGAGAACCCTAGATAAATCTCCACACATGTCATTCAAGGTAATGACATGTCAAAACCCTAAATCCACACCAATCGGCACACGTGTACTCTTGTGTGCATTGGACTGAACAGCCCCTATGTGACGCCCCCAAATTCCGCTTGGGATAAAACGGACATGTAACACAAGGTTACCTGTCTCCCCCGTTCATGACAATTAAAGATGCAATGTTCCTAACAAGCATATAGCATTATGCAATATTTGTAGCGGATAAATTTTTTTCTTTAGCAATACTATGCACCAAACTAAAAATATCCCAAATATTTAAAATATACTTCATACAAAAGGACATACTAAACAACTGAGATCATAACGCTAGTCCAAAATGGTTATGATCAAAAGAGTACTGGAGATGCATTTCCCATAGTACAAGTAGTAATTTAAGTTAAATACTATATTAACTTTGGCGTCGCACTGTCGCTCAGTCGACCGTGTCTAGTTGGTTGAATCCCGGTTCTCCTTCGGGTCCAGTAACAAGATCTACCATTCGGGGGAAAATGGTAGTAGAGACTACCACAGTGAGATTTGATTACAAATCTCAGTACGTTAACAGAAAACCTCAACACAGGTTAATGATGCATGCATGACAGTAAAAGCATGAATACATAATCAAACTCAAAAGTAATCATAGCATAACTTGATATACAACATAACATAACTGACATATCTTAAACTGAAGCTTGAACTGAACTTGACTTGCTTAAATTGAGACTTGACTTGACATGAACTTGATTTAAAACTTGACTTAACATGAACTTGGAATCTTATTCTTTAGCTGATTAAACTCAACTTTTTGGGTGCTACATGGGCCCCTAGAGCCATGTGTCCCTGCCGATTACCGCATTATAACATAGATATTTGCACCAGCTATGAGCGCGTTGTATGTGCCACACTTACTGTGGTCCCCACACCTCGTGTGCCACACTCACTGTGGCACGAGAACGAAAATGTGGCTCCATTGGCGTTAGTGCCTGGCGCGCTCCAGTGACCAGCTGGTTAGGCCTTGCCCGTTACCCGTTGACAATATTTCGTCAACTCAGGGAATTTCACACTTGTTTTGACACTCTAGGGTGAACAAATGAGTTTCACTAGAATATTACCTCATCCTAGCACTTAGGGTCGTGATTGACATGACTAACTTGACATGACTGTTCTCGAAATACACAAATTGTATTCGAGATGAAACACAACATGACTTGAACGTAACTCAAAAGATATGACTTACTTGAGATAAAAATATTTCATAACATTACATAATATGTAACAGACAACATACTTAACACGACATGCTTGCAACAGTGAATATTACAGGACATAACATACATGTAATAGATGGCATACTTAACAGGATGTACTTGCAAGGTATCGTAATATGTGACATAATATCTTGCATAACAGATGAACAATTCATGACAGAATAAATTATGTGACAGATGAATATGTAATGACTTGGCATGGCACCTGAGATAACATACTTACATGCACTGTAGTTCCTTTACTTATCACTCATCCACATTAAATTGATAGTAAGTTAAAGACAAACTTACCTCGATCTTCCCGATTCTAAGCAAAAATTCTAGCGCGATCACGAGGAACTGAAAGTAGTGATTTCTAAGAGTTAGAACTTAATCACCAACAATTAAAAATATGAAAAAAAAACTAACTTAGAGCAAAATTACCATTTTACCCTCTACATGTGGGAAAATGACCATTTTACTCATAACTTAAGGATTTTGCATCCTAACTCCAAAAATACCAAAATTAACATACCTCATATAAATTTTGTCATAAACTCAAAAATTAAATCAGAGAAATTTAAAACTAAACACAACCATGAGAACTCTATAGGGGCCGAAACTTACATAGGCCATTTCCCTTGATTTTTGTTGCAATTCTTTCAAATTCAAAACTCATGATTAAACAAAAATTATGCAACAAATATCTTCCTCTCCTAAGTTTAAAAACATACTTAAACATCTATTAAAAATAAATGCTAATCACTACCACCAAACTTTTTAGTAAAAAGATCCAAACATTTTAACAAAAAACAAACCCTTGAAACACAAGTTTTGACCTTATTCAAAATTCCAAAAAAATGAAATCTTACATCTAAAATATTCATAACATCATCTTAAGATCAACCATTCTTTAAATCATCAAACAAAAGTCACCAGAAATCACAAAACAATAGTTAGAATTCTTGGTTCTACACTTAGTCCAAAAAGAAGTAACGTTTCCTTAACCAGCTTAGATAAATCTCTTGATCCATGGCTTAAAAGGATGAGATATTCAAACTAAAACATCACATGGTTTAAAAATATGTCCTAAATAAGATTCAACCATCAAAGGTAAAATCACATGGCTAAAAATAAATAAAACATAGATCTAACCCAAAAACATCAAATGTTCGGTCTAATCGAAATCCTCTTACATAGAAAAATCATATCTTTGAAACTAAGACTAAAAATCTTCAAACCAACATCCTAACATGCATATAAGAGGCTTAGGGTCATCAAATAAAAATATCAAAGCCATTGGAGTAGGGTTAAACCACGAAATATTCAAACTTTTTCAAAACAGAAACTGTTTTTCCACTTCCAGTTTCTAAGTTTTTATATCTAAGAAACTATTAAGCTTTATTCATGCAACAAATCCACAATGAACATTCATACACACATGTTAACAACACTCCAGAAAATTTTAGGACCAAGATATGTCCATTAGCTTAGTCAAAAACTCCAAAATATAACACACTCTCTAGTTAAATGCCCAGAAAGACCTTTCTATGGTTTAAACAACTTTTGACCAAACCAATGACCAGTAAATGAAACAAATAGGATATCCATGCAAACTAAACTCAAAGACGAAAAAATTTCATGAAGGAGTCATTGTTAGAAAATACTTACAAAGGGTCGAAAAGTGCCACGCAAAATGACTGAAAAAACTGCCTGAGAGAGCTCTTTTGGGTTTCTCTCTAAGAACGGAGTGAAGAAGTGATAAAATGAAGTGAAGTGTGCCTTGCACGACTTTAGACTTCTAGAGGGGGGAGGTATGGACTTGAATGACCTTTGATTGGAGGTGCCTATGTCACATAAAGTGAAAAATAGTGAGAGGGAAGTACTGCCTGCTGCTGCCATGTGGTATGGAGGGTGATGAGGTGTATTTACCCTCTCACATCAAGGCACTATTGGGTACAGCCAAGGGCAGTGGATGGCCTGCCATGTGGGGGAGGAAACTTCTTCAAGCAGTTTTGCCAAGGTGGCCAAATTCTAGGGCCTTCGTGGGCCTCAACCAAGTGGGCTTCAATTTGGGGTTTAGAGAGGGTTTGGTTAGGGTTTGGGATGCTATCAAACCCAAATCCAGTTGTTCTTGGCCTACTCAAAATTCCAAGGTTTAAAGGGTTGGATAATGATGTCATAACATGAATTTGAGGAATAAATAGCATGTTTTCAAAGTGATTTAATCAAGTGATTAAACACAATGGTAGAAATTGGATCAAATAGTGTTTGGAGGCCAACATTAGGGTTTGGGGAAATCGTTTAGGGTTTCAGATTTCCAAGCTTTTGAGATTTCAATTGGCTTCCAACCATTTAGAATTCACCAGGGTTGAAATGCTAATTTGGTTGATCAAATGAAAAAAGAATAGGGTTTTGCTTATGTGGCATTATCTCACACATTGATTCCTTCACAAATCATCTCATTGTTCCTCTTTGTGCCAAGTGTCCAATATTATTCACCAAGTGTGGCTAAGATCCTGTCAAGTGTCCAAATAAAACTTCTCTAACCAAATTTGGATATTCCACACTATGATTTTGAAAACATTGCACTAGATGCTACTATAAAGGTTACTATTCACTCCAGAAAAGTGAAACATAAAATTTACACTATAAAATCCTAAATATTCATACAAACTTAATTGTGCAATTTGTTTATTGAAATTCAATCTCGAAGTGCATTGAACTAAGCAAAACGCGTTTTCAAACAAGCATTTCGTCTAGAAACTGAAAATGAGATTATTCCTCCATAAAATCCTAAATAATCAACTGAGGCTAATGGCGTAGACCATAACTCAATCTAACACTTTTAACTACATCAAATAAATAAAAATAGCACTTTTGGCACCATAGTGAATGATAAATCTGACTATGCTGACAGACTAAAACCTACGTGATTGATCGAATTGTGAAAACTTATGGTGTTTTCACGAGGTTCCTAATGCCTATAGAAATTTCACCATTGAATTTCTAGCTGGCTATTACATCCACTGTAATGCCCCAATGGAAGGCCCAAACCACATGGCCTATACTCCAAAATGACTAGTCAATGATACAATTGGAGCCCCATTAGAACCTTATAAAGAGCAAGAACTTCTCCTTCCAAGCAATGTGGGATCCCATACACCACCTACCCTTATCCATATCATATGGGGTATCACAATCTACCCCCCTTAAATTCCCGACGTCCTCTTTGGGCCTGTCCATTGTAGGTGGCACGGCTCAAGTCCAACATTTCTAGTTGGGATAGGCTCTGATACCATTTGTAACGCCCCAATGGAAGGCCCAAACCACATGGCCTATACTCCAAAAGGACTAGTCAATAATACAATTGGAGCCCCATTAGAACCTTATAAAGAGTAAGAACTTTTCCTTCCCAAGTAATGTGGGATCCCATACACCACCTACCCTTATCCATATTATATGGGGTATCACAATCTACCCACTTTTATTCCCGACGTCCTCGTCGGGCCTGTCTATTGTAGGTGGCAAGACTCAAGTCCCACATTTCTGGTTGGGATAGGCTCTGATACCATTTATAACGCCCCAATGGAAGGCACAAACCACATGGCCTATTGTAATACCCTGCTCCTTCCTTCTTACGTACGCTTTTTTCTTTCTGACATACGTTCCGTCTTTATGACGTAAGCAAATCCCAAAGGCAGAGATTATGTGATCATCTGCCCTTCCTTCTAGCGACTGCGAGCCTCGTCATGCGTACCGAACCACGATGGCGTGTCTCTTAAGATATTAGGTGACTTCTAAAGTACGTCCAGTGTTTTAAATGTACTGAAAATAATTATATGAGGTATTTCCAATACTGTTGAGTGAAACTTGTTTTTAAATGAGACAATTATAATATTTTGAAGAGCTCCAAAATATTATAATTATTGGAGATCATTTTAATATTAATTATTAAAATGATTCTAGTTATTTAAAATATTATGAGATTTAAATTATGTTGAAGGCTTTAATTAAATTAAATGGTTTTATTCTCTTAAATATATTAAATAAGACTTCATCATTTTATTAATGATGAAGAATATTATTTTATAAACTAAAGTTAGTTTAAAATAATATTTACCTTAATTCCTCTAACTGCTTTTAATTAAGTTAACGTTTACGCATTTTCAAATCAGTATTTTAATTCCTCATCGTTAGATCGTTGCGTAGACCCCAAGACGAAGGGACTGGAATATAAACCCAGACCCTTTCTCTTTCTCCCTCACTTTTTTCCCAGTCCTTTCTCTCTCCTCCCTCTCTCATTCGGCGTACGTAGTACGCAACCCCTACGCCCGAAGCTTCTCCCTCGCAGCCCAGCACCGCCGTGCGCCAGTAACCGTCACCTCCACCACCGTTCACCTCCTCCCACTCCGGCAAGCCTCCCCGTGGCAGTCTCTTCCTCTCACGCTCTCTCTTCCTCTCCCATGGAAGTGCAAAGCCTGAACGGGCTCAAGGCCACTACACTGCTGTGAGCTGTCCAATGGCTCCATCGCTCCCACAATGACCTCCCTTCCCACCAGCCATCATCCTCCACCGAAGCAAGCCCCTGTTGTGCAGCCCTCCCTCCTCTCTCACGGCAAGTAGCCAAAATGGGTCTTTGACCCATTTCCCCAACGTGTGCCGCCGTGCGCGGCACCCACGACCACCAAGTGAAGCCGTTCACTTCCCTCTTCCTCCCCCTTCCTCCTCCACGTGACCCGAGGCCCATAGCCTCTCTCCACCACACGGGTTTCCCCCTTATGCATGCACGGGAAGCATGTCCTCCACCGCCGTGGGCGCCGTGCGCTGCCACCCAAGGTGGGTAACCACCGTCATCTGCCTCCTTAGGCCGCCACCAAGCCAAGCCAACCTCCCATGGCCCCGATCTGCCACCCATGCACGCACACTCTCTCTCACTTTCCCACGGCCTTTCCTCCACTTCACGGCCTTGAACCGCCGCCGTGAGCCACCGTGGTGCCACCTCGACGCCACCGCGAGATCCACCACACCTCCCTTAGCCGAGCCCTAGGTCCAAGCCACCACTTTATGTGGTGGGTAACCACTGCACGTGATGGACAGTCACTGCGCGTGATTGACTGCCACTGCACACGGCTAGAGCCGTCGTGTTATGCCCCTCACCGCCACCACAAGGCCATCACGAGCCCTTCCAAGACAACACCTAGCTATCCAAATGCCCAAATGGTCCCCGTATGTGGCATAGCCGCCCCGTACGTCCTTTCCGACGTCATCGACCGAGACGGTCAATGGGCAATGCACGGGTCATCCCGTCAATGGTATAACTCTCTAACCCTTATTATTTATATGTTAGTTGTTAATTAGTGGATTAGGTTGTGGACTGTGCTGTTAGTATTAGGGGATTTACAATGTAGTATAGAGACGTGCTGTGTGGCGAAGTGTTGGGCATTCTATGTAGTGCGCTGTGAGGTGTTGGGCGTATTGTAAAGTGTTGTGGACTATGTTGTGTAATGTGGATGTGGAGTTTGTGTCGTAATTATGGCGTGGTTGTGCTGTGTAATGCAGTTGTGGGGTTTGTGCTGTAATTATGGCGTGGTTGTGCTGTGCAGTATAGTTGTGGGGCATGTGTTGTATGGATGGCGTGGCGTTGTGTGGAATGGGAAGAGTACACGTTGGGTGTACTTTGTGTGTGGCGTAATGTGAGACAAGGAGAGTATATGTAAAATATACCCTCCTGGCGTATTGTGGAGCGAGATAAGTACGAGTAGAGTGTACTTCGTGGCGTAGTGCGTGTAAATGGAGTACACATGGAGTGTACTCCATGTGGTTTAGTGATGCACCATATGGCGGGTATGCTGTAGTGGTGAAGTGATGTAACGTGTATGGAGTACAAGTGAGGTGTACTCTGTATGGCATAGTGTGTATAAAGGGAGTATGCACAGAGTGTATTCCATGTAGTGGAGTGATGCACCATACGGCGGGTATGCCGTAGTGGTGATGTGTTGTAACGTGCATGGAGTATACGCGGAGTGTATTCCATGTGATGGAGTGACGCACCATACGGCGGGTATGCCGTAGTGGTGATGTGTCGTAACGTGCATGGAGTATACGTGGAGTGTATTCCATGTAGTGGAGTGACGCACCATACGGCAGGTATGCCGTAGTGATGATGTGCGTAACGTCTGTGAATGGAGTATATGTGGAGCGTACTCCATGTGATAGGGCGATGCACCATATGGCGCGTACGCCATAATGGTGATGTGTCATAGCGTATGTGAAGGGAGTAGACGAGAAGTGTACTCCATGTAGAGGAGCAATGTACCATATGGCTGTATGCCATAATAGTGATGTGTATGTGGAATTGGACGAGTACGAGAAGAGTGTACTCTGTGTGGTGAAGTGATGTACTATATGGCAGGTACGCCATAGTGATGATGTGGCGTAGCATGTGAGAAGAGAGTACGCATGGGATGTACTCCATGAGGTACAGCGATATGCCATGTGGCATGTCGCAGTGATAAGGATGGTTGTGTGATTTATGGGCGTGGAACGTGATGAGTGGTGTCGGAAACTATGGAACGGTGTCCCAGAGTAATTAAGGTGAAGCCTGTAGTCTAAGGTGACAAGTGTCACCGTGTTGGACTTACAGCTGGGAATAAGGATGAAGTAGTGGAATAAGTGTAAGAGTACGCAGCGGAAGCATGACTGGGCAAAATCACCTCGTGACGTGGTTACCGACAGTCGTGCTTGCCATGTGGTGAAGCGATAGGGTACGAATGGCGTAATGGGAACGTGACAATGGGACGAGAGTACGTGAGGAACTGTACTCTTGATAAGTTAGGAATTTATGTACCAGAGTGTTGGGTAACGTGACAAGGTCATGGCGTAGCTTGAGAATAGTCTTGAGTTATATGACGTGACATGAGACGTAGTTATGAATAGAGTCTTGTCGTGTTAAGTATTGGGATGAACTGTCAAAGTGGGATGGGTAGCATGAAGAGCCATGCTAGCCGGGTTAAGAGAAGGTTGGTATCGGAGTATGGCCCTTGTCCCTTGAAGCTGGTGATCAACGTGTTATATATGTTGATCTTAGGTAATAAGGGTAGAGTACATGTGTAATCTGGTTAGACACATGTGCCGGATGAATTTACCATATGTAATGGGTAATCTATCATTAGCACAGTTACACGGTGCTTAAGCCTCAGAGTTGGCTTAGAGTCGTGTGGTTTGTCTGGATGGAAATGAGGATTAGTATGGGCTAAGATCCATGAAGAAAGTGACGAGTGTACTGTCCAAGGAAGGGATGCGTGACTTAGTTGATCTGAGTCATGCGTCGGAATGAGATTAATGAGAAGAATGAGACAGAGGCCTTAGTGTCTTAAATTTAAGGTGAATCATGAGTTCATTTTAGTGGATGAGCACTCGAGGCAAGACATGAGTTGGAAGATGGGGTGACCGTATTGGGTCCCCGAAGCTTTTAACTTAGTAAGGAACACGTAAGAACACGGGATAGAAGGAGAGTGTTCCAAGTAAAGTGTAGCTTGTACTTTCTAAGTTTAACTTGCTTATTTACTAGATAGAGAATGACGTTAAGGTATGTGTATGCATGTAGGTTGCCATCTGACAAGCACATGAATGGACTACATGACATGCAAATAGCATGGAGTCCAGGTAAGTGTTATGTTCATACTCTTCTAGAGTTTATGAAAAGATGCTTACGAAAAGAAACGAAAGACGCTTTAAGGAAGAAAATGCTAAGTGTTCAAATGTATTAGTATGTACGGCCCCTCCTAGGCAGCCCCTTTTTACGCAACCAAAGTATTAGGGATGATTATACGCTGTATCTATTGTATGTATTTTCTAAGAAAATCCATAAACTGATAAAAATGCTTGAAAGGCATGACAACGGATGCTTTTAGGGATCCTATGAACTGACGCTTTCATGTGCGCCACGAGGTGACGCTCGTGGATGCCATGATTGACGACGTTCAAGGTGACGCTTATGGATGCCATGAAAGCTGACGTTTAAGCCCATGTATGTTCTTAAATGTAGTTTTCCACGAACGAACTGTTAAAGAAAGGATAGGACTGAAATGAACTGAAAAATGAAAAGATGATTTTCGGGCTTACGCCCCAAACGATGTTTATCCACGAAAAGAAATGTTTTCTCATGAAAAGAAATGTTTTAGCATGAAAGGACTGTTAAATGAAAGAATGAACCGAATGAAAGCTCCAGCTCTCTAGAGCTGACATGAAGAAATGAATGAAAAGCAACAAAGAAAGAAATGAAAGCATGAATGTATGAAGATACGTAACGGCCACATGAATGAATGAAAAGGGTACCAATGAATGGGTAGATTGCAATGCCGGGTAAGTAGTACTGGAAGTGCACCCAGTGCTGCCCCCTATGAAAGGGATTCCCAACTCGTGGCCATGGGCGGAATTCGGGTCCAAAGGAAGACCGGTAACCCCAAACACACGGGGCGTAACAGTGTGTACTGGCCTATAAAAGTGATAAGAAAGAATTTATGTATGCACAAATGCATGTATGCACAAGAGCACAAGAGCACAGACTCTTTAAGAAATGATGGCACTGACGGGGGAAATGTTTTACGACAAGAAAGCCTTTTAAAAAGTAAAATCCCGTATAGTGGCTCTTGAAGAAATGAAGGCACTGACGGGGGACACATTTTAAATAAAGGAAAGCCCTTCGAAAGAAAAGCCTCGTCCAGTGACGTTTTCAAATGAACGCACGTAAGCACGTATGCATA
Source organism: Juglans mandshurica (assembly GCA_022457165.1). Classification (NCBI taxonomy): domain Eukaryota; kingdom Viridiplantae; phylum Streptophyta; class Magnoliopsida; order Fagales; family Juglandaceae; genus Juglans; species Juglans mandshurica. Next base: position 10,340,252 of record CM039629.1, on the reverse strand, counting down.
AGGGTATGTGTGATAAGGGTATGGTTTCGGCCTTCCATTGGGGCGTTACAAATGGTATCATAGCCTATCCCTATCAGAAATGTGGGACTTGAGTCATGCCACCTATAATGGACAGGCCCGACAAGGACGTTGGGAATTTAAGGGGGTAGATTGTGATACCCCATATGATATGGATAAGGGTAGGTGGTGTATGGGATCCCACATTGTTTGGGAAGGAGAAGTTCTTGCACTTCATTTGTAACATCCAATGGAAGGTCCAAACCACAAGGCCTATACTCCAAAAGAACTAGTCAATGATACAATTGGAGCTCCATTAGAATCTTTATAAGATGCTATAACTTCTCCTTCCCAAGCAATATGGGATCCCATACACCACCTACCCTTATCCATAACATATGGGGTATCACAATTTTAAGGGGGGTAGATTGTGATACCCCCATATGATATGGATAAGGTAGGTGGTGTATGGGATCCCACACTGCTTGGGAAGGAGAAGTTCTTGCTCGTTTTAAGGTTCCAATGGGGCTCCAATTGTATCATTGACTAGTCATTTTAGAGTATAGGTCATGTGGTTTGGGCCTTTCATTCGGGCATTACAAATGGTATCAGAGCCTATCCCAACCCGAAATGTGGGACTTGAGCCATGCCACCTATAATGGACAGGCCCGACGAGGACGTCGGGAATTTAAGGGGGGTAGATTGTGATACCCCATATGATATGTATAAGGGTATGTAGTGTATGGATCCCACATTGCTTGGTAAGGAGAAGTTCTTGCACTTCATTTGTAATGCCCCAATGGAAGACCCAAACCACATGGCCTATACTCCAAAATGACTAGTCAATGATACAATTGGAGCCCCATTTGAATCTTTATAAGTTGCAAGAACTTCTCCTTCCCAAGCAATGTGGGATCCCATACACCACCTACCCTTATCCATATCATATGGGGTATCACAATTTTAAGGGGGGTAGATTGTGAAACCCCCATATGATATGAATAAGGTAGGTGGTGTATGGGATCCCACATTACTTGGGAAGGAGAAGTTCTTACTCTTTATAAGGTTCCAATGGGGCTCCAATTGTATCATTGACTAGTCATTTTAGAGTATAGGCCATATGGTTTGGGCCTTGCATTGGGTCGTTACAACTGGTATCAGAGCCTATCCCAACCAGAAATGTGGGACTTGAGCCGTGCCACCATAATTGACAGGCCCGATGAAGACATCGGGAATTTAAGGGGGGTAGATTGTGATACCCCATATGATATGGATAAGGGTAGGTGGTATATGGGATCCCACATTGCTTGGGAAGGAGAAGTTTTTGTTCTTTATAAGGTTTCAATGGGGCTCCAATTGTATAATTGGCTAGTCCTTTTAGAGTATAGGCCATGTGGTTTGGGTCTTGCATTGGGATGTTACAAATGGTATCAAAGACTATCCCAACCATAAATGTGGGGCTTGAGCCGTGCCACCTACAATAGACAGGCCCGACGAGGACGTCGGGAATTTAATGGGGGTAGATTGTGATACCCCATATGATATGGATAAGGGTTAGTGGTGTATGGGATCTCACACTGCTTGGGAAGGAGAATTTCTTGCTCTTTATAAGGTTCTAATGGGGCTCCAATTGCATCATTGACTAGTCCTTTTGGAGTATAGGCCATGTGGTTTGGGCCTTCCATTGGGGCGTTACATCCACCCCTCCTAAAATAAGATTTCGTCCTCAAAATCGATGCAAGTAAAAAAGAACAAGTTAAGCAGAAGATATTGCTCACCAAACCTACTGTCCATCACTGGACGAATCGTCACTGGTTGGCTCTGGTCAAGGTGCATTGTTGTCCATTGATATGGTGTGTTGGGGTAAGTAGTAGTATACATCGTCCTCTGAATCATATGCCACGTTGCTCAAATGGCCTGGGTCGAGGTGCTGCACAACCTCTTCATCACCGCTATCTAGCTCCGATGGCATAGATGATCTTGACGTTGCGGGCTCATTGTTGGCAGCTATGGCATGCCCTTCTATTGCTCTGTTGGAACAGCTCCATACCGTGCTGTCCTCGGTTTGAAGCTGTCAAGTGTAGTGGTAGGTAACGTTCATCATGAGGTAACGCCTTCCTCTCCTAGTCCACACTATTCTTATCTATTACCATCACATGGTTACACAAAATAACTACCACCATAATAAAGAAACATATAACACTCACAAAGGTCACTGCCTAAACTTAATGACTTCTAGACTACCCTTCTAGGATATTTAATCTTTACTAAAGTGAAATCACTACTTTTCTTACTGCTCAATGAGTTATTCACCACAAATAAATACCACTGAGATTCTACCATTCCTTAACTCTCTCTCAAATCATCAATTTGTACTAGAATCCTTCCACAAAGTAGGTCAAGTCGTACCGACATACTCTCTAAATCTAAAACTTCAAGTATTAGCGCAGTTCAATTTGGAAGAATTTAATCCATACACAACTGAATTCACTTTCTCTATTTCCTCTGGGAATCCAATCCACCTAGGACTAGTTTACTTCTTTATAACCAAAACGAATCGTTCCTCCTCCTAGGTGGTACCCTGATAAACGATCAGCTATTAACCTAAACTCAAGACTTTCTCTCTTATGATTTGGCATAGCTCTTCTATCCATCGTGAGCTGCCTTTTATTCTGACTTTAAACAAAGGATCCGTTTCTTCTGTCCATGTAAATTCTCAAGACCAAAATTGTACTCCTCATATAAAAGTCTCCAATATAAGGGCGATCTATGCATCCACAAAGACAATGCTTTGCCAGAAACCATTTAATGGTGGTTGGATAAAACTACTATAATAAATGAATCCTCCTAAGGCCAAAACTTGTCCCAAACAATGTACTCTTCCGAACACAAATTCCATTGGCTCCTCAAAATTAATATAAACTCCAAATACGCGGAATACTAATTCATCAACCTTCAACGTGCTTCCTCTAACTGCTATTGGGTATTCTATATCTACACCGATATGAGCAATAACAATCCTAATGAGAATTGTTACTCTTACTACCTGGGTAACAATTCGGCTTCTGGACTAAACTCTCGTGCAATACCACAATAACCAAAAACAAGGACTCGCTTGGACCAAACAACGTACAAGTTACAAACCTTAAAGACTTAACATTACCCAAAATAACAATAATTCTAACACTCAAGCTAACAACGAAGCATAAATAACATTTTGAGGAAAATACCAGTGATGACGTCAGCTTCCTCAACCTCTAATGTGTCAGCATCGATACCACCTGGGGTACAGCTAATAAGTGTTAGTTTTATGTGATTTTTATCACTATTTTATTTATGAAAAGTATCGGTTTTCCTTGAAATCTATTGATTTTATTTTATTTCTATATATTTTTCTTTATTTTCTTGGATTTGAAGGAATGAGAAGTTTTAGTGTGAAAGGAGGGTATTTTGGTACAAAAGTAGAGACTACGAATCCAGACCGACGAGAGGTAACAAGTTTTGAAGAGAGCCGAGGAGACTCAATGGCGACCAGAATTGGTGACAAGAGTTAGGTAATGAGCGAGATATTTTACCTCTTAGGCGAGAAGACTTGGCGACAAGGCTCTGGGAAGTTAGATTGGGCAACTAGTCTAACCGACCAACTTAAAAGACCAACCTAAACGACATCGTGGACAATAATTATTAAAAGGCGAGCAGCTTTACCGCTCGATAAGTTGGCAAGAGGGTTATATCATCCTGGTCGGGAGTCTTTCCTCTCGGTAGAGGAGACTAGTTATATTCAATGCACACGGCATCCACCCAATGGGACCCTTCCGAGTTCCACAATCAATTGCTGGCTGACCACCAAATCTTCCCGAACTCCGCAATTCAAGCCGAATATCACTGAATCTTCCATTTTAGATAATCCTCTTTTATATTAACATTTATCTTTATAAACTATTTTCCAGATCTTTAGGCTAGATTGTAGCCGCATTTATCTTGTTTCTGGATTTGAGTTTTGACATCTATTTAGGGATGAATAGGGGGGTTTGAGTTTGAGTTTTAAAGTAAAAATAATCCAGCGTTATTGTTTTAGTTTCTTTCGAGGAGGCAGGTCTGGTGGAGCAGAGGCGAGAGCTGCATGCTTCATCAACTGACTCCAACGAAGAACACTAGTTTTATTGTTTTTTCTTTTCAGTTTCATTATGAACTAATTCTATATTCTCATTATATTCTAAGTTATTTTATTTCAATATTTCCATGATTGAGTGTTTATTCCTTGTTCTTAATGCTTGCAATTTTCTAGCTAATTATTGTTCGATCTATTGAGATCTATTGAATCACAATGAGATCGTGAGGTGATTTGTGATTAAAACTCTAGGATTAAGTACCATTAGTTGAGCGAAAGTAGATATATTTTACCGCAATTAGTGTGATTTTGAAGAAAAATCCAAAGAATTTAATGAGTCTCCAATTAGTTAAATTTATATATAGATATGTATTTATTAGATAGAGATATTTTTGGTATTGTTCAAGAGAAAATATTGAATAGTTAAGGGATTTTTATCATCAACTTGGGATAATTGGAATTTTATAACAAGGAAGAATAAATTGTGTAGAATTTGATTTGTTAGGTGAAATCAAACGCTCTAGATCTATTCTTATTATCCTTAAAATCTTAATTTTAATGTTATTTTCTACAGTTTAATTTAGATAATCTATTCTTCAAATTTTGGTTTTTCAAATAGTAATTAATTTATTTAAGTACTCAATAGCATCATTAATTCCTGTGGGTTCGACAACCTTTTTCTTTAAAAACACTTTACTACTTGTTACGATTTTGTGCACTTACAGAATTTTATGCGAACAAGTCTTTGTCGCCATTGCCGGGGATTAGTTATTTTTTATTGATATTGATATTAGCTAGATTTTTACTACTTTGGATTTTATTTTATTGATTTAAATTAGATCTTAGTTTGGGTTTTTTTTCTCTTTTTCCGGAATTAGAAGTGTATGTCCCGATCTAAATCATTAGAGCATACACTTTTCGATCCCGAGATTGAAAGAACCTTACGTTGGATTAATAAAGAGAAAAAGAAAGAGGTCGCTGCATCTAAATTTAATATGGCTAACCAGGAGCACAAGGCGTTAAGAGACTATGCTATGCCCTCTATCAATGGGCGACATCAAGTATAAGGCGACCATCTATACAAGCCAATAACTTCGAGATCAAGCTGGCCATCATTCAAATGATTCAACAAATCGTCCAGTTTGGGGGGCTGTCACAAGAGGATCCAAATGTCCATATTGCAAATTTTTTAAAAATTTGTGATACTTTTAAACACAATAGAGTGACAGATGATGCAATTCGATTGAGACTTTTTCCTTTCTCGCTTAGGTAAAAAGCAAAAGCTTGGTTGAACTCTTTGCCGCCTGGCATCATCACCACCTGGGAGGAGTTGTCACAAAAATTCTTAGCAAAATATTTCCCTCTAGCCAAAACAGCGAAATTAAGGAATGATATCACTACCTTCTCCCAATTTGTGGGTGAATCACATTATATGAGGCATGTGAGAGATACAAGGATTTATTGCACAAGTACATACATTTTACAATGGTTTAGGACCCACAAACTGATCTATGGTTGATGCAGCCGCAGGAGGAGCATTAATGAGTAAAACCCATGAAGCCGCATATAAACTTCTTGAAGAGTTGGCGTCTAACAACTATCAGTGGGCCGCAGAGAGAGCAATGTCAAAGAAGGCGGCCATCGTCGTTGAGCTTGACTCTATGTCTGTAGTTGGGGCCTAGTTGGCAAATCTATCCAAACAACTAGGTAAAATGAACGTTAATGCTATTCAAACTAATGTTGTTTGTGATCATTGCACAGGAAATCATTCAAGTGTAGATTGCCAAGTGGGGAATCTTTTTGCCCAACTGAGTTATGAACAAGCCCATTACGTGTCCAATTTCTAACGTCAAAACAATCCTTATTCAAACACGTTCAATCTTGAATGGAGAAATCACCCTGACTTTTCATGTAGCAATAACCAAGTGCTGGCTAAACCACCTCAATCGTTTCCACAACAAGAGAAGAAGCCTACACTTGAAGATATGATTATGCAATACATGCAAAAGACTACTATGGTGATCCAAAACAACTTGGCTTACATGCAAAAGATTGATATGGTGATCCAAAATAACTCAGCTTCAATCCGCAATCTTGAGGCACAAATCGGTCAGCTCTCAAACATGCTTACCGAGAGGATAGAAGGGACTTTACTGAGCAACACTGTGACCAATCCGAAGGAACATGTCAGAGCCATAACAATGAGAAGTGGGCATACATATGACTAGCCACAAACAGTAAATATCGACCGAGATGCAGAAGCTGCCAAAAACATGAATCTGAGATGAAGGAAGCTGAGTCAGATGTAAAAGAAGCAGAGTGGGATGTGACCGACTAGCAAGCTGAGAAGACTAAAGAGAATAAAGGGGTTGCAAAACCAAAGAAATCTAGGTAGTTTATATCTAACTTATTCTCTTTCAATTTATGATCCACCAATTCCCTTTCCGCAAAGATTAAGAAAAAATAAGATTGATAATCAGTTCCTTAAATTTTTGAGTATATTTAAGCAACTGCATATTAATATTCCTCTCAATGAAGCTTTAGAGCAAATGCCTAACTATTCAAAATTTTTGAAGGATATATTATAAAAAAAGTGAAAGTTCAGTAGCATGAGACTGTAATGCTGACCGAGGAGAGCAGTGCAATTTTACAAAAGAAGCTGCCACCTAAGTTGAAAGATACGAGGAGTTTCACGATCCCTTGAACTATAAGAAATTCATATTTTGATAAAGCTTTATGTGACTTAGGGGCAAGTATTAATCTAATGCCTCTCTCTATTTTAAGGAAACTAGGTCTTGGAGAAGCAAAGCCGACCACCATTTCTCTACAATTGGCAGACAGATCTATTAGATACCCGAGATGACTCATTGAGAACGTATTAGTGAAAGTTGAAAAGTTCTTCTTCCCCGTTGACTTCGTTGTACTCGATATGAAGGAGGACGAGAAGATCCCTTTGATAATGGGCTGACCTTTCCTTGCAATGGGGAGAACTTTAATTGATGTCCAGCAAGGGAAACTCATCTTGAGGGTCGGCGAGGAGTAGGTCACTTTTGACGTATTTGGAAGCTACACCATCCTTTCCTCCTTCAATAAAACCGAAATTGGAAGAGTTAAACTTTTCTCACCCGGCATCTCCAAGTATGGAACCACCAAAGCTTGAACTCAAACCGCTTCCATCAAATTTAAGGTATGCTTTCTTAGGCCAGGACTCTATGTTTCCAGTCATCATTAACAGTTCCTTGAGTGATGTAGAGGAAGAGAAGTTGCTAAGAGTCTTGCAGTAACACAAGATGGCCTTGGGTTGGACCATCTCGAACATCAATGGAATTAATCCTTCAATTTGTATGCACAAGATTTTAATGGAGGATAATTTTAAACCGATCATCCAACCCCAGAGGAGATTGAATCCATCGATGCAAGAAGTGGTGCATAAAGAGGTATTGGAGCTTTTAGATGTCAGGATCATTTATCCAATCTCAGATAGTGCATGGGTAAGTCCAATGAAAGTCGTCCCAAAAAAAGGAGAGATAACCGTGATCAAGAATGATAACAATGAACTCATACCGGCAAGAACGGTCACGGGATGGCGAGTATGCATAGACTATCGAAGACTGAATGATGTAACTCGAAAAGAACATTTTCCTTTACCTTTTATTGATCAAATGTTAGAAAGACTTGCCAGCCACGCTTACTACTGTTTTCTAGATGGATATTCCGGTTACAATCAAATAGCCATTCCACCCGAGGATCAAGAGAAAACCACTTTCACCTGTCCTTATGACACTTTTGCATATAGGCGCATGCCTTTTGATCTTTTTAATGCTTCAACCACTTTCCAAAGATGCATGATGTCCATCTTCTCAGACATGGTGGAAAAACTTTTAGAAGTCTGCATGGATGACTTCTCAGTTTTTGGTCACTCTTTTGATAATTGCTTATCTAATTTATCTTTGGTTTTGCAGTGATGCAAGGAGACAAATCTTGTTTTAAATTGGGAAAAATGCCACTTCATGGTTGAGGAGGGAATCATGCTCGGCCACCGCATTTCCTTCAAGGGAATTGAGAGACCGAGGAAAGATAGAAGTTATTGACAAACGCCCACCACCAACCAATGTGAAGGGCATGAGAAGTTTCTTGGGTCACGTTGGGTTCTATCGTCAGTTTATCAATGAGTTTTCCCAAATTACTAAACCTCTCTGCAATCTGTTGATTAAAAATACTCGATTTGAGTTTTCTGATGAATGCTTGTATGCTTTTAAAACATTGAAAAATAATTTAATTTCAGCACCTATCATTATATCACCGGATTGGAATTTTCCTTTTGAATTAATATGTGATGCTAACGATTATGCTATAGGGGCTGTTTTGGGGCAGAGAAAAGTTAAAATTGGTCATGCTATTTATTATGCAAGTCAGACCTTAATAGAAGCTCAACTTAATTATGCTACTACTGAAAAAGAATTGTTAGTAGTTGTGTTTGCCTTTGACAAATTTTGTTCTTATTTGATAGGTTCAAAGGTGATCGTCTACACCGATCGCTCAACTCTTAAATACTTGATGTCAAAGAGGGATGCCAAACTAAGACCGTTAAGATTAATTTTGCTATTACAGGAGTTTGATTTGGAAATAAAAGATAAGAAAGGTATCGAGAATGTAGTGGCTAACCACTTATCTCGTCTTGAACTTAAAGAGGTGGTGGGCGAGGATAAATTCCTAATTAATGATACCTTCCCAGACGAGCAATTAATGGCTATACAAGTCGTTCCATGGTATGCCGACATGATAAATTATTTGGTATCCAGAATTCTACCGGCCCAGATGACATATCAACAAAAGAAGGAGTTCTTCTCCGACTTGAAATATTATTTTTAGGAGGAACCTTTTCTATACCTGCATTGCACGGACTAGATAATCAAGAGATGTGTGCCCGAGGAGGAGATGGAGAGCATACTCAAACACTGCCACTCAATGGAAGCGGGCGGCCACTTTGGTGGAGCAAAAACGGCAGCTTACTTTGCAGCTTTTATTGGCCGACTATTTTTAAAGACTCTTTTAATTTTGTTAATTTATGTGATTATTGTCAAAGGATTGGCAACATTTCTAGGAAACATGAGATGCTTTAAATAATATTTTAGTGATTGAATTATTTGAAGTTTTGGGGTATAGATTTCATGTGTTCTTTTTGTAACGCCTCGTCCTTGTGGTGAGACTTTTTAGAAAATGATTTTAGAAAAGGAGACAAGAGTTACTGATCCGTTTAAAACTTTGTACTTCCATACCCAGGGTGCAAGACTCTACGTTATAATATAAAACATGCTTCGAGAATAAAAGAGGTTTACAGTGGAAAACATCAAACTTAAAATAAAAACGTCTCTCATACATTTAAAACTCTCATGCCTAGACTTCTGTGCTTTTCCCCTTGGGACATGTCTGTCCTGATGCGTTCTACTCATTTAGTTCCTGTGGGGGAAGGGGCATACATAAAAACTAAAATGAGTCAAATACTCAGTAAGCATTACTTCATACAGTGAAAATATAGCAACATAGGATTTCATTCATACATTCATCACTCCATACATACCTTACATATATAAGACATACATTCATTTTGAAAACATCACTAGGCGGAGTTTTCTTAAAAAGGATTTTCCTTTCATAAAACATTTCTGCCGTTAGTGCTTTCATTTCTTAAAGAATTTAAGCATGCATACATACATTTTCTTATCACTTTCCTTTGTCTAGTACACACTGTTGCGCCTCGTGTGTTAGGGTTAACGGTCTTCCTTTGGACCTGGATTCTGCCCGTGGCCACATGTTGGGAATCCCTTTCAGTCAGGGGTAGCACTGGGTGCACTATCAGTACTACTTACCCGACATTACAATCTGCCCATTCCTTTGGTACCATCATTCATTCAGTCATGGCCATTACATATTTTCATATATTAAAACATTCATTTCCTTTCAGTCCTTTCCTTTCATTCAGTCCTTTCCTTTCATTGAGTCCTTTCCTTTTCAGTCCTTTTCATTTAACAGTTCATTTATGGGAAAACATCATTTAAAAGCATGAGATTAAACATCATTTTTCAATGCATCATTTAAAACATCAGTTCAAAGCATCCTTTTTAAAACATCATTTAAAAGCATAAGGCATAAAACTCAACGTTTCGTTTCATAGAAAATAAAGACAATAGATACTAAGTATGGTCATCCATTCACATGCATACACTTAATACATGGGTTGCATAAAAAGGGGTTGCCAAGGAAGACCATTACATACATATACCTTTGAAAACTTATACTGAGCATACTTTTCATAAAACCTCCTTTCATTTCATATCATAAAGGAAACGCATTTCATTTTCATTTCATATCATTTTAGAGAACTCTAGAAGAGTATGAACATAATACTTACTTGAACTCCATGCTATTCTCATATTATGCAGTCCATTGATGTGCGTGTCAGATGGTAACCTACATGCATACACATAACCTTGACATCATTCTCAATCTAGTGCATAAGCAACTGATCTTAGAAGACATAAACTACACCTCACTTGGACTTTCCTCACTGAGACACACTCTCCATCTATCCCTATCTTCTATGTTTTCCTTTATCATGTTTCCTCTTTCTGGGATCTTCTTTAGGTCACCTTTTCCAAGCTCAGCATTCTACTTCTAGTGCTTACCCACTAGAGTGAAGCCCATGATTCACCTCAGGGTTAAGACACTAAGACCTTCATCTTATTCTTCTTATTAACCTCATCCCGTTGCATGACTCAGGCTGACTAAGTCACGCATTCCAATCCTAGACAATACACATGTCACTTCCTACATTTGAGCTTATGCTGCCTCATCATAAAAATCATCCTCATCCATGCATATCACATGACTCTAAGCCAACTCTGAGGCTCAAATATCGTGTACCTATGCTTAGGATAGATTACCTATTATATATGGTAAATCTATCTGGCACATGTGTATAACCAGATTACACATGTATCATACTCCCTTTTATCACCTAAAAGCAACATATAGTCCACTAATGCCCTTACACAAGCGGGCTCCATACTCCGATACCAACCTTCCTTTACTTGGTTGACAGGGCCCTTCCTACTTCCCGTCCCGTTACAAGTTCATCCCAACACTTAACATGGCAGGAGTCTATTTACAACTACACCTTACGTCACATCACATGGCTTGAGACTACTCCCAAGCTACACCGTGACCTTGTCATGTCACCAGGCATCCCATTACGTCACTTCTACACCAACTCCTCACCCATCACAAGTACAGTTCCTCACGTACTCTTGCCACATCATGGCATCCCGTCATGTTCCCGTTACGTCACTCTTACACCATTCTGTGACTTTATACGTGCAACAGCCATAATACTGTTACACGGTGACACCCGTCACTGGGACTACCAGTCACATCACAACTATTCCAGGACACTGTTCCACTGTTGCTGACACTTCACACGTACACCTAGACATAACACGGCTACACAGTAACACTAGTTACTGGGACTACCGATTACATCACAACTAGCCCGGGACATTGTTCCACAGTTCCTGATACTATTCATCACTCCAAAATTACGCAACCATCCAACCCTTTGCGACAGGCCATTCGATGTATCACGACTTCACCACATGGAATACACGCCATGATTACGCCCAAACTAGTACGCAGTGTTATAGTAAGTTCAGGTTGTCGATCCACAGGGAGTCGGAAGAAACACAACAAGACGCAAGCTTAAAAGAAAAGATCAAATTACAATATGACAAGAATCTAAAAATTCTACCTAATGCACGTAATTAAAATGAGATTAGAGCACGGATAAAAAGGCAAGTAAAGCTTTGAGCTTCCATCAACCGGATCCAATACTCTGACTTTTTCAATCCAAACGAAATACACAATTAAGAATTATAGCACCAAATTTCTAATTGGAAGATATGACATTATATTAATCTACTTTCTCAAATTTAATTTTAGAATCTATTCTCCCTTTACAAACCACGATTTTCATATGTAAAAATGAATATCAGATCTAAAGACGACCCTATGTTCATAAACAATAGTGCAGCAGAAGATCACATCAATGGTATGAAAAGCCTATTTAAGTCACAATCATATATTCATAATCCTATAGCTCACAAAATCAAGCCATAGCAAGATTCAACATAATTGTTTCAAACTTATAATATCCAAAACAAATAGAGAATTGAATCCTAGAATCTTAAACAATAAAGCTTAACATATGAATTGAAATAAAATCAAAATATTTTCACCAATCAATTTCCACTCTAGGCTTCACCCAAGATTTAGTTCTCCATAGAAGAACTAAAAAATAAAAATGGTACTTTTTTTCTTCTCTAGATCTGTATCTCCTCCCTTAAAAAACTCCCCGATTTCGTGCTAATGATATGTTAAAATAGGGTAGGAAAAATACTCTAATATCTTCATGATTCTCGCATAAAAGGTCATCTAAATTTTAGGACTCATCACAGCCATGTACGCACTTCAGAAGTTCTTAGATACAAATTTGTAGTCCTTTAAGATAGATTTCCATCGCATAAAGAATCGCATCAATCCGATATGTGAGTGTAAAGGTATGATCAAAATACTAATGTATGTTCAGGCTGTCTCCTAGCGCGTTTTTTACTCTGATCCAAATTACTTTCAAACCCCATCATTATCCTTATTTGCAGAGTCTTACACTAGCTGAAAGTTCTTAGGTTGGAAAACGTCTTGCCCACTTGAATGTCCTCCTTTGAATTTGACTGAGTTTTGACTTGCCCTTTTATAAACCCTAAAATTAAACATAAAAATCTGCTTAGTAGTATCCCAAAGTAAATTGAAACTCAATTCAAGAATATACATTAATTCTTATGATTTCTATTCACATTTTAGTATTTTAGTCAAATAATAGGGTATTTAGAGTGCACTTTTGTACACTCATCACATTCCCAACTTACTCGCTAGTTCCTAGCAATTTTCATGCCAAAACAACGGAAGAGACTAAAGAAAATCACACATAAAGGCCACTAAGTCACACTTTCTAGATTCGCATATCAGAGCAATCTTAGGAATTCAATAACCCTATCATAAGCAATCCACCTATAGCAATCCACAGAGAGTGTGTTTCAAACTATATCCATCTAACCAGAAGCCCTAACACATGCAATATCAAGAACATCTCAAGCGAAAGGTTCAACTCCATAACTCATGGGTATAATTGTGTTTCATGTAAGAGCTCTGTCTATGGAATTGACAAGTAGTGTATACACAATCACATGGAGATTTAGGTAATTATGAATAAGCAACAAGCAAGTATTGATCTTATGATAGGAAAACTAACAAATGAGAATATTCAACCATTCTTTCCACAGGCTTACTTGGGATCAGAACGATCAAAACAAAAGCTTGTAATGTGACTTAGGTTAGGCTATATGACAAGAAAAGAAAAATGATTCAAAAACTTCCAATTACATACCTAAGGAATCTTATTGAACATCTCAATAAACCACATCTCTCACTTGATGTACTCTTCAAGCTTTCAAATTACCGAACAATGCCTTTTTTTTCATTTTTTACTTTTTTTTTATTTTCAGCTCAACAATTTGGTGAACAAGTATATGTCACCCTGATATTCTGCTATTTCTACCCAGCCTTGGTATTTTTGCCTTTGAAGCTCACTCACTTGAACACCTTGTAACTCATGTTCTTCCCTTTTTTGTCTATTTTTTTTATTCATAAAAAAAAAATCCACATCTAGTACATACTTTGTAGTAACAAGGGTAGGAAAACCAGTGTATAGATTATACTCCAATGTGGAGAGGTATGAATAATGTAGGTATATGAAGAAAAAAGGCTATATGTGTTTCTTGGCTCAAAGCTGGCTACTAGGGATCTATAATTCAAAGGGTTGACTTGAAAGGCTCAAACGTTAATCCTAAATTGACCTTCATCATATTCCAAGTATATCCACCATCGTACCACAAACCATGTAATGATATTTTCAAAAGAAATGCCCAATTCAACAGATCAATGAACACTTATCATAATTTACTACATTTGTAGGCTCTCAATCCTCTCCAAAACTCACATGAATACTTAGGCAAAAGAGTTCTCTAGCTACATCTGTCAAACCACCATCTTACCACAAAACTTGGATGAGTGCATTAGGGGTTCTGTGAAGGCTTCAACAAAAAATGATTATGGTGGATTTGGTGAATTCACAAAGATGGTTATGAATGAGAGTGAGTACACATGAAATACTGAATTTGACACATGATGCACGTGCGATGCAAATTAAAAAAAAATTGACACATGAAAATATGCCATAGAGTTCTAACAAGCATTTTAAATACTGAATTTGCACTAACACCCCCCAACTTAAATGAAACATTGTCCTCAATGTTTAAAAATCAATTTTGAATGGGGAGTAACTAAAAAGGGTATAATACACCTGAGGAGTGACATGGGTAGTGCGCTAAGCACCAAAGATGGTAACCTGAAATGACAAAATGAAACTAACCTGCAAACAAAAACAAAGAAAACAACAGCAAACCAATAAGGAAAAGAACGAAAATAAGAGAAAACAAAAATAAAACAAAACAAATAAAGATAAACATACTTGCATGGTGTGGTCAAGGTTGATAGACTGGATCCACAAGTGGAATGTCTTCCACTTCTGGAACTTTCCTATTAATTAATACTTTAAGGCATTGACCATTTAGTTTAAAGATCCGACCATCCTTAAGATCTTCTATTTCTACCGCCCCATTTGCAAAAACATTCTTCACTACAAAAGGACAGGTGTGGTGCCCCCAGCCCCTACTTGGGCCTAGACGGTGACTGAGATGCCGGGATATGTAACACAAGGCTACACACCCCTCGTACATGATAGATAATATGCTATGCACTTAAGTACACTAGTAGTATGCAATAGCGTAACAACGGAAAGTTAATAAAAGTCGGATAAACTAAGCAACACGATAAGCAATTGCAAAGGACATGAAACCATACTAATATTATAACCCCAAACATTGTCCAAACGTAAACATGAGCCATAAAGACGTAATATCCCAAAATCATAAAGCATAGTTTAAATTTCCCAAAACACGGGATTTCCTCAAAAGCAACATAAATCCACAAAAGTTGGCTATAAGTACTATTGCCTTCTTTTTTCTTTTCAAATACTTAAACTTCCGTGCTCATAAAAAAGATTCGGGCTTCACACATTTTTCCAAAGCCTTATCCTTGTCCCGGTTGTTACGCCGCTTGATCTCTGCAATAAATTCAAGTATACCAGTGATCTCCCAGTCAATGGCCTCGAGTCGCTCTAGGATGGAGGGCTCAGGCTAATTCACAGCCATCTTAGGCACAATTCTCTTCGAGGGAGGAGGTGTTGTTCTCCTCCTCTTGGTCATGGTCATCGTTTACTAAACCTGTTACAACTTCTACCATTCCGGTTGAGGAATGATAGTGAAAACTACCATAATGAGATTTCAAGAAATCTCAGCAAGTAATCACACAACATACCACAGTTAACACAAGCATATAAAAGGTATATCATGAAATGCGTGCATGAACATGTACTTGACTTATGCCTTTGACCAAAACTTGATTTATGCACACCATTATCAAAAGACTTATAATAGAGACTTGAGCTTTTCATAAAAACTTCATAACTTTTTCTTATTCACGTCAACTTATTCAGAACTTGTCTTATCAGAACATATCACAAGATTTGCATCAAGTGATCCTTAGCACTTATGCTCATATTCTTATTCAGAGAGTGGATACAACACGGTTCCCCTTAGAACTGCATGTTCCTACTAGTTACCGCATCATCAACAGTCCATGCACCATGATGAATATGTCATAAATAGAGATTCATATTAACTTGACCTTACTTTGTCAGGTTACATGCCTTATGTACCCACTAGCGTTAGGCGCTTCCTCGCACCGGTATCCTTTGAAAATAGTCCATTCGAGGATCGTCGACAGTACTTTGTCGACCCAGGGGTTACCACTCCATTCTTAAACACTTTAGAGTGGACATAGGAGTTCCACTAGGACATTCCCCCGCCCTAGCACTTGGGGTTGTGATCAAACTTTTAAACCATTTTCTTTGAAAACACTTTATTTGAAAACGTTCTCATTGAAAACACTTTCTTTTGAAAACATTTTTCCCCAAATGCATGTGACATGAGACTTATAACATGCGTACTTACACTTGACATATGTAATGTGAAATGCTGTGCATGAGATAACCAAACATAACATATTCATTTCATAGCATGATAACATAAACCATATGAGATATCAAAACATATACATGAAACCATAAAAACTTGTTTAAGCCGAAACTCATGGGTACAAAAACATGAAGATTCATCTCATAAACATGTTCCAATCCTCAAGCATATATCATAGAAATCAAAACATAGTAAACTAAGACATGAAATCATAGATTTTTGACTAAGTCCAAAACTTCAAAAGCATGTTCAAATCGAAACATCATGTTGCATAAACCATCAACCTCAATCAAGTGAAAACCGGAACTCATAGACATATTTCATGGCAATTTCATCACAAATCCAAAGCATACAATTCCTTCTTTAGAGTTACTCAAGATCATATTAACATATTCAAACAAACAACCAAAAGATAACAAACAAAGCAATCAAAACCACGAATATTAATCAAGAGTAAGTTGAGTGTATACTTACAAAATCCAGGTAAGGAATACTAGTAAGCTATAAATCCGAACATAATATATTAGAAAGAGGATCTAAAACCCTACCTCATGTTCTTGAGTGTGTGTGTGGATCTCTAGGTCATCACTTGGTCTTAAACCATTCGTCTTCTAGGGTTTTTAGGTTAAAACCCCTTTATTTCACTCGTAAAATAAATAAAAAAAACCTAAAGTAAGCAAGATACATGTGGTGGTCGAAACATGGAGGATGAACTTCCCCTTCACTAATTGGCCTCAAGGGTTTTTCCTTGAAATCCCTAAGTTTTTTCCAAGAAAATGGTAGAAAGTGTGTGTGTTCTATCATTCTCAAAGTCTAATGAGATTTGAATCTCATTTTCAGATTGAGAATGACTTGTGTGTGCAAGTCTTAGAGGAAGCCGATTCTTACCTTGCTAATCCTTGGTAGTGCTAAAATCTCTTCTCTTGCAAGGATCCTCCTTATTTGATTGGAAAGAAAATATAAGAAAATGAGGAAACTCTCAAATGAACAAGGGAGAATTGTGTGGAGAGAGTGAGAGCTCATGCAAATCTGAAAAAAATGGCAAGGGAAAGGCCCCCTTGGCGTGAACCCTTCTCTTTTTATATGAGACCCTTCACTTCCCTCCTTGCATGGATGACAAGTGGCAATGTTTCTTCTTTCCCTTTTCCCTATTGCCGAAATGCCTCTTGGAGTTCCCCACTTGGATTGCATTGGGAAGGGACACTTTGGGGGGGGGGGGGGTGGCATGTAGGACTCCTCCTCCTTGTCCAAAATTCCTTCTCTCCCCTTTATGCCATTCCTTTCCTTAAACAAGTAAATATCTCTTCAAGGGTAGCTTGGTAAAACCATACATGCCTTTTCCTATTCCCAACAAGTAACTCTTGGCATGGAAGACAAGTGGCATTGGGCGTGTGCCATAGCCCTAGCCTTCCTCTCCATTTTCCTTTCCCAAGATGTTGCTTCATCTTCCAAATACTCATTCCCTAGGTGACCTTTCATGTAACATTGGTCTAAAATTCACTAAGTGACAAGTGGCAAGTGAATGGAATGCTTGGGAATGTGCTAGCCGAAACTCCAAGGGCAAACTTGTCCTTGATACAAAAGTCTCTTCACAAAAACTTCTAGAAACTCGGTACATGCTTGACACTTGTCAAAAAGTTAGCTAAATTCAAAATCTCATATGCCTCTCTTCTGTTTCCTATGCAAAACTTCTAGAAAAGTCCATTTCACTTCCCTAGGCTTCCCTAGCCGAAACCCTAAATATTTTCAAAATACTGATTTTGTCCTTGGGAATTTTAACCAACCCCCTTTTTATTTTATTTTTTCCTTTTTATTTTGTTCCTCTATTTGTTGGTCACCTCTACACCGCCCAATGACCACCATTGAACCACTTAGATGGCACTTGAATATGCCTCACATAGCCACTAGAAGCCAAGGGACAAAGACGAGAATAAGACAAAGTTGCAAACCCTTGTGGAAACCCTAAACTGCCAGTCATTAAGGGTTTTAAACCCTAGCATTAATTGCATCATCGTTCTCTCTCATCACCCTACAAGGCAGCTCATTCTCTCTCTCTCTTCCCCTTTGGCTAGTTTTTCCCCAACACCTAAGGCATCATCATAAACTGACAAGGAGGAGAGCCATCATGAACCACCACCCAAACCACCCAATGAGGAAGCACCTAAGCCAACGCCACCTTCACTTCTCGGGCTATATAAACCCCTCTTCACCTCACTTATTCCTCACTCCACTACCTTTCCTCTTTTCTCTCTTAAGTGTTCTTGAGTTCTTCAAGAGTTCTTGAGTGTTCTTGTGAGTTGAATGGGAAAGTTGTAAGGGCTCCAATCTTTGTGAGTATTCACTCTCTTGATAGTAGTTTCCTTATTAATTTATGTTTGTGGTGTTAGTAGTCATTTTTAGCATGAGAATCCATAGTAGCCAAGTTTGCATATTTAGGATAGGGTTGAGATCAAATACATTATTTTGAGGAAATTAGCTATGGCATGATTATTTATGGTATATTTGATCATCGGATTATTTATAGAGGTTTAGATCAAGATGAGAGACATGCCATAACTAGGTTTGAATTCTATCTTGTGTTTATCAGCAAGCATGCATGTTAGACTTAGGCATGACCCGAGCATTTAGAAAAGCCTTCTGATTGGGATAAGAGGAATGCATGATAATTAGCATGTCATCAGTGATAGGATCATATCATGCATCATTGATATTAATTGAGTAGTGCCTAGGCGCCAAGTTGTAATTTAGTAGTGCCTATCACCCTCAGACTGATGGGCAAACAGAACGGATAGTTTAAACCTTGGAAGACATGCTGAGAGCATGTGTGATACAAGAAAAAAGGCAAATGGAAAAAGTTCTTGCCATTAATTGAGTTTGTGTACAATAACAGCTTTCAGGCCACCATTCAGATGGCACCTTACGAAGCTTTATATGGAAGGAAATATAGATCTCCTTTATACTGGGATGAAGTAGGAGAAGGAAAAAATTCTTGGTATTGAAATTCTTCAAGAAATGAAGGATCAAATCTAGCTAAAAAAGAAAGGATGAAGGCTGCCCAAGATAGACAAAAGAGTTATACCGAACGTCGTCGGAGGAACCTCGAGTTCAAAGTTCGCGATTGGGTTTATCTTAAGGTATCACCCATGAAAGGAGTATTTCAGTTTGTGAAGAAAGGAAAGTTAAGTCCAAGACACGTAGGACCCTATGAGATACTACAAAGAGTAGGAGCAGTCGCTTATAGACTAAACCTTCCCGCTGAATTCCAAGGAATTCACAACATCTTTCACGTATCATCCCTCAAGAAAAGCTTCGTGAGTCAGATACTAGAAATTGTAGATTTGAGGGATATTTCACTCAAAACCGACCAAACTTATGAGGAAATTCCTATTCAAATCACAGATTGGAAGGATATGGAACTTCAGAATCGGAAAAGTCCTCTGGTCAAGGTTCTATGGTGGAATCACGATGTCAAAGAAGCTACTAGGGAGATGGAAGTCGATATGAGAAACAAATACCCTTATTTGTTTGGCTTGTGAACCTACTTGACATCATCAAAGCATCTGCATCCATTCATGCACTTATAGCATACATCTCATTTCTATCCTGACCTGTGACTTCTCTTGTCACTTGCAGTCACGTCATGGCCCGAACTGACATAGTTGCACGACGAGGACATTCAACCCCCAGTCGACTCCGAAGACTTATGGCTGAAAGGAGACATAGACGACTTCAGCATATGAGGGAGACTTTGGAGAGATTGGAGTACCATAGGACTCATATCCTTGACTATGACAGGAAGGGTAACATCCGTTCGAGGAAAGCCCTTCCACACGAGGAGCGACAACCCTTTGATCCTATTAGATGGATGGATGAGTCTACAGTGTCTTGGTTTAGACGATACATTAGGATTACCCCTTCAGCTATACATGACCAGCCAGAGTCAAGCTGAGCTGATGAGCAACGCCAGGCGGAATAGGAGTTGCCTATTCATAACTCCCCACCCCTCAACCCATCGGGTCTTTCCGACTCCTCATTGAGCCACGTTCGATTCCGTGAGGAGGGAGATCCCTGGCTTGAGAGAGATGAGATTCGCCAATGGAGGTTTCATGAGGAGCATGTTAATGCTTTTTATGATTCTAGTGATGATGAGTATTACTACCATTCTCAGGACGAGGTTTCTGATGAAGATCCTGATTGATCCCCATTAAGTCTCGCATCATAGTACAGTTGGTGAGTCGTGCTTGACTTTGTGTTTGTTGCATGTCTTGTTTTACTAAGACCCCGATTTCAAGGATGAAATCTTGTTTTAAGGGGGGGAGGATGTAACACCCCACTTCTTTACCCCATTAGGTTAACTCTTAGGTTAACCATAGATTCTAGAAGGTTAGCTCACTCACTTAGAGCAATACTGACTTTCGCTAGGCAAGCTTAGTTCAATTTCTTTCCTCAAGCTTTGATTCGAATTTGCCTTCTTTGGTCATCCATTTCAAGCATTCATTAGCCATACTTGCATTTTGTTGAGCCTTAGTACATGTCATTTTATGTGGTGACATGTCAAACCCTAAAACCGTTTCATTTGGCAATCATGAGTACTTTGTGTGCAATGGACCAAAATAACCTTAGCTTGATATTTTCTTCAAGGATAGTTCTGTTTTTAGTCCCGTCAATTATCTGTGAAAATTTCCTTGCGGTTGATTTTGGAAAAAAAAAAAAACCCTATTTGAAACCCTAAATATTTTCAAAACATCGATTTTGTCCTTGGGAATTTCGGCCAACCCCCATTTCATTTTATTTTTCCTTTTTTTTCTTCCTTTATTTGTTTTAATTTTGGTCACCTCTCCACTGGCTAATCACCACCATTGAACCACCTTAGATGGCACTTGAGTATGCCTTACATAGCTACTAGAAGCCAAGGGAAAAAGACGAGAATAAGACAAAATTGCAAACCCTTGTGGAAACCCTAAACCGCCGATCATTAAGGGTTAAACCCCTAGCACTAATTGCATCATCTTTCTCTCTCATCACCCTACATGGAAACTCTCTCTTTCTCTTCCCCTTGTGCTAGTTTTTCCCCTACACCTAAGGCAACATCATTAACCTACAAGGAGGAGAGCAATCATGAACCACCACCCAATGAGGAAGCACCTAAGCCAACACCACCTTCACTTCTTGGGCTATATAAACCCCTCTTTACCTAACTTCTTCCTCACTCCACTTCATTTCCTATCTTCTCTCTTAAGTGTTCTTAAGTTCTTCAAGACTTCTTGAGTGTTCTTGTGAGTTGAGTGGGAAAGCTTCAAGGGCTCCAATCTTTGTGAGTATTCCCTCTCTTGATCTTAGTTTCCTTGTTAATTTATGTTTTGAGGTATTAGTAGTCATATTTAGCACGAGAAGACTTGGTAGCCGAGTTTCAATATTTAGGATAGGGTTTAGAATGAATTTAATTTTTTGAGGAAATTAGCTATGGCATGATTATTTATGGTATAGTTTGATCATAGGATTATTTATAGAGGTTTAGATCAAGATGAGAGACATGCCATAACTAGTTTTGAATTCTATCTTGTGTTTATCAGCAGGCATGCATGTTAGACTTAGGCATGACCCGAGAATTTAGAAAAGCCTTCTAATTGGGATAAGAGGAATGCATGATAATTAGATTGTCGTCGGTGATAGGATCATATCAGCATCATTGGGATTTAGTTAGCATTTGAGGATTTCATTAGGCATGACTAAGTGTTGGGATGAACTTTGTGGCACCCCCAATCCCCGCTTGGGATGGAACGGAGACTTAGAGGGTCTAGACATGCAACACAAGGTTATATACCCCCATTCATGACAATATGCAATGCACCCTAGTATGCAACTAGCAGTATGCAATAATTGTAGCGGAAATAAAACGTTAAGGTGAAAAATATGCCAGAATAACTAAAACATCCAACTTCATTAGATAATCATCATTTTCGAAATACTAAAGTAGCATAGACTTATATACAAAGTCATATCATTCTCTTAATGCGATCTAAAGAATAAAGGACTTCGGCTATGAACATCAAAATTAAGTCCAGCTTCCTCTCCAGATCCGGCTCCTTCTCAATCATGCGAACCCAGTGCTCCATCAATCTCGTCCTGGTCGATTCCTGACACAACTTCTATCATTCCTAGTGGAATGATAGTGATTCCATAAAAAGGTGAGATTTACTCGAAATCTCAGTAAGTTAAACAACTAACTGACACAAAGATAAATTAATCATGAAAAATGATAAATAGGCAATGCATGAGATGCAGAAAATCAGTATGCATGTCTCCCATCCAGATTCCTCAACATTTTTTTTTTAAATATGAAGACACGGGTTTTTACACGGTAAGTAATTTCGTCATCATTTTTTTAAAGAAATAACTTCATAAAAATTCCATCATAATTTTTCTTCATCATAGACTTACATCATTATCTTAATTAATAACATAACGTGTGGTATTGTCACAGTTCCCCATATGCATTGTGAGTACCTGTTGGTGACCGTAGTATAATTTACGTTGAAACTATGTTGTCTATAGACTCGTTCTAAATGCATTAGTAAATAACATAACATCATAAAAATTATAACGTGTACACCCACCAGCATTAGGTGTCACAACATGTTGACTTCGCACCGGCGTTCTTTAAAAAGAACCCATTTGAAGCCTGTTGACTTTTCTTTGTCAACTTGGGGGTTATCACTCCATTATTAAACACTCTATAGTGGAAAAAGGAGTTCAACCAGGATAATTCCTCATCCTGGCCTTTGGGGTCGTGACAAAATGATTTTCATGGTATGCTTAAAAAAAATGTGTTTTTTTTTTATGACATGTGCATATGTAGTAAATTTCATGCAAAAATGACACTTATAAATGTAATATGCAAAAATGGTGAAAATGCCATATGTTATGCAAGTATGCACTCGATGTTTCATATTACAAGATAATTTATACTCAAAATGATAATTGAAGAATAAATGAAGCATTTATCAATAATTTATAAGAAATTTATCAAGGTGTAAGTTAGAGGCCAACTTACAAACTTCCGGAAAAATTTGAAATTAGCGTTGTAGCTATGTAAATCGTGTGTATATTAAGTTAGGGTTAATACTCTTATGGATAGGTTCAAAATGAAAGGCTTCAAAAATTAGATATTTACAAAAATACCCCTAGACTTTCAAAAATTGTCGTTTAGGCCCTAAATTTTCACTAGTTGCAAATGAACTCCAAATTTAATCAAATTTCATAGACTTCCTAATTTTGGTATTCTAAAACCATCTATGCTCTCAGATTTTCAAAATTCAAAGTTGAACTTGTCCAATTAGTCCCAACCCGTGGCATGCATCCTAGTTGATGCCTATGTGTATTTTCAACTATTGATCCATATCAATGCATGCATATGAGATTTTCTTAATGACATGGGGAATGGTTTAGTTAGGGTATTAAAATAGTCTAATTATGGTTTAAGGGAGTATTAATTTAAGAAAATTTGAATTAAAAAGTTTAAGAAAGATTAAGCATGATTAAGCTTCAAAGCATATAGCTTAAAGTGCACTAACCTCAAGTATGATGGTTAATGGCCTTAGCAAATTTTCAAAACTTAATTTGGGTACTTTGAGTGTGATTTGGGCTTAAGGAAACCAATGGTATGTTGTATTGGGCCTTTGGTCTTTGAATGGTAAAATGAATCTAAACATGGCATTGGGCCATATGGGCTTGAAAAGGGCCAAGGGTCCAATCTACACCAAAAGCCTTATGCTTTCCTATACTTGGGCCAAGACTAGCCTAGATTTCCTAAGCGCTTGGTTCAAGGTTTTCTTGGTCTAGGCCCATGAATGCACTTGGTTTCTAAAAAGCCTCACCAAAATTACTAATGGGTTTGCCTCTCTAATCCTTAGGTCATTAACACTAAGGACCAACATTAATGCTAATCCCACTATCAACCTTAATGAAAGAGATTAACCCAAAAATAAAAGTCTAATCTAGAGTACTTAAGGGTTAATCAAGAGTTAATTAAGTGAGGTGTTACATCCTCCCCCCCTTAAAACAAGATTTCGTCCTCGAAATCGAGGTCAAATAAAACATGCAATGGGTAAGGGTTTGAGTGTTGACTCACCAATCGCGCTATAGCCCGGGCTATGCCATGCATGAATGCGAATGCCATGATGCGATGCTAAACAAGTCACATGCCAAACAAATAAGGGTATTTGCTTCACATGTCAGCTTCTTTTTCCCATGTGGCCTCTTCAACATCATGATTTCACCACAAAACCTTAACCAAAGGGATTTTGTGATTCTGTAGTTCCTTATCCTTCCAATCAGTGATCTGAATTGGAACTTCCTCGTAGGTTAGGTTGGGCTGATGTGAAATATCCCTTGTGTCAACAATAGTTGGAATTTGCTTTTTGAAACTCTTCTTGAGAGAAGATACATGGAAAACATTATGGATTCCTTGCAATTCAGTGGGAAGATCTAGCCTGTAAGCGATTGCTCCTACTTTCTCCAGAATCTCATATGGTCCCACGTATCTTGGACTTAACTTCCCTTTCTTTCCAAACCGAAAGACTCTTTTCATGGGCGATACTTTAAGATAGACCCAATCGCCAACTTCGAACTCAAGAGTCCTTCTTCGACGATCAACATAGCTCTTTTGCCTATCCTAGGCAGCCTTCATCCTTTCCCTTATTTGATGGATCTAATCCTTCATCTCTTGAAGAATCTCCGTACCATAGATCATTGCTTCTCTTACTTCGTCCCAGTATAAGGGAGATCTACACTTCCTTCCATATAATGCTTCGTAGGGTGCCATTTGGATGGTGGCTTGGAAGCTATTATTGTAGGCAAATTCTATTAATGGCAAGAGCTTTTCCCATTCATCCTTCTCTTGCAAAACACAAGCTCTTAGCATGTCCTCTAGGGTCTGAATCGTCCGTTCAGTCTGCCCATCAGTCTGAGGGTGATAGGCACAAATAAACTTCAACTTTGTGCCTAGAGCGTCTTGAAGGCTTTGCCAAAAATGAGAAGTGAAACGTGTATCCCTATCAGATACAATCATCCTTGGGTCTCCATGTAACCACACTATTTCAGCAACAAACAACCGAGTCAACTTCTCCATGGGGTTGGTATTCTTAACTGGCAAAAAGTGGGCACTTTTCGTCAAACGATCGACCACGACCCAAATATAGTTGTTTCCCTTTAAGGTCCTTGGTAATCCAATTACAAAATCCATGGATATGTCCTCCCATTTCCATTGTAGGATTGGGAGTGATTGTAAATCTCCAACGGGCCTCTGATGCTCTGCCTTGACCGTTCTACAAATCGAGCATCTATTAACATAATCCGCTATGTCCCTTTTTAATCCTTCCCACCAAAAGTGTTGCTTCAAATCTTGATACATTTTGGTGCTCCCTGGGTGGGCTATGTATGGAGTCTGATGTGCTTCCCTTAGTATCTTATCCTTGAATTCTTGATCAGCTGGGATAACTTTCCGGTCTTTGTAGTATAGCAACCCATCATTTTTTAGGGTGAAACCTTCGGGTCCTTCCTTCTTCTCTATCTTCCATCGAATTTCTACCCATTTGGGATCTTCCATCTGACGCTTCTCCACTTTTTCCCATTCCAATTAGTCCCAACCCGTGGTATGCATCCTAGTTGATGTCTATGTGTATTTTCAACTATTGATCCCTATGAATACATACATATGAGATTTTCTTTAATCATTAAAACCGATTCATGCTTGATGATCAAAACAAGATAGATTTAAAATCTATCATGACATGCTTCTAATCACAAGTTTAACCTTCCACAATCATGTTAGGATAATGATAGATCATATAAAATCATGCTTAGGACATGCCATAGCTAAATTTCTAATTAAAAACATTCAATCATTCAAACATTCCTTTAATTGACCCGGTTTTGCATTAAGCATCATAACATTCTCAAAACTCAACACAATTTCGTACAAACACTTGGAAACAAATCTTGACATGCTAGCTAAGATCAAGAGGAAGAAAACTTACAAATTTCGTGGCCTTCCAAGCGCTCTAGTCTGCCTTACACAAGAACACTAAAAAACTCACCAAAACTCACTTGGTTTGCACTCTTTTGATCTCTAAGAGGGGGAAATGCTCTCAAGGCTCAAGATGATGCTTGGAGTTGTGGTGTGGATGAAAGGATAAGGGGAGGGAAGTATTTATAGGTGGCTAAGGGGTGAGGGATGTTGGCTTGGGTGCTTGGTGATTGGGTGAAGTGGGAGGTGCTCAAATCTGGAACATTTTCCAGATTTGCTTGCATGAGCTTAGGTCACTTGTGCAGAATGAAATAGTGCCCTAAACCACCATCATTTCCAGTCCACAGTAGCTGCAAGGGTCCTGTAGATGACTCTAGGTCATGGGGCATCATTTGGATGGCAGAAGATCCCTCAAACCACCCTTAAAAATAGGTGGATGAAGGTGGTTTTGTGGTGGCAGAAAATCAATTCGGTTTTAGATCTTTTTAGGCAGCAAAAATGAGTCAAAATCTTTCATGATGGTCATGGGACTTCTTGGTGATTGGGTGGAGAAGGAGGTGACGTGGGATGGTGGTGCAAACCATGGCAGGAGGTTGGTTCAAATTCAATCCAAATGGTTCCTACACAAAATAGACCAAGGTGCATCCGGTTTGGTTCTTTGAGTTGGTTGATGCAACCAATTTCGTCTAAGGCTCAAACTGAGTTTTGGAGGGTTTCATAAGATGTTTAAGGACCATATTACCCTTGAGGAATAACCACAAAAATTTTGGGCCCAAGGGCAAAATAGTCCAAGCATTACTAAGGGCAATGCACAAAACTGATTGAAGCATGATTCGGGCTTGTTATGTCATTTTTCTTAATGACATGTGGAATGGTTTAGCTAGGGTATTTAAATGGTCTAATCATGGTTTAAGGGAGTATTAATTCAAGAAAATTTGAATTCAAAAGTTTAAGAAAAGATTAAGCATGATTAAGCTTAAAGCATAGCTTAAAGTGCACTAACCTCAAGTATGATGGTTAATGGCCTTAGCAAATTTTCAAAACTTAATTTGAATACTTTGAGTGTGATTTGGGCTTAAGGAAACCAATGGTATGGTGCATTGGGCCTTTGGTCTTTGAATGGTAAAATGAGTCCAAACATGGCTCTGGGCCATATGCGATGGAAAAAGGCCAAGGGTCCAATCTACACCAAAAGTCTTATGCTTTCCTATACTTGGGCCAGGACTAGCCTTGATTTCCTAAGGGCTTGGTTCAAGGTTTTCTTGGGCTAGGCCCATGAATGCACTTGAGTCCTAAAAAGCCTCACCAAAATTACTAATGGGTTTGCCTCTCTAATCCTTAGCTCATTAACACTAAGTACCAGCATTAATGCTAATCCCACTATCAACCTTAATGAAAGTGATTAACCCAAAACTAAGTGTCTAATCTAGAGTACTTAAGGGTTAATCAAGAGTTAATTAAGCGGGGTGTTACAAACTTGCTCAAACTTAGGATTGAAGTACGTCCTTGAGGATTCTAGTGAGCATGTTCCTTGGAGGTTTTGCCTTGCATGCATTCGTAAGGATCATTAGTGAGTTCGTTTAAGCATCAACTAGAGTGCTTGCCATGCATTTCATGAGATAGGTTATGGATTATTAGATAGCACGCATCAATTAGACGTCAAAGGGCATTTTCATAACTTCCCTTCCATGTCAATATTTATTTTCCTTAAGTTAGTTAGTTTCTAACTTAGCAAAACTTATTTCACAGCCAAAACTTAGTTAGTTTCTAACTTAGCAAAACTTATTTCACAGCCAGTACTTAGTTTCTAACAATCTGTAAGTTTGCCTCTAACTTACACGTTGACGATTATTTATGATTTATTGATAAATACCGCATTCATTTTATAACTGTCATTTTTAGCATGAAATGTCATATCTTATCTTCCCTTTTTATTTCGCATACAACTATCACTTTTGAATTGTGCCACATACATGCATTTTATGAAAAATTATTTTTTCACGACCCTAAAGGCTAGGATTGGGAACTATCTTGGTGGAACTCTTCTATCCACACTGGAGTGATTAAATATGGAGTGGTAACCCCTGGGTTGACGAAGAACAGTCAACAGGCTTCGAATGGGTTCTTTTTAAAGAACACCTAAGCGGAGTCATACGTTACGACACCTAATGCTAGTGGGTGTACAAGTTATCGTTTCTCCAGCTAAAATTTGGATGACTTCTCCAACCTGCATTGTATGTGTTGGAATAGGGTCCAGAAAAAGTTTTAGAAATCATATTCACAGTATTAGATTGATCTAGCAAAGCCTCATTAAAAGCAGGGATTGTCGGGCATGTACTAGTCACATGCCCTGGATCCTCACATATGTTGCATTTTTTAGAAGTTGTTGGTAAAACATGCATCTCATTGACTTTCGTAAGCTCGATAGACTCCAACTTCTAATAAATTAATGCAAGTCTAGCATGTAAATCATCAACTTCTTTGAAATGGAACTTACCACCCCCATTAATAGATTTTTTATTTTCAGTTCTATCATTGTAACACCCCGTTCCCGAAAAGACATTTTAGAATTTTCGGGGAGCCGGTGTGCTACTACTAAACTTGAACTTTAAAAATATTTTCTTTTTAACAATGCGCCAGATACGAAAGTTTCCATAAATAAAACAAACATTAATAAATACTGAAAATCTAAAATAGAGTCAGCGGAAGCATTTATTAAAGAAAATACGGAAGTCTCATGTGCTTATCAAAATAATTTATTTAAAACATAAACCATAAAAATAGTCATAGCATAATCTGTCTAGGCCTCTGCCTCGCCTCCCTGGGTCAAGTCCTATCCTGCAGTCTCATCTTCATAAATGTCATCACCTGGGGTGGTTTAAAAACATAAAAACAAACTAAAATGAGTCGAATACTCAATAAGCAACATATCATACAGTAAACATAATAAACATAAGGTTTCTTGAAAAACGTGCATATTCATAAATACGTACATAAATAACATGAACATTAACAATAACTTATCTTTCACTTATCATAGGCCGTTACCCACTGTTGACCCCGTGAGTTAGGGTTAGCGAATCTAAGTAGATTCTGATTCTGCCCGTGGCCGCAGGTTGTAGAATCCATACATAAGGAAGACATACTGGGTGCACTACCAGCATGCACGACCTGGCAATGCAATATGCCCATAACATAGGTACCGTTTTCATATCATACCATAGGCCGTTACATATCTTATCATAATCATACTTGCATACTGGTCATTTTATAGATTTCAACAGAAATCGCATACATACTTGTCATATCGTATCATAAATTTCAACTAAAATCGCATTCTTTCATAAATATCGTGATACATGTTTCCTCACATAAATTCATGCATTTCATAAATAATTTTATGAAATAACACTTACATAAAATCATGCATTTCATAAATAATTTTATGAATAATCTTTCACATAAAATCATGTATGACTTCCCATAATTATTCTAATCCATAAATTATCACATAAGATCATCAATATTCATAAACTTTCACATAAAATCATGACTTTTTATAAATCTGTTGATGCATAACTCATTTCATAAAATCATGATTTGTCATAAATAACTTAATGCATAATACTTCACATAAAATAATGGATTTTTCATAATTTTATCATGTCTTGGGTACGTAAAAAGGGGCTTCCAATGAATGCATACATGCATAATATCTTTTATAAAAAGACAAGTAGTTCACCATACATACGTGTAAAGATATGATCATGCTACTTACCTTGCAATGCTAATCCACTATTTTCGGCGCGTAATCGGTCGCCTATAACAATAAACATGAAATTTTCATAAATTTCTAATTAAACCTATGACTTTATTTAAAACCTAAACTACTAAAATAGTCTATATTTCCTAAACCTAGATTCTTCCTTACACTAAAATATTCTCATCTTTTAATCCTAAATAGATATGGGTATTTTTGGAAAAACAATATAAAGGGGCATTTTTGTAATTGTATCAATAACCTACGGAAACCTAAAATACATGTTTTATAATTATAGAGAAACAGTAACGGGAGAGTGGAAAGGAGGCATGTGTTTACAGGGGACGACTCACCGAGGGGAGGAGCTGCATGGCACGGCGGCTGGGAACCAAGGCGGCGCAACTGGTTTCCTTTGGGCTGGTTAGTGCGACGCCAAGAGAGAGAATGAGTGAGAGAGAACGGAGAGAGATTCTTTGCACCATGCAGAGTGCATGGGGGCTCGGGCTGTGGCGCTGGGCGTCACTGGGAGGTGGAGGCTAGATCTCCGGCGTCATCTGTTGCTACTGACGGTGGCGTCGCGGCCCACCAGTGGCAGAACGTGGCTCTCGGTTTGAGTGAGGATGCTCTGTTTCAAGGGGCTAAAACAAGGGAGGATGGTAACGGCTTGATGGCTTTTCCGATGGCAGGCCATGCAGTGGTTCTGCTAGCTGGGCTATGGGGTGGCCAGAGGGAGGAGCTGAGACATGGTTTGCTAGGCTTCGGCAAGGTGGTGCTGCGGGGTAGCCATGCTGCGGAACTAAACGTGGGGCTGGGCAGTGCTAACACACGGATTTCCGCCGTGTGGGTGGTTTGCAACAGTGTGGATTTGCATGTGATGAGGTGGTGGGCATCACGGAGGAGGTCTTGGGTGGTTTGCTGGAGGAACTAAGGGGAGGTGGTGGAGGTTATACGTTCGTGACTTACGGGGTGAGGGCTGGCAGCGGCGTTGAGGAGATTAAAAGTATATACATATATACATATATATAGGTGACAGAGAATGGTGAGGGAGAATGTTCAAAATAAAACCTAGGGAAAATAGACGTGCAATGAGTGAGATGACTAGACGTGCATGCGGAGGAAACAGAAGCAATAAAGCCGTGTATGCAGTGTGACGCCCCCCAAAATCCTCTTGGGATTGGACGGACATTTGAAGCGTCGAGACATGCAACACAAGGTTACCTACCCCCGTTCATGACATATAAGATGCAATATTCCTAACATGCATCTAGCATTATGCAATATTCGCAGCGGATAATTTTTTTTTTCTTTAGCAATACTATGCACCAAACTGAAATATCCCAAATACTTAAAACATACTTCATACATAATGACATACTTCAAAACTGATATCACAACACTAGTCCAAAATGGTTGTGATCAAAAGAGTGATGGAGATTGAACTCTACAAATACAAGTAGTAATCTGAGGTAACTACTGTACTAACACCTACATCGCATCGTCGCTTAGTCGACCGTTTCCAGTTGGTCGATTCCCGATTCTCCTTCAAATCCTGTAATAAGATCTACCATTCGGGGGGAATGGTAGTTGGGACTACTACAGTGAGATTTGATTACAAATCTCAGCAAGTTAACAGGAAACTTCCACACAGGTTAATAATGCATGCATGGCAGTAAAAGCATGAATGCATAATCAAATCATAAGTAATCATAGCATAACTTGACATGCAACATAACATAACTGGCATAACTTAAACTGAAACTGAAGCTTAGCATGAACGTGACTTGAAACATAACATGGACTTGAAACATAGCATAAACGTGAACTTGAAACATAACATGAACGTGAACTTGAAACATAACATGGACTTAAAACATAACATGAACGTGAACATGTATAATTTGAACATGAACTTGAGCATGACATACCATAAATGTGAACTTGGAACATAACGTAACATGAACTTGGAACATATTCTTGTCTCATGGGATTACCATGACTGCGTGAACGTAAACTTGAACATAACATAACGTGAAACATGACTTAAACTTGGAATCTTATTCAGTAGACTTAATCATTAAAGTGACCATATGGGTGCTACACAGGTCCCCTTGAGCCGTGTGTCCCTGCCGATTACCGCATCACATCACAGGTTTCTATACCAGCTGTGAGTGCGTTAATACGTACTCCACAGTTGTTGTGGCCCCACGTATTCTACGTGTCACAATTGCTGTGTCTCACGTAGTGTATGCTACACAGTTGTTGTGGCCCCATACTTCATGCTCCACAGTTGTTGTGGCCCCATGACTTATCTGTTTGTGCCACACTTGCTGTGGACACACGTAACATAATGTGTGGCACCATCGGCGTTAGTGCCTAGCGCGCTCCGGTGACCAGCTAATTAGGCCCCATTCGCAACCTGTTGACTGTACTTCGTCAACCCAGGGAATTTCACACATATTTAGACACTCCAGCGTGAACAAAGGAGTTCCACTAGGATATTACCCCATCCTAGCGCTTAGGGTCGTGATTGAAATAATGACTTAACGGGCAGACATGACATTTCGTAACGTGACATAACATGAACGTGACATAAAAGACAGAAATCTTGACGTAGCATAACGTGACATGAACGTAAGACGACAAACATGATATACTTCGAGACATAAATGTAACAGAGAACATTTCATAACATGTCATACATGTAACATGCAACATTTCGTAACATGGCATACCATATAACAGATAACATTTCTTAACATGGCGTAACATGTGACAGTGAATATTACATGACAAGAAATACATGTAACAGATGGCATACTTAACTTAACATGACATACTTGTAATGTATAGCAATATATAGCAATACGTGACAGAATATCTTGTGTAACAGATGAATAATTCATGACAGAATAAATTCTGTGTAACAGATAAATATGTAATGATTTGGCATGGCACATATGATAACATGCATACATACAATTTAGTTCCCTTACTTATCACACATACACATTAAATTGATAGTAAGTTAAAAGCTAACTTACCTCGATCTTCGCGCTTCGAGACAAAACTCAAGTGCGATCACGAGAAACTGAAAGTAGCGATTTCTAAAAATTAGAACTTAATCACTAACAATTAGGAATATGGAGAAATATCAACTTCGAGTAAAATTACCATTTTACCCTCTACATGTGGGAAAATGACCATTTTACCCCTAACTTAAGGATTTTGCATCCTAACTCCAAAGATCACCAAAATTTACATACCTTATGTAAATTTTGTCCTAAGCTCAAATATCAATTTAAAAAAATTTCAAACTAAACACAACCATTAAAACTCTATAGGTCCTAAACTTACAAGGCTATTATTTTCCTTGATTTTGTTGTAATTCTTTCAAATTTCAAAACTCATGATTAAACCAAAATTTTTCTTCTACTATACTCATAACATATTCCTAAGAATAATCATGTTTTGAATCATGAACAAAAGTCATCAAAATCACTAAAACCATACTTGAACTTTTTGGTTTTTCTTCTAAGTTCAAAACAGAATTTTGTTTCTAACTTGTTTTGATCAACCTCTAGATCCATGACTTATAAACATGTGATCTTCAAACCAAAACATCACATGGTTTAAAAAGATGTTCTAAAACAGATCCAAGCATCAAACTCAAGATCACATGGTTAAACATCAACCAAAACATAAATTTGGCCAAGAACATCATCACTTTGGCCTAACTGAATACCTCATTGCATAAAATTTCATATCTTCGAAACTAACATCAAATATCTTCAAAATAACATTTTAACATGTATATAAGAGGCTTAGGATCTTCCAATAAAAATATCAAAGCCATTGGAATAAGATTAAACCATAAAAGATTTAAACTTTCTCAAAACAGAAACTGTTTTGTCTCTTCCAGTTTCTAAGTTTCTAGACCTAAGAAAATATTTCACCAAAACTTTTAATCATGCAACAAATCATCAACCAATAATCATATACACATGTTAAAAGTACTTCATAAAAATTTCGGACCAAGATCTATTCATTAGCTTGGTCAAAAACTCCAAAATATAACACACTCTCTAGTTTATCGCCCCGAATGACCTTTCTGGGGTCTAAACAACGTTTCACCAATCAAATGATCTCCAAATGGAACGAATAAGATATCCACGTAAACTAGACTCCAAAAGAAAAAACTTTCATGAAGGAAACTTTGCGAGAAAATACATACAAAAGCTTCGAAACGGGCGTTCCAAAGAGGTAAGAAAAACTGTCCGAGAGTGTCTTTTGTGTTTTATGAAGGAAAAGTGTAAAGGAGAGTTGCTTTTCGTGGGAAGTGGACAGGAGAGCTTCTTACACAAGCTATGTAAAGTGATAGGACTGAAGGAATGGTTGAGTGTTGGCCTTTTCTTCTCATAAAAATCAAACCAAGATCTTTTCTCAAGGTGGAGTGTGAGAGTGAAAGAGTGAGGTGGCTCTTTAGCTTTGTCTTTCTAGAACCTTCTAGGCCCTTCTTGTACAGCTCTGACCAGCCAAGTCAGGGTACAAAACTTAGTCATGAAGCAATCCTATAGTGACCAAATTCGTGGGCCTTGATGGGCCTAAACCGAATGGGCCTAAATTTTGGGGTTTAAAGAGGGTTTGGGTTGCTATCAAGCCCAAATCCAATATCACTTGGTCCAATCAATTTCTCAAGGTTAACAAGGTTGGATAAAGATATTCTAACACAAATTTGAAGGATTAATAGCATGTGGAAGTGATTTAATCAAGTGATTAAACACAATGCTATAAATCGGATTAGACAATGTTTGGAGGCCAACTTTAGGGTTTTGGGGAAACCGTTTAGGGTTTCGATTTCAACAAAGCTTTTGGGCTTTCAATTGGATTCCCACCATTTAGGGTTTCACTAGGATTGAAAACCTCTTTGGTCTGGCACAATTTGGTTGAGCAGATGAAACAAGGTTTTGCTTAAGTGGCATGATCTCACACCTTGATTCCTTCAAATCCAACAAACATTCCTCATGGTGCCAAGTGTCTAATATTATTCACTAAGTGTGGCTAAGATCTTGCCAAATGTCCAAATAAAACTTCTCTAATCTAATTTGGATATTCCACACTATGATTTTGAAACACTGCAATTGGTGCGCTTATCGAGGTTACTATTTACTCCAAAAAAAGTGAATCATAAACTTAGCACTAAAAATTCCTAAATATTCATATTAACCTACAGTGAAAATCGTTTACCGAAATTCAACCTCGAAGTGCCCCTAAAAAATAATTTCACAATTTCCAACAGACGTTTCGTCCAGAATTATGAAAATAGGATATTGCGCCATAAAATTCTAAATAATCCACTGAGTCTAATGGCGTGGACCATAATGCATTCTGACACTTCTAACCACCTCAAATAAATAAAACTTATATTTCTAGCAACATAGTGAGTGATAACACTGACTATGTTGACAGACTAAAATCTATGCAATTGGTCGATTCGTAAAAACTTATGGGGTTTTCACGAGATTCCTAAAGTCAATAGAAATTCCACCAATGAATTTCTAGCGGGCTGTTACATGCAGTGATAGACAGACAACAACTAAATCGTGCATGAATAGAAATCTACCAAAGTGAGGAGTCTAGGTGATGGAGGGCTATTGCGGGAACCATAATTTGATAGTTATCAACAAGAAGATTCTCGTATGTATATAAAAGGCATGGTGGAAAACCCTAGAGAAAACAAAGGAGACGTGCATGTGCATGTTAGTGGATTGTTTGAAATTTATAGAAGAAAAATAAATAAATATAGGATTGGGTCGTTACAATCATATAATTCAAAAACATCCCAAGATTGAGCATTCTCAACCAAGTAGTCAAAATATTCAAAAGCTTCCTCGGGTTCTTTGTTAAAAATGTACCATTGCACATTGTTTCAACAAATTGCCTCATCATTTGTTGCAACCCCTCATAAAACTTATGACCCTCCAATTATCATATCCATGATGAGGACATGCATTTAATAAGTCTTTAAATAGTTCCCAACAGTGGTCAAATATTTCTACATCCTTTCGACCAAAATTCATGATCTGTCTTTTTAAGGCATTGGTCTTGTGCAGAAAAAAAATTAGAAATTCAGTTTGTAATTCCTGCCAAGTCTAATAGATCTAGGTCTTAATGAGTTCAACTAGGTTTTAGCCTTGTCTTCTAAAGAAAATTGAAACAGTTTTAACCTAAGGACTTCTTCAGTGCATGTTCAATCCATGTAGGTAGAACACACTTCTTCAAATTCTTTGATATGCAAATAGGGATTTTCAGATTCCATGCCATGAAAATGTGGTAGCAATGGAATCATTCCAGGTTTGAAGTTAAAGTTGTTTGCATTCAAAGGTTGAATGATGCAAGAAGGTGGACAAGTCCTAACAGGCTACAAATACTCTCTAAGTGTTCTGTTTTGATTTACCATTTCCCCATCATGATGCTCATTTTAAGCCATGATACTATGAATGTTAGATGATGATTCAAGTGAGATGGATACAAAATTTGAAGATGTTAATGATTCTACCCTAACTAGCCGAGATGTGTGGTCTCTAGTCCAACCAGACATACAAACAAGGGTAAAAAATAAAAGAAAATGAAAAGCAAACAACTAAAATGGAAGAGAGCAGATATCACCCAAGCTGTGAAGAGGTTCACTGCTCCACAAACATCCTCTATCAATAAGAAAATGCTCTGATAACACCAGTTGTCCCTGGCAACGGCGTCAAAAACTTGATGGTCTCCAAATTATCACTCCCAAGCGCAGAATTGGATCAGTTGTAATAAAAGGGAAAACCCAAGGTTATCTCCTAAGGACAAGAGTGTCTCAAGTCATAAGCAAACCCAAGGTTATCTGCTTTGGACCAAACCCATAAGGGATGAAGTGCTGCATGAATCGGAGTAGGCATAAGCAAAAAATATACAAGCTGGTGAAGCCATTGGACCGTGGAGTTTCAAGTCAGGGATCATTTTTTATAAGGATCGAATTTATTTGAGAACCAATTCGCCACTGACTCAACCCATCATCAGTGAGTTTCACACTGGAACTCATGAAGGATTTCATAAAACTTGGCAACGTCTGAAGGCTGTATTTTACTGGCGAGGGGCGAAGTCTCAACTTACGGCCTTCATCCATGGCTACGACGTCTGCAAACGGCACAAGAGTGAGTGCACCAAACCAGCCGGCCTTCTCCAACCTTTACCAATTCCGGTTACAGTATGGTCAAACATCTCCATGGACTTCATAACCGGACTACCCATTTCACAAGGGAAAAGTGTTATTTACATCATCGGTTATCTACATTTGCCCATTTTGTACCTCTCGAACACCCATTTACAGAGGCGATGGTGGGCCAAGTTTTTTTTTTTGAAAATGTGTTCAAGTTCCATGGGCTCCCTACTTTAATTGTCTGTGATCGGAATCAGGTTCAACTTCAGTTGCGCATATCATCCGCAGACGGACGACCAAACCAAGGTGGTTAATCGCACTCTCGAAACCTATTTACATTGCTTCACTAGCTCCACACCGTCAACATGGGTAAAATGACTTCCTTGGGTCGAATATGTATACAACATCAGCACTCATTCAGGCACTGGGCGATCTACATATGAAGTGGCGTATGGCCGAACACCACCAACTCTGCTTTCGTATGTACCAAGAACTGCAAGGGTGGAAGCTATAGCTTAGACTCTTACCATGCAAGATCAGCTCCTTAAGGAAGTACGCTTCAAGCTTCAGCAAGCACAAAATCGAAAGGAGCTTTCAACTAGGGGACCTAGTTTACATTAGGCTACAACCATATAGGCAGCAGACTGTGGAAAGGAGGACAAGTTTGAAGTTGGTTGCTCACTACTATGGCCCTTTCCAAGTTCTAGAGTGAATTGTGCAAGTTGCATATCACCTTAAGTTTCCTACAAGCTCCCGCATCCACCCAGTCTTTCGCGTGTCTCTTCCCAAAATTAAGTTGGGCAACCATGAAACGGTGATAATGGAACTCCCAAAGATTGCACTGACTCTTTCCCAACCCAACTGCAAGTTGTGCTGGCTTATTGAGGCAAGGGACGAAAGGCGGAGGTCCTCATCCATTGGTGTGGTACCAACCCAACAGAATTCACCTGGGAAAATATCGCGACTATTAAGTCACAATTTTCGGAGTTCACCTTTGAGGACAAGGGTCATTCTGATGGAGTGAGGAAAGTTATGGGAACTTAATGAGGAAGGAGTACACTAGGCAATTATGGCTAGAGAATAATTATTTTGTAAGAAAGGGGCACCCATAGTAGGCACCCCTTCACCTCCTCTTGGGGGTTATGAAGTGGCTTAAGAGCTACTTCATGAGGTTTGATGGCTGGCCCTTAATGGCCAGCCAAGGGGTTACACTAGAGAGGCTATTTACATAGTCTCTCCCCTCTTTAGAGAAAACACTTGGATAGACAAGCTCTCTCTCTCAAATGATTCTCTCTAGTCACTGCATCTAGGCTGTGGAACGTGTGAATGTTGCTCTGGTATTACCACGTAGCACACTCCACCATCGAAGATTGTGGATGAACAACGACGCTGGAGAATCCGTGGAGCAATAGCACTAGATCCAAGATATTTCCTGTGAGGTAATATCGCTTCTGCTGTAGATTCTGATCTACTATTTCTAACATTGGTATCAAAGCCCGTGGGTTGTTCCCGATTTGTATTTTTGACGGGGGATTTATAATTTCATTTACTGAAATATTTATGCACAATGAGAATTTTTTTACCAACGAGATGGCTGTCGTTACTCTGGTAGCACCGCTGTGGAATGGCTGCAACCACCCACTCAAATCAACAAGACCCGTGCACGTGGAGTTCAAATCTAGGCGATGCGCCGTGTTATCCAGGTGCTGCTAGCACTACAGGAGGCAGCGGCGCGCATCGAATGGGTGCTGCGTCGTGTTCACTGCTTTGGTGGTGCAACCACCACAGGTGAACACGACGTGTTCACTGAGTGTCTTGGTGCTGCGCGCCTGAGGGCCATGGCGTGCACCCGAGATACTGCGGCACCAGGTGCCTATGCCGCAAACCAAGCCGAGCAGCGCGATGGTCCTCTGCGTACCAAGAGCAATTGCATGCCCTATCATTCCCACCGTAGTGCACACCTAGGTGTAGTGCTACAAGAGTGGTGGCACTCTGATGTAGGTGGCGTAAAACATCTTCCTTAGGTACCAGAGGGCGGCCTCTTCATAGAGGAGCACTCCTACTCGTAGAGAAGCAAAACGCACTGTCATGGTGCTGCGCGCACAGTCGGGTTGCAACGCACACCGTGGAAACAAAGCTGCGCTCACCAGGTGCAGTGAGCACTAGGTGCTGCGTGCACTAGTGAGCGGTGGGAGCCCTTGCGTAGCGGCCGAAAGCCTGAAAGGACGGCAGCAGTTTGATTTTTTTTTTCTTCTTTTTCCGTTACATTCACTGTAACCATTGGGAGCAAGAAGATGAATAGTTCCTCTGGTTTGTAATGGAGTTTGGGCTGGAGTTAAAGGGAGTTGGACCTATTTTTTTTTAAATCAAGTTTTTTGGGCTTGGCCCATGTTTTTTGTTTTAGCAAAACCAATCTGTTTTTAATTAAAGGAAAATAGTTTGGTTTAAATTATTTATGGGTTGTGGGCTGCAAATCTATTGGTTTTATTTCGGCTAAAACACTTCGGCGACATAGTTTTTTTTTTTTTAAAACCAATATCTATTCTTGTTTTGTTGAAAAAGAAAAACCCAACTATTTTTTGTTGACAAAATGCAGCCTAGCTCTTTTTTTTTAGGCCATGCGGAGATTTGGGCCGTGAGCCCAGCAGGCACAAGCCTGCTTTGCAGTTAGGTGCCCAAGAGGGTGCGGCCCACTCGCTGTCGAAGATCAGAAAAAATTTAAAAAAAAAAAAAAAGCTTTTTGT
Organism: Juglans mandshurica; assembly: GCA_022457165.1. Taxonomy (NCBI): domain Eukaryota; kingdom Viridiplantae; phylum Streptophyta; class Magnoliopsida; order Fagales; family Juglandaceae; genus Juglans; species Juglans mandshurica. The sequence continues at coordinate 10,300,149 of CM039629.1, read as the reverse complement.
GGTGTTTTGAACCCATGACCCCACATGTTATAACCTTGACCATTGGACTAGAGTATATTGTTATGTCACGAATATTTTTTTTGAAATATTGTTTGCATGATTGTTATTATTGAATATATGCATGCCATGAGATTATGAGAAAATTATTGTCACATTTGTTAAGTTTTTTTTATTCTATAAATTGTCTACGTTATTATTATTTGTGAATAATAATTGTTTGGGCAAAATGTGATGAATTTTTGTACAGATATTATGATTACATGTAATTGTTCGTTATTTTATCACTTGTATTGTTAGACTATTTTTAAGAATTGTCTTCAGATTTTTAGAATGTGATAAACTAGAGGATTAAGTAGCCCGAGTTTGATTAGTCCATGTTTCTGATTGGCTCAAATGAATTTCTTCGATCTGAGAAGAAATTATTTTTCATGTGACTAACTCGGTAGATTGCTTATCCTAGTAGGAGTATGGTTGAGATTGATTTGGAATTAATATCCTATATGATATAAATTCGCGTGAAAATTAAGTTAGAAATTAATAATTAAGCATTGAGGCGCAAGAGATGATTAGAAAGCTTAGCGATTTTTCGATCTTGCGATGTGTATTAATTATTTTTGTTCTGACTTAGATTAACACGGCAAATTTCTTAAATGTGTGTGCAATTAGATGCGCATAGTTTAGTAACTTTGAGATAATCATGAAGTACGCCTAAAGATTATTTATATGACTTAATCGTCGCATTAATCTCCTCCATGAGCAGTAGATGGAAACAAATAAAGATTATTGTGAGTGTCAGATTGTCTTAAACCATCATTATTGTGAAACCTCTGAAAGGTCTAGAGTAAAATTGGAAGTGCGCTTAGGACGCATGCACTACCATTTTTATAGAAGTTGATGGGATCAATGTCAAACAGAGCTAAACCACTATTTTGCCTTTGAATCTTGTGGGTAATAACAGAAGTTGCGTGTTGTTTTTGTAACGCAAAGATTAATTGCTCCTATATTTGAGGTTGAGCATTATAATCTTGAAGCAACTTAGATTAACTCACAGATAAGCATATACCCTCTCTACTTGCTAGTATGTTTGGCAAGTAAGGACATTAAAATTTGAGTGTGCATGAGTGTTGAGGACATTCTTGATTGGCACATTCATTTTTTAAAGTTTTTATCAATGCACCTCTATATGGTACTAGCACTGGTAATCTTGCTCAAGTTTTATTTCTCTCTAGTGAGAACAAATAGGTTCTTGCAGATAAATAAACTTTGGAGCACCCCTTGAGAGTAATAATACCAAGCACCTTGGAGGTTTGCATGGTAACTGTGGCAAAAGTCTAAATAATTAGGTACGACTTAAATTAAGCCTAAAAATCTTACTCGTGGTTGCATTGATGCAAGATAGGTTCTAGGCTAAAATAATTTCTTGCAAAGTTTTTCTTTTCTCTCCTATATTGGATTGGAGACTTTGAAAAATATTGAGTATGCAAAAAATAAGGATATATCGCTAGTTAGCAGCTAAAACGTCTCATACTGCATTTGTTACGAAAAGTAATATTTTTTATTAGTGCTTTTAATGCGATATTAAAGAAGTCTAGACCTAATTTGATTTAAGACTTATTGAAAGTATTGGTATTAGTGAGAATTCCTAGAGGTTTAGAAGTTGAATAGTCACTCATTGACTCAGTGGTATTATTTCTCGGGTGGGGAAATGATATACTAAAATATGCCATGGAGGCATACGATGATGGGTGTGAAGCTTGAGAAATTAAATATTTTCTCGCTAATGAGATCCCTCTCCTTGGTTTAGTAGAGTCAAAGAGAAAAGGCAATATGAACATTTTCTACGTGAAAGTTCCTATACATGCTCACTAAGGACTTTGATAATAAATATGTTGTTTCATCATATAAATGCGATCCAAAATTTTTTTTATGAAAATATATTTTTCAATTAAAATATTTTCAAAATCGCAATCATATGAGTTATATGATGAAAACAATTATCTCGCAGTTTATTGACTTGCTGAGAATGGTGTTATAAATGAATTATGGCGCAAAGCAGTTGTACATCACACTTAGGTTGATATAATATGGGGTTGCGGCCTTAATTCTGATTTGTCGTCCTTAGATCAAGTTCATTCACCTTTGAGAAAGGCTGAGTGACTTTTTTGTGCAAACATAAATTCTATTAAAAATCGAGAGGATCTAAGCTTGATAAGTTTTTAGTTGAGTCAAGGAAATTACTCGTATTTTCGACGACGGTGGGAAATTGTGGATTTTTGTAACACTTATTTTTTAGAAAGAACGTTTTCATCATGTTTCATTCCATATTACCTTAACCTTAATATTTTCAAATTTTTTTTATGAAGATTGAGCATTGCTCTGAGTCATTTGGACTCGAGAGGGATTAAGGATGCTTAGTCTGATGTGACCAAATGAGTCGGGGCATAACGAGACACTTTTAGGAATGTTGCTATGCTGCTCTTCTCTAGGAGAGATTTGGTATAGTGCTTCCATTTTTCTTTTACAGTTGTGCTCGATGGTCGCACGACCTATTTGCCAGTATGAACAATATTGAGAACATATTGAGGGATGCAGACCTGGGATCTTGCCCACTATATGTGAGTGGGAGATGTAAGAAAGGGGCACCCATAGTGAGCACCCCTTCACCTCCTCTTGGGGGTTATGAAGTGGCTTAAGAGCCACTTCATGAGGCTTGATGGCTGGCCCTTAATGGCCAGCCAGAGGGTTACACCAGAGAGGCTATTTACATAGTCTCTCTCGCTCTTTAGAGAAAACACTTGGATAGACAAGCTCTCTCTCTCAAATGGTTCTCTATAGTCACTGCATCTAGGCTGTGGAACGTGAGTGTTGCTCTGGTATTACCACGTAGCACACTCCACCATCGAAGATTGTGGATGAACAACGACGCTGGAGAATCCATGGAACAACCGCACTAGATCCAAGATATTTCCTGTGAGGTAATATCGCTTCCGCTGTAGATTCTGATCTAGTATTTCTAACAATTTTAAATTGGAAATCTTGCCTATTTCGAAAACATATCAATTAGCATTTATTTTACATAGTTTGCTATCCTCCATATATTTGGTTAGCTGAATAACGAGAGGGCTATAAGAATGTAAGAATGCTATCAATAAATGAATCGAGAAATTATTCTCAAACTTTGGTTTATTAGAAGTAGGTTCCTCCTAAACCCACGACTGGTTCTAATATTTGTTCATCATAGGTAAGGCATGAAGAAAAGATCTGACGTACTATCCTGCTAATCCACCAGCAGCGTGTTCCATCTCTAGAGCACATAACATAAACATTGTATCTTTATGAAACTTCGTCGGAATACTATCTCAAAACTAGTAGATTTAGGACCGCATTGCAAAATATGTTATAATTTTGGAGTTGATAATATAAGTTTACTTTCTAAAAATAAGAAACTTAACTTCAATTCAGCTCGACTTGGTTGTATGCATTATTTGAAATTCTAGGTCGACTTCTTGCTCAAACTTGAATGTAAGTACGTGATAAAGTTTATGCTTAAACATTCTCAAATGTCTTTTACTTTGTTTGTTCCAAATCTTGGTAGCATCCAAAGAAGAAATTTGTAAAGTTTACAATTTGAATACCAGATACATCTGGGTATCCGTCGATGTTATAACCTAGGTGGGGTATCTGGATTGCACTACACACTCGAGTGTGAATCTGCGTGTATCTGGATACCTAGATTCACATTCATGGTCCTTTAGTAAATCACAATGTTCACCTTTAGGGTTAAGAAATTTTCAGGTAGATTTTGTTATGCACAATTGGTTTAGATAAAGTATTTGAAAATGACTAATGGAAAATATATAGGAAGGTTAGAACCTAAAGAATCCCATCTCCAATCGTGCTTTTACTTTGTTTTTTTTTTCCTTCTAAATTTTTAAAACAAAAACGTAATAGAAAAAAATGGATTTTGTAAATAAAGAAAACTGAATGTAATGATTGTATTATTCACTAGTTACAATACATGTCAATTATATACATGAATTGGAGAGTAAACAACCTAACTAATTTGTACAAGTGGATAACAAACAAGCTAACTCAGTTATAAACTTATACATGTGATTTTATCTTACTCCCCCTCAAGATGGGAAATAAATATTGAGAAGACCCATCTTGCGCAAAAGGGTAGAAAATGTAGTGAAGCCAAGAGGCTTGGTCAAGGCATGTACTAATTGATTAGCGGAAGAAGCATGTAATGTGCATATGAGGCCGGCTTGAAGCTTCTCACGTACAAGATGGCAATGGATAACAATGTGTTTTGCATGCTCGTGGAACAAAGGATTAGCATATATGGAGTGCGGCTTGATTATCATAAAATAGGAGTGCAGGCTTGGGATGGGAGATTGAGAAATCAACTAGCAGAGAACGAAGCCAAGACAATTCACAGAAAGCCAAAACCATTGCCCTATACTTTGCCTCAATAGAGGAACGAGAAATTGTATGCTACTTCATGGATTTCCAAGCCAAAAGTGAGTCACCAAGGAACACATAAAATCTTGTGGTAGAACACCGAGAGTCAAGACACACTGCCCAATCAGAATCTACAAAACCTTTAAGATGAATAGTTGAAGTAGATGGAAAGAATAGGCCTTGGCCAAGAGATGCTTTAATATACTACAAAATATGATGAGCTGCATGTAAGTGGGAATCATATGGCTGATCAAGAAACTGGCTTAAAGCATGAACAAAATAGGTGAGATCAGGTCTAAGTAGAGTCAAATGCAACAATCTTCCAATGAGCCGACGATAAACATTAGGATCAGAAAGTAGTACACCATCAGATTTAGTAAGATGTAAATTTTGTTCCATTGGAAAATTGACTAGCTTTGCCCCAAGAAAACCAGTATCATTGAGAATATCCAATGCATATTTATGTTGACAAAGAGAAATACCTACTTGAACGAGCAACTTCAAGGCCTAAGAAAAACATGAGAAGACCTAAGTCTTTGAGCTTAAACTAGGATGCAGATGAACTCTCAATGTAGAAACAACAGCATCATCACTACTCGCAATAACAATGTCATCAATATATACTAAAAGAGCAATAAATGAAGAACCCTGAGTTCATGTCATAAAGGAATAATCATTCCTGGACTGAGAAAAACCATGATGAATCAAGGTAGCAGAAAATTTTGAAAAACCAATGTCGAAAGGCTTGTTTCAAGGCATAGAGAGACTTGTTAAGTTTACAAACACGAGACTCTTCCTTACAAGTAAATTCGAGAGGTAAAGTCATGTAAACTTCTTCTTCTAAAGAACCATATAAAAAAACCATTGTTAACATCCAATTGGACTAAAGACCAACCATGGATGGTAGCAAGTGCAAGTAGATAGCGAATATTAACCATCTTGGCTACAGGAGAGAAGGTTTCAAGATAATCTAAACCTTCGTGCTGTGTATAACATTTTGCAACCAACCTCGCCTTATACCATTCAATAGAACCATCCGACTTGTATTTGATCTTATAGACCCATTTAAGCCAATAGGGTGCTTACCAGCAGGCAAACTATAATAGACCAAGTATTATTCTCTTCTAAAATTACTATTTCAGCTGCCATTGCCTCTCTCCAGTGAGAAAATTTCATTGCTTGAGTAAAAGACGTAGGTTCTAAATTAATAGAGATAGTGAAAACAAAAGGTTTGTGTCTGGGAGAAAGCTTGGAATAAGAAATAGAATAAGAGATAGGACATGGTTTACCTGAACCTGTATACAAAGAAGGACAAGAACCTAGGGTAGAACCAGAGATATTATGGCAATAATAGTCATGCAAATAGCTAGGTGGATGGTGTAATCTAGAGGATCTTTGAGGTGGTGAAGGTAGGCTAGATCGTGAATGATTGGAATTGGAAGAAGGGATAGGACTAGAAGTAATCGGAACATCACTAATAGGACGAGGCAAAACAGAATGTCCAAAAGAATGAGAAGAAATATGAGTGCGAGAATTATGATAAGGAAAGTTGTCTTCATGAAAAATGACATCTAGAGATATGAAAACAGAGTTATGAACCAGATCAAATAACTTGTATCCTTTGACACCATATGAAATCCAAGGAAAAGGCAAGGTGTAGCTCAAGCATCAAATTTAGACCTAAGATGTGAAAGAGTAGATGCATAGCACAAACACCCAAACACCTCGAGATGTTAATAAGAAGGAAGTTTATTGTATAAAAGTTCACATGGAGATTTGTTAGACAAAACAGAAGTTGGAAGATGATTGATTAAGTGAGTAGCAGTTAAAACACACTCACCTTAGAAAGAAATAGGTAGATTAGCTTGAAATCTCAATGATCTAGCGACATTGAGAAGATGTCGATGCTTCCTTTCTACCACATAATTTTTTTGATTGGTATAAATGCAACTATGATGATGAACTACATCCTTGAGAGTAAAGAAATCAAACATGTCAAATTCTTTACCATTATCTTTCCGAATGATTTGAATTTTAGTGTGAAACTGAGTCTCCACAAAGGCAAAGAAGGACAGAAGTAAAGGTCTAGTATCTGATTTAGTTTTTCATCAAATAAGCCCAAGTAGCCCATCAATAATCATCAACGATTGACAAGAAATAATGAAAACCATCAAATGTAGGAGTGGGAATGGACTCCAAATATCATAATGGACTAAGGCAAAAATAGAAAGAGTAGTATGATCACTATGAGGAAATGGCAATCGTTTTTGTTTAGTAATGGGACATACAGTACAATGAACTATTTTGTTACATGATGAAGGAATATCATTAACAACTTTATGTAAAACATTTAGCTTAGAAAAGGAAGACCCAATCTAATATGCCAAAGATCAACAAGATTTTTTATTAATGGAAACATATTACTAGAGACTGCATAAACAATAGGTGGAGAGAAAGAAGAAGGCTACTGCAGAACATACAAATTGCCTCATTTCCTACCCAACCCAATCGTCCTCCAATGGATGAGGTCCTGAAGAAAATAAAAATCAGAAAGAAAAAGAATAAAAAAAAATGGAAGAAGTAAGTTTTCTAACAAATAGTAAATTGAATCAAAAGGATGGTACACATAAAACATTTGTAAGAATCAAAGATTCTGAGAGTTTTAAAGTACCAAGATGAGTAACATTTACAGTAGAACCATTAGGCAATGTAATAGTAATATGGACTGTAGAAGTAATTATAGTAAAAAAGGAAATGGAAGAAACGATATGGTTGGTAGCACCTGTATCAATGATCCAAGTACTAGAAGGAAATTTATTGTTAGAAAATCAATGTAAAGAAAACATAGAGTGAGATATACCTAAAAGGGGTTGAGAGGAAATACAATCAGAGACTACATTAGTAGCATGTGGACTAGAAGATTCAGAACTAAGCAACGAGTTGTTAGAATTGAGAAATCCCAACAGTTGTTGACATTGCTCTGGAGAAATAGGCAACTGAGGTATAGCCGTTGTGGAAGAGAAAGATCCAGTCTCTTGAGGATCTTGAACAACCTGATTTGCAACTGGTGAGTTCTTGAATTTTGAGCAAAAACCAGGAGGATAGTCGTGCAATTTGTAGCATTTATCAACAATATGGCCAACAATACCACAATGAGAACATAGTGGTTGATCTTTATGATCAGAAGATTTACCATAAATAAGTTTGAAAACATTGGCCTTAGTGAACATAACAGCAGACTCAAATATAGGAGTCAAAACAAAGAGTTGTTGCTATTTTTCTTCTTGTAAAACAAGAGAAAAAACCTTGTTAATTGGCAGTAAAGGATTCATTAACAAGATTTGTCCACAGACATGTGAAAGATTCAAATTAAGGCCCATGAGGAAATGAAGTACATGCTATCATTGTTGATACCAAACATAGGATCTGTAGCAGGTGGTTGTGAAATTGAGCCATTGATAAACCCTATTTTGTTCTTAGCCTGTAAAGCCATATGCAAAGAACGAGACCAGGTATGATAATTGTCACGTATGAGAGAGGTTGAGTGACGAGAATTGAGCCCAGACCATCAGCATTGTGCAAGAAGAAAGTGTGACGCCCCCAAATTTTGCTTAGGATTGGACATACATCTGAAGCGTCGGGACATGCAACACAAGGTTACCTGCCACCATTCATGACAATTAAAGATGCAATGTTCCTAACCTGCAGCTAGCATAATGCAATATTCGCAACTGGTAATAATATTTTTCTTTTTTGCAATACTATGCACCAATCTGAAAATATCCCAAATACTTAAAACATACTTCATACATAATGGCATACTAAACAACTAAGATCTCAACGCTAGTCCAAAATGGCTATGATCAAAAGAATACTGGAGATTCAACTCCATAAGTACAAGTAGTCAATTAAGTTAACTACTATACTATCATCAACGTCGCACCATCGCTTAATCGACTATTTCCAATTGGTCGATTTTCGGCTCTCCTTCAGATCCTGTAAGAAGATCTACTATTCGGGGGAGGGGGGAATGGTAGTTGAGAATACCACAGTGAGATTTGATTACAAATCTCAGTAAGTTAACAGAAAACATCCACACATGTTAATGATGCATAAATGGCAGTAAAAGCATGAATGCATAATCAAAGTCATAAGTAATCATAGGAACGGACTTCTTTACTTAACAAGAACTTGGATTTGAATTCTGACAATCAAAATGATTTCACCAGTCATTTCGTCAAGAATAGTGAACAATCAGAATAATTTCGCCCAACGTATTCCGTTAAAGATACTCAGACAATCAGAATGATTCCATCAAGAGTATTTTAAAACACGTACCCTAGCAATCAAAATGATTACACCAGGAGTACCTAGTTGTAACACCAGTCCTTGTGGTGGGACTTTTAGAAAATAATTTTGAAGAAAAAGAGACGGGAATTATTGATCATTTTAAAACTTTTTACTTCTATACCCAGGGTGCAAGACTCTACATTATAAAATAAAACATGTCTTGAGAATAAAAGAGGTTTATAGTAGAAAGCATCAAACTTAAAATAAAAAGGTCTCTCGTACATTTAAAACTCTCATGCCTAGACTTCTGTGCTCTTCCCCTTGGGCCGTGTCTGTTCTAACGCATTCTACTCATGTAATTCCAGTGGGGGGAAGGGTATACATAAAAATTAAAATGAGTCGAATACTCAGTAAGCATTACTTCATACCATAAAACTATACTAACATAGGTTTACATTCATGCATTCATCACTCCATATGTACTATACATACATAAGACATACATTAACTTTGAAAATATCACTAGGTGGGGTTTTTCTTAAAAAGAGATTTTCTTTTCGTAAAACGTTTCTCCCGCCAGTGCCTTCATTTCTTAATGAACTCAAGTATACATACATTTTCTTATCACTTTCCTTTGGCCAGTACACATTGTTACGCCCCGTGTATGATGGTTAGCGGTCTTCCTTTGGACCTGGATTCTACCTATGGCCACAGGTTGGGAATCATTTTCAGTCAGGGGACAACACCGGGTGCACTACCAGTACTACTTACCCGGCAATGCAATTTTCCCATTCCTTTGGTACCCATTCATTCAGTCATGGCCGTTATGTATTTTCATATATTAAAACATTCTTTCATTCAGTCCTTTCTTTCTTTCATTCATTTCAGTCATTTCTTTTCAATCCTTTTAGTCAACAGTTCATTCATGGAAAAACATCATTTAAAAGCATGAGCTTAAACATCATCTTTCAAGGCATCATTTAAAACATCAATTCATGGCATCCTTAAAACATCAGTTCATAGGGACGTGTAAAATAGTTTCTTCGCATCATTTAAAGCATCGCTTAAAGCATAAGGCATAAGTCTCACTTCTCATTTCATGAAAATACATATGATACATACTACGTATAATCATCCATTCACATGCATATACTTAATATTTGGGTTGCATAAAAAGGGGCAGCCAAGAAGGGCCATTACATACATATATCTTTGAATACTTATACGTAGCATACTTTCGTAAAACGTCATTCATGTCATTTTGTAAAGCATCGTAGAGGAAAAACATTTCATTTTCATTTCATATCATTTTAGAAAACTCTAGAAGATTATGAACATAATACATACTCAAACTCCATGCTATTCTCATATCATGCAGTCCATTCATGTGTGTGTCAGAGTGCAACCTACATGCATACACATAACCTTAGCGTCATTCTCTATCTAATACATAAGCAACTAAACTAGGAATAGAACTACACTTCACTTGGAACACTCTCCTTCTATCCCTGGGCTCTTACGTGTCCCTTACTATGCTAAAACCTTCGGGAATCCACTTATGGTCACTACCTCTTCCAGACTCAACGTTCTACTTCAAGTGCTTATCCGCTTAAAGTGAACCTCATGATTCACCTTAGGGTTAAGACACTAAGACCTTCATCTTACTCTTCTTATTAACCTCATACCAATGCATGACTCAGGCCGACTAAGTCACGCATCCCAATCCTAGACAATACACACGTCACTTCCTACATTTGGGCCTACGCTTCCTCATCGTTATCATCATCATCATCATCATCCTCATCCATGCATGTAACATGACTCTAAGCCAACTCTGAGGCTCAAACATCGTGTACCTATGTTTAGGACAGTTTACCCATTACATATGGTAAATCCATCCAGTACATGTGTCTAACCAGATTACACATGTACCCTACTCCCTTTTATCACCTAAGAGCAACATATAGTCCACTAAAGCCTGCTTGTGTAAACAAGCTTCATACATCGATTCCAACCTTCCCTTACTCGGTTGGCAGGACACTTCCTACTTCCTGTCCCATTACAAGTTCATCTCAACACTTGGCACGACAAAGCTCCATTCACAACTACACCTTACGTCACATCACATAGCTCGAGACTACTCCCAAGCTATATCGTGTCCTTGTCACGTCACCTGGCATCCCGCTACGTCACTTCTACACTACTCTGTCCCTTCACATGTATAGTAGCCATAACACTACTACACGATGACACCTATCACTGGGACTACCAGTCACATCACAACTACTCAGAGACCAGTTCTCGATACTCCACATCAAGCTCCACACTTCTCTACTACATAATCATTCAACCCTTCACGACAAGCCATCCGGTGTATCACAACTTTACCACATGGAATACACGCCACGTGTACTCCCTTCACATCATACACCACATCACCACTACAGCACACACGGCATACAGTGCATTGCCTCACCATATGGAGTACATTTTACGTATACTCTTCCCATTCCACACTAAACCATGAGTACACTGCACATGCACTCTTCCCAATCCACACTACGCCATGAGTACACTTTGCGTGTACTCTTCCCATTCCACACTACACCATGAGTATGCTCCACATGTACTCTTCCCAAACCACACAACGCCACGCATCACCACTACAACACACACTTTAAAACCACACTTCAAAGCACAATTCACAACACTACACAGCACACTTCCCAACTACGCCCAACATTTTGCTACACAACCACACTTCACAGCGAACTCCACAACATAGCACAGTCCACAACCAACTTCACAACAAAGCTAACAAGGATAAAGGGAAAGATTGTTATACGATCGTCAGGATAACCCGTGCATTGCTCGTTGTCCGGCACGGCCAGTGGCATCGGAAGCCACTAGCTTGGACAGTAGCGGTCACCGCAGTGACCTTGGAACGGGACTATGACGGGTGGACAGATCTAGGGTTTCTCAACTAGATCTAGGCTTTGTCGAGTTTAACGTGGCTGTGGAGGGTGGTTGAGGAAGGGCCATACGTGGCGGTTAAAGCCGTGTACAGTGGCGGTTAGCCATGTACAGTGGCCGTTTTGGGCATTTGGGAGCTGTTTGGGCATGGGGATAGCTAGGGGTGGTCTAGGAAGGCTCGTGGTGGTGGCTAGAGGAGGAGCACGACGGCATCTAGCTATGCATGGTGGCATCTACTCTTTTTTTTGTTTTTTTGCAATACTTTGCACCAAACTGAAATATCTCAAATACTTAAAACATACTTCATACATAATGACATACTAAATAACTGAGATCAAAACACTAGTCCAAAATGGCTATGATCAAAAGAGTACTGGAGATTCAACTCCATAACTACAAGTAGTAATTAAAGTTAACTACAATACCATCATCGACGTCGCACCACCGCTTAGTCGACCGTTTCCAGTTGGTCGATTCCCGGCTCTCCTTCAGATCTTATAAGAAGATCTACCATTCGGGGAGAAATGGTAGTTATCACCCATACACATTAAACTGGTAGTAAGTTAAACTTACCTTGATCGTTGCGTTCTACAAGAATTCAAGCATGATTACGAGGAAGTGAGAATAATGATTCTAAAAGTTAGAAATTTCATCACTAACAATTAGAAATATGGAAAAATACTAACTTAGAGAAAAATTACAATTTTACCCTCAACATGTGAGAAAATGACCATTTTACCCCTAACTTCAGGATTTTGCATTCCTAACTCTAAAAATCACCGAAATTTACATACCTCATGTAAATCTTATCCTAAACTGAAATATCCAATCAGAAAAATTTAAAACTAAACACAACCACAAAAACTCTATTGGGGCCAAAACTTACATAGGCTATTTCCCTTATTTTTGTTGCAATTCTTCCAAATTTAAAACTCATGATTAAACCAAGATTTTGCAACAAATATCTTCCTATCCTAAGTTTAAAAACATACTTAAACATCCATTAAAAATAAATGCTAATCATCACCTCCAAACGTTTTAGTAAAAAGATCCAAATTTTTTAACAAAAAACAAACTTTTGAATCACAAGTTTTGGCCTTATTCAAAACATCTCCAAGAATTCAAAAAAATTCAAATCTTACTCCTAACATATTCAAAACATCATCTTAAGATCAACCATGCTTTAAATCATCAAACAAAAGTCATCAAAAATACAAAACAACACTTGGAGTTTTTGGTTCTACACTTAGTCCAAAAACAGAAACTTTTCCTTAACTAACTTTGATCAATATCTTGATCCATGGCTTAAAAATATGAGATCTTCAAACTAAAACATCACATGGTTTAAAAATGTGTCCTATAGAAGATCCATTGATCAAACTTAAAATCATATGGCTAAAAATCAATAAAACATGGATCTAACCCAAAAACATCAAATCTTAGGTCTGACCGAAATCCTCTTGCATAGAAAACTCATATCTTTGAAACTAAACTAAACATCTTCAAACCAACATCATAACATGCACATAAGAGGCTTAGGATCAACAAATAAAAATATCAAAGCCATTGAAGTAAGATTAAACCACGAAATATTCAAACTTTCTCAAAACATAAACTGTTTTTCCACTTCCAGTTTCTAAGTTCAAAAACGTTTCATCAAGAGCTTTAGTCATGCATCAAATCCTCAATGAACATTCTTAAACACATGTTAACAACACTCCATAAGATGTTCAGACCAAGATATCTTCATTAGCTTGGTCAAAAAATCCAAAATATAACACACTCTCCAGTTTAAGGCCCAGAACGACCTTTCCTTGTTTAAAACAAATTTTGACCAAACAAATCACTATGAAATGAAACAAATAAGACATCCACAAAAACTAGACCCAAATTCGAACAACTTTAATGAATGAGTCATTGTGAGAAAATACTTAAAATGGGTCATAAATGGCCACAAACAATGACTCAGAAAACTTCCCGAGAGAGCTACTAAGTGTTTCTCTCTAAGAACCGAGGTGAGAAGTGATGAAAGGAAAGGAAGGGTGCCTTTCACACCTTTAGAATTTTGGAGGGTGAGGTATGGGCTTGCATGACCCATGAGGGATGGCGCTTAGGTCACAAAAAGGCAAGAATAGTGGAGGGGGAGTGGGCTTCTGCTACTGCCTTCTAGAAGGGGTGTGATGAGGTGGCTTTTTCCCTCACATCAAAGGACTATTTGGGGCTGTTCAGGGTAGAGATTGATCAGCCATGAGTGGGTGGAAACTTCCTCAAGAAGGTTTGCCAAGGTGACCAAAATTCGTGGGCCTCAACCAAGTGCGCTTCAATTCGGGGTTTAGGATGCTATTAAGCCCAAAACCAATTTTTCATGGCCCAATCAAAATTCCAAGGTTTAAAGGGTTGGATAATGATGTTACAACATGAATTTGAGAAAACTAGCATGTGGAAGTGATTTAATCATGTGATTAAACACAATGCTAGAAATTGCAACAAATAGGGTTTGGAGGCTAACTTTAGGATTTGGGGAAACCGTTTAGGGTTTTGGTTTCAACCAAGCTTTTGAGCTTTCAATTGGATTCCAACTATTTAGGATTTCACTAGGGTTGAAACCCTCTTTGGTTTGGCACAAATTGGTTGATCAGATGAAAAAGAATAGGGTTTTGCTTAGGTGGCATGATCTCACACTTTAATTCCTTCATAATCCAACTCATGGTTCCTCTTTGTGCCAAGTGTCCAATACTATTCACCAAGTATGGCTAAGATCCTACCAAGTGTTCGAAGAAAACTTCTCTAACCTAATTTGGACATTTCACACTATGATTTTAAAAACACTGCGCTAGATGCTACTATAGAGGTTACTATTCAATCTAGAAAAGTGAAATATAGACTTTGCACTATAAAATCCTAAATATTTATACAAACCTAACTGTGCAATTCATTTATTGAAATTCAATCCTAAAGTGCCTTGAAATAAGCAAAATGCATTTTCGAACAAGCTTTTCATCTGAAAATTAAAAATTGGATTATTGCGCCATAAAATCTTAAATAATCAGCTGAGTTTAATGGCACAAACCATATCTCAATCTGACACTTATAACTACATCAAATAAATAAAATCGCACTTTTGGCACCACAGTGAGTCATAATTCTGGCTATACTGACAGACTAAAACCTAGGCGATTAGTCAAATCGTGAAAACTTGTAGTGTTTTCACGAGGTTCCTAAAGCCTATAGAAATTCTACCATTGAATTTATAGCGGTTTGTTACAGAAAGGATTGGAGTAATCATCCTCAATAGAATGAAAGTTAGCGAAAGACGCCATGACCAAAGAAAAATGGAAAGCTTCGAGAAAATTCTTGATCTGATACCATGTAAAGAAAGAAAATTGAATGGCATGATTGTATTACTCGCTAATTATAATGCGTGTCTATTATATACATGAACCGGAGAGTAAACAACCTAACTCACTACAACAAATCTCGTTTTTTCTAAGAGGGACCGTGGTGGGGAAAAGTGTAGACTTTGTGGGAAACGATTTGTTTCCCACCAATTTGTGTCGTGGGAGACCCGTTGCATAAAACTAGTGGGAAAAAATTATTTTTCCACCAAACTACAAGTTCATGTGAAAAGCTTTCTTTTTCCCATAAACTACCGTGGTGGTTAAAACATTTTTCTTCGTGGCAAATAACGTTTCATCTGGTATGATTTGGTGGGAAATAACATCATTCTCCAATAGGTTGTGGCAAAAAATGTTTACCCATGACATGTCTTCGTGGGAAAAAATTATTTTCGATAAATTACTTTCTTGGGAAATATATATTTTTCACACAGTATTTCATCGAAATAAGTGAAATACTTATTTATGGAGAAATCTTATCGCAGGAAATAATCACTTCCGACCAAAAAAAAGTATTTGCCACGAGTTGCATTCACAACCAGTGCTAAGAGATTTTAGAAAAAAAAAATTGTAAAATAAAAAAATGAGACTGAGCAAAAAATAATCAAAACAAATAGTCTAATATAGGCTAAAATAAATTTATCCGAACCTTCGAGATCCAAATTGACGCTTATAATAATTTAAAAAAAAATGTAAAATTGTGCTAACATAAAAACTTCTAATTAGAACCCAAGAGAGGAAACTATCCATACAATTTATACACACACCACATAACCACAAGACTTTATAAATTACAATTCATGGCTCCACAAAACCACAACCATACAATCCATTCAAGCTTTATAAAATCAACATACAATCCATTCAAAGAATTCATTTGTTTTTACAAGCTTCATCCATACCCTATACATTTGATATACACAAATTTGTCTATTAAACCAACATTATCATCATACTTTACAAACTCACTACAACTCCAAAACACTTCGAAACAATTCATCATTATCAGTCTCAAAGAGATGGGAAGTTCAGCCTTTACCAGATTTGAAGCATAGTTCAAATTATCCTCACTTCAGCAAATATACTATTGTAAAGTCATAGCTCTGGTTCTAACCTATCAAGGGCACAGTAACCTCTAATTAGAGACTACACACTAGTGATAAGTAAATGACAAAGCATGAAAGAATTAGAAAAAACCAACAATGGGAAAGAAGTTATAAATGGAGAATCAAAAAGCACCTCAAATGATGATGTTTTCGGTTTTAGAGTCAATGTTCACCCTGAAAGTCCTTCTTTTTGCATGTTAGCAGATAACATATCTGCAAGATCACCTGCAAACATAACCTTCACAAGGCTTACTTTTCAAAGAAAAATCCAATCTATTTTCTAGTTAGTTTTGTTTCCCCATTAGCCATATAGGTTAGCTGTACATTCTGCATAACTTGTATTGACACATAAAATTGCAATAATTTTAGCTTTGAACACAACTAGATGCCAGTTAGCATTATTTTTAAGAGAAACACGAGTATTTGCCATTTGGGACTTGGAAAAACAAATGAAGCTTGGGTAAGCTGCACTCAACCCAACCTCATTAAGAGAATCTTTGAGTACTTAGATGTGTTTCTGCTCATAAAATTGGTCATGCAGGGTTCTAGAGTGACACATCCCAACCTAAACTGAGCTGATTGGGTGTTACAAAGCAATATAAATATATGTTCAATAGGTGCGAGAAAAATAAAAAGAATAGAGGAGAAAAGCTGGACCACTTACATAATTTCTAGTGAAGTAACGCCTCGCCCCCTGTTGCTGCAAATGTTCTCTCATTACTAATACTCTTTCACAACTTGACTTGTGGTGTGTCTGTTTTCCCAAGCCCCAGTCTCTCATTACCTTTTTGGTTTTGTTTTACCACTTCTAATACTTTGGTCAACTATTTTTATTATAGTTTACAGGTCACTCCATGTTTTTTATTTTTGACATTAATGGATTGTTTTGATTGTTGATATTTTTTTCCTAATTTTTGTCCAGGTTGGCTCAATGGAGGCAGGGTTGGTATACATGGTTAGAATGTATAATAGGAAAAAGGAATCAACTGCCTCCTTATAAACATATAAATCAAAACAGATTTTGAAGTCAGCTATGCCTATTGACCTATAAACCTATTAGAGGAATATATTTCTTCAATTTGGAAGTTTTGCATGGCCAAATTAGTCCAGCTATGGGGAATGGTATTCATATCTTAGATGATCCCTTATTTCCCTCTCTCTTATGAATTCAAAGTTTCCTATTTCAAGGCAGGCTTGAAAAGTGTCTTTCAAGCAGATAGTTACTAGCTACAAGTCCAAGTAGGAATGAAAGTTGTTTGAGCTTAATGGGATAGCACAACACCCAACATATTTACCAGTTAAATTACTTGGAATGTCAAATTTAATATAACTCATTCAATATTGGGTATAAAGTAATTCAGCATATTATTAATGTGTAAATAAACATTTATGACCAATCTAACATCTACATAGGTATTTTCAAATAGTTGTTGGACATACTTTATCAGCCAAGTAAAGATCATTATTGTTGTGTTATTCTCAGCCGTAATATCAGCTGATAAATCTTCTGAAAAGACTACAAGGTTTGGCAAATTGATCATACAATAATATGACATGCAAATTAAACATACAATAATATGACATGCACAATTAATCATCTACTTCTAATCCAACCTATGCTATAGATCTAGTGACAAAAGTATAATAATGAGCTTAGTTAACATACAGTATTTAATTAAACATCACATAGAGAATAGCAAGAATAACCCATTGAGTAAACTTAAAAATCTTTAAACACTAAAGTTTATAGTTTAATCATTTAATACCTTTTAAAAGCAAGTTTATAGGATTACATACAACCACAATAAATCTGTAAAATCGAACACCTCTAGCATCCTAAGACAGAACACATAGCACAATCTCAAAACAAAACGCACGGCACCAACATACATACACAAAATCATACTAAAGTCACCTATGGTTAAACCAAGCTCATTAGCAAAATAACAAATTCGAAACATAGGAAATCATATAGTAGAACAGCTCCATCATCATTCGGTTAGGACCAAAACAGAGCATCTATAATATTTTGTAATATAGAGAAATAAACACAACCCAAGACACAAGCTTTCCATCACAAAAGAATTCTGTTGGCTTCAAAATAATACTCAAATCAAATGGAGTCAAGTTAAGGTTTTTACCTTGGTTCTTAGCTCCTTCTCAAGGTGTAAAATGGAGGACCAAATAATGTTATGGTGTGTAAAGGAGAACACAAGTGATTGCACTGAAATACCCCAAACCGAAACATCAACGGGTAACCTTACTTGAAGAAATCGAAACCCATTCGAAACTATAATAGAAAGTGAATCAAAACGGTTTTACCTTCAACATTTTCCCTTTGGAAAGATGAGAACAAGACCTTAAATCAAACTTGGAAAGAAACCAAAAATGGGCAGAGGGATGAGGGCATCGCACAACTTGGGAGGAAGAAAACCATTTTCTTTCCTTGCAATGGTCGCACAGCGTGGAGGAAGAGAGATGCGGGAGCTGGGGTGGAGTGACAGTTAGTGACGGCGGCGCCGTAGGTGGCTAAGGGCGATGGCCATGGCTAGAGATGGCGGAGGTGCACGGATCTACTAGGATCTGAGAGGGAGAGAGAGAGAGTCGACGAGAGGGGGAGGGGAAAGACCCACAGTGGCTTGACGTCGAGGGGAGCCATTCGCAGTGGTACAGTGAGGAGGAGAGGCTCGACAGTCGCTGGGAGAGAGATAGAGACGAGAGAATCGCGCCGGGGGGGGGGGGGGGGTGGGGAAGAAAGGAAGATGGGTGTTTAAAAACATTAGAATTTGCAGCGGGTCATTATCGCCACAAAAGCTGATAACCTCGCCGCCAATACTAATAACCTAGCAAATTAAAAAACATTTGGCAAGTAAGTCTATTTGAGGGGATAAATAGTCGGCGCAAAAACTATTAACCCACGAGAAAAAATATTTCTGGTAAGACTATTTGCGGCAATAAAACTTTGCCACAAAAAACTAATAACCTTGTCGCAAAAAACTATTACCCCACAAAAGGGGAATATTTCTGTAAGTTTATTTGCGTCGACTTTTTATCGCCGTAAAAAGCATTTATTTCATCGCAAAATGTTGTTTTCCCACAAAGTTTTACTTGCCGACGACGTGATCTTGTGGCAAAAGGCTTATTTTTTTTTCCCACAAACAATTTTCGTGTCATCAGCACACTATTTAACAAATTAGTACACGTAGATAACAAATGAGCTAACTCAGTTGTAAACCTATATATACATGTGATTTTATGTTTAATAGATTTTCATAAGATCATACGTGACATAAATAAATTTAGATTTAACTGCCCCTCCCCAAGTTACCAATCTGCCCCATTATGGTGTCTCTTTTGCTTGGATGGTATTGCCCATAAAAGCTTTTAAAATTTGGTATTGACTACTAAACCTAAACTATAAGTCAATGAGCATAAAAATAAAAAATAAAAAAAATGTCTCATTTATAATCCTGTCGCTATAAGTAGTGTGTATATATATATATATATATAAAGTACTAGTACATATATAATATATAGGTGTGTATGTGATCGTTTGAATAATCTCCTTACAGATCATATATAGATTATTCAAAGGTGCAGGCCGACCTCGAGGTTGACAGTGGAACACGGCATTTAGGTCATCACTTCTCCATTATTGCAGCGTGTGTATATATATATATATATATATATATATATATATGTCCTCTCTCTAGTCAACGCTAGCTCGGGTTTCATCATCATCTTCTTCTTGGACTATACATGCAAATGCTAAATTATATTTACTGGCGGGCAGGATTAAAAAATCCACGTAAAATCCACTGAAATCGCCTCAATTCAAAGTTCTTGGCATTCATCTAAATGAAAAGGGCAAATGCCTACTTTCCGTTAGTACTGGTCCGATATGGAAATTCACTATATATAAAGAATGTCAAGATTATATATAAGATGGTGCTCTCAAGCACACTCCAATGGATATCCCTCAATATTCTACGTTTCCTCCCTAATATCACCCAAGATGAAGAAGAAGAAGAAGGTGATAGATTAAGAAAGATATTTTTTGATATTTTTTTTAAATAGAAATGAAGGTGATAGATTAAGAAAGATAAAAGATTTACACGTTAAATATTGAATTAATTTATGGTCTAGATAGCTACAAAGTACACTAAAATTTAAAATAAACTTCTTGCATTAGACAAATGTTATAAGATTTTATTTTAGGGAAAATTTGTGAGAGACTGCAAGATGATAGATGTCATCCTATAATATTATATTATTAAATTATTTAAACAAATTTTACTTCTTTCTATAAATCAGGCCCGTGTATAAACCCAAAATAAATAGAAAATCCTTGTGTGCATAACATAAACACTTTCCATTTTTTTTTTCAAGCATGGCATAGACTTAACTAGAGAAAATATAGCTCTTGAGGTAATTCGGTCAGTGGTGGCAAGTAAGGAGGGGTCGGACGTTTACATCTGGGAACCGAACCAAGATGGTCTTTTTTCCATGTCTTCTGCTTGGGACATTATACGGGTTCGTAGGGAAAGCTGTCCATGGGCGGATTGGTTCTGGCATAAGCTCCACCCTAGATGTGTGGCTGTTTGTATTTGGAAGGCATGGTTCAAGTGCCTCCAGTGGATGCTCGTATTATAACTATGGGTATTAATCTTGCCTCTCGTTGTGATTGTTGTACAAATGGAAGTTCCGAAACATTGGATCATGTTGTTCTCGGGAGATATAGCTACGTTAGTTTGGAGGAAGGTCTCGACGGCACTGGGCGTTCGATGCATGACAGCTTCATCATGGCGTGCACGTATTTCCTGTTGGTTCAGCTCTGCTAAGCATGCATCCCAGCGAGGTGTACTTGTAGGCTTGCTTCCGTGTCTGGTTACTTGGAGACTGTGGGCAAGAAGGTGTAAGGCTAGAATGGAGGCGACTTATGAATCGGCAGAGGAAGTATGGCTTGCGGTTAAATTTTGGCTTAGCCAAATTTCTGAAAACATGTCTAAGTGTAAGAGGCTCTCTCCGGGAGATTGTGAGATTCTATCAGATCTTAATGTGCCTATTAAATAGGTTCCTGTGAGATGTCCTTGTGTAGTGGTGTGGAGAAAGCCAGCGGCTGATTGGGTGAAGTTGAATGTTGACGGGAGCAATAGGGGAAACCCGGGATCTTGTGGAGGGGGTGGAGTGATTAGGGATCATTTGGGGAATGTCAAGGCTACCTTTTTAGAACACCTGGGTATGGGCACAAATAATGCGGCGAAATTAAAGGCCCTACTGAGAGGTATCATGGTTTGTAAAGAGTTTGGGCTAAATCATGTGGAGATAGAGTGTGATTCTGCGTTAATTGTTCATTGGTTGATTTCGGGTGCCTGTAATGTGTGGTACCTCTGGGATTATTGGGACCTGTTACTTGAATGTCTAGTAGGCATGGTTTTTTCCGTTACACATTTTCCGTGAAGGTAACAAAGTTGCGGATTTCTTTGCATGTCAAGGGGAATCGGGGATCACATGGACGTATGGATCTGATACGATTTTTCTAGACTCTATCGTGAGGGGCATGATCTGACTGGATAAGATTGGTTGTCCATATATAAGGTAGATAGGTTTCTTTTGTGTGTGGCTTGTTATTGTTAGATGGTTTCTTGTTGGGTTTTATATAGGATGAGTTTTTTTTTTTTTTTTTTAATCTTGTTTGATGCATAGGGTATTTTTGTAAATCCTAAGTGTCTGTCTGTTAACATGGTATTTCTCCACCATAAGTGAAGATTTATTAATAAATTTGGAATATGATTGCTATGCGGGTGTCTACGTGTTCTTCCTAAAAAAAAATAATAATAGCATGCTTCCTTTGAAATTTGACTTCAGGTTTGAAGCCGTACAAACTGCTTCCTTTTTTAAGGTGAAGTGAAGGGTAATTTGGGATTTGGAAAATAGAAATGAAGGTCAACAACATGGCTGGCATGATGGCATCTACTCCATAGTTATTATTTGCAATCGAGTAGTATTATATGCAATTACATTTTTATTTATAAGATTTTTTTTATTATTATCTTTTTTAATTTTTAATTTTAAATTTTATGATTTAAAAAATAAATAAATCTTTTTATAAATCTTTTTAATTACATTTAACATTTTGTTTTTCCTTGCATTCACACCCAAGTCGTCCCCTTAGCCGAAAAGACTGAAGGAGAAACAGTCAAATGGAGGGCCACTTCTGTCATTCCATGTAACTCACAGGGTTATCGTCGTAGTTTCACAGAGGAAGAAAAGTATTCAGGTTCGAGTTATTTTGTGGAGACGCTTGGAAATTCAGCCGTTGCAGAGACCGGGGGGGTGTGCTTGAGAATCAAAGCAAATGCGTTGAAAAACCATCCCCCGATTCTCTGTCATTTTCCAAACTGCCCCTCTGAATTCCATTTCCTCTCTCCGGTAGGTCTCTGCCTCTCTCTCTCCCTTTCTCTGAGTTTTTAAGGTCATGTTCGGAGGGAAAGATCTCTGTAATGGTGCTTTTGCCTGTGTGGGCGACAATAGCTCTCAGGGTAAGCTACCTCTGCACAATTCTGACCGAAGCAGGGAGAACACAGATGAGAAAATGAGTTTTTCTGAGAAGGGTATGGGTTTTCCCAGAGAATCAGACATGGGTTCCGATGGTTTCCGATCAAAACACTCCAAACCCGGGACCTCAGGCTCCCAGGAGCTCACTCTCAGCTACCTCTGCGAGAATTCCAAACTGGGTCTTCCCGGGAAGGAGATTACGGGGAAAAGCTTGGTCAATACATTCGAGAAAATTGCACTCAAAGGCAGAGAAATCTCCGTGTCCGAGAATTCAAATCAAGATGAGAAATGGGTAGAGAGGGATTTCCTGAATTTGAACGAAACCAGAGGGAATTCTTCCAAACGACAGGTCGAGGACGATGTGGAGAGGAAAAATATTGCAGATAAGAAGCCAAAGCTTGAGACTCTGAATCTGTCTCTAGCTTTGCCTGATGTGTCACGCTCTGTCACTGCTCCAAACCCTTCACAAAATGCCAATCCTCCGGCATGGCCAAAGTCTACTAGGAGTGCGCAATCTTTGGCACCTTCAGGTAATAATCCCCAAACAACTTGTTCCAATGATTTCACGGCGCCTTCGATGTCCTACTCGTATTCCCACCCCCATTCCCACAACCCCAGTTGCTCGCTCACCCGTAATTCGACTGAGAATTACGAGTATTCTGTCGGGAGAGATGACCAAATTTGGAACTGTGGGGAGGGAACTAATGGCTCGGTTCATAGTCGGTTTAAGCCCATTGGCGATGGGGCAGTGACGCTGTCGAATCATGGTGGAGGTCTTTTTTCGATGCTGCAGGGAAATCAGAGCAATCGCTATAAGGATTCGTGTAATAATAGTCATTATAAGACTACTACGAGCTCCGGTAACCATTCATCTTACCCGTCTGAGCTCCCAGCTAGGCCAAGGTTTGATACGCAGTCTGGGGATTCAAGGGGACGGGGTTCGGAGGGTTTGCGGAATTTTGGAGGTGTAGATGGTGATGGGAGAGGCAGGAGGGTTCCTAGATTGGAGAGGATTATTCGTGACATCATATCGGATCCTATTCCTACTATGTCTCAGGCAATTCAGGAGTTTCCCGATGATACCGTTGCATTGGTCAAGGATTACTTGAAGAATATCATTGCATTGCCTGAGAAGAAAGAGGAGTTAGTAGGACTACAACGCTGTCTTGAACGAAGATCTGATCTTACCAAGGAGACTTTGTCCAAGTGTCACAAGGTACAATTAGAGATTTTTGTTGCTGTGAAAATGGGACTTGGAAGCTACTTATCTGGGGAGATTTCCCTGCCAACAACTCAGCTGGTAGAGATTTTTTTGTACACGAGATGTAGAAATGTGAACTGCCGGAGCACACTTCCTGTTGATGATTGTGACTGCAAGATTTGCTCGGGAAATAAGGGGTTTTGCAGTCAGTGCATGTGTCCCATCTGTTTGAAATTTGATGGCGCAATCAACACTTGCAGTTGGGTTGGTTGTGATGTTTGCTCGCATTGGTGCCATGCTGCTTGTGGCAGTCAGAAGAATCTGATTAAGCCGGGTCCCAGCTTGAAGGGGCCTTCAGGGACAACTGAGATGCAGTTCCATTGCGTTGGGTGTGGTCATGCTTCGCAAATGTTCGGTTTCGTGAAGGATGTATTTTTGAACTTTGCAAAAGATTGGGGCTTGGAAACCCTGAAGAAGGAACTTGACCGTGTAAGAAATATTTTCAGGGGAAGTGAAGATTACAAAGGTAAAGAATTGCATATTAAAGCTGATGAGATGTTTTCCAAGCTTGAACGTAAAATAATCTCTCCTTCGGATGCCTGCAACATCATTATTCAGTTCTTCAAATGTGAGTTTCTTGACGTTTTTCTCTTTTACATTTCCTTTTTATGTTTTCATATGGTATATTGATTCAGGGAACTCAATTCAGCTGTTGAAACATCTTTCTGGACCATGAATATTAGAAAGGCTTTCTTATCTGCTACTCCTATACGTGACACTGTTTCATAGAGAAGGTTTTAGGTTTTGGTTGCTGAGTATGATTTGTACTTGCTAGAGAAGAAGTACGAATTGATGTCTCCTTGGGATGGCTTCCAGTGAAGACTAGCATAGGACAAAGGTCTCCCACACCAAATCTGACTTGAGACAGTAGCACGAGAGAGCACTACAAACAGTTCCTGAGTACTGCAGCAGGCTGTTTTGCAATGGTTTTGGTTCCTAGATGATGATGGTTTCACTTAGTTTTTATTTATTTACTTATCTTTGTAGTAGGGATTTACAGGTTTAAAACTGAATAAAGGTTGGGTTAGAGGGGAAAACTAAATGAGAAGAAGATTAGACGTTACGTCTAGTTTCTTAAGCATCAATCATGGTTTTCTTTTATTCTTTTTGGCATCACACCTTGGATTAAGATTGCATCGCACAACTCTGGAAAAAAGTGTTGTTCGCTTTTGGAATTTTAGCTAGTAACTAACCCAAATAAGACCTTTTTACTTGTCTTAATAAAATCTTATTCATAAAAAAAAAAAAAAAAAAAAAAAAAAAAAAAACTAACCCAAATAACACTTGGGACATATGATTTCACTAAGAAGTTGGTGTGCATGTGTAAGAGGGATGGGGAAATAGTGGATCACTTGTTAGTGCATTGTGACTTTAATAGTGCTCTGTGGCAAGATGTATAGGTGATGGACCTCGTGTTGGAGAGGTCAGTTTGATAGCTTTGTGGAAATGATCCTGATCTGCCTTAATGGGGGTCATGGAGAAAGAGGAATAGTAGATGCTATGATGATTGTGAGATTATTACTGCATAGGATCTAAAGATTTTCCTTTTTGAGAATCCTTTATTTCTAGGGGCAAACAATTTTTAGAGGCCATCGGACTGAGAGTATTCCCCTTGACCCAAGGTGCACTTGTGGGAAACTCCTTGCCGAGGGCCTGTATACCCCAGGATTAGTCGGGACTTTGTTCTTCGACACCCAGTGCCAATCAAAATCATTGGATGTCTGCATATATGTTCTGCTACCTTTAATTTTCAAAGCTTTTTTTAATCTTTTAGTTCTTAGTAACTAGGTCTATATGTTGTACGCACTGTTGATAACTTCTTTTTTATCAAGTAGAATGTCTGTTGAAAACTAATTTTTACTTGCAAAAAAAAAAAAAAACGAAAGTTTCCAAAAAATATTTAGAAGTCACAGAAAAGTATATTGAGGAGGAGTGCTGTATAAAATCTAGAGTGCTAACTTGACCTCTCTGACAGCTTTGCCCACATTATACTTTAAGCTTTAATGTTGGCAAGAACTTTGACTGGGTATTGTACTTTGTTCAAAATGGTTCTTAACAATAGCAACGTTGAAGAAACTGGGTGAGAGATTGAGAATTTAAACATGAAATCTGTATGTGATTATGAGGATGTACCAGGTGAATTGAATGAGTAAATTATGCTTTACTTGGCCGTTGAAGGTTTGAAATCCTTAATTGTAATAAGGGCAGTAGTGGGAGTGACCACTATTAGTATAAAGATTTAATGACATGCTTCAAATGCAAATCTTTCACCATTGTCTGCGATCATAGATCACATATTCTGATACAGCCATATGCATATGTGTTTACAAAATTCATGCAAATATATGTTGTTTGAATAAAATTATTGTGGTTGTAATGCATTCTCATACATAAATGTTCATGCCGAACTTTAAGGTTTTTTATATAATATACACAGGTGGCATGCCAGACTTTCCTGCTCCAGATGTTTCAGGAGACCTGGTGGCAACCCCGGCTATCCTCAGGAAAGAAGCGACGCCTCTTTCACAATCCACTTCGCTACCTCCAATATTTAATTTATACAACATGAGCTCTTCTGGTATTCGTAATGATTTACTGTCGAATGATCTACGTGAGAGTGACCTCAAACCTTCCATCATAAGTGAATTGACAACAGAGGATGATATCCGATTTGGAGCAGTGCCAAATATAGACGGGTTTGAAAGTTTGGAAAGCTTAGTGCGGATCAAGGAAGCAGAAGCCAGGATGTTCCAGAACAAGGCAGATGAAGCACGGAGAGAGGCTGAAGGTTTCCGACGGATGATTTTGACCAAGACTGAAAAGTTGGATGAGGAGTACTCTGGAAAGCTTTCCAAACTATGTTTGCTAGAGACTGAGGAAAGGAGAAGGAAGAAACAGGAGGAGCTGAAGGTTCTGGAAAATTCACATTGTGATTATTACAATATGAAAATAAGAATGCAAGATGACATTGCCGGTTTGTTAGAGAGAATGGAGGCAACGAAGCAGCAATGGGTGTGATTTCTTCCTCCTTCCTGACAATGAGACTAATTATGTGTAGTTTCATCATGTTACCATCTTGGATTCTGCCTGTTATTTTAAATGCAATATGAACCATCATTTCTTCTTGTGAAATTTTTGAACTGGTTTTTCTCTTCTTCCTCCCTTTTCCTCGGTGACTTGACAGATAATGGGTGCCAAAACAATGTTCATTACTAAACTTTATTGGATTTTCTGTTGTCTTCTGTCTTGTTGGATTTTAAATTAAGCTGTTCACACTTCACATTGTATAAAATGACGTGTTCTTTTGTGCCAAAAACAAATGTAATTAACTGTTTTTCTGGCTCAAAAAGCTAAAAAGAGAAGAAAAGGCAACTAACGGATTAAGATTACCTACAATTTTATAATTCAAATACTTTTTTTTAAATTCCGATAAAAATAAATATAATTATAAACTCTACAGTATTAAATGTTAGTAGAGCTGCAAACGAATCGAGTTAAGTCGATTCGGAACTCGATTTGGACAAGGGTACTCAAGTTCGATTAGCATGTTTACTCAACTCAAACTCGAATAAAACTCAAGTATCATTGTACGAACTTGACTCTTTAACCATTAATGTTATTTGAATTTGGCTCGAACTCGACTAAAAATAAAAAATAAAACAACTTGAGCTCGAGCACGATTTTATTTTCTTTTTTTAAATTCTTATTCTTATCTTTTGATTATTATAAAATATTTTAAATTTTACAAAAAGTTCTAACCACTTGACTATTCAACCAAGTAATTGGATTCAAAATTCTTATGATAGAGATTTTTGTAAAATAAATTAATTTATAGTTATAAATTACAAATAATAATGCATAATATAAATGTAATAAATTAAACCATTTAATATATATATATATTGGAGGGACCTTTCTTACTCCCAATAATCCCAGGCCCAACAAAGAGGCCCATGAAATATCATTTCGAGATCGTGAAGAGTTAGTTGCAATATGAATCGATGATGTAACCGCCAAATTGGTAGGATAGGATAGCTAGTCCAGGGAAACGCCATATTGTTTGGAAGGGATGAGTTCACCATTCTTGGATAATACTTCTTTGATATCTATGTCAATTACATAAACCGATAAGTGAGATAAGGAGATATAATTGATATCCCGTACTTATCACCAAAGTTCCCGTCTATATATCTGGCAAAAGATAGTAATCCGAGGTAATTCTCTCTTCCTAATACTTTCATAACATCTCAATTTATGTATTCACTAACTTAGGCATCAGAGGTGTATCAAGCACATCGGGCCATCATCGTTCTTTGCTGCAGATGGATTGTTTTGGTGAACGGCGGGTAGAACACGTCCCGAACAATGGCGCCTTCTATGGGATGAAGGGTTTCTGGGTAAATTCGATTTCCCTTTGGACACTAACGTGATTTCCACATGCCAACCACCATGCGTTCTCAAACAACTTGAGATCAAGAAACAACTTATGCAGACTTGGAAGCACGACCCGCAGAAACGGAGGACAGTAATTGCGGCGATGGAGAGCCTCAGATGGGAGAATGAAGACCTGAAGCGTCGCAATGCCGAACTTAACAAGACCACAATGTTGAGCCAAAGTGAGCAGCCTAAAGGAGAAGCACAGAGTGCCAGAGGAATGAATGTGGAGGAGCTAGAGAAAAGGAGACTGCACGACTAGTTGCGGAGCCTCGTTAATAAGTATGAAAGATGGCCAAGAAGAAGGGGGGATCGTCCTCAGTCAAGTAGCTACTCAACCACATACACTTGCCCAACAGTGCGGAGGTGATGGTCGTACCACTCCCCCTGGAATTCAAAGTCCCGCAAATGGAGATGTACGATGGATCCCGAGACCCAGTTGATCACTTGAAAAATTTTAAGGCACACATGACCCTTCACGGGTTCCCTAGAGAAATAGCTTATCGAGCCTTCCTGTTGACGTTGAATGACATGGCACGACACTGGTTAGGAGCACTACAACTAGGGTCGATTGACAGCTTTGAAGAATTAGCCAAGTAGTTCCTGACAAAGTTCATGGCTAGTAGAAGGCCTCGATGACCAGTGGAGTATCTTCTTACCATCAAGCAGAAAGAGGAGAAAAACTTAAGGCATACCTTACCTAATTCAATAAAGAAAGGCTAACCATCGATGACCAAGGTGAGAACATAACACTGGCCATTCTTCTAGGAGGTGCGTGGCCCAAAAGCCCATTCATGGCAAACTTGGCATGAAACAATCCTTCGACTTTAAGAGAATTCATGGATAGAGCTGACGACTTTACCCCAATGCAAAGAATACCTTGTACGCCCTAATCGAACCAAGAAAAGGCGAGGTAAAGATAGAGAGCAAAAATTCCAGCAGAACAGGAGAGTGATGACCTGCCCCCAATTCTCAATAAAGAAGGCGGCAAAGACAAGAGCCTCCTCACAAACATAACTCCAGACTAATCCACAACAACCTCTGCATATTGTCAAAGCAGGAGTCTTTGGGAAAAGAGGATTTAGGGCAGGTAAGAAGGGGTCAATGCTTTTGCAAGTATCATCAGTCGAATACCCACTGGACAAAAGATTGCTACGTAATGAAAAATGGGGTATCCAAGCTAACATGAAGTGGCAAGTTAGAATGGATGCTTGCCGAGCATGTAAAACCAAGGCTAGGAGAGGAGCGAGTACGAAATACACAACGAAACAACAATCCAAAAGGGCAATGACCAAGAAGAGAAACGGTCATGATGCCCCTCGCCAAAACCCAAACCACGATGAAGCGCCATTGGGAGAGATCCGTACAATAGCTAAAGGATTCGCTTGAAGTGGCACGTCCACGTCCAGCAGGAAAGCACGTGCCTGTAGGGCAAGGTATGAAGAAGTTTATATGGCAAATAGGCTGCCCAAACATCCACGATGTGGAGATGTGGCGACCATCTCCTTTGGAGAAGATGATTGCGAGGGGTATTGTAGCCACACGACAATGCACTGACAGTGACACTCCTGGTCGCCAACTACACTACCATGTGAATTTTGGTAGACAATGGAAGCTCAGCAAACATCTTGTTTTGGGAGACCTTCATCAAGATGGGCATCGACCCTAGCAGACTACAACCTGCACCCACCTTGCTGAGGGGGTTCTCTAGTGATGCAATCCAACCTATGGGCGCCATAACCTTACATGTTACAGTAGAGAAAGGAGTCTGAACAACCACCACAATGACTGACTTCTTGGTGGTAAAAGCCTCATCATCCTATAACGTCATAATGGGACAACCGACCCTGAACAACCTAAGGGTTGTCACATCTAACTATCCCTTCAAGATGAAGTTCCCCACAGAAGCCAGAGCATGGGAAATACGAGGTGAGCAAGCCCTAGCTCGAGAGTGCTACGTGCAAGAACTTAAGGCTGCGGACCCAATGTTCACATAGTTGAAGACCATACCCAAAATGAGCCGCCACCCCCACCACCAGTTCTATTCGATCGTGACATGGAGACACGGGATTAAGAGAATCTATAGTAGGCGAAGGCGAAGGAACCGTTGGAGCCATGAAACATGCCCAGTATCGACAACGTGGTCATTGACATGGACTATGTGTCGACCCCACCTGTAAGACGATCCACCAAAAGTGGTGGTCGTTTAGCAAGGAGAAATATGTAGCCATAGCTGAGGAAGTGGACCGCCTCCTCCCCGCATGATGCATTAGAGAGGCTCATTACCCCGCGTGGCTTTCCAATGTCGTCCTGGTCAAGAAAGCAAATGGTAAGTGGAAAATGTGTGTAGACTTTATCGACATAAACAAAGCATGTCCAAAAGATATTTTTTCGTTACCACGAATTGATATTATTGTTGACTCCACAGCTAGTCACCGAATGTTAAGCTTTATGGACGCCTATTCGGAGTATAACCAAATCCGCATGAATCAAGCTGATGAGGAGAAGAACGAGGGCTATACTGCTATCAAGTCATGCCATTTGGCTTGAAGAATACTAGAGCAACCTATCAGAGGCTCGTAAACCGAATGTTCAAGAGGCAGATTGGGCAGACCATGGAAGTCTACGTCAATGACTTGTTGGTGAAGAGCTAGGAGCCTGCCCAGCACTTGGCAGATTTAAGAGAATATTTTGTAGTACTACACCAATACAACATGAAGTTAAATCTAGCAAAATGCACTTTCAACGTGCACTCAGGGAAGTTTTCAAGCATTATAGTATTTGAGAGAGGATTTGAGGCCAACACTGAGAGGATTAGCGCAATCATGAACATGAACCCACCACAAAACATAAGCAAGACCCAGCGGTTGGCAGGCCGAGTGGCAGCCTTAAACAGATTTGTGTTCAAATCCACAAACAAATGCCTGGCAATTTTTAGAGTCTTGCACAAAGTGCATCCCTGTAACGATGAATGCAATCGAGCATTCCAAGAGTTGAAGCAATGCTTGCCTAGCCTGCCACTGCTAAAGTAGCCAGAGCAGTGAGACACTACGTGTATTTGGTAGTGTCGCCTCACGCTATGTCGGCAATCTTGATTAAAGAAGAAGAAGCCACTCAAATGCCAATATACTACACAAGCCGCGCTCTGCGAGGGGTAGAGTCGAGGTATCATCGCATGGAGATGTTGGCGTTCGCCCTAATAACAGCTGCCATGCGACTACGTCCATATTTCTAGGCCACCCAATCAAAGTACTGACAGAGAGTCCTCATAGACAGATATTATAGAAAACAGATGCCTCTGGACGACTACCGAGTTGGTCAATCGAACTCAGTTAGTTTAACATAGACTACCTACCGAGAGGCACAATAAAGGGACAACCCGTGGCAGATTTCATCATTGAGTCCACTAGCTTTCCCAAGGAAATGACAACCCCCCCCCCCCCCAGTTGGAAAGCCTTGGCAGATCTTTGTCGACAGGCTCCTCTTGCCATATTGGCAGGGGAGTAGGAATCCATATAATCTATGACTCAGGGCAAGTGCATCATCACATGACAAAGCTAACCTTCAAAACTACCAAAAATGAAGTCAAATACAAAGCCCTTATAGCAAGGCTCTCCATAGTGGAAGCACTAGGAGCAACCAAAGTCTAGGTAAAAGCAGATTCCTAAGTGGTCGTTAACGAGGTGCTAGGGGCATATGCCGCCAAGAGCGAGTGATTAAAGAATACCTACATCGGGTCTGGGAAAGTCGAGATTGATTCTCTTATTTCAGTATTGTGCAGATACCCAAGGAAACCAACTCTGTGCAAACAGGCTAGCATGAGTTGCTTCAGGGATGGACAAGTCCACCCCATCGTGGAAGGCAGAGAGTAGAGTTGTCGAAGTCCCAGCGATTGGGGCAGAAGCCTGCGAGATAGAACTAAAAGAACCAGAGCAAGCCAGAGAGATAGCAGAATACCTAGACATGGGCAAACTCCCAGCCGAGAAGGAAGGGACGAGGAAGACTAGAAAGAAAGCTGTGCAATTCACCAAAGTTGACGACATCTTCTATAAGCAAGGTTTCACCACGCCCCTACTAAGATGTGTCTCACTACAAAAGGCCCAGTACGTCCTAGCAAAGGTTTACTAAGGAGTGTGCGGGAATTATTTCAGAGGAAGGACATTGGCGAGGAAAGTCATGAGGAGAGGGTACTAGTGGCCTAACGCCCTCAGAGCCGCATTACCTGCCTAAGGATCTGACCTACAACATGGCCCCATGGTTGTTTGCACAAAGGGGGGTCGACCTAATGGGCCCTTCCCACCCGAGAAAGGAGGAGTGAAGTTTGTAATCGTTGTCGTAGATTATTTCACCAAATGGGTTG
The DNA here is from genome assembly GCA_022457165.1 of Juglans mandshurica. NCBI lineage: Eukaryota > Viridiplantae > Streptophyta > Magnoliopsida > Fagales > Juglandaceae > Juglans > Juglans mandshurica. The sequence goes on along the minus strand of CM039629.1, from coordinate 10,267,308 downwards.
AAGCGGAACCCCTAACGAAGATCACGGTGAAAAGCGTCACCAAATTCTTGTGGAAGAATGTTGTATGTCGAATCGGGATCCCCCAAAGCATAATCTCGAACAACGGAAAGCAATTCAACTCAAAACATTATCAAGAATAGTGCACAGAGCTAGAAATCCAGGTTAAGTACTCATCCCCAGGGCACCCACAAGCTAATGGGTAAGTGGAGGCCACTAACAAGTCCCTACTAGGGATTCTAAAGAAGAAGTTCACTGACAGAAAGGGGGAGTCAACAGAGGAGCTCCTTGGGGTCTTATGGCTTATAGAACCACGGTAAAATCCCCAATAGGGGAACCCCTTTCACCTTGGCATATGGAAGTGAAGTTGTAGTGCCAGTGGAGGTTGGGTTACCCATTTGCCATACTTGCCACTTCTACCTACCGCAGAACGACAGAGCACTAGAAGAGCATCTTGACCACCAAGATGAGGAAAGGGAAGAAGCCGAGGTTTAGGCGATCCTTACTAAAAGAAGAACAAAAAGCTATTTCAACAAAAGAGTCAAGCCCAGGACAATCAAATTGGGCGACCTAGTGCTGAAAGAGATGGAGATAACTATAAAGGAGGAGGGGGAGATTGGTGATGGGCACCAACATGGACCTAGTCTTACAGATCCTTTGCAAGTTCCAGATGAGCAATTACAAGACCTAGAGCCAAGAAGATCAAGGAAGTAATGCAATGATTAGTGCAATCCAATTGGGATGGAGCTAGCAAGAGCCCAACACATAAGATGAGCCTTAAAGAAGAAGAATCAGTTTTGATCCACGTGATATAAGCCCAAATAACCCAAATAAGGGGCTTATTTTATTAGTTATAGGAATTAGTCTAGAATAATTGGGCTTGAGGATGCTTGCCCACATATGTTTTATTTTGTTGAACTAGAGTTTCAAGAAGTTACTGTAGCCGAGTTACTATAGCCGCGACATTATTCATTCAGGGGTAGTTTTGGAATAAAGGGCTTTATTTTGGCTAGGGTTTTTAATTAGGTTTTGCTTTAAATACTCTTTGTAGCCTCATTTTAATGAGTTTATGAAATTTGATGAATTTATTTATTGTGAGTTGAGTTTATCTCCCTTTGTTCTTGAATGAACTTTTAAACTTATCAAAGGCTAATCACAACCTTTGTGGCGTTCTTCCTTATAATTTTGGTTCTTGAGACAGGTTCTTCAACGGGTCTAGATTTTCATATAATCTAGGTTCTTGAAATGAGTTCCTCAATGAGTCTAAATTTTCCATTGGTTTGATTTTGGCTTTCTTGGGTGAGTTTTTAAATTGATTGTGGATTCAAGGGTTTCCATTTCCACGGGTTCATATCATTTGGTATTCAGAACTTGGTTTCCAATCAGGTCAGACTCTATCTTTTAATTTTTGCATCTGTAAATATTCTAGGGCTTCATTGTTCTAGGGTTGCAAAAAAAAAAAAAAAAAGTAGGCTGCCGAAATTCTTAGGGTTTTTGGTTTGGTTGAAATATGCATCACCTAGGGTTTCAAAATTATTGGGTTTCTAGCTTCTCTAAGTTTGTCAATTGCTTGAAGTGTCATTCCATTAATTCTCTTCTACTTCATTGTCAATTCTTGTGTGTTTGAATTCAATTGATTGATTTTCAGCATTGAATATTGTTTTTTGTGATTGAATTAGAGAAAAGAAAAGAAAAGAAAAGAAATAGAAAATTCGAAAAAAAAAGTAGCATATTCAAAGGTTGCTACATAGTTACAACAAAGAGAAAAAAATACATTTATTGATTGAGTTTTTTCATCAAAGGGGCTGAATACATCTTTCTAGTTGGTATCTTATTTTATAACTACTATTTCCCTCGTATAAATTCCTTGAGTCTCGTGTCATTTTATTCCTTCCTTGTTTCTTGTTCTTGTTTCTTGAACCTATTGCTGATTGGAATAATACAAGGTTGTATTGTCTTGATTTAGTTCAACTAGTTCTTAAAGATCTTGAGTAGGAAAACTATTAAGGTAAAAGGCAAGAGAGTGTGAGACTATTATCGGGAAAAATCCAATTAAGAGTGAAACACGAGTGGAGTGCCATTATTCGAGTGTAAATATGTAAGGGAGTGTGTGAGGTTTTCCACTAATATTCTTTTTGTGCAGCACATTACGATGTCTCACAAGAGTGACTCATCACCAAAGGGGATGTCAGATAACTCATTCTTTTTGTTGCATGCCATGCAACAACATTTTGAACGGTGGAATTTGGTGTTGGGGGAAGTGAGAGATAGGATGGATCAACGAGATGCAGTGTGTAGAAAACTGCAAGGTGGGAGAGATAGGAGGAGGTGTGACCTAGTATTGAACATAAGTGTAAGAATGAAGAGTATGGTGAGTCTCTTGTTGTCAGGCGTGCTCTCAATGCATAAATTAAGATGGATGATACAGAGCAGCAGAGCGAGAACATTTTTCATACTAGATGCCACATCAACAACAATGTATGATGGGAGGAGTTGTATTAATTTAGCTAGCACTACTTTAGTTGAGAAATTGAATTTATCTACCTTGAAACATCCTAGACCATAAGAGTTGCAGTGGTTGAGTGATTGTGGGGAGGTTAGGGTAAATAAGCAAGTGCTAGTTTCTTTTTCAATTGTGAAATACCAGGATATGGTGCTTTGTGATGTAGTGCATATGCATGCTAGCCATATTTTGTTGGGGAAGCCATGGCAGTATGATAGGAAGATGATCCATGATAGGTTAAGAAACATATACAATTTTGAAGAGGAAGGGAAAACAACCAAACTTACTTCTTTAACTCCAACACAGAAAAGTGAGGTTGCTCAAAAAGGAAAGAGTGAAATTGAGAGTGATCAAAAAAGAAAGAGTGAAAGTGAGAGTGATAAAAAAAAGTGAAAAAAAAGATTGAGCTAAAAAAACAAGAGTAAATGTGAGATTGAGCTAAAAAGCAAGAATGAATATGAGATTGAGAAAAAAAGAAATAGTGAGGCTGGAAAGGAGAGAGAGAGAAAAATGAGAGAAAAAAAATATGAGGGTGAGGCTAAGACCTCAAGAAAAAGAGAGAATTAGTTGAAAAACAATTGTGAGGGCGAGAATTCAAAAAAAGAGGAGTGTGAAAGAAAAAACGACAGTGAAAAGGAAAAAGAGAGTGAGAGGAAAAAAGAGAATGATGCCGAAACATCAAGAGAAAGAGAGAGTGAAAAAGAAAATAGAGAGGCGGCTGAGAGTCAAGAAAAAATAGTGGAGCCACGAGAGGAAAAAGAAAGAGAGATTGTAGAGAGAAACAGAAAAACCAAAGTGAGTTTTTATGCTAAGGCAAGCTTTTATACTAACTAATTTAATGACTCTTTGCCTAGTGTTGTTGTTTCTTTGTTGCAGGGATATGAGGTCATGATTCTTAGCGGTGTGTTTAGTGGATTGCCACCTATTAGAGAGATAGAGCATTACATTGATTTTGTACCGATGCGACAATTCCTACCTGACCTTTCTTTGACGAACATAAGTCCTTGAAGTACTTGAAGGGACAAGGTAAGTTGAATATAATGCATGCCAACTGGGAGGAATTCATTGATACCTTTCCTCCTGTAATCAAATACACATAAGGAAAGGAAAATTTTGTGGTTGATGCTTTAGCAAGAAGGTCTGTTATTGTCTTCATTTTATATGCAAAGTTATTGAGATTTGAATATGATACGGAATTGCACGCTAATGAAGATGACTTTGCTAGTGTGTATGGAGCGTGTGAGAAGGCATCGTTTGGTAAGTGCTATAGGCTAGATTGATATTTGTTTAGAGACAATAAACTTTGTGAGCCTACTAGTCTTATGCGTGAGATGCTAGTACAAGGATGTGGTTTGTTGGGTCATTATGGTGTAAAAAGGATTTTAAACATGTTGCGTGACCATGGGTGGGAGTATTGCTTGCCATTCATTGAGTTTGCATATAATTGGAGTGATCATTTTGGTGCAAGGAAGATTTTAAATGTGTTTCATGAACATTTGTGAGAGTATCATTTGCCATTCATTGACTTGTTGCATGAACGTTTGCGGGAATATCATTTGTCCTTACTAGAGTTTGCATATAATAGGATCATGCACACTACTATTTCTTATTCTACTTTTAAAGTTGTTTACGGTTGTAATCCACTTACTCATTTATCTTTGATACTTTTGCTTGTTGATAACAGCAGTAACTCGGATGGACTTTTCCTAATTTTTGAAAAAATTAATGAAAATTCATATCAAGTGGATCTTCCAGATAAGTATCATATTTTTGCAACTTTCAACGTTTCTGACCTTTCTCCTTTTGATATAGGTGAAGATTCGAGGTCAAATTCTCTTGAGGAGAGGGGGAATGATGGGCACCAACATGAACTTAGTCTTAAAGATCCTTTGCAAGTTCCAAATGGATCAATTACAAGATTCAGAGTCAAGAAGATCAAGGAAGCAATGCAAGGATTGATGCAATTCACTTGAGATGAAGCTAGCAAGAGCCCAACACACAAGATAGGCTTTAAGGAAGAATAACCAGTTTTGATCCACGTGATACAAGCTATGGAAGAGTTAAACATAAATTAGGGCCTATTATTATGTTTATGTGATTGAAGGCCTTGGACTTGTTTATTTCATTAAAAGGGATTATTTTATTAGTTATAGGAATTGAGCTTGAGGATGCTTAGCCCACATATGTTTTATTTTGTTGAACTAGGGTTTCAAGAAGTTACTGTAGCCGAGTTACTATAGTCGCGATACTATTCATTCAGGGGTAGTTTTGGAAGAAAGGGCTTTATTTTGGTTAGGTTTTTAATTAGGTTTTATTATAGCCTCATTTTAATGAGTTTATGAAATTTGATGAATTTATTCATTGTGAGTTGAGTTTATCTCCTCTTGTTCTTAAATGAACTTTTGAACTTATCAAAAGCAAATAACAACTTTTGTGGCATTCTTCCTTATAATTTAGGTTCTTAAGACAGATTCTTCAATGGGTCTAGATTTTCATATAATCTAGGTTCTTGAAATGAGTTCCTCAATGGGTTTAAATTTTTCATTGGCTTGCTTTTAACTTTCTTGGGTGAGTTTTCAAATTAATTGTAGGTTTAAGGGATTCCATTCCCACGGCTTCATATAACTTGGCCTCCACTGGGAAGGACCATATGTGGTCGTCGCCAACCATCGACCGGGCTTATATCACTTGAGGAATAGCCAAGGAAAAGAATTGCAACACCCTTCGAACATCAAGAACCTAAAGAAGTTCTACCCTTGATTTTGTATGCACTAGCAATAACGAACGATGAATAAAGGTGATTATTTTCTCTCATTTTTAAAACGATGAATAAAGGAAATTATGTCTCTCGATTATCTCCCTCACTGTCAAGAGCCAACACAGACAAAATGGGCACAAGTCAAAAGACTCCGCGACCCTTGAGCACCAAAGTCGAGTCCAAAGATTTGTGATGATGAAATCGGTGCGCAAGTCAAAAGACTCTACGATCATGTACCACCAAAGTCAAGTCCAAAAACTCACGGTGATTAGGGTAGTATGGAAACCGATGGAACCGGCCGTCGCAAAAGTAAATCGCCTACCAAAGTCTGGAACAGTCTGAAACCTGCAGAGAACCAGTCGGCTGGTAGTAGGAAATTGATGAAACCAACATCGGCCGGTTCGGCCCCCCTTAAGTGAAACGACGTCGTTTTACACCTACCATTTAGGAAAAAAAGTAAAAATAAAACGACGACGTTTGGTTTAATACACCAAAAAACTTCGTTTGGATTTAGGATTTAATACCCCCCCGCCCCACTCTTCTTCTCCGGATTCTCATTTCTCTCAGACTCTCCCTCTCCTCTCCCACACAGCACGCCGCCGTCTGCCTCAAATCTCTCTCTCTCATCGCAATATGCCACTATTCTCTCTCTCTCTCATCGCAACCTCTATTCTCTCAATATTATCTCTCATTGCGCCACTGACGAGACACTAACGAACCGACCATAATCATCGAAACTGAGCATGCCGGGTTTCTCTCCCTTAATCAGCCGGTTTTAAACATGTATGAAACTAGTCAATTTGGTTTCAGTCCGAAACCGAAACCGAACAACATCTGTCGGTTTTCACCACTAGCGGTGATGAAACAGGCACGCAAGTTAAAAGACTCTGCAAACCCTAACCACCAAAGTCGAGTCCAAAGAACGCGGTGATGAAATGGGCATACAAGTCAAAAGACCCTGCGAACCCTGACCACCAAAGTCGAGTCCAAAGAACCGCGGTGATGAAATGGGCACACAAGTCAAAAGACTCTGTGACCCTCGACTACCAAAGTCTAGTCCAAAGACTCGTGGTGATGAAATAGGTATGCAATTCAAAAGACTTTGCGACCCTTGACCACAAAAGTCTAGTACAAAGACTCGTGGTGATGAAACAGGTGAGTAAGTCAAATGACTCTGTGACCCTCAACCACCAAAGTTGAGTCCAAAGACTCGCGGTCATGACACAGGCGTGCAAGTCATAAGACTCTGCAACCCTCGACCACCAAAGTCGAGTCCAAAGACATGCGGTGATGAAATGTGCGTGCAAGTCAAAAGACTTCGCAACACTAGACCACCAAAGTCGAGTCTAAAGACTGTGTGACCCTCGACCACTAAAGTCGAGGCCAATGACTCGCGGTGATAAAACGAGCAAGTAAGTCAAAAGACTCCACGACCTTCAACAACCAAAGTCGAGTCCAAAGACTTGCGATGATGAAACAGGCATGCAAGTCAAAAGACTACGCGACACTCGTCCACCAAAGTCGAGTCCAAAGACTCGCAGTGATGAAACAGGTGTGCAAGTCAAAAGACTCCGCAACCCTCGGCCATCAAGGACAAGACCAAAAACTCACAATGAAGAGACATATATCAAGCACTCAAAATGCAAATCAAACAACAAGCGTGCAGAACACAAAACAAATACCAAGTACTAAAAATAATAGAGTTTATATAACCAACCAACCATGTGGCTGACAAGATCACTTCTATAGGAGCGAGAGGGTCCTGGACGTCCCTCCCCTTGGGTCGTGGCACTGGATCGCGGCACGACCAGTGGGAATAGTGGCCTGGCATGACGAAAGCAGAAGAGCACCACCCTCGGGGGTGCAACCAAGATCCTTGGTAGGGTAGGTAGGTTCCACCACGACAAAATCAGTTGGGATGGACTCCTCCTTGCCGCCATCTTCCCTAGCAAAAATGCCCTCCTCTAGAAGAGGGGGAAGATCCTCCGTCACCCCAAGGGAAGGATCGATGGGAGAAGGGATGGAAACCCACTCCCCACTCGCTTCTAAATGCGTTGATCGGAAACTCGCCCTTTAGGGCTTCAGGACTAAGGAACTGCCAACCCTGGCCATAGATAAAAATGAATTTCCTCTGCCACTATTTGGCATTAGAATGTCGACCCTCAAACCATGACTGTCGATGGGAGTGTGTACAAAAACTACAAATGTTGCCTGTCGAACCCCTAATCGAATAGGCAGAAGGAACTCCCGAGCAGTCAAATCTGAATATTCCTCCCTAGCAGGCTCCAAAACCATACGCCACAAGATACAAGACAAAAGAGGACCCTCCAAGCATGAGAGTAAAGCTGGGCAGGTGCCAACTTCAAGAAATCAAGAACATTGCGCACAAGGCAACAGAAAGGAAGCCTCAAGCTGTGAACAAAGCACAGGCTGGCAAAGTCACCTTCTCACCGAAGCCTTATGCGTCGACGGCACCCTGGTGAGGAATTTCAAGAATCACAAAATCAGGAATCCCATAGGAGTTCCTCAACTTGGTAAGATCCCTAGGGGTAAGGATGGATCACCAGTCAACGCCCTCATAATAGGGAACATCCTTTTGAGTGGAAGATTCGAGAGCCGAGGAAGGGGAGCCGCAACCAAGAAGTCGAGAATTACTATGTTAGGACATTCTTACTAACTTGTAGAATAGGAAAGTAATGAGGGCTAGGGCTTCAAACGAAGAATAAGGAAAAGCTGGAACAGAGGAAGAATGTAAAATGCGAGAAAGAATGCAAAAGAAAGAGGAAAGAAGAAGAGACAAGGAAAGGGATAGTTATAAAGGGGAAACAACGTGACGGTTACACACTTGAGTGGGAAGACAAGTAGGCTAACAACAACATCATTACACGATCTGATGGCATGACAGAACAAGGATGACGGAACCATTATGTCTTTCCCAAGATACGGGAACATGTGCCGTAAAGCGAGGTAGTTATCAAAATTCCCAAGCCTCAGGGATATGAATCGTCAAGCGGGGTATCTATTAAATTTCCTCCTGAGGCGAATGATAGTCCTTTCTAGTTGATTAATTCCCACCATGTCTACGTGACAGCAATTAGCGGGGTATTTAGAGGGACCTTTCTTACCCTAATAAGCCCAGGCCAACGAAGAGGCCCATGAAATACCAAATTGAGCTCGTGAAGAGTTAGTTGCAATATGAATCGATGTTGTAAACCGCCAAATTGATAGGATAGGATGGCTAGTCCAAGGAAACAACAACAAGCTCGCCATATTGTTTGGAAGGGATGAGTCCACTCTTCGTTGGATAATAACTTCTTCGATATCTATGTCAATTACATAAACCGATAAGTGAGATCAGGAGATTTATTTGATATCCCGTACTTATCACTAAAGTTCACATCTATATACCTGGCAAAAGATGGTAATCCCGGGTAATCTTCTCTTCCTAATACTTCATAACATCTCGATTTACATATTCACTGACTTAGGCATCGGAGGTGCATCAAGCACACCAGGCCATCATCGTTCTCTGTTGCAAATTGATCATTTTGGTGAACGACTAGTGGAACACGTCCTGAACATATATAGATAACATAATAAATAAAAAATTCTGGTTGTATAATATATTATTACTAAATATAAGTTATCAATATATTATAGCATACGTTACTAAATGTTATATTTATAATGTACTACAAGCATATGATATAAGTATATAGTTATAATATGTGTTATTGTACATAGATTAAACTATAAGAATATAATAATATGCAATTATAAATAATAAGTAATAGTTATACAATATGTGTTATCATTTATGTAGTATGATGAAAATCGTATTGTGTATAAGGTTACTGATATGATTCCTTAATTAAAAAGAAATACCATCAACTCATGCTAAGATGTGGATTATATAAACGAATTATATTTAATCAATTAAAGTTAATTTGGTCATTAATTTATTACTATATTAATCGGCTATAATTTATGTAATAATTAGAAAATTAATATATAACGTTAATGTTATATTAAATAATATATAATTAACTAAATGTATAAAATAAATTGTATTATGGACATAAAATAGCTTGATATATCATATAATTAGTAATAAAATACATAATAAATATATTAAATAAGGTAAATTATAAATTAATTAATAATATATAATTAAGTAATGTAATAAATATAGCACATACATATATAACACATTATGAGGTCCAACACGAGCTCAAACGAGTCAAGCTGAGAATAAACAAGCTTTTTTCATAAGCCGAAATCAAGTCGAGTTGAGTTTATACGAATTTTACTCGTTTAATATTCAAACCGATATTACTGTTTACAAACATTCCATTTATTAAATGAATCGAATATATACAAACTAAGTTTGAGTTGTTCAAGAACTACTCTATTCATCTGCAGTACTCCTAAATGCTACCCTTAAACAGTATAAACTATGATATTAATTAAAAAGGAGTTTAATATTATCTATATATCTTAAACTTATAAAGATATTTGCAGTTGAAAATGAATTAAGACCATTGAAAGTTGTACGATGAAGTCGTGGTGGGGAAAGAATAAAGCACAAAACTAATGCGCCACTAGTGTGGTTTAGCGCAGCTATTATCTCTGGACCATTCAAGTGCTACTGCTAGTGTTCTCAGGTTCTTTCTGCAAGTGGTGATAAGTCGACTTTTCTCAAGGGTCCTACCCTGCCACTACCAACCCAAAAAAGAAAAAAAAAAAAAACTATTAATTAATATCGATTAAAGAAGATGGGATCAACGATGTAAATATTAAAGGTGCTAACATATCAAAAATTTTATCGAAAAGGAGAAAAATGGAAGCCCCACCTTGTTAATGGATTTGTGTGGATTATGGTGTCCTCCATTTTTATAAAAAATTTTATCTTATCTTATTTAATTATTATAATTTTTTTAAAATTTTTATATAAAATAAAATAAATAGTTTAATTTTTTTAAATTTTAAAACAAAAATAATATTAAAAATTTATATTCTAACAATATTTTATTTAATTTTTAACTTTTATCTCATCTCATCTAAAAAAAAAAAAAAAAGATAATTGAGAGCCGTAGATAAACAGTAGTGGTTGAGGGGATGCTCTTACAAATAGTTGTACAGGAGTTGATATCGACAATTAATTGAAGATGATTAACGGAAACTTTGGTAGGAGCTTTTCTTTTTTCTCTTTTAAGTACAGATGATGCGGTATTATTAATTTTAAAATTATTTTTATATATAATAATTTTTAATGGTATAAAATGATAGTATAGGACGAGAATTACCTAATAGCTAGAGTAACGATACACTTGTAACAATTCTTTAATTATTTTACAAGCAACTAATGTAGTTGTGCTATCCATTAAAACTAAGAGTAGAGATAAACATTTTTCAAAAAAAAAAAAAAAAAGAGTAGTGATAAACATACAACACTTTATACAACATTTTTCACAACGCATGTTATAAAATGAGGGTATTTTTGTACAATGATGTTAGTTTTATAAAATATTTTATAAAAATACTCCTCATTTTAAAACATTATTATGTAAAGTGTTGCAGAAAGTGTTGTGTATTTATATTTTTCTAAAACTAATTTCAGTTTTATGTAACTACTATTCATTCAAAATAGAGTTGTAAGATAGTTGTGAATGAGTTGTGGTTTTAACATTTTTTAAAGAAAAACTCAATAAATCACACAATTATTTCACTTTTATCACACTATAATGAAATGTCATTGCCCATCAACCTTTAAATTTCTTTCTTTAAAAATAAAAGATAATTCAAGTGTCATAAAAGTACAACATTTTGCATAGTAGGACCAATATATAATTTGTTGCCTTACTCTTTTTTAATAATAAAAAAAAAAGTGGGTGACCGTTGATTCAAGGATGAGATGTATGACTAGTTATGCTTTTCATTTTGGTTTTATAGATTTGCAATATTTTTCTTGTGTGTATCATTAAGTAATTATTATTTGTCTAATTTCATCACTCTTGCCATTAGATAGTGAGAGAATTAGGATACAAATTAGAATAATATCACTCTTCATTCTTGATTTTATTTTATTTTTATATATTTTTTAAAAAAATACAATATTAAAATATAAACAAACACAAATTAAAAAAAAAAAAAAAAACCAGAATACAGAATGATACACTTTGTTGGTGAAATGTATAGGTGGGAGTATCATTTTCCAAACATAAAAGCCCAAGAAAAATATAAATTGCTTGTGATTTAAATTTAAAACTTAGGCCCCGTTTAGATTGAGAATTGATTCCAACTCATCTAATCTAATCATTATAATTTTTTTAAAAATTCTCACACAAAATATAATAAACATTTCAACTTTTTCAAAATCTAAAATAATAATAATATTAAAAAAATAATATTTTAACAATATTTTTCTCAATTTTTAACTTTAATCTCAACTCATTATCCAAGATTTCAAACCTCAGCTTAACTTCATTTTTTTTCCTTTTCATATACATTTGCATTCATAAAATTCACATTTATCAACGTAACTCGGGCAGCATCAGCGAAAAATTAATAGCATTCATCCCAGTTAGATTAACATAGAAACCTTGACAAGGCATTCACAAGCCTTAATTGTAGTCTAGAGAAGAAGGAAAAAAACACATTACTGGCAAGGCATGGTGACAGTTAATACTACAAATATTCTTGGTATCAACCGGTCTACCAATGCACACTCCCCACACCAAACGTGGCAGACCGGTGACACTGAGTAAATCGGCATTCATTCATGCAAATTGTTCCCTCTCATTCCCTCCCCCCACTCTGTTCCCTCTAGTTTCCTAGCTCGATGAAGACCCCTCATCTGCAAAGTTGAGTGTATCTCGAGTCGAAGCCCCTCAACTCCAACCTCCCCAGCAATTCCCTCTCGAAGCCCCTCGACAAAGACCCCTCATCTGCGAAGTTGAGTGCATCCCGAGTGAAGCCCCTCAACTCCCATCTCCCTGGCGATTTCCTCCCAAAGCCCCTCGATGAAGACCCCTCATTTGCGAAAATGAGTGCATCCCGAGTCGAAGCCCCTCAACTCCCATCTTCCTAGTGATTCCCTCCCGAAGCCCCTCGACGAAGACCCCTCATCTGCAAAGCTAAGTGCATCCCGAGTAGAGGCCCCTCAACTCCCATCTCCCTAGTGATTTCCTCCAGAAGCCCCTCGACGAAGACCCCTCATCTATGAAGCTGAGTGCATCCCGAGTCGAGGCCCCTGAACACCCATCTCCCTAGCGATTCCCTCTCGAAGCCCCCTCAGGCCACCCCTACCAAGCTCGATCCCATCCCGAAGCCCCACTCAGACCCAAACCTAGCGAAAAACTCAAAACCAAGGTGCGTGTAGAAATCTCCACACCATGATTGAAAAAAAAAAAACCCAATAATCTACGGTGAAACAGGGAATGTATCGAGAAACTCATTAATCTTCTTCAAATTTTTCTTTGGATACCTCATTTTTTTTCTCAGTGATTAGGGTTTACACTGTACATTTTTTTACTCTACGATTTTGACGCTAATAAGCCCTCATTCTTCTTCTCTGTTATCCTAACATGTTATGTATTTCATCCAATACATCGAAGGTTGAAATGCACCCCTGCTTGCTTACCAATGTGCAATTACAACACATTAGGCCCATCAGCTCTCTTTGGACCTCTTTAAATTTTGCATTTGTATATAACTTCTGAAACTGCTTCTCAATGCTGAAAGAGGAAACGCAGTGGATCGTTTGTTTGTGGAATTGAAATCAGTCGCTATCTCTACCACAACTTTCTTTCGTAAAGCATTATCAAATTAGTCGACGAATTCTTTCAAAGTCATACAGGAATGGACATACCTGTCAAAAAAAGCATTCATGCTTTTCAACCATTATGTCGTGCTCATATTAGCCCAACATACATCCTTCAAGTAAACCAGAACCTAAAAAGTCATTTCATCGTATAAGCTTTGGAGCCAATTAATGCCTCTGAGATCGTACTTCTCAAGTAGTTGACCCCACCTCTCCTCAAATTCCATGCAAGTTTGTGAATCATATAATGCAGCTTGAATGGAGGTCTTCAACCCTGCGTTGAATTGGGATTGGGACCCTAACTTCTCTGGAAGTTTGCACATTATATGTCATAGACAATATCTATGGCGGGTTTCCCAAAATACAATCGCAATAGCATTCTTCTTTGCCCGGTCTTGGTCTGTTATGATGGCTTTAGGCGCTCGACCATTCATGCAATTCAACCACATTCCGAGCAACCATACAAAGGTATGTGTGTCCTCGCTTGACAACAACCCTGCCCCTAGTAGTATGGACTGCCCATGATGGTTAATACCAACAAAGGGAGCAAAATGCATCTCGTACCTATTTGTTACGTATGTTGTATCGAAGGTTATATGTAACACCCCACTTCCCAATAAGGACATTTTTAGAATTTTCGGGGAGTTAGTGTGCTACAAAACTTGACTAAAAACTTTTCTTTTAATGACGCGCCAAATGCGAAAGATTCCATAAATAAAACAACTTTAGTAAATACTTCAAATAAAAAATAAAGTCTACGGAAGCAGTTATTTAAAAAAATACTAAAATCTCATGTTCTTATCAAAATAATTTATTTAAACCTTAAATCATAAACTATCTAGGCCTCTGCCTCACCTCCCTGGGTTAAGACCTATCTTGCAGTCTCAACTTGATAAATGTCATCACCTGGAGTGGTTTAAAAACATAAAAATATACACAAACGAGTCGAATACTCAACAAGCAACACATCATATAGTAAACATAATAAACAAAAGATTTCTTGAAAAACGTGCATACTCATAAATATATATGCAAATAATATGAATATGAACATGAACTTATCATTCACTTATCATAGGCCGATACCCATTGTTGAACCACGTGAGTTAGGGTTAGTGAATCTAAGTAGATTTCGATTTCGTCCATGGCCGCTGGTTGTGGAATCCATACATAAGGAAGACATATTGGGTGCACTGCCAGCATATATGACCTGGCAACTCCATATCTGTATGTGAATTTAATTAATTGGAGACTCATTATGTTCTTTGGATTTTTCTTAAAAATCACACTAATTGCAGTAAAGTATCTCAACTTTCGCTCTACTAATGGTGCTTAATCCTAGAGCTTTAATCACAAATCACCTCTCGGTCTCATTGCAATTCAATAGATCAAACAATAATTAACTATAAAATTGCAAGCATTAAGAATAAGGAATAAACACTCAATCATGGAAATATTGAAAATAAAATAACTTAGAATATAAATTGTGTGTTCAATACTAGACTACATCAAAACTCTAGAAAATAGAATTAGTTCATAACGCAATTGAAAAGAAAAATAATAAAAATAGTGTTATTTGTTGGAGTCTTTTGATGAAGCATAAGGCTCTCGCCTCTGCCCTCCAAATCTGCCTCCTCGAAAGAAACTTAATGAATAAACTTTGGAATGTTTTTACTCTCAATCTCAGACTCTCCTCCCCTCTATCCATCCCACAAGACAGGATTAAATAGATGTCAAAACTCAAATTCGGAAACAAGATAAATGCGAGTACAATCTAGCCTAAAGATCTGGAAAATAGTTTATAAATATAAATGTTAACATAAAAGAAACTATCCCAAAAATAACATAATTATCTAAAATGGAAGATTCAGTAATAAGCAGCTTGATGTACAGAGTTCAGGAGGATTTGGTGGTTAGTAGATTGATTGCGGAACTCGAAAGGGTCCCACCGGGTAGATGCCTTGTGCGCTAAATATAATTGGTTTCCTCACCCAATGACTAATATGTAAGGTTCCTGACCGAGATGAAAGACTCATCTTGCCAACCAACCGAGTGGTAAAGCAGCTTGCCTTTGCTAGTTGTTACCCACGATGTCCTTTAGGTTGGTTGCTTAAGTTGGTCGTTTAAACTAGTCTCCCAATCTAGTCACCCAGAGCCTTGCGCTAAGTCTTCTCACCCAGAAGGTAAAATATTTCGCTTATCGCCAAACTCTTGTCGCGAATTCTGGTTGTGAATTCTGGTCGCGCCTTCTGGTCGCGAGTTCTGGTCACGCCTTCTAGTCGCAACTCTCCTCGCCTATATCTCCTTGGCTCTCTTCAGATCTCGCTGCCTCTCATCGGTCTGGATCTGTAGTCACTTCTTTTGTACCAAAATGTTCTCCTTTCGTACTAAATCTTCTCATTCCTTCAAATCTAAGAAAATAAAGAAAAATATATGGAAATAAAATAAAATCAATAGTATTGAAGGAAAAATGACACTTTTCATAAATAAAAGAGTAATAAAAATCACATAAAAATCACACTTATCAAATACCCCCAAACTTAAGCTTTGCTCGCCCTCGAGCAAAGAAGAAAAGAAAGACAATTAAAACAAGCATTGGTTTGATTTATAACATTTATTGTCTCAAAGATTGCCTAAAGTATATAATTTAAAGGAATTATTCACGATCAATCAAGTCCCAAAAGTTAATTCAAAACTCAATTCCACCACATTATACATCCCCACATGAATGCATACCCATCATTCTCATTTCATCATTAGCTCCCCGGATAGTTTTATGCAAACAAATAAATAAATAATGGATCTCTAAAATCTCCATAGGCTAGCTTTTCAAATCAATCTCCATTAATGTAGAGCATAAACTATTACCAGTGATCAATAGGTTTTTATTAAGCTTGTAATATAAGGCTAGGGTGAGAGCTAGAAACAAAATGTAGGATTCAAGCAAAGCAAGAGAACTTAAGTTTGAATACCAACAGACAACTAGAGCATTCTCACTTCTAACATCTCTTTTCAATCATTGTAAATCTCTCAACATACCTCTTTTTATTGTACTTCCAAGTATCTCTCTTTTAACCTCTCTATTCGGCAGGTCGGACATTTTCTTTTCTTTTTTCTTTTTTTTTTCATCATGGAAATATTCCATACCTTTTCGATTACCTTTGTGGATGACTCTCATCGGCCTTTTCTTATTGGCCACATAGTAGACGAGTTGACTTTTCACACCCCCAAACATATGATTTTGATAATATGGCTATAATTAACTTCACTCTTATTCTACTTCTCTTACCTTTCATTCTCATCTGAGTCTGTAACTCTATCTAAACTTATGATAAGTGTATTATTATGTGATTTTTATTCCTCTTTTATTTATGAAAAGCGTCATTTTTCCTTCAATACTATTGATTTTGTTTTATTTCTATATATTTTTCTTCATTTTCTTAGATTTGAAGGAATGAGAAAATTTAGTGCGCAATGAGAGCATTTTGGTACAAAAGAATAGACTATGGATCTAGACCGATGAGATGCAGCAAGATCTGAAGAGAACTAAGGAGATTTAGGCGAGGAGAAGCGCTACCAGAATTGGTGACAAGAGTTAGGCGATAAGCGAGATATTTTACCTTCTGGGCAAGAAGACTTGGCACAAGGCTCCGAGCTATTAGATTGTGCGACTAAACAACCAACCTAAACGACATCCTGGGCAACAACTAGCAAAGGCGAGCAGCTTTACCGCTTGGTAGGTTGGCAAGAGGCTTCTATCATCCC
Organism: Juglans mandshurica; assembly: GCA_022457165.1. NCBI lineage: Eukaryota > Viridiplantae > Streptophyta > Magnoliopsida > Fagales > Juglandaceae > Juglans > Juglans mandshurica. The sequence continues at coordinate 10,250,463 of CM039629.1, read as the reverse complement.
GATCGGGAGTCTTTAGTCTCGGTTGGCGAGAGGGCTCTATCATCCCGATCAGGAGTCTTTCCTCTCAGAAGGCGAGGAGACTAGTTATACTGAGCACACACGACATCTACTCGGTGGAACCCTTCCGAATTCTGCAATTAATCAATCCACTGACCATCAAATCCTCCCAAACTTCATAAATCAAGCCGCATATCACTGAATCTTCTATTTTAGATAATTCCGTTATTCTCGGGATAATTCCTTTTATGTTAACTTTTGTCTTTAGAAACTATTTTCCGGATCTTTAGGTTAGATTGTAGCTGCATTCCTTTTATGTTAACTTTTATCTTTAGAAACTATTTTCCGGATCTTTAGGTTAGATTGTAGCTGCATTTATCTTGTTTCTATATTTGGATTTTGACATATATTTAATCCCGTCTTGTGGAATGAATAGGGGGTTCTGAGGTTTTTAGAGAGTCTGAGTTTTAGATTTCAATAATCCTAGATTTATCATTTGAGTTTCTTTCAAGGAGGCGAATCTGGGGAGCAGAGACGAGAGCTGCATGCTTCATGAACTAACTCCAATGAAGAACACTAGTTTTATTGTTTTTCTTTTCAGTTTCATTATGTACTAATTCTATTTTCTAAAGTTTTGATGTAGTCTAGCATTTAACACAATTTATATTCTAAGTTATTTTATTTCAATATTTCCATGATTGACTGTTTATTCTTTGTTCTTAATGCTTGAAATTTTCTAGCTAATTATTGTTCGATCGATTGAATCATAATGAGACCGAGATGTGATTTGTGATTAAAGCTCTAATATTAAGAGCCATTAATTCAATGAAAGTAGAGATACTTTACCGAGATTAGTGTAATTTTCAAGGAAAATCCAAAGGACTTGATAAGTCTCGAAATAGTTAAATTCATATAGAGGTATAGAGTTATTAGTTTGAGATATTTTTGTTATTGTTCAAGAGAAAATATTGAATAGTTAAGGATTTTTATTATCAACTTGGGATAATTGGAATTCTATATCAAGGAAGAATAAATTGTGTGGGATTTGCAACGTGAAGTCAAACGCTCTAGATCTATTCTTATTATCTTTAAAATCTTAATTTTGATACTATTTTCTTGAGTTTAATTTAGATAATCCATTCTTCAAATTTCGATTTTCTAAATTGTAATTAATTTAATAAATTTCAACACTCAATAGCATAATTATTCCTTGTGGGTTCGATATCCGTTTTCTTAAAAACACTTTACTACTTGTTACGATTCTGTGCACTTGCAGATATATTTTTATGCGAACAAGTTTTTGGTACCATTGATGGGAAATAGTTATTTGTTATTGATATTGATATTAGCTAGATTCTTATTACTTTGGATTTTATTTTAGTTTAAAATATATATATATATATATATATATATTTGGTTCAAATTACATCTCAGTTTGGTTGTTGTTTTCAGGAATCAGAAGTGCGTGTCCTGATCTAAATCAGTAGAGCATACACTTTTCGATCCCCAAATTGAAAGAACCTTATGTCGGATCAATAAAGAGAAAAAGAAAGAGGTCGTTACATCTAAATTTAATATGGCCGATCAAGTGCACAAGGCGTTAATAGACTATGTTATGCCCTCTATCGATAGGGTGACATCTAGTATAAGGCGGCCAGCTATACAAGCCAATAGCTTCAAGATCAAGCCAGCTATCATTCAAATGATTCAACAAATCGTCCAATTTGGGGGCTGTCACAAGAGGATCCTAATGTCCATATTGCAAATTTCATAGAAATTTGTAATACTTTTAAACACAACGAAGTAACAGATGATGCGATTCGGTTGAGACTTTTTTCCTTTTTTCACTTAGGGAAAAGGCAAAAGCTTGGTTGAACTCTTTGTCGCCTGGCATCATCACCACCTGGGAGCAGTTGGTACAAAAATTCTTAACAAAATATTTCCCTCCGGCAAAGATTACAAAGTTAAGGAATGATATCACTACCTTCACCCAATTTGAGGGTGAATCATTATATGAGGTATAGGAGACATACAAGAATGTATTGGGCAAGTGTCCACATCATGACTTCCTAGCCTGGCTTCAAGTACAGATATTTTACAAGGGTTTGGGACCCAGAAATCGATCTATGGTTAATGTAGCAACAGGAGGAGCATTAATGAGTACGACGCCTGAAGCCGCATATGAACTTCTGGAAGAGTTGGCGTCTAACAACTATCAATTGGCCGCAGAGAGAGCAATGCCAAAGAAGGCGGCTAGCATCGTTGAACTTGACTCTATGTCCACAATTGTGGATCAGTTGGCAAATCTATCCAAACAAATAGGTAAAATGAACGTTAATGTTATTCAAACTAATGTTGTTTGTGATCATTGCGCAGGAAATCCTTCAAGTGTAGATTGCCAAGTGGGGAATCCTTTTGCTCAACCGAGTTATGAACAAACCCATTACGTGTCCAATTTACAATGTCAAAACAATCCTTATTCAAACACGTTCAATCTCGGAAAGAGAAATCACCCTAACTTTTCATGGAGCAATAACCAAGTGCCGATTAGACCATCTCAATAGTTTCCACAGCAAGAGAAGAAACTGACACTTGAAGATATGCTTATGCAAAACTTGCAAAAGAATGATATGGTGATCCAAAACAACTCGGCTTCAATCCACAATCTTGAGGCACAAATCGGTCAGCTCTCAAACATGCTTACAGAGAGGACAACAGGGACTTTACCGAGCAACACTGTGACCAATCCAAATGAACATGTCAAAGCCATAACATTGAGAAGTGGGCAGACATATGACCAGCCACAGAAAGTAAATACCGAGCGAGATGCAAAAGCTGCCAAAAATGTGGAGTCCGAAAAGAAGGAAACTGAGTACGAGCTGAAAGAAGCAGAGCGGAATGTGACCGACCAGCAAGCTGAAATGACTAAGGAGAGAATAAAGGAGACCCAAGAAATCCAGGGAGTTTATATCTGAAACTCATTCTCATTCAATTAATGATCCACCAATTCATTTTCCGCAAAGATTAAGAAAAATTAAGATTGATAATTAGTTCTCTAAATTTTAGAGTATATTTAAGCAACTGCATATTAATATTCCTCACATTGAAACTTTAGAGTAAATGCCTAAATATGCAAAATTTTTGAAGGATATATTATCAAACAAGCGGAAGTTGGAGAAGCATGAAACTGTAATGTTGACTGAGTAAAGTAGTGCAATTTTACAAAAGAAGCTGCCGCCTAAGTTAAAAGATCGGGGAGTTTCATGATCCTTTGCACTATAGGAAATTCATATTTTGATCAATCTTTATGTGACTTAGGAGCAAGTATTGATCTAATGCCTCTCTCTGTTTTTAGAAAAGTAGGTCTTGGAGAAGTAAAGCCAACCACCATCTCTCTACAGTTGGTAGACAAATCTATTAAATACTTGAGAGGACTCATTGAGGACGTACTGGTGAAAGTTGATAAGTTCATCTTCCTGGCTGACTTCGTTGTACTCGATATGGAGGAAGACAAGAAGAACCCTTTGATACTGGGCCGACCTTTCCTTGTGACGGGAAGAACTTTAATTGATGTCCAGCAAGATAAACTCATTTTGAGGGTCAGAGAGGAGCAGGTCACTTTTGACATATTTAAATCTATGGAATTCCCTTCTGAGATACCTTCTTATTTTCAAATAAGCAACCGAGAAGTAGTCAAGACCGATGAGACTTATGGAGCTGAATTTCCAAAGCTACCACTTGAGGTATGTCTTACTCACTCTGCATCTATTGAATCTGAAGATGAAGAAGTTAGGGAGTGTGAGAGATATTTTAAAGCTACACCATGCTTTTCTCCTTCAATAAAACAGAAAGTGGAAGAGCTAAACTCATCCCGAATAACATCTCCAAGTAAGGAACCACTTAAGCTTGAACTCAAACTGCTTCCATCAAATTTAAGGTACGCTTTCTTAGGCTAGGACTCTACATTTTCAGTTATTATTAATAGTTCCTTGAGTGATGTAGAGGAAGAGAAGTTGCTGAGAGTCTTGCAGGAACACAAGATGGCCTTGGGTTGGACCATCACGGACATCAAAGGAATTAGTCCTTCAATTTGCATGCACAAGATTTTAATGGAGGATAATTTTAAACCGATCATCCAACCCCAGAGGAGATTGAATCCATCGATGGAAGAAGTAGTGCATAAATAGGTGTTGAAGCTTTTAGATGCCGGGATCATTATTCCAATCTCAGATAGTGCATGGGTAAGTCCAGTGCAAGTCGTCCCAAAGAAAGGAGGGATACCCGTGATCAAGAATGACAACAACGAACTCATACCGACGAGGATGGTCACGGTATGGCGAGTATGTATAGACTATCGAAGACTGAATGATGCAACTAGGAAAGACCATTTTCCCTTGTCTTTTATTGATCAAATGCTAGAAAGACATGTCGGCCACGCTTACTACTGTTTTCTAGATGGATATTTCAATTACAAGCAAATAGCCATTGCACCCGAAGATCATAAGACCACTTTCACCTGTCCTTATGGCACTTTTGCATATAGGCGCATTTCTTTTGGTCTTTGCAATGCACCAGCCACTTTCCAAAAATGCATGATATCCATCTTCTTGGACATGGTGGAAAAAGTTTTAGAAGTCTACATCGATGACTCCTCAGTTTTTTGTCACTCTCTTGACAATTGCTTATCTAAAATATCTTTCGTTTTGCAGCGATGCAAGGAGACAAATCTTGTTTTAAATTGGGAAAAATGCCACTTCATGGTCAAGGAGGGAATAGTGCTCAGCCACCACATTTCCTTCAAGGGAATTGAGGTCGAACGAGCAAAGATAGAAGTTATTGCAAACTCCCACCACCGACCAATGTGAAGGGCGTGAGGAAATTCTTGGGTCATGTCGAGTTCTATCGTCGGTTTATCAAGGATTTTTCCCAAATTACTAAACCTCTCTGATTAAAGATACTCAGTTTGAACTTTCTGATGAATGCTTGCAAGGTTTTGAAACATTGAAAAAAAAATTAATTTCAGCACCTATCATTGTTTTACCGGATTGGAATTTACCTTTTGAATTAATGTGTGATGCTAGCGATTATGCTATAGGGGTTGTTTTGGGGTAGAGAAAAGATAAGATTTTCATGTTATTTATTACGCAAGTCGGATCTTAATAGAAGCTCAACTTAAGTATGCTACTACTGAAAAAGAATTGTTAGCAGTTGCGTTTGCCTTTGACAAATTTCGTTCTTATTTAATAGGTTCAAATGTGGTCATCGACACCAATCACTCAACTCTTAAATACTTGCTATTGAAGAGGGATGTCAAACCAAGACCGTTAAGATGGATTTTGCTATTACAAGAGTTCGATTTGGAAATTAAAGATAAGAAAGGTACCGAGAATGTAGTGGTCGACCACTTATCTCGTCTTGAGCTTAAAGAGGCAGCTGGCGAGGAAAATTTTCCAATTAATGAGACCTTTCTGGATGAGCAATTAATGGCTATACAAGTTGTTCCATGGTATGCTGACATGGTAAGTTATTTGGTGTCCAGAATTCTACCGGCCGAGATGACATATCAACAAAAGAAGAAATTCTTTTCCGACTTGAAATATTATTTTTGGGAGGAACCTTTTTTATACCGGCATTGCGCAGACCAGATAATCAGAAGATGTGTGCCCGAGAGGAGATGGAGAGTATACTCAGACATTGCCACTTATTAGAAGCGGGCGGCCACTTTGGTGGAGTAAAAACAGCAGCGAAAGTTTTACAATGCGACTTCTATTGGCCTACTATTTTTAAAGACTCTTTTAATTTTATTAATTTATGTAATCATTGTTAAAGGGTTGGCAACATTTCTAGGAAACATGAGATGCCTTTAAACAATATTTTAGTGATTGAATTATTGATATTTGGGGTATAGATTTCATGGGTCATTTTCCATCCTCATATTCTAATAAATTTATTTTGGTTGCAATAGATTATGTATCCAAATGGGTGGAAGCGGTTGCCTTACAGACCAATAATGCGAGGGTCATAATCTGTAATGGCAGGAAACATTTTTGCAATCGCCAATTCAAAGTGCTACTGACTATGTATGGGGTTACCCATCACGTGGTGACACCATACCATCCTCAAACAAGCGGGCAGGTTGAGGTGTCTAATCGGGAGCTGAAGCGCATACTGGAGAAGACTATGAGTGTCTCCTCGACAAACTGGGTGAGAAGGTTAGATGATGCGCTATGGGCTTATCGGACCGCATTCAAAACACCAATCGGGATGTCGCCTTATCGGTTCTATTATGGTAAAGCCTACCATCTACCCATGGAGCAAGAACATAGTGCTATTGGGGGTCGAGAACACTGAACTTTGATTTACAAGCGGCTGGCGGGAAGAGAATACTGCAGATCAACGAGATGGATGAGTTCCTCAATGATGCTTATGAGAATGCTCGGATTTATAAAGATAAAACTAAAAGATGGCATGATAACCATATTCAGAGAAGAAAATTCGAAGTCGGGTAGAAAGTTCTATTATCTAACTTAAGACTTTGACTCTTCCCAGGAAAGCTACGCTCTCGGTGGTCGAGACCGTTTGTGGTGACCCGTGTTTTTCCCTATGGGGCGGTTGAAGTCCATCATGAGACAAAAGGCACATTTAAAGTACATGGACAGAGATTAAAACCCTATGTGGATGGAGACTTTAACTTGGAAAAGTGTTCCATCGATCTCGCCAGTAATAAATGATGAGAGGACAATGTCTGGCTATAGACTTTAAATAAAACACTTTTGGGAGGGAACCCAAGTTTTTATTTTATTTTATTTCTATTGCTTAATATTATTCCTTTGCTTTCATCTTGCAGGAACGAAGAGGCGAGGAGATCTCCAATGAGTACACGACTACATCTTCAAAGAAAATATTCAATTGGCAGAACTGGACAAAATCAGGGGAGCATCTCATACCTTCGCTCATTCTTTGCTATAGTTTTTCTTCCTTTTTCGCATTGAAGACAATGTGATATTTAAGTTTGGAGGGAAATGATATTATTTTATTTAAAAAATAAAATAATAATAATAATAATAATAATCATGATGATAAAAACTGTATGGTTTGATGAATAAAAAGCCTATGATATGAATATGATTGAAATTTATTATAATTTTTAGGAAAAATTCTCATTGCTGAAGTCTAGTTGTTAATTTTTTACTTGATCTTACTTAATTTGATAGCTTATATGTTCAGTGAATGCTTCTTATGATCATTAATCATTTTTTAGTACCTAGAGAAATTTTATGTGAATTTTGTGAATTTGAATGGTCTCCACTTACTCTAGAACTTGTTTGATTACACTCGAGGTGAAATCCTAGACAGAATATTACTGGGGAAATGATTAAGGCATTCTTCGAACCGATTGAGCCTTTCAAGCTTACCTATTTAATTTATTTATCCCTAGTCCCCCTTTGAGCTTTATTGAATTATATTTTGACCTTATATTTTTCTTTATTGTATACCTCATATTCCTTATCCTATTTGAGCTTAAACACTGATTTTCTTACCTTTCAAGAGAATTAAGTTTACACAAAATCACAGACTCACAAGAGCATGAATGGCAAGAGAGGTAGAAGGTCTAAGTAAAGTTAATTATAGCCATATTATCAAAATCATAAGTTTGGGAGTGTGAAAACTCAACTCGTCTACTATATGGCTAGCAAGAAAAGGCCGACGAGAGTCATCCACAAAGGCAGTCGAAAAGGTATGGAATACTTCCATGAAAAAAAAACATCTATTGATAAAGACCTATTGATCCCTGGTGATAGTTTCTGTTCTAATTAGTGGAGAGTGATTTAAAAAGCAAGCCTATGGAGTGTTTAGAGATCCATTATTTATTTACTTGTTTGCATAAAACTATCCGGGAAGCTAATGATGAAGTGAGAGTGATAGGTATGCATGAAGGTGGGGATGGATAATTCGGTGGAATTGAGTTTTGAATTAACTTTTGGACTTGATTGATCTTGAATGATTCCTTTGAATTATAGACTTTAGGCAATCTTTGAGGCAATAAATTTTATGAATCAAACCAATGCTTGTTTTAATTGTCTTTCTCTTCTTCTTTGCTCGAGGGCAAACAAAGCTTAAGTTTGGGGGTATTTGATAAGTGTTATTTTTATATAATTTTTATTACTCTTTTATTTATGGAAAATGTCATTTTTCATTCAATACTATTGATTTTATTTTATTTATATATATATATATTTCTTTATTTTCTTGGATTTGAAGGAATGAGAAAATTTAGTGCAAAAGTAAAGCATTTTGGTACAAAGAATAGAGTATGGATCCAGACCGATGAGAGGTAGCAAGATCTAAAGAGAACCAAGGAGATTTAGGCGAGGAGACGCACGACCAGAATTGGCGACAAGAGTTAGGCGATAAGCTCTATATTTTACCTTCTGGGCGAGAAGACTTGCCGCAAGACTCCGAGCAACTAAATTGGGCGACTAGTCTAAACGACCAACCTAAGAGACATCGTGGGCAACAACTAGCAAAAGCGAGCAGTTTTACCGCCTGGTAGCTTGGCGAGAGGGTTCTATCATCCCGATCGACAGTCTTTCCTCTCAGTTGGCGAGAGGGTTCTATCATCCCGATCAGGAGTCTTTCCTCTCGGAAGGCGAGGAGACCCATTATATTTAGCGCACACGGCATCTACTCGGTCGGACCCTTCCGAGTTCTGCAATCAATCAATCCACTGACAACCAAATCCTCTCGATCTCCGTAATGAAAGCCGCATATCACTAAATCTTCCATTTTAGATAATTCCGTTATTTTAGGGATAATTCCTTTTATGTTAACTTTTATCTTTAGAAACTATTTTCCGGATCTTTAGGCTAGATTGTAGCCGCAATTATCTTGTTTCTATATTTGAATTTTGACATATATTTAATCCCGTCTTGTGGGATGAATAGGGTGCTATGAGTTTTTTAGAAAGTCTGAGTTTTAGATTTCAATAATTTAGAGTTTATGATTTGAGTTTCTTTCAAGGAGGCAGATCTAGGGAGCAGAGGCAAGAGCCGCATGCTTCATCAACTAACTCCAACGAAGAATACTAATTTTATTGTTTTTCTTTTCAGTTTCATTATGAACTAATTCTATTTTCTAAAGCTTTGATGTAGTCTAGCATTGAACACATAATTTATATTCTAAGTTATTTTATTTCAATATTTTCATGACGGACTGTTTATTCATTGTTCTTAATGCTTTCAATTTTCTAAATAATTATTGTTCGATCTATTAAATCATAATGAAACCAAAATGTGATTTCTGATTAAAGCTCTAGGATTAAGCACCTTTAGTTGAACGAAAGTAAAGATACTTTATCCCGATTAGTGTGATTTTCAAGAAAAATCCAAATGACTTATTGAGTCTCCAATTAGTTAAATTCAAAAAAAATATGGAGTTACTAGTTGGAGATATTTTTGGTATTGTTTGAGAGAAAATATTGAATAGTTAAGGGATTTTTATCATCAACTTGGGATAATTGGAATTCTATAACAAGGAAGAATAAATTGTGTGGGATTGGCTAGGTGAAATCAAACGCGCTAGATCTATTATTATTATCTTTAAAATCTTAATTTTGATACTATTTCCTTCAGTTTAATTAGATAATCCATTCTTTAAATTTTAGTTTTCCAAATAGTAATTAATTTAGTAAATTTCAATACTCAATAGCATAATTATTGCTTGTGGGTTCGATATCCGTTTTCTTAAAAACATTTTACTACTTGTTACGATTCTGTGCACTTGGAGATTTTCTTTTATGCGAACAACTTAGTTCTCTTGAAAGGTATGGAAATAAGTGTTTAAGCTCAAATAGGGTAGGGAATATGAGGTTTACAAGAAAGAAAAATATAAGGCCAAAATATAATTCAATAAATCTCAAAGGGGTGGCTAGGGATAAAGATAATAAATGAGTAAGCTTGAAAGGCTCAATCGGTCCAAAACAATGATTTAATCATTTTCCCAATAATATTTTGTCTAGGATTTCGCCTTGAGTGTAATCAAATAAGTTCTAGAGTAAGTTGGGACCATAAAATTCACATAAAATTTCACTAGGTATGCAAAATGATTAATGATCATAAGAATCATTCATTGAATATAGAAAATATCAAATTAAGCAAGATCAAGTAAGGAATTGACAACTAGACTTAAGCAATCAGAATTTTTCCTAAAAATTATAATCAATTACAATCATATTCTTATCATAGGTTTTTTATTCATCAAACCATACTGTTGTTATTATTATTACTATTTTTTTTTAAAATAATATCATTTCTCTCCAAACTTAAATATCACATTGTCCTCAATGGGAAAAAGGAAGAAAAACTAAAGCAAAGAATGAGAGAAGGTAAGAGATGCTCCCCTTGAAGGTACAACCGTGTACCTCTTGGAGATCTCCCCGGCCTCTTCGTTCCTGCAAGATGAAAACAAAAGATTAATATTAAGCAAAAATAAAAATAAAAAATTAATAAAATAAAATAAAAAGCTTGGGTTGCCTCCCAAAAGCGCTTTATTTAAAGTCTATAGCTAGACATTATCCTTTCATCATTTATCACTAGCAAGATCGATTGAACACTTTTCCGAGTTGAAGTCTCCATCCACATAGGGTTTTAATCTTTGACCATTTACTTTAAATGTCCCTTTTGTCTCGTGATGGACTTCAACTACCCCATAGGGAAAGACACGGGTCACCACAAACGGTCCCCACCAACAAGAGCGCAGCTTTCCTGGGAAGGTTCGAAGTCTTGAGTTAAATAATAGAACTTTTTGCCCGACTTCATCAGAATATGCTTATCATGCCATCTTTTAGTTTTATATTTGTAAATCCGAGCATTCTCAAAAGCATCATTGTAGAACTCATCCATCTTGTTGATTTGTAGTATTCTCTTCTTACCAGCCGCTTGTAAATCAAAGTTAAGTGTTCTCGTCACCCAATAGGCTTTGTGTTCTTGCTCCATAGGTAGATGGCAAGCTTTCCCATAAACGAGCTGATAAGGCGACATCCTGATCGGAGTTTTGAACACTGTCTGATAGGCCCATAGCGCGTCATCTAATTGTCTCGCCCAATCTATCTGGCTGCTCGTTTGAGGATGGTATGGTATCACCACGTGATTGGTAACTCCATACTTAGTCAATAGCGCTTCAAATTGGCGATTGCAAAAATGCTTGCCGCCATCACTGATTATGGCCCTTGGAGTACTAAATCAGAAAAAAAATATTCATCTGCAGGAAATTTACTACAACCCTTGCATCATTGGTCGGCAAGGCGACCGCTTCCACCCATTTGGAGACATAATCTACAACAACAAAAATAAATTTATTAGAATATGAGGATGGAAAAGGACCCATTAAATATATACCTCAAGCATCAAATAATTCAATCACTAAAATATTATTTAAAAGCATTTCATGTTTCCTAGAAATGTTTACAAACCTTTGACAATGATCACATAAATTAACAAAATTAAAAGAATCTTTAAAAATAGTCGGCCAATAAAAGCCGCATTGTAAAACTTTCACTGCTGTTTTTGCTCCACCAAAGTGGCCGCCTGCTTCCAATGAGTGACAATGTCTGTGTATGCTCTCCATCTCCTTCTCGAGCACACATCTCCTAATTATCTAGTCCGAGTAATGCCGATATAGAAAACGTTCCTCCCAAAAATAATATTTCAGGTCAGAGAAGAACTTCTTCTTTTGTTGATATGTCATCTCGGCCAGTAGAATTCTTGACACCAAATAATTTACCATGTGGGCATATCATGGAATGACTTGTATAGCCATCAATTGCTCGTCCAGGATGGTCTAATTAATTGGAAATTTCTCCTCGCCAGCCGCCTCTTTAAGCTCAAGACGAGATAAGTGGTCGGCCACTACATTCTCGATACATTTCTTATCTTTATTTCCAAATCGAACTCTTGTAATAGCAAAATCCATCTTAACAGTCTTGGTTGGGCATCCTTCTTTGACAGCAAGTATTTAAGAGTTGAGTGATCGGTGTAGATGACCACCATTAAACCTATCAAATAAGAACGAAATTTGTCAAAGGCAAATGCAACTGCTAAGAAGTCTTTTTCAGTAGTAGCATAATTCAGTTGAGTTTTTGTTCAGGTCCGACTTGCATAATAAATAACATGAAAAATTTTATCTTTTCTCTACCCCAAAACCGCCCTTATAGCATAATCTCAAGAAAAATGCTCGGCTCCCCTTTTTTTCCCAATTTCTTTTTTTATCTTTTTTTTAGTTTTTTTTTTTACTTAGTGATTAAGAAAATATTGTTTAATAACATTGCGAATTTTTTTATTTTTTTTAAATATTTAAAAGTGTTAAAAAAATGATGTGAAAAAAAAAATTAAAGATTTTTTGTTTCTTTCACATTATTTTTTTGACACTTTTAAATATTTTAAAAAAAAAGGAAAAAAATTCAAAATATTATTAAAAAATATTTTCTTAATCACTAAGTAAAAAAAAAAAAAAAACTAAAAATAAACTTGTGCATGCAAATTGAAGGACTAATTCCTTTGATGTCCGTGATTGTCCAAACCAACGCCATCTTGTGTTCCCGCAAGACTCTCGGAAACTTCTCTTCCTCTACATCACTCAAGGAACTGTTAATAATAATTGGAAAAGTAGAGTCCTGGCCTAAGAAAGCGTACCTTAAATTTGATGGAAGCTATTAGAGTTCAAGTTTGGGTGGTTCCTTACTTGGAGATGTCGGCCGAGATGAGTTTAGTTCTTCCACTTTTGGTTTTATTGAAAAAGAAAGGGATGGTGTAACTTCCAAATATCTCTCACACTCCCTAACCTCTTCATCTTCGAATTCAATAGATGTAGAGTGAGTAAGACATACCTCAAGTGGTAGTTTTGGGAATTCAGCTCCATAAGTCTTGTCAACCATGACCACATCTATATTGCTTATTTGAAAACAAGAATGTACCTCGGAAGGGAATTCTATAGATTTAAATACGTCAAAAATTACATGCTCCTCATCGACCCTCGAAATGAGTTTCTCTTGCTGGACATCAATTAAGGTTCTCCCCGTCACAAGGAAAGGTCGGCCTAGTATCAAATGAATCTCCTTGTCCTCCTCCATATCAAGTACAATGAAGTCGGCCGGGAAGATGAACTTATCAACTTTCACCAGTACGTCCCCAATGAGTCCTCTCAGGTATTTAATAAATCTGTCTGCCAATTGTAAAGAGATAGTGGTTAGCTTTGCTTCTCCAAGACCTAGTTTCCTAAAATAGAGAGAGGCATTAGATTAATACTTGCCCCTAAGTCACATAAACCTTGATCAAAATATGAAATTCCTATAGTGCAAGGGATGATGAAACAATCCGGATCTTTCAACTTAGGCAGCATCTTCCTTTGTAAAATTGCACTGCCCTCCTCGGTCAGCATTACAGTCTCATGCTCCTCCAACTTTCGCTTGTTTGATAATATATCCTTCAAAATTTTTGTATATTTAGGCATTTGCTCTAAAGATTCAATGAGAAGAGTATTAATATGTAATTGCTTAAATATACTCAGAAATTTAGAGAACCGATTATCAATCTTAATTTTTCTTAATCTTTGCAGAAAATGAATTGGTGGATCATAAATTGAAGGAGAATAAGTTTCAGATGTAAACTCCCTAGATTTCTTGGGTTTTGCAACTCCTTTATTCTCTTTAGTCTTCGTAGCTTGTTGGTCGGTCGCATCCCGCTTTGGTTCTTTCACCTCGGACTCAGACTCCATGTTTTTGGCAACTTTTGCATCTCGCTCATATTTAATGTTTACGGCTGGTCATATGTCCACCCACTTCTTGTTACACCCCCAATCCCTGCTTGAGATGGATCGGAGACTTAGAGCGTCGGGACATGCAACACAAGGTTACATACCCCCGTTCATGACAGTTAATATGCAATGCATTAGTATGCAACTAGCAGTATACAATAATCACAATGGAAATAAAAGGTTAAGGTGAAAATTATGCCAGAATAATTAAAACATCACAACTTCATTAGATAATCATCATGTTCAAAATACTAAAGTTGCATAGACTTATATATAAAGTCATATCATTCTCTTCATGCGATGTAAAGCATCAAGGACTTGGGTTATGAACATAAAAATTAAGTCCAACTTCCTCTCCAGATCCGCCTCCCCCTCAATCATGCGAATCCAGTGCTCCATCAATCTCATCCTAATCAACCCTGACACAACTTCTATTCCCAAGAATAACAATTATCTGAAATGGAAGATTCAGTAATAAGCGACTTGATTTACGGAGTTCGGGAGGATTTGGTGGTCAACAAATTGACTGCGGAACTTAGAAGGGTCTCACTGGGTAGATGCCGTGTGCACTGAATATAACTGGTTTCCTTGCCCAATGCCCAAGATGTAAGGTTCCTGACTGAGATAAAAGACACCTCTCGCCAACCTATTGAGCGGTAAAGTTACTCACATTTGCTAGTTGTTGCCCACAATGTCGTTTAGGTTGGTCGCATAAGTAGGTCATTTAGACTAGTCGCCCAATCTAGTCGCCCGGAGCCTTGCACCTAGTCTTCTTGCCCAGAAGGTAAAATATCTCGCTTATCGTCTAACTCTTGTCACGAATTCTGGTTGCGCCTTCTGGTCGCGAGTTCTTGTCATGCCTTCTGGTTGCTAGTCTCCTCGGCTCTCTTCAGATCTCATTGCCTCTCATTGGTCTGGATCCGTAGTCTCTTCTTTTGTACCAAAATGCTCTCATTTCACCCTAAATCTTCTCATTCCTTCAAATCCGAAAAAATAAAGAAACATATAAAGAAATAAAATAAAATCAATAGTATTAAAGGAAAAATGACACTTTTCATAAATAAAGTAGTAATAAAAATCACAAAAAAATCACACACTTATCAGGTGCAAGGAGCAGGGCCAGCTGTAACGCCCCGATCCCGTAGGTCCAGAAAGTTAGCTCTTGTAACCTAAAACAATCTCCCATAACATATCTTTATACTCCAAATTTCCCATAAAATATAAATTCATTTATTCAAAACCAAAAATATATGTTCCTCCACGAAGACTAGATACACAAAAAAAAATACCTCAATAAAATAAATTATAATCTCCACAATGACTCAGAAATATCCATGACTCAAAATTTCAAAATAACATATAATAATTTCTCTACTAAATAAAACTCTCCAATAAATACTTGTACCCTTTGGCACTTATTCCTCTACGTCCATCATATCTTGCTAACACTTCTTACTCTTGACTTCCAGCTGAGGCATCAAAATTATCTGTAAAATATTAAGGAGATAAGGGGTAAGTTACCAACAATTCAGAAAGCAGAAAACATATACTAGTATGTAAATATGAACATTTACAGAGTTTAGAATGCATAACAAAATATTTTATTTTCAGAATGCAGAATCAGAACATGTTATAAAAAATATCAGAGCGAAAGTTCAAAAATATTCTTATTAAAATTCATTTGGCATAGCATAACTGAAACATCACATCAGAACAGAATTTCATGTTTAACCCCCGTGATAGGGTTGTGCAAACCCCAGCGGCCAACTGAGCAGAAACAGAATGTGAAATCTTCCTCTTACTATTCTCAGAGCCCCAAGTGTGCACACAGGAAAAATCATGTAGAAAACCACTTTGCTTCCAAAGTGGGTGCACCGAAAACAGAAAAGTTGGTACCAATCCAAACAGAGACCACAATTTTACACCCGCGGTTAGGTCAGAACAGAATAGAAATAGAATGTCATACCACAGATTTTTAGAAATCACATCATATCATATCAGAGTACAGAACGTATTCAGAACACAACAAAATCATATCATAATAATATTATTATGCACAAATTTTCATATTCTCTCCTTTTTGCATAGTTCATAACAAAATGCCCAAAAAGAAGCTCATGTCTACACCAGTCATGACATAAAACACTTTCTTCTTATACAAAGTTTCATGAGTAATACAGAACAAATGACTGAGGTTGTTTCAAATTTCTTTTCATAACAAAACATGCATATTTTCCAAAATCGACCTCAGTTCTTTCTTTTATGCAAAGTCTAGTATAGGAACCCCGTTTGCCTGAACTTTTTAGTTTTTCTGAATTTCTTCACAACAATGCCAAACGGAAATCAATCCTCACCTATAAAATAACCACGTAACTTACTTAAATCTCTAATCAAAAAAGTATTTTGATATTTAAGCCTTCTTTTAAAAAAATAAATAGCCGATAGCCACTCGAGGCGTGACCCTGACCCAAGTTTATTATAAAACCCTCACTTATGGCGTAGAAATATCGTGGTAACAAAACATACATAAGAAAAAAGAACCCAACACGGATCACCCAAAAAATAAAACCACTCTCAAACAAGAAAGAAAAACACGCATGCTCACTAAACAAGCCTATTTACGGAAGGATGGAAGACCCCATTTATCCAAACGAAGAATCCCCTTAAGATAAAGGGGTAACGAGTGCCTCTTTAAATCATGCTCTTACCCATTTCTCCCTCTCTAGCAAGAAAATCAGCCGCACTATTACCTTCCCAATATTGATGTATCACCATGAAATTCACCCCTTCTAGATCTGCCCAAAAATCCCAAAGATACCATAAGGAGCATGTGCCTTTCCGAAGCCAATCCACGACAATGCACGAATCACTTTCAATTATCACTTCAAATACCAAAGTCATTTGCACAACCGAATTCCTTCCAAGATAACTTTTAATTCCGCACTATTATTCATGCCTTGCCAAAAATGAATAGAAAAAGCCGCTCTTACCTCGCCACGGCAGTCTCGAATGACACCACCACCTCCTAAATTACCAGGATTTCCCTGACAGCTACCATCATAGTTCAGTTTAACCCAACCGGAAGGAGGCTTAACCCACGAAATCAGTCTACTGGTCTCACACAAGTAGGACGATTCGGTAATTGGAGTTCACGCACAATCCCCAATTCTGGCTACGTGAGCTTTCGCAAGGCTTTGGAGTGCTCTGCAATAGCACTAACCCAGTATCTAACTTGCCTCCAAACCTGAAACACATTCAATTTCACACCCTCCATTCTTGCTTTGCACCTTCTCTTCCATATACACCATGTAATCACACACGGTATCACCCCAATTAAAATGCCTTTAATAGTTGATTTCATGGCATAAGCAAACTAGCTGGACATTCTGTTTTTCCAAGGAGTAGATTGATGAACTGGGATCCCCAACAGCACGCTAGCTCGACGCCAAACATCCGCGGCAACTTCACCTGATGATAAAATGTGATCCATATCCTCCTGTCACCTCTGCGCACAGCAGTCACATGCCGAAGCCATCTGAATTCCATTGGCCTGCACCCTATCATCTACAGCCAAACATCGGAACCATACTTTCCATAAACAAATGGAGATTCTTTTAGGCAGTAAAGGGTGCCACAGCCAATTATGCCAAACCAGATTTTCTCCTCTACTTCTCACTGCCTCCTACACTGTTCTTGTGAAGAAATTCCCATCAGGAGCCGGCTTCCAAATGCCAATATCCACACCTCTTTTACCAATCGGGACATTCCTGTAGAATTTCCATAGTTTTTCCAACTCCAACCAACTCTAGCAAAAAATCTGAATTCTAGGTGTTTTGTTGCCAACAATCACGAATGCAAAGCTTTGTATTTAATATCACCTCAGTGCTTATCGACAACGGGCCCGAAGCCAACCACCTATCAAACCAAAAACAAGAGTTCCCACCACGCACCAACGTTTTCATATTGTCCATAACTTCTGGAATGGTAGCCACCATAGCTCTCCAAAACCTCGAGTCAGCTGGTCTCTCCATCCGGGCAAAAACATGGTTATTCTTGCAATATTTGGCCCTGAAAAAATCCGCCCATAAATTGTTAGAGGTGAGTAATCTGAAAGCAAGTTTCATATGGAGCGACTTTTGAACTTCCTTAAGATCTCGTATGCCCAAACTCTCTTCCGAAGTTGGTTTACACACTTTCCCCCAAGAATGCCAATGGATTTTTTTTTTTCCTTCCATCTGTCCCCACCAAAAATTAGCCAAAAGAGAATTACTGTGAGAGAATGTGCTCAACGGAACATTAAGAACCGACGTCAAATGAATGGGCAAGCTAGATAGGACATGTCTAAGCAACACGAAGCGTCCTCCTTGCAAAAGCAATTTATATTTCCACCCGGCGATTTTCTTTCGGATCTTATCCACCAGCATCTCCCATATCCGGGACGTTAGCTTTCCTAAAACCAAAGGTGCACCCAAATATGTAACGAGGAAACTACTTTTCGTGAAGCCTGTGCTTCGTAACAAGCACCTTTTTCTAGCTAGTGTGATATGTTTGGACAAAAAAACCGCAAATTTATCCTTACTGATTTTTTGGCCCGACCACTTCTCATACCGCTCAAGGACCTTCATCAAATTTTTTATCAACCTCTTCCCACCATTTGCAAATATAACGTCGTCATCTGCATATAATAAATGAGATTCTAAAGGCGCCCCAATCGGATGATAAAATTTTCCAATACGACCATCCTCAAAATTCCTCCGAAGTAACCTCGTCAAAACCTCCTCAATAAGAATAAATAAAAAAGGGGAGAGGGAATCCCCGTAGCACAATCCTCTAGCTGACTAAAAAAAACCCTTTGAGGTACCATTCATCATGACCGAAAACCACGGGGCCTCCACATAATTTTCTATGAGCTTACAAAAATCATCAAAGAACCCATAAGCTCTCAATACCTCCAAAAGAAAACTCCAATTAAATCTATCGTAGGCCTTAGCCATATCCAGCTTAACCATCACATTTCCACCCGTCCTTTTCTTATGTAAAGAATGGACCATTTCCTGTGCCAGTGAAATATTCTCGAAAATACTACGCCCCGGAATAAAAGCACCTTACTCATGCGAAACCAACTTCTCAACAAAATCAGTGAGTCTGAAAAAAATAATCTTCGAAAATATTTTATAAGCCACTGAGCACAAACTAATGCAGCGAAATTTATCAAAGCTCGAAGGATTATCCACCTTCGGAATTAAAACAATAAACGAGGAAGCATAAAACCTAGAGAGGGGAGTGCCCTGGAAAAAATCTTGCACTCCTCCGACGAGATCATCCTTAACAATATCCCAGCAACCCATATAAAATTTTGATCCAAAACTGTTGAGCCCCGGACTACTCTCTTTCGGAATCGAGAACACCGCTCTTTTGACATCCGCCTCCGTCAGTACTATGCACAAGAAATCATTCTCAACCTCTAAAATTTGCCAAGTTATTAATTTCGAGAGGTCGCTAGCCTGAATGGTGGATGGCTCCTCAAGGAAGTTCTGGAAGAATTTAGCTGCCTCTTCGTGCACCACCTCCGCACCTTCCAAGATCCTACCATCGGCCATCACCATTCTATCCAGTCGACCCTTCTTGCCCCTCTGATTTATTACTGAATGGAATAACTTTGAGATTTGATCCCCCTCAATTAACCTTTTTTTTTTTTTTTTTGCAATTTGTCTCAGACGGGTAGCTTCTCTATTTTCCCACACCTGTAGCTCCAACTTCCTAGCCAAATAATCATCTTCATCCTCCACCGAATAACCATCTTGTAACTGATTTTCCAAGACATCCATCCGCTCCTCAAGGGCTTGAATCTTTGCACCCACCCTCCCAAACACATTTCGGTTCCACGCACGTAAAGCTATTTTCGTATGTTTCAAATAGGTAGCCAATTTTATGAGTCCTGAATCCAGGTCAATCCTACACCAGGCGTCCTTCACACTCGACCAAAAAGTTTCATGTGAAGACCACATGTTTTGGAACCAGAATGGAGGCGAACCATATAAAGAGAACGGTCGATTCACATATACCACCATAGGACAATGATCTGAAGACTTCCGACCCAGATATCTGAAATAGGCCGAACCAAAGAAAGTCAAAAAAGTAGAATTAATAAGAGCTCTATCAAGCTTCGCCCAGTTGCACGACGCCCCTTCCTGTCCATTACACCACGACATAAGTTGGCATGTGCTTGATAAATCAAAAAGCCCGCAATGATGTATACAGTCATTAAAATCCGCCATAGATACTAGAGGCCTTCGATTTCTACCAATTCTTTCCGCATCCACTCGCATAATGTTAAAGTCACCTAAAACCAACCAAGGAGCATCCAAAACTTGGCTCTTTACCAGGCTCCTCCATAACTCTCTTCGATCTACATAAGAACACTTTGCATAGACAAACGACGATATGATCCTTTGTCTGTCCTTACTAAACCAGCCTGACACCATCTGCATTGTTATCGAAATCACCTCAAATGCATTTAAATCCTTCCAGAAAATCCACAATTTACCTCCCTAACTTTCATTAGAAAGAAAATGGTGGAAACTCTAAAAAGAACCCAGTGTTGCCATATGACCCTCAGCCGCAAACGGCTCCAATATAGCAAACATATCCACTTGAAACTTCTTAATTAATTTTTTCAACCTTCCTCTAGACCTACCCAACCCCCTAATGTTCCAGAAAAAAATTGTATCAATCGTAAATCCAACTTATGAGAATGGGTATGAACCCACTGAGACTTCTAAGTGCTTTTTCCTCCATATTCTTTTTGGATGACGGAAGTTGCTCTGTATCCGATTCATACAATTTTTCTTTACCCCTTAACAATGAAACTTCACCTACTTCCGATCAGATGAATAACCTAGCGACACCTTCCCCTAACAAGAGCCCCACTGCCCCTCTATGGGCTGATTCAGACCGACCTCTCCTTTCTCTTTCATGATCAACAAAGACTCATCACGTGTAGTTCTGATATCTTCATCACACCACACTTCCTCAACGTCCTCTTCATCACTTTCCGACTCTATGGCACTACCAATTTGTACCAAACTCTTATTTTGTGCTTCAGTAGTTGCCATTTCAGTAGGCCCCTTCTCGAATTCAAATGGCATTATTGGGTCCTCGGGGCAGATTGGCAGCTGTGTCTTCTCCACCACCTTCTTGCTATGTTTCCTCTTCCCCCTCACTCCCTTCATTTCCCACCCCCTCATGCATTACTGCACCCTCTATCTGCCCCTCTTACACAACATCCTCTATTTCACTCACACCCTGTTTCTTGTCATTGGATAAATTCACAACTGGCTCCTTCCGCCCCATTTTCTTCCAAACACTATCCACACGATCCTTTCCTAGTCCTCGCATCTCGTCCTTTTTACCGGTGTTGGCCCGTGATTTTTCCCCAGATCAGCACACAACCGATGTATGCACATGCCGAAAACAATTCTGACAGTAAAAGCCCCTCTTCTCATACCTGACTGTCAACCAAATATGTTTCTGCCCAATTAATATTGGAAAACCATCTACCGGTTCATCTTGGAGATCCACTTCCACATAGATTCGTGCCCCTGTAGCCCGAGCTCGATATAATGTCGCATTATCAAATCCAAGGAATTTGCCAAACCGAGAAGCCAAACTCTACAGATAGTCCATACGGTATAAATGCAACGGCAAGCCTGGCAAAAATATCCATTGCGGCGCAATAGATGATTCCTTGTTTACATCAAACTCCACCGACCAATTAAACAACCGGAATTGGCAACCTGCAACCTTTCTTCCTTCCCACGCCTAAGCATGCAGGTAGTCCTTCTCAATAGCCAAATGCAATAACACATGAACCTCATCCATAAAACTAATCATTGGCACCTCCGTAAAGCCCCAAGTCTTTATGATCTGAAGTCGCATCACATCAATGGAAGGCCTCTTCGACACAAACTTCAATACCAAAGCAAACTTTAGTTCCTCCACCGCCCTATCCATCTCTACATCCGAGAAAATGAATCCCAAAACCCCATTAATTAGTTCAGGTTTTCTCAGAGGCAACCTGAATTTCGCATTCGGTAGGGGCCGTTGAAGGGCCTGAGCGAAAGTACGTCCACCCTCCCATGTAGAACCCGCTGCTTTTCCACCCCCATCCTTACAAGATCCATCTTCTGACCCCTCTCCCTTACCCCCCACAAGACTCACCCCTCCGGCAACCACCGGAGGGCCATGAGGCGTGGCAACACCCCCACTCCAACATGCCAAAACCCTAGCAGAGAAAAACAAAATCGCCCGACACGTCACACAACCTCAAAAAGTTATTACTGCCAAATTATTGTGTTGATATTTAAGCCTAAAATACTCGAATAACCTATTTTTCCTAACAATCTAAAATTCTCGTAACCCTCAAATATCATCATTTCTCAAATTCGTTAATGTCCACTTAATTTCTCTGACTAAAATATAAACTCTAAATTCTTTAAAAATTACTACCAATTAGTATAATTTAAAACCTTAACTATTTTCTGCTATACAACTTTTTGGGCTAGTTTAAAGTAAGCCAGAGTGCACTTAAAATAACCCAATAGTTTCCTACAATCAAGTTTAGGCCCATCGTAAAATCATACCCAACTGAAATTAAAAAAGTTTTAAAACTCTCATGCTTTGGCTTATAACTTAAAGGGCAAAGTTGTAATAAGCTAAATACTTCGCCGCAACTCCTTCTCTCACTGTGAGTCCATCGCATGACTACCCTGGGTCTAGTGGAAGGTGGCAAACCCGACAGCGGAACACTGAGAGAGAGAAAGGGATCAGGGAGAGAGAGAATGACTGGAGAGTGAGAGAGCGACAAAACCACGGTGTGAGGGAGAGAGATGTTACCAAGAGGGAGGGCAGTGCAATACGGTGGTACAGGGCGTACCACAACCGAGTTGTGGCTTTTTTTGATGAGAAACAGTGGTTGAACGCGCGCTTGGCAAGGAAGGTCTTTGGGTGTTTAGATGGGGATGATACTTTATTTTCGGTGATGGAAACAGGGACCTCTTGGACGGCCAATGTTGGCTTGGGTGACGATGGTGTAGGGCGCCGGTTTACGGCAATGGCCTAGCAACTTCAATCCTGTGAGGGAGGTCTCGGCACGTTGTTCGGGTCTGTTGTGCCGTGAGGTGGAGGCTAAGTGTGGGCTGGTGGTGCACGGGCAATGCAATGGAGGATTATAAGTCGATGTATGTGGGGCTGGAGGCTTGGTGCCGTGTGTTTGGGTGGCTACAGTTTATGGAAGGGAGTCCAAGTGGCTATCGGTTTCACGTGGGGCTTGGCAGTGGGCTATCACATGGTGGTTTTGAGTGGGGGGAGGGCTCACGGTGTGGAGGAGTTTTGGCAGTGGGGTGGCTCTCAGTTGTTTTCCTGGCTGTGGGGGCTGTTGGGACTCTAGAAACCCTAGGATGCATGAATGGCAATGCGTGCAAGGGGCTGTGCATGAAGTGTATAAATACATGTAGAGACGTGCATGTTGTGACTAACGGAAAGAGACATGCAAGGTGGGGGTTTTTTATAAAAAAACAAAATGCACCTTGGGTCTCCCAGTTTAGTGCAAATGGGCGTGGGTCTTGGGATGATCGGGTAGAGCCCATTTCAAATATTTGGCCCACGTTTTGGCTAGTATATAAAATTAATAAAAATGGGCTTTTTCCCTGAATTTTGGGTCTCAATTCAAACTCTACAATATTCCAACTTGTCCAACAAATTTCTTAGCCCCGAAAATTTTTCCTTCTAATCCAAAAATATTTAATGAATTTAACTAAATTGGCGAGCCCACAAAAATTCGCTATTTGCCAAAACTAGAAAAATTAGGACCGTAGTCTATTCCAAAAATTTACTCAAAATCTCAAATGGGCTTTTCATACATATAAACCCCAAAAAAAATATTAGTAAGTGGGCTTGGTGCTGGGCCCGTGTGTTACATCCTTCCCCTTAATAAAATATCGTTCTCGAAATTTGTTGCATCCAAAGTAAAGCCTAAAATACTTATCCCTCATAATCCATGCCTATTTTGCTCTTCGATTATTATGTCAAACCTAATATTTCAAAATCCTAACTTTCCAATATCTCTCGCCCCAGTAACTTCCCAAAATCCTAGTGTCGATTTCCATACACGACCCCGTGTTCAAATCTAAAAGTATGAACCTCAATAATGGAATTACAAGTCTAATAATTCCTCTATTTTTTTCTTTTTTACCGAACTTCACATATAATTATAAAAAGAACTCTCAACCTAACATTTCAACCTCGTAATAATAGTAAGATAAAATTCTCCAAGGTTAAGTCCTAAGTGTGCTCAATTCACAAATTTCTAAATCCTCACACAGTCTACTTTCGAACATCAAATTTCTAAAATTCACGCTTCCATTTTACACATTGACCAACCAAACACCTATGGCTAGAGTATCATGGATATGACTTATTGGGTCTAATCCCTTTCAATGCCTATTCGCGCAATTCTTACCAGGCTTGTAATTATAGACTACGCACCCTTGTATATGTGGTCTATGTCATCCTTTGGGAAATCATGCACATTCTCTTCAACCCAACTTCAATATTCTAAGCTCTAAAACTTAGTAAAATTTCATTAAAATGAAAGAATGATTAATTTCAACTCAACTAAAACAATTGCTTTCAAGTAGAAAAGGAGTAGAGTACATGTGAACGCAATGTTGTCGTCCTCAGCATCTCCAGGTGTCAGTGCAAACACTCGAGTCGGCCCCATTCTACGCTGATTATTAGGGACCTTGATGGGCTCCAAAATGGACCTAGTCTTAAAGATCATTTGCAAGTTCCAGATGGGCCAATTACAAGGTCAAGAGCCAAGAAGATCAATGAGGAAATGTAAAGATTGGTGTAATCCACTTGGGATGAAGTTAGCAAGACTCCAACACTCAAGATGGGCTTCAGAGAAGGAGATCCAGTTTTGATCCACTGGATACAAGTTATGGAAGACATGAGCTAGAGTTATTGTTTAGACCTTGTTTAATTTATTAAAATGGCTTATTTTATTAGTTATAGGAATTAGTCTAGAATAATGGGGCTTGAGAATGTTTGGCCCACATATGTTTTATGAACTAGGGTTTCAAGAGAAGTTTTTAAGGGTAGTTTAGGGGTTGTTTTAATTTGCAACTAAGGTTTCTTTTGGGAAGGCCTTGTATTTCGCCCAAGGGTATTTTGAGAAAAGATTTTATGTTAACCTAGGGTTTTTGGGAGCTTGAGATAAGTAAGTTACTGTAGCCGAGTACTGTAGCTACGGTACTATTCACTCAGGGATATTTTTGGAAGATGGAGATTTATTTTGGCTAGGGTTTTTTATTAGGTTTTGGTTTAAATACTCTTTGTAGCCTCATTTTTATTAGTTTATGAAATTTGATGAATTTATTCATTGTGAGTTGAGTTTATATGCTCTTGTTCTTGAATAAACTTTTGAACTTATCAAAGGCAAATCACAACCTTTGTGGCGTTCTTCCATATAATTTAGGTTCTTAAGACAGGTTCTTCAACGGGTCTAGATTTTCATATAATCTAGGTTCTTGAAACGAGTTCCTCAACAGGTCTAAATTTTCCATTAGCTTTATTTTGACTTTCTTGGGTGAGTTTTCAAATTGATTGTGGGTTCAAGAGATTCTATTCCCACAGGTTCATATCAGACCTGGAGGTGGGTTGGACTTCTTCTTGTCTCCCAATAGTACTGGGCATTCCCTGATGAAGTGCCCGGCCTTACCTCCCTTCTGCACTCTCCTATGTGTGCACGGTTACAAAACTTACAGAGGTCATTTGGTTGATTTCCCTACGTACCAGAGCTGCTCCCTTCATTTCTCTTCTTCCATGGCCTTTGATCCATGCTAGAGGAAGATCCTTATGGGGTAGTTCTCTTCCTCTGATCTTGAAGTTCTGCTTTTCTCTTGAGGCTCTACTCGACTTTGTGGCCTTATCTACCAACTCTGAGAAACTGTAGATCTGAAAGGCCACCACTCGTTCATATATCTTGTTATTCAGCCCCTCTTCAAACTTTCGGGTCTTCCTCTTCTCATTGGGGATCAGATATGATGCAAAACGTGACAGCTCAATGAATTTGGCAGCGTACTGGTGTACTGTCATGGTTCCCTGCACTAGGTTGGCAAACTCTCTAGCCCTACCGTCTCTGACCGATCTTGGGAAGAAACGGTCAAAGAAGATCTGCTTGAAGTGGGGCCAGCTAACTATTCCCCTCCCATCAGCTTCTCTAATGGTTCTCTCTAAAATCCATCATCGCTTCACCTCACTGGTCAGCTTCAAGGTGGCGTACGACACCTTCTATTCGTCTGTGTAGTTTAAGACCCAAAGTATCTCTTCAATATCCTAAACTCA
This sequence comes from Juglans mandshurica, assembly GCA_022457165.1. NCBI lineage: Eukaryota > Viridiplantae > Streptophyta > Magnoliopsida > Fagales > Juglandaceae > Juglans > Juglans mandshurica. The sequence goes on along the minus strand of CM039629.1, from coordinate 10,224,249 downwards.
ATCCTCCGCCAGGGTTGGCTCGCCTCTCCCATCAATGAAGGAGGGTGCTTCCGGTTGACCTGTTCCACAGTGTAGCCTCTTTCATTACAGTTGCGGTTGCGACCCAAGGGATTCTGCGTGAGCTCCTCTATTAACTGTTGCACCGCTGCTTCAAGTACTTCAGAAGCACTCAGATTTGCTTCTCTTTCATCATTAGTCACATTCAACTCCGAAGATTTTCGTACCCGATGACAGGTGACATCCTAAGAACTTGGATTTTTAATAAATGTTTCAAAATATAGAGTTCGCATAAACATATGCAACTAGTTGTAGTCATAAAACAAATATATATATATATACACTAATTCAAAATTATAAAAGTACCTAAATAAAAATGTACACGCAAATGTACTAACAATATACCTCCAGAATCTAAACCTTCCTCCAAAATCTAAACCTTCAATCTTATCAAATCATTTTGTAAAGTCTACAGAATGAGCTGTGACGACCAAGACTTTTTAGGCTTTTTGTGTAATTTTCTTTTTAGATAAGCCCATGAGAGTTTAAGCCTTCATAGGAAATTAGGGTTTGAAGCCCAATGGATCTAGGGCTCACACCCAACTCAAGTTCTTGCATGCCACTTGTCATCTAATGGAGCTTATGTCTAGGACTTGATGAATCTAGATGGAAATGAGGGAAGAGAGGTGAGAAGGATCAAGGGTTTGACCTTACACGCCTACCATAGAAGATCACCCATCTTCTTGCCATGTGTCATGCATGCAAGAAAGCTTGCTTGTAGGAAGAAGCCTTGTGACACTTGTCACGATTCTAGAAGAAGAATGATGAGGTTATGGAAAAGTGGAGCCTAGGGAAGACCAAGAGGCCTTGCATGGCAACCATAGGAAAAAGGGGAAGAAAATATTCTTGCTTTTTTCCATATGTCATACATGCAAAAAGGTAAGAGAGGATGTTTGTCTTGGGAAAGGGCGAAATCCACATGGAAAGGGAGAGCCACATGCCTAGGGTTTCTAAAAGAAATCTTGGTGGGAAATCCTTGAGATGGACGGCTAGGACAATGGAGTTTTTGCATATTTTTGACCAATCACATGCCTGTCCAAAAGTTTGGTGAAAGAAGATCTTCTTAGGAAAAGATGGAGGTTTCGGCAGCCACCATGCACACACACACTCCTCACATGCCACTTGGCACACATGCACACATGTAAGAGATTGAGGAAGATTTTTAGCTTGACAAAGACCATTTAGCCACAAGGTTCAGTGAACCAAGACATGAGGTGAAGTGGCAAAATGGGAAGGAGGTTATGGTTTTGAGGAAGAGAGCGCCACTTGTCCATAATATCTTATGTGTTTCCAACACAATCAAATGATGAGAAAGTAGGAAGAGGCCTTAGAGTGGGATGCCACTTAGCATCCATGCAATGAGTTTGGCTTATGCAAGAAGCTTTTGTGTCTATAAAAGGGAGAGGAGTCGAAAACCCTATGTCTTTTAGTCATTTTGTGAACGTCGCTTGATGTGTTCGGCCACCACCTTTCTCTCCAACTTTCCACAATTTTCTCATCATCCAAACACTCTCCACATTATTCTTTTCTCACCCAAACATTATTTTGAGGATAAGCAAGTCTAGAAGATACTTCCAAGGGGAGAGTCATAGAAGGCATGAAGCCAAAATCACCCTTCCAACACACACACACGCGTGGCATTAAAGGGTGAAGTTTCAGTTTTTAGTGAGTTCATCAAGAACTCATGCTCACACTCACATATTTGAGCTAGAAGAAGTTAGCTCATGTTTTGAGAAGTTTTCCACATAAACCCACTCCTATATACACATGGTTAGATTAGGGTTTTTCTTCAAGGAAGGTGGATTCAACCCTACTTGCTTTAAGCTCATATGCATCATCTTTTGAAGAAAGAGGGTCATGGCCTTAGTGTTTATTTGAGATAGGGTTTAGTTTATGTAAGATTTAGACTTGAGGAAATGGAGGTCCAAATATTTGGAGTCTTTTTCTTGGAAAAAAATGTCAAGAGCACAACACTCAATTACACGGGTTAGGGTATTTATTGAATGACGAACCTAACGATTACTATATATATTTTCAACTCGCTTGTTATCTATTGCAGATTTTTGTAAGTAAACTCTAACTTGTACTTGGATATTTTATGTATATGTCATGTGAACTTGTTGATTGTTCGGTTTTATGTGAATGTTTGAGATATTGATATTTCTTCCATGCGTTATGATCTCTTCTTTCCATGACTATCTAATGTATGATTTTAATGGCCTATGGAATTTAGTTCATGAAAATGCTTGTCTTTTATAAGCATGATCACTAGCACGTTTCGACCACCCATGAATGTTCATTGTTAAAATTTTATTTAACACCTTAGAAGATTCTAAGTTCATAAAAGTTGATTGGAATGCATGTTTTCAAATTTAAAGGTCTCGGCTATTACTATGGATGAGGTATGATCATTTTGTGATTGACGTTTAAGGAGCTAAGACCGATTCTTGGATGTGCTAGGGTTTGTATGTTTCGGCCATTACATGGAAAGTATTGAATGTTTGTCTCATGTTTGGTATTCAATGCTTTAGAATTTTTATAAAGGAACATGGTTGCATGTTCTAATATTTTCAAGTCGTAACATGAAATGTACTAGATTTGCATGTTTGAATGTCATATGGTTATGATGAAGCATTCGGCATTGCATGTGTCTCATGAAAGTTCTAAGTTTCATTGTCATGTCACATGCATTGGGATAGTGAAAATTTTTTGAAAAGAAAATGAGTCTTTTCAAAGTTTTGACACGACCCCAAAGGCTAGGAAGGGGAAATGTCCTAGTGGAACTCCTCTGTCCACTCAGGAGTGTTTAAAATGGAGTGGTAACGACTGAGTCGATGAAGTACAGTCGACGAATCTTGAATGGTTCCTAAAAGAAAATAATATCGAAGCAGGATCGCACCTAAAGCTAGTGGGTGCCATACGATGAAGGCGAAGCAAACTGCCGTAATATGAAAGATTAAAAGTAAGACAGTCACCTTGGTCAAAGTGGCCAATGGTTGATGCGGTAACTAGCGGGGAACACACGGTGGGTATCCATTTATATGTTAAAAGTCAAGAAAGGCCTCGAGCTCAAAATTATGTTATATGATCAAGAACTGAGCTCACAAGTATGTTAAATGAACAAGTATGAAATGAAGAAAGAATGTTTTATGAAAGAAAAGGTTATGAAAGTTATGATATACACGATGTCTTTTTGAAAAGTCAAATGCATAAGTAAAGTCTCATGTCCATGCATTCATTGTTAAGTTTGCTTACATATGTTTACGATATCTGTTACATGTTATTTGTTTATTTACTGAGATTTCTCGAAATTTCACTGTTGTGATTTCCACTATCATTTCCCTATTCGGAATGGTAGAAGTTGTGCCAGGTACGCAAGACCCTTAGACATGGACGGGATTTGTGAGATAGTGGAGGATGAGTTCACAGTGGAGGCTCGTCATCAATCCAATCTAGAATTGCTTAAGGTTACGGCTCAGCGGCTTAAGAAACTTTTAGCAAACCTCAATGAGTCAAGTGTTGGGATTTCATCCTTGAATCCTAAAAGGATTTTGAGATTTAAGAACGATATGAATTTTGTGTCAAGGTATCTGGAGCAAGCCAGAAACTCTTTTGTAGAAGCTAAGGAAGTCGCTGCTAAGTTGGGATTGCTGGATTTGGACCCCCGGAAGACTAGGGGAGTGTTCTTAAGTTTAGTTGAGGACGGAACCTTGGTTCTGATCCATAAGACTTTTGGGGTATGACTTTCTTTTGATAACTTGATGTATTGGTCTTGTATTTTGGGAGTTTCTTTTAAGAGCACTTAACTATTTTGATGACTCTTATGAAATATAAAACATTGGGATTTTATGTGCTTCGATACCATGATTATTGATTATTTTACCTAAGTTGACTTTTTGTTGCAATATACTGCATACTACTAGTTGTCCTTACGTGCGTTGCATCTTATTTGTCATGTACAAGGAGTATGTAGCCTTGTGTTGCATGTCCCGGCATTTCAGTCACAGTCCAGTCTCAAGCGGGGGCTGGGGTGCCATATGAGCCTATAGAATTTAAAACCTCAATTGTCATGAAATCAGCTCATAAAATCTGCAAAATCTAACCCCTCAAATTTCTTAAGACATATTTCCTAAAGTCTGCAGATTCTAAAACCATATATACCAACAAGATTAATCCTTGCAGTCCACACAATTCTAAACATCAAATCTGAAAAATTATTTCCAAAATTCTGCTGATAACCCAAAACCTTATATACTTATAGTCTGCAGAACCTCAAACCTGGCTCTGATACTAACTGTAACGCCTCGATCCCAGAGGTCTGGAGAGTTAGCTCATGTAACCTAAAATCATCTCGCATAACATATTTATATACTCCAAATTTCCTATAAAATATAAATTCATTTATTCAAAACCAAAAATATATGTTCATCCCCCAAGACTAGAGACACCTAAAAAAACATTACCTCAATAAAATAAATTATAATCTCTGCAACGACTCGAAAATATCCATGACTCAAAATACCAAAACAATATAAAGTAATTTCTCTACTAAATAAAACTATCCAATAAATACTTCTTCCATTTGGCACTTATTCCTCTACGATCATCAAACATTGTTAACACTTCCTACTCTTGACTTCCAGCTGAGGTATGAAAATTATCTGAAAAATATTATGGAGATAAGGGTTGAGTTATCAACAACTCAGTAAACAGAGAGTATATACTAGTATGTAAACATAAGCATTTATAGAGTTCAGAATGCAAAACAAATTATTTTATTTTCAAAATACAGAATCATAACATGTTATCAAAAATATCAAAGGGAAAGTTCAAAAATATTCTTAATAAAATTCATTTGGCATAACATAACTGAAACATCACATCAGAACAGAATTGCATGTTTAACCCCCGTGGTAGGGTGGTGCAAACCCTGACGGCCAATCGAGCAGAAGCAGAATGTGAAATCTTCCCCTTATTATTCTCGGAGCCCCGAGTGTGCGCACAGGAAAGACCACGCAGAAAACCACTTTGCTTCCAAAATGGGTGCACCGAAAATAGAAAAGTTAGTACCAACCCGAACAGAGGCCACAATTTTACACTCGTGGTAAGGTCAGAATAGAACAGAAACATAATAACATTCTAGAGATTTTCAGAAGTCACATCATATCATATCAGAGTACAGAACATATTCAGAACACAACAAAATCATATCATAATCATATAATTATGCACAAATTTTTATATTCATTCCTTTTTGCACAGTTCATAACAAAATGCCCAAAAATAAGCTCATGTCTACACCAGCTATGATAGAAACTACTTTCTTCTTATACAAAGTTTTATGATTAATTTAGAACAAATAACTGAGCTTTTTTCAAATTTCTTTTCATAACAAAACGTGCATACTTTCTAAAATCGACTTCAGTTCTTTTCTTTTATGCAAAGTGTAGCATAGAAACTCCACTTACCTAAACTTTTTAGTTTATCTTAATTTTATCACAATAGTGTCAAACGAAAATCAATCATCACCTATAAAATAACCACGTAACTTAAATATCTAATCAAAAATATAATTTGATATTTAAGCCAAAAATGCTCGAATATCCTATTTTTCCTAAAAATCTAAAATTCTCGTTACCCTCAAATATCATCATTTCTCAAATTCGTTAATGTCCACTTAATTTCTCTTACTAAAATATAAACTCTAAATTCTTTAAAAATTACTACCACTTAGTATAATTTTAAACCTTAACTATTTTTTGCTATACAACATTTTGGGCTAATTTAAAGTAAACCGGAGCCCACTTAAAATAACCCAATAGTTTCCTACAGTCAAGCTTAGGCCCATCGTAAAATCATACCCAACTGAAATTAAAAAAAATTTAAAACTCTCATGCTTTGGCTTATAACTTAGAGGGCAAAGTTTTAATAAGTTAAAACTAGGCTTCCTTACTATCTCTATGCAGAAGGAGCTTTAAGTTAAAATATATAATCATTTTAGTTTGCAGGGAGATCATGATGGGCACCAACATGGACCTAGTCTTAAAGATCCTTTATAAGTTCTAGATGGGCCAATTACAAAAACAAGAGTTAAGAAGATCAAGGAGGCAATGCAATGATTGATACAATCCACTTGGGACGAGTTTAGCAAGAGCCCAACATTCAAGATGGGCTTGAAGGATAAAGATCCAGTTTTGATTCATTTGATAAGCTATGGAAGAGAGCAACATGACTTAAAGGCTTTGGGCACTTGAAGGCTTTCAACTTGTTTAATTCATTTAAAGGACTTATTCTATTAGTTTAGAATAATTGGGTTTATTATGGGAAGGACTTAAAGGGGGCCTATGCAAGGGTATGTTGGAAAACTTATTATTTTATTGAACTAGGATTTCAAGAAGTTACTATAGCGAGTACTGTAGACGCGGCACTATTCACTCAAGGGGCATTTTTGGAAGATGGAGATTTATTTTGGCTAGGGTTTTAATTAGGTTTTGTTTTAAATATTCTTTGTAGCCTCAAGTTAAGAAGTTTATGAAATTTGACGAATTTTTTATTTGTTAGTTGAGTTTTACTCCTCTTGTTCTTGATTGAACTTTTGAACGTATCAAAGCTAAATCACAACATTTTGTGGCGTTCCTACTTGTAATCTAGGTTCTTGAGACAAGTTCTTCAACGGGTCTAGATTTTAATATAATCTAGGTTCTTGAAACGAGTTCTAGATTCTCCATCTATTGACTTGATTTTGACTTTCTTGGATGAGTTTTCAAATTGATTGTGGGTTCAAGGGATTCTATTCCCGCGAGGTCATATCATTTGGTATCAGAGCAAGGTTTCCAATCAGGTCTGATTCTATCTTTCAATTCTTGCATCTCTAAATTTAATTCTAGGACTTCATTGTTCTAGGGTTGCAAAAAAAAACAAAAAAAACAAAAACAAAAAGTAGGCTGCCGAAATTTTTAGGTTTTTTATTTGGATCAAATTTGCATCACCTAGGGTTTCTTGCATCTCTAAGTTTGTCAATTGCTTGGAGTGTCATTTCATTGTTTCTCTTCTATTTCATTGTCAATTCTTGTGTGATTGAATTCAATTGTTTGATTTTCACAATTGAATATTGTTGTTTGTGATTGAATTAGAGAAAAGAAGAGAAAGAAAAGAAAAAAAAAAGAAAGGAAAATCAAAAAAAGAAATAACGAAATAAAAGAAGAAAATGTAGCATATTCAAAGGTTGCTATATAGCTACAACAAAGAGAAAGAAAGACACTTATTGATTGAGCTTTATCATCAAAGAGGCTGAATACATCTTTCTAGTTGGTATCTTGGTTTATAATTACTCTTTCCCTCGTATAAATTCTTTGAGTCTCGTGTCATTTTATTCCTTCATTGTTTATTGTTCTTATTTCTTGAACCTATTGTTGGTTGGAACAATACAAAGCTGTATTTTCTTGATTTAGTTCAACTAGTTCTTAAAAAACTTGAGCGAAAAAACTATTAAGGTAAAAGGCAAGAGAGTGTGAGACTATTATTGGGAAAAAGCCAATTAAAAGTGAAACACGAGTGTAGTGCCATTATTCGAGTGTAAACGCGTAAGGGAGTGTGTGAGGTTTGGTTTTAGACAGTGAAAGGGAAAAAGACAGTGAAAAAGAAAAAGAGAGTGAAGGGAAAAGAGAGAGTGAAGAAAGTGAGAGAAAAATAAAAAGAAAAGTGAGTTTTTATGCTAAGGTGAGTCTTAATACTAACGAACTTGATGTATCTTTGCCTAGTATTGTTGTCTCTTTGTTGCAAGGATACGAGGTCGTGTTTCCTAGCGGTGTGTTTAGTGGATTGCCACCTACTAGGGAGATAGAGCACTAAATTGATTTTGTGCCAGGTGCGACCACTCCTACCCGACCTTTCTTAGAAGAACATGAGTCATTGACACACTTGAAGGGACAAGGTGAGTTGTTGACTAGAATGCATGCTAAGTGGGAACACTATATTGAGAGTTGTCCTCATGTAATCAAAATACACACATGGTGAGCAAAAGTTTGTGGTTGATGCTTTAGTAAGAAGGTATGTCCTTGTCTTCATTTTAGATGCAAAGTTATTGAGATTTAAATATGATAAGAAATTGCATGCTAATGATGATAACTTTGCTAGTGTGTATGGAACATGTGAGAAAGCATCGTTTGGTAAGTTTTATAAACTAGATTGGTACTTGTTTAGAGAAAATAGACTTTGTGTGCCTACTAATTTTATGCGTAAGTTGCTTGTGTGTGATAGACATGGGGGTTTGTTGGGTAACTTTGGTGTAAGGAAGACTATTGATGTGTTGCATTAACGTTTGAGGGAGTATCATTTGCCATTCATTGATGTGTTGCATGAACGTTTGTGGAAATATCATTTGTCATTCATTAACGTGTTACATGAATGTTTGCGGGAGTATTGCTTGCCATTCATTGAGTTTGCATATAATTGGAGTGGTCATTTTGGTGTAAGGAAAGCTTTAGGTGTGTTTCATGAACGTTTGTGGGAGTATCATTTGCCATACATTGACTTGTTGCATGAACGTTTGCGGGAGTATCATTTGCATTTCATTGAGTTTGCATATAATTGGAGTGGTCATTTTGGTGTAAGAAAGACTTTAGATGTGTTTCATGAACATTTGTGGGAGTATTGTTTGCCATTCATTGAGTTTACATATAATTAGAGTGTTCATGTCACTACTCAATTTTCACCTTTTGAAATTGTTTATAGACTTAATCTATTTACTCCTTTAGATTTAATGCCTTTACCAGTTCATAACAGGAGTAGCTTGGATATACTAATCCAAATTCTTGATCAAATTAAAGATAATGCATATCAGGTGGATATTCCAGGTAAGTATCATGTTTCTACAATTTTCAATGTTACTAACATTTTCCCCTTTGATCCAGGTGGAGGTTCGAGGTCGAATCCTTTTGAAGAGAGGGGGAATAATGGGCACCAACATGGACCTAGTTTTAAAGATCCTTTGCAAGTTCTAGATGGGCCAATTACTAGGTCAAGAGCTAAGCAGATCAAGGAGGCAATGCAATGATTGATGCAATCCACTTGGGACGAGTTTAGCAAGAGCCCAACATTTAAGATGGGCTAGAAGGATGAAGATCCAGTTTTGATTCATTTGATAAACTATGGAAGAGGGCAACAACATGACTTAAAGGCTTTGGGCACTTGAAGGTTTTCAACTTGTTTAATTCATTTAAATGACTTATTTTATTAGTTTAGAATAATTGAGTTTATTATGGGAAGGACTTAAGGGGGGCCTATGCAAGGGCATGTTTGCAAAGTTATTATTTTATTAAACTAGGGTTTCAAGAAGTTACTGTAGCGAGTACTGTAGCCGCACTGTAGGCGCGGCACTATTCACTCAAGGGGCATTTTTGAAAGATGGAGATTTATTTTGGCTAGGGTTTTAATTAGATTTTGCTTTAAATACTCTTTGTAGCCTCAAGTTAAGAAGTTTATGAAATTTGATGAATTTTTCCATTGTGAGTCGAGTTTTAATCCTCTTGTTCTTAATTGAACTTTTGAACTTATCAAAGGTAAATCACAACATTTGTGGTGTTCCTCATTGTAATCTGGGTTCTTGAGGCAGGTTCTTCAATGGGTCTAGATTTTAATATAATCTAGGTTCTTGAAACGAGTTCTCATTGGGTCTAGATTCTTCATCCATTGACTTGATTTTGGCTTTCTTGGGTTAGCTTCCAAATTAATTGTGGGTTCACGAGTCTAGACCCAGGGTAGTTGTGCGATAGAGACTCATTGTGAGAGAAGGAGTCGTGATGGAGCAGGGCGAGTGGAAGGTGGCTAACCCGACGGCAGAACACTGAGAGAGAGAAAGGGATGAGCGAGAGAGAGAGAGAGAGAGAGAGAGACCACAGCGTGAGGGAGAGAGATGTTACCGAGAGGGAGGGCAGTGGCTTGAGGCAGCGGAAGTGCAGTACGGTCGAACGAGGAGTAGCACGACCGAGTTGTGGCCGTTTTCAGCGAGAAACGATGGCTGAACGCGCACTTGCGAAGGAAGGTCTATGGGTGTTTAGATGGGGATGATACTCTATTTTCGGTCATGGAAACAAGGGCCTCTTGGATGGCCAATGTTGGCTTGGGCGACGATGGTGTAGGGCATAGGTTTACGGCAATGGCCTGGCGGCTTTTGTCCTGCAAGAGAGGTCTTGGCACGTTGTTCGAAGTTCTTGTGCAGTGAGGTGGACACTAAGTGTGGGATGTTGGTGCAGGGGCAGTGCGGTGGTGGATTATGGCTCGATGTATGTGGGGTTGGCAGCTTGGTGTCGTGTGTTTGGGTGGCTACAGTTTATGGAAGGGAGTCTAGGTGGCTGCTGGTTTCATGTGGGGCTAGGCAGTTGGCTATCACACTGTGGTTTTGAGTGGGGGGAGGGCTAACGGTGTGGAGGAGTTTTGGCAGTGGGGTGGCTCTCGATTGTTTTCTTGGATGTGGACTGGAGGCTGTGGGGGCTGTTGCAGCTCTGAAACCCTAGGATGCATGAACGGCAGTACGTCCAAGGGGCTATGCATGAAGTGTATAAATACATGTAGAGACGTGCATGTTGTGACTAACAGAAAGAGACATGCAAGGTGGGGTTTTTTTAAAAAAAACAAACTGCATGTTTGCTGCACCAGTTTACAGCAAACGGGCGTGGGCCCTAGGGTGATCGGGTTGAACCCATTTCAAATATTTTGGCCCACGTTTTGGGTAGTATATAAAATTAATAAAAATGTGCTTTTTCCCTGAATTTCGAGTCTCGATTCAAACTCTACAATATTCCAACTTGCCCCACAAATTTCTAGGCCCTGAAAAATTTTCCATCTAATCCAAAACTATTTAATGAGTTCAACTAAATTGATGAGCCCACAAAGATTTGCTATCTACCAACACTAAAAAAATTCGGACCGTAGTTTATTCCAAAAATTTACTCGAAATCTCAAATGGGCTTTTCGTACATATAAATCCCAAAAAAGAAATTAGTAAGTGGGCTTGGTGCTGGGGACCCAGATGTTACACCAGCGCTATCATAGTATTGAAAATACTATTCAGGGGTTAGCTCCTACGAAAATACTGGGAGTGCAGGGTAAATGTTGGTGAGTATGTTGTAAGAGTAGGCTTTGCATATTTTGTACCTCTCCCTTTCTCTACATGAAAATAATACATTTTCTTCATTATGTTTACGAACTATGTTTATGTTGTGATTTGAGATTATGAGTTTGAATGATGTGAATTGGCAATATTTGTAATTTCAGAGTGTGTGGAGTCTTACCGTGTGTTGATCATCAACGACAGATTGAGGACTCTCCGCATCATTCCTACAGCATGTTGTCACGGGTTCCATACAGGTAGTGTTCCCCGCGATGATCAGGGTGGAACATCTTCGTATTGGCCTCACTTGATAAATGGGTAGAGATTCCCTAGATTGATATGTGTGGTGTCTTCGAGTTGGTTGACTGGGTAGAGAGATTACTTGTGTTGATCATGTGTGTTGTCTTGGAGTGTGTTGACTGGGTTGAGTGATTCTTTGTGTCAGATGATTTGAAATTAGTGAATCAACTTGCATGTTGGCCGGGTAGAGTGATTCCCCGCTTCGAATGGTGGATTGATTCCTCACTTGGTACTATATGATGAGATATGATAGATTTTTTGTGTTTTTATAAAAGGGCGGTTCCTCGCCTTGACAATAACTATGCATACATGAGATTTGCTCAGAAGGTGATTCATCGCCATGCTTATATATATACTTGTGTTTGGTTCAGAGGGTGGTTCATTGCCTTAACTATGAATGCATGTGTTTTTGCCCTAATGTTGGTTCCTCGCCATACATAAATATATGTGTTCATATATCAATTTACATGAAACAGTGTTTGCATATTCATTGTCGTTGTCTCTCATTAGTACTACTGTCATGAGTGTTTAACATACTGAGATTTCTTAGAAGTCTCACAGTGGTTATCTCACTTGCAATTTCGTTTATTAGAGTCATAGATCTTGATGCAGATGTAGCCCAAGCAGAGTTTCCAAAAGAAGGAGTGAGCCCACCCGAGTCATAGGAATGGAGGTTTGTCTCTATTATTAGTTATTTGTATTTTATTAAGATGTACTTTTTAGTTAGGCAACAAACCATGTTCGGTTCGTTGTACCTGAATCTAAGCGATAAACAGTTGGTGGTGTATAATATTATTTGGAAAATAACAATGACATACAGATATTATGGTTTAGGCCTCTAGTAGAATTTGAAATTAGTCTTTGACTAAACCTTTACTTATTATTACTTTGATATTACTTATTATTAGAATTTGATATTACTTTTATACCCGTGGTAAGGTCAGGACGGAAGTAGAAATAGAATGTCATACCAGAGAATTTTCAGACGCAACCATATCATAACAGAGTACTAACTGTGATAACCCAAACATAGCCAAGTCCTCACCTATTACTCTTTATTATTTTTGCCTTACTCCAAATAGAATTAGCACTATGGATTGTAAAGATGAGAACCTAATAAGTGACATGGGCCCAACCTTTTTTGCTAAAGAGATAGGTGCCCAAGCTCACAAGAAATCCCAAAGGACTGGTGGTTTTCGGCCATAAAGGGTTTAGGGTTTTGAAAAAAAAAACTAATTAGGTTTTGGATAGAACGAGGAGGCGCCAATTGGGAGAGAGACCCTTGAGTTTCCCTAAACCTCAATCATTAGAGCCTTGAGAAGGGCTTCTCGGTTTTGGAAAGCAACTTGCCACTTGGCAAGCATGCAACCAAGCTTCTAGAAGAAGCTTGTAAGAAATGGGTGGAAGCAGAAGTACTAGCAAGAATCATGGCCAGGGCCATCATGAGATTCCTGTGGAAATCCATAGTCTGCCGGTTTGGGATTCCTCAAAGCTTCATATCGGATAACGGCAGGCAGTTTGACTGCTCCCATTATCGGGAATGTTGCGCAAGTACTCATCTCCAGGAAACCCTCAAGCAAACGGACAAGTAGAAGCCACCAACCAAACGTTGCTGAACATTCTGAAGAAAAGGTTGGGAGATCAAAAGGGTAGATGGGCTGAAGAGCTCCCCAATGTGCTATGGGCCTACCGAACATCCGTCAAAACCCCACTAGAGAAACGCCCTTCTCCCTCGTCTACGGGACTGAAGTTGTGATCCCAGCAGAGGTGGGACTACCCACATATTGGATCCAGCACTTCAACCCGAACGGCAACGATGAAGGACTAAAAGAGAACCTGGACCTCCTATAAGAGAGACAGGAAGAGGCAACAAGTCGGACAACAAGCAACAAGCGAAAGGTCGAAAGGTACTTCAACAAGTGGGTCCGGCCCCAGGGATTCAAGGTAGGAGACATGGTCTTAAAGCAAACGGACGTCACCACCCAGGAAGAGGGAAAGCTCGGACCCCGGTGGGAGGGGCCCTTCGTAGTAACGGCTAGTGGAAGACCCGGCTCATACAGACTAAAGGACCAGGAAGGTCACAAACTAACCCATCCACAGAATGCCAAACACTTGAAGAAGTATTTTATTTAAAAACCACGGGTTCGCCCGATTATGTAAACAGCAACTTATGAATGAAAGTGTGATTTCGCCTCCATTCACCTTTACAAGAACCGGTCATACAAGCCCCATCCGTCGACTGGCCACGATGCATTGGCTAAGGGCCAAAGCCTCCCGAGCTCTACCCCTTCACAGCCAGTCGGATACAAGTCCTGAGACTTGCCGACCTTCGTATTATACTGACAGCGATGCATTGGCTAAGGGCCAGAGCCTCCCGAGCTTTGCCCCTTTACAGCCAATCGGACACAAATCCTGAGACTTGCCGACCTTCGTGCCACAAGCCCAGTCCCTTGGCTAGTCTTGATATATTGGCAAAGGGCGGGAGTCTGTCGAGCTCTACCCCTCCGGCAGCCCTTTGAAACTTAAGTCCCGTGACATGCTGACCTTTGGGCTACAAGCCCGATCCCTTGACTAGCCACGCTGCACTGGCTAAGGGCAAGAGCCTCTTGAGCTCTACCCCTTCACAGCCAGTCAGACACAAGTCTATTGACTTGCCGATCTTCATGTTATACTAGCAACAATGCATTGGCTAAGGGCCAGAGCCTCCCAAGCTCTGCCCCTTCACAACCAGTCAAACACAAGTCCCTTGACTTGCCGACTTCGTGTTATACTGGCAGTGATGTATTGGCTAAGGGCCAAACCTTCCGAGCTCTGCCCCTTCACACAAGTCGAGACACAAGGGTCCAAGCGAAACGGAAAGGAAGTAAAATGAAAGGAATTTACAAGCACAAAGACGCAAAGACAAAAGGGAAGCCAGTTTCATATATATATATATATATATATATATATATATATATATATATATATATATATATGGGCTGATTACAAGAAAAAAATTGAGAGAGAGAAAAGAATACAATCAAAACATAAGGGCCCGGAGCCCGTACAAAAAAAAAAGCCTAAGAAGATGAAGAAAGGGCTCCCAAAGGGAATGGAGGCTTTCCCGATTTCTCGAGCTCCTTGACAAATGCAAAAGCCAGAGACTCCGACTCCAAGGACTTCAAATCCAAGGTATTGAGATCAACATCGGGATTTTCTCGTAGAAGGTCCTGGAACTATTCAAGGCCCTCCTTGTAGCCGTATCCCCATGTAGCATCCCAAATGGCCCGAGTGCGCTGAATCTGAGTCTTAATCTCCTCGATATGCTCGACGCTGCTCTTAAGGCCAGATATCGTGTCGTTGCGACGCATCAGCTCGGTTTCAAAACTGTGGACTTGGGCCTCTCTCCGCTGCACCTCGAACTTATGGCTTTGGACCTCCCAGACCAAGGAAAAATGTTTGAACGTGAATTGGGAGCGTCGCCTGACGGCCGAAGCCAACTCCCGGTCCAACTGGCTATTCTCCCCCCGAAGCACCAGGACCCCCTTCCGAAGATCGTCCTCTCTCCTCTCTGACTCCTTCAGCCCGTCCCAAAGGCATCAGGTCTCCAGGGAAGCCTCGGTGAACTCCACCTTGATACTGGCCAACTCCACCTTCAGCCCAGACTTCTTCCTCTGAACCTTGTCCCATAACTCCTGGTGACGCTTCTTCAATTTGTCCAGGGACTCCCGCAGCACGTCACACTCTACCAAGGCGGCCTTAGTCTCTTGTTAGGCTTTGTGAACCTCATGGAGGGCAAGGATGGCAAAGGATCAGAGTGCTCGGACCTTCTCCTCGAGCTCCCCGTGCTCTCTGACGATGATGCCGACCAATTGATCCACAACATGCAAAGGAGGAAGGCGTTAGGAATAGGAACAAAAAGGGGAACTCCCCGCAAAAAAGGCTAAGTAAGAAAAGAGTTATACCTGCATGAAAAGAAGCCTCAACTTTTGAGCCTCACGCTCAATTGCCTCTGCCCGGGCCTGAACGAAGCTCGGACTGGGGATTGGCTGAACCCTGGACCAATGCAGGAAGAAGGGGCACCACCTACCAGAGGCAGCATAGACTGCAGCATGTCCCCGACGGGCTCTTGCGAAGGGTTGGCATTGGAGGCTTCTGCAAAAATGGGCTCAACTGGCATGGGAAGTCCCTTGTCGGTCGAAGGGCCCCCTTCCTCTGTCGGGCGTGCCCTGTCGGCTGGGGGGTTGGGAGAAGACGCCTTCTCAGGATAAACAAAGTAGGAATCCACCTCCAGCTCTAGAGAGGATCGAAAGGGCGAGGACGGGATCAAAACAAGGTTGTCGCTAAGCTCCACAACGAAGGGGGAGCTCAGGCCCGATTCCTCCCTATCAGTTACATTCGGGGCCCCTGAGCAAGAGGGGACCCAACATTTGGGAAAAGTGGTGGGGTAGCGCCTTCCGGATTGAGGACCTCCAGGAGATAAGAGGAAACCGAAGACTTGACAGGGGAAGGAGCTGGAGGAGCGATCTCCTAAGCAAGCAACTCTTCAAAAGAAAGAGAATAGTCCATCACTGTGTCCTTGCAAGGGGCCGGCTGGGAGAAGGTGTCTAGAAAAACAGCCCGAAAGACTTCGTCAGGCCCCCCCTCTTCAGCAAGAAATGTCGGGATGGTAGGTGCCAACAGAACTGACGTCGAGGCAGACCCAGAAGACTTAGGCGGCAGGAAGGTAACGGTTCCCCATGTGGAAATGGCGGGGGCCACTAGGCACACTGGGGACGCTCCCCGGGTAGGAAGAGTAGGAGTATATGGGCAACAAGCATGCAGGGGCTCCCGAGAAACCCCTGGGAGGAAGAAGTCAGGACCTCTAAACGATCAGGGAGAACGCGCTGGGAACTCCCCGCTTCACCTCTTGAAGTCTTGTGAGGGAAGGGCGACCTGGACTCTCGGGCTCTACCCCGAGATGAGCCTTCTCTACTTTGGGACCCCCCAGCAGTGTCCCGGGAGGTCCTGCCTGACTCACCTCTGGTGGCCCTACCTCCCTCATCGTGCATCACCTTCGCACGCTTGCCTTTGTCGCGAGCGACAGGAGAACTTGAGGACCGCTTCTGACCCCAAGGCTATGGGGGGTCTACCAGGAATTCCCGACCAATCACGTACAAATGGTCAGGAGAAGTCAGGAAGCTCCTAATATTGACGTCCGATAGCACGGCGTCAGTTTCTGCATCATAAGGGTGGGCCAATACCCAGGACAGCAAAGTTGCAAGCCTAGCCTCCTCCCTCCAGGATAGGTCAGTGACCAAGCTTTTGGACAAAGGAACGTAGGACTAGATAGGTTCAACGGTGAACTCCTGGTGATCCCGCTCCCCCTTGGGGTACTCCCACCCTGAGCCCAAAACAAAAAAGAACTTCCAAGACTAGTCCTTGATGTGCAAATGGCGCGACTCAAGGCTGGCAATATGCCTCCCGGGCAAGCGCGATTGGAAACTAGACAAGCTCCCCATCTAGGCGCAGTGCCCGATAAACCAATAGAAACTCCCAAGCTGTCAAGTTGGGTTACCCCTCCATACCGGTGCTGAGCAGGCATTCAGGTGAAGTTGTGCAGGGGCCAATCCAAGAAGTGAAGGACGTCGCAGATGGGGCGGCAGAAGGGAAGTCAGAGCCCATTCGCAAACATGAGAGGATAGAGGGCCACGCGGCCCGCAATCCCGTTAACATCAACGACGGACTCGCAGCTGTCAAGAACCTCCAAAATCACCGAAGAAGGGATATCGTATTTCGCCTTGAACGCTCGAAGGTCATCAGCAGTAACCGATGACACCCAGCTCTTTCTGGCAAAGTACAGTGGTTTGGAAGATGAAGAACCTCATGGGGCCATCGAAGCAGAAGGCACAAAGACTAAAGACGCGACTGGAGATGGCGAAGGAACTAAGCATAGGGGCTAAGGACTCGACGGCGAACGACAGGAGATTTGGAGCAAGGAAGAAAAATGCAAGCAGAGATAACAATGGAGGAGGAAGCAAATGACAAAAACGGAGGAAGATAGGGGCCTTATATATGCTCACGCACGAACTGAGGCGTTGTTTGATGTTACGGGTAGATGGCCTCGAGAAGGTCAAACGTCATAAGGTTGTGCGGACGTGGGGTGTGACGTCAAACGCGTGGAGAGCTCGGGGCTTGGGTAGACGCGCCCTGCTGTAATACCCGAACCCTACTATGTAGGTCCTTATGTCATTTATTAACTCTTAAGTTAAATATTTTGAGATAAAGACTTTTATTATTTTATTAATTATTATTTTATTTTAAGATGGGTGTGCTTTTATTTTTAAAGTGGGTTATTAAATAATTCAAGGTGTGATTTTTATGACCTTACAATATTTTCTTTCAATCCCTTAATTTTATTTACTCAAGAAATGGCCCAAACTCTTTTGATCTCCCCACATTGGATCTCCACCATTCATTCCCTAGCTTATGGGACAAGTTGATTTAAACCCATTGACTTTTCTTCTCCTTAAAACCGTAGCTTCCTCAAGAAGCCAAGTGAATTCCTTTCCTTCTCCTACACGACAGCTTCCAAGGCAAGTAAGTGATTCTCTCCTCTTTTCCCTACACCCGTCGATCCTAAGGTAAACAAAAGGAGAAAAATTCTTCAAGAGCCCCTCTCATCACACGAGGAACCCTTCGGTTTCCCCTAGCCATGCGACTTCCTTCTTCCCCTCAAGTCGATTTCTTCCACTTCCTAAACCTAAAATTCCCACCGAAAACCTTCAAGGAAATCAACCTCGTAAGTGGATTTCTATGGCTCTAATCTCTAGTTTGGAATTGTAGATCTATGGGTTTAACCTAGGGTTTTGTTTAAGAAATATTCTGTTTGTGTTCCAGCTTTGAGATTTCGGATTTTTTCTTCCTCTTCTCGTTTGCTGTGTGTTCCGCAGCTCGAAAAGGAGCCAAGTCAGGTGATGCTCTTTCCCTAAGATTTCTTACGATTGAGATTATGCTAAGCAAATTTGTGCCTTGTATTTTGGGGTTTACGGATTTCTGTGTTAGCCGAGTATCATGTGGTAACCTCTAGACAAATTTCTCATTTGTTTCCTCTATAAGCTGCTCTAGTTGGGTGGTAACCGGAAGCCCTGTTTTTTACCAAACCTAGTATGTCGAAACCGTTTTGCCGTGTATCTCCTACCATTCGAAAATGATATATTTTCTTATTTAACTTGGTTAGTCACAAGTGTTGATTAATTGATCTATTGTGTATATATGTATATGAAGAAACCGTGGGGTATGCTCTATTTTGGTGTGTGCTCCAGTCGTGTGTTGCAAGGCAAATTTTGTAGTCTTTCTTGTGTTTCCTTGAGCCTAAGCCATGTTTTAATTATGCCTTTATGTGTTAAATTAATGAAGTGAAGGTTTATAAAATTTGATATACTTTCCTCAAGTTTATGGCCTAAGTAAGCCACTAAGAATTTCTAGTTTAAACTAGTAAGCTTGCTTTAGAATTTAAGTTGCCAAGAGTTGTACCTTTTAATCATGCTATGTTTTCAGAAAATATATAAGGCTTTTCTTAAGTTTTCTACCACTCTTGTATTAATTAATTGTATGGTTGAGTTTTGGTTAAGTGAAGGATGTTTAAGACCATGAATGTACTAAGACTTGCTAGCTGCCCATGTACTGCAAAATTTTGAAAATATGTTCTGTTTTGAAGCCTAAACCAGCCCATTTTAGCCCTTGCTCAACTTCACCCTCCTTGTTTAACCAAAGATCAACTTTAGTATGAAACATCCATGTGAACAAGTGACAAAACTCAACCCGCTTATGAGCATTGTCTCTTGTTGGATTTACCTTCCACATGATGTTACAAAGCTGTCAAAACGTCATTTTGATAAAAAAAAAAAATCCAGATTTGGTAGTACCTCCTTGTTCCCTTCCACTCTTAAATAAATCCCTACCGTCCTATACATTTTAACTTATGATTCTCACCTATCCCTTGTATAGAAATAATAGCCTTTAAAGAGGGACAGCAAGCAAGCCTCATACTTTCATGGGTTTCTTTAAATATTGGAATGAGGATACTAAGGGTTCACTTAGTGCCATGTAGGTAGCTAAATGGATTATGGAAGACGCCTTAATTCTAACTTGGAAATAAAGTGTGCGCATATGGGTGTCGGATAGTAAAATCTTAAGTGAAATGAATTTTAATATATTTATTTCATTTCTTTGAATAGGAGTTTATTTTCAAGATTCAAAGAACCTACTTGTAAAGCCACGAGGTAAGTAGTTATGACCATGCTCCTTACACACCAAGCTCTCTTATGAAAGAATGTATCTCTCTTTCTAAATATTTCTCTTATGAAATAATAAATGTATATATATTATGTACAAGCCTTTTTTGGTAGCCCCTGTTAAGTACCCTATTAATTACAATTGTGTGTATGTAAGGTAATGCATCATGAGATTTTATGCATGCTCTCTCTTAAATAACTATGCCTTACCTATATGTAGCATGACATGAAACACTCCTTTCAAAGAAAAGCATATGCATTTGGACTAAGGAAAGATAACGAAAATGTTTGACTGTAAAGAAAGGAAAGAAAAGAAATGAAAGCATAAACGTACGTAACGGACATATGAATGAAAGGGTACCAAAGAAATGGGTAGATTGCAATGCCGGGTAAGTACTACTGGTAATGCACCCAATGTTGCCCCTCATGAAAGGAATTCCTAACCTGTGGCCGCGGGTGGAATCCGGGTCCAAAAGACTGTTAACCCCAACACACGGGGCGTAATAGTGTGTACTGGCCAAAGAAAGTGAAACGTAAAGTAAAGTTATTTCTTAGGAATGTTTATGCATGAAAGTACAGTTATGCATGAAAGTATAGTTATGCCTTAAGCCATTTATGCATGAAAGTATAGTTATTCTTTAAACTGTTACGCATGAAAGCATTGTCAAGAATTAACAAATGTTTATGTATGCATATTTTCAAAAGAAAAGTTTATGTGATTAATAAGTTAACAGCATGGTGTACTGCTTACTGAGTATTAGACTTACTTTGTGTTTATGTTTTAAACGTCCATGTATGAATAATGAGGCTGTGGAGCTAGGCACTACGGAGGAGGGAGGGGCCGATGCTTAGAGTTCCCTGTCGGTTCGGCTTTTGATGATAATGTTTATGTTTTTATGTTTTTATAATGGGTCCCATGTTGGGACGTTTTGTTGGCTTGACTTTAAAACAATATGCCTTCGGGCATGATGTAAATACTATGGTGGGGTGATGGTAATGGTGTAACTTCTATGGTGGGGTGATAGTAACCCCACATAAGAAGGTTTAACGCCTTTTTGTCTGTGTTGTAGGGACTGAGTTCCCTCTTAATTAAAACTAGTTATGTTTTGATGAATGAATGATGGACTCTGAGAGTCCTTAGGTAATATGTTGAACAGATCGTCTATCAGGTGTTTGCCTTTAAACTAGAGATGCAGAGGACATGCATGACATGTTCACGCATATCCCTTGTCACACTCGTAGAAAAAAAAATAGTAATATAGTACTAGTAATAATAAGGAAAGAACAGGTAAATTGTCGCAGCCTCGACCTAGGAATAGGGCGGGGTTGTGACACCTACACAGCGCAACTGTTGGAGACAAAGAAGCCTCAGGAATCAAGGCGATGCCAACTTTAAATGGCCAAGGCAGGTGGCCTTGAGAAGCCCAAACAGTAGGAAATAGTACAGTACGAAGGGGCGTCGCATCAGATGCTTGAAGGATACGAGGCCAATGAAGGGCCCAGCGGATGGACCGACATGTTCTGGCCTTCTCAACCATCAGGAGACATAAGACACAAAAGTTGAGGCGATGCCAGCAATGATCGACGTCGGCAGTTGACCTCAGGGAGCCCATACAACATGGCGCAGGCGAGCGATGGGAACAAGCCCAGGGGGGCCGAAAGGGCAACAGACATATCTGACTCACTAATTGCAAGGAGAAGAAGATCTTTTGAAAATTCCCACCACACACGTGTGCTAGGAATTCGAAGGGTACTGTAAGGGGAGAAATCCCCAAGGGCCAGGCCCAGGATGAGGCCCGAGCCTACGTACAAAGTCTTAGGTCGGCCAGGAAGGCCCAGAAGGAGGGACACAAGGCAGAGTGTCCTGGCAAGAGGACGACCCTGACACAGCAGGGCAGCCTGACACCATAATTGGCCAACCGTAGAGACATCCCTATCCCTGACATAGATGTCTGGACGGTGCAGGAGGATGAACGAGCCCGTCCAGGACCACACTGCATTTAATGGAGCAGAAGCGGGCACACCATGACAGGACCACGCCGCATTTAATGGAGCAAGAGCTGGCACACTGCGGCATTCCCCCTGGGTGACAGGGACATTAGATCCTAGTACGGAGCCTCACACCGGTCACCATCGCCTCGGGGCTCACCCTGACCAGGTATAAATACCCCTCTCTCTGCTGGGAAGGGGTTACTGACTTACACTCTTGAATACTTCTACACTCATTCAACCTAGCTCTCATTTTCTCTATTCATCTCCTACCTTGAACTAACTTGAGCATCGTAGGTACCACGGCTCCTGAACTCCCCCATCCTTCATCTTTCAAAAAAGAGACCGAGCCCCAATAGCGTGTAGTTGCCCAACCGCAAAACATGACATCAACATATACGTTAGCAAGTGTGTTGCCTTAACAAGTGTATTGTCTCATGTGTGAAAGGTAAAGTTTGGCTGCTCAATTTCTTTGCAGCGGCTGGGTCTGCCTATTATTCCATGGACACAAGAAGAGTTCATATACTTTGAGTGGATTATACCTTTACATGGTAATTCTCTGAAGCTTAATTTCGATCGTATCTCGTGATCTTGTGACCCTAATTTATTATTAGGGATTAGGCTGGATTTTTTTTTGGGTTTGGTTTTCTTTGTTTGAAGGTCAGGGGTCTAATACCAAGGCTGAACTTAGAGCTCATGTATTAGATGGCTTACGATTATACCATGGTCGGGTATTCTTGGGGAGTGAGATGAAATAAAATTTTTGTTAATAATAGTTGTAAGATAATTTGTGAATAGTAGTGAGATAGTTTAATTTGAGTATTTTTTAAATTTTAGAAAATAAGAGAAAAAAATTGAATAAAAAATATTTTAAAATTAAAGTATTGTTAGAATATAGTTTTATAATATTATTTTTAATTTGAGATTTAAAAAAGTTAGATTTTTTTTCATTTTTTGTTTACAAGTTTGGAAAAATTATAATGATTAGTTTCAAAAAGTTGTAATGATTAGTTTAAAAATGTTTATATTTGAATTATATTTCCAAACAAGCCCACGTATAAAACTATTTATGATAATTAACTACCTCATTTCTTTATAAACTATAAAGAAATCCTTTTATAAAGGGTAGTTCTACGGTCATAGAGGATTCATACCATTCTCTCGAGATGTGTAATTCGTTTGTTTTCTTTTTTTCTTTTTTGGTTTTTTTATAAATTTTTTGAACCCTTTAAATACTTTTTAGAAAAATTCACAAAATCGTTAAAAATATTTCCTTAATCATTAAATTAAAAAATACAATCGGAACCATTCTCAGTAAAAATAGCTTTTTCCTTTTATTAAAGATATGAGGTCCCCTTCAAAGGCCCAGAACCACAACTAAATTGGTCTCCTTCTAATTTAGCGGTACCGGTACGTAGTGTGCGAGTGAAGGGAGGAAGTGAAGAGATGAGTTGAGTTGAGTTGAGATTAGAGTTAAAAAGTTGAATAATTTATTGTTAGAATATATTTTTTAATATCATTTTTGTTTTAGGATTTGAAAAAAATTGAATTGTTTATTTTATTTTGTATTGAAAGTTAGAAAAGTTATAATGATTAGATAAGATGAGATATTTTCTAAAAACAAACGAGGCAAAACGTCCGGTTTGGATTCAGAGATGAGATGAGATGAGATAATTTTAAATGAGTTGAATAAAATATTATTAAAATATTATTTTTTAATATTATTATTATTTTGAGATTTGAAAAAGTTGAATTATTTATTATATTTTATGTGTCAATTTGATAAAATTGTAATGATGAGATGAGACGAGTTTCTAGTCTAAACAGGATATTATGCTTCTGGAATTATTGGTTTTTTATTTAACCATTTACTCTAATTTAGTGTACGAATCCGTTTGCAATTTATTGGTTTTTCTTTAGAGTATGCAATCTGTGGAAAGTACTCTCATCGTGTTATCCTATCCTCCGTTTGCAAAGAGACGTCATGGATGTGGAATAAGTTTTTGGCATACATTAATTTTTATTCTGATGTTTTTTTTTCTCCATATATTAGCCTTACAAGACAGGACAAATATGTAAATTTAATTATTTGAAAAATAGTAAACTAAATGGGAGAATAGTAAATAGGAAAATAAATAAGAAACGTTTTTATATATACTGTTGGAGATAAAGAAGGTCGCCAAAGCCCATATCCATGATCGTGGGCCTAACTTAAGTCAACAACTGACCTAAGAAGAATGTCTAGTACCATCATGGGCTTCTGTTTTTTTGTATCGAACTGCAAAATAACTTTTTTTGGACAAAGGAAACAAACGCTGCCCAAAGCCCTGAGATAAGAAGTTCTCATTTATTTTCACAACTTCTCTCAATTCATCTCATTTCATCTTATCTAATCATTACAATTTTTTTAAATTTTCACACAAAATAAAATGAGTAATTCTACATACAACCGTAAAATGCATAAACGCCGCGTAATCGTTTTGAAAAAAGTGGGTCCACTATTAAAAAATTAGTTTTTCTCATGGGTCTCATGTTTTATTAACTTTTTTTAAAGCGATTAAGTGACGGTTGTACAATTTACGGTTGCAAATATATTTTTTCAAATAAAATAGTCAATTCAACTTTTTCAAATCTCAAAAAACATAATATTAAAAAAATATATTATAACAATCTTTTATTCAACTTTTTAACTTTAATCTCAATTCATCTCATCCGTAAAAAAAATAAAAATAATAAATAAAAAAAAAAAAAGAGAAAATATACAAAGATATGAAAAACAGGAAGGGATTTTCTATTAATTAGTTTGATAGTGCTATTTTTGAAGATTCTCATCAGACTTTAACACTTTTTAGAATATTTTTCTTACGTATTGATATATTTTACAAAGAAATTTGCACTAAGTCTCATAAACAAGCATTACAAAGTTGACTTAATTTTCATTTGCGTATGAGTGGTGGGCGAAACTTTAATATCTTCGGATATGGGGAATCTTTCTTCCAACCAAAACTAGTTGATATTATTCTGCTTTGAATAAAACTGTTTTAAGTACGCTGCATATATTCTTAAATCCTATATTGACCTAATCATGTATTTCTAAATTATGCATTTTTTTTCCTTTCTTTTTTATTTTTCTTTTCTTTCTTTTATAAGCAACTAATTTTAAAAAGAAAATTATCAACCACCAAATTGCATATCACAGTAGTTCTGCACAAGCTACTCATCATATGATTGGAAACTATTTAATATATTTCATTTGTGAACCTGTTATCTAATGTCATATTATAAAATGATAAAAAAATAATAAAAAAATGAGTAATTCTATATACAATCGCGAAGTGCGTAATCGCTTTGAAAATTAGTGGGGTCTACTATTAAAAAATTAATTTTTTTCATGTGGGTCCTATGTTTTATTCATTTTTTTCAAAGCGATTACGCGGCGGTTATACAATTCACGATTATAAATATATTTTCTCTAAAAAAATAGATGGTAAATAGATTTTTTCATAGTATATACCTAGAAACCTCCGAGCTTCCTGTCCTGAACCTGTTGTTATTTAACAACCCACTTAGATATATGCCTATAATCTTCAAACGAATCTATTTGTAACTTTGCAATCTTTGGTGGAATCTACCGGACAATATCATCGGAGAACCTTTCTTGAGAGAACGCGCGTCTACAGTTTTGCACCCGTCTATGTACCTTTCTTTAATGTATAAGATGTTACTATTATCATGCTAAGCTAGAATATTTCGTCCCCCCGCCCGCCCCCTACAATTTGATCACTACGTGATTGAGGGATGAGCTTTGAGTATTCGGGGCTGGTTGGAACCGGACCGATACCTATATATTTTTTTTTATTTTTTATATATTATATGTTAAATTGTTAATTAATATAATATAAAATCTTATTATTCATGTCTATTAATCTTATAATATAAAATTAATATAATATAAAATTAATCTTATAAATCTTACTATACATATAAGTTTTAATTTTCTAACATAAAATTAATATAACATAATATTTTAATAACATTAATATTAAGTTATTAATATAAACCTCCTTTGATATATATACTATCAAGGATAAATATATTTTTTGCATAATAAATTATAATCTATATTCCTTTTGATAAATACATTTTTACACGTTTGATCATAGATACTCATATAAAAAGTCTATAGTTAAATTCAATATTATACTAGTATGTATTAATTATTATAAAATAATGTACATATGCTATAATATAAATAGACTAATAATAGTTTTAGTATATATAAGTAATTTGTAACCATCATATTATCACTAAGATACATAATCAAGTATAAATTAGAACTCTTGGTTTGCTTAATGCGGATGGATGGAAATATAAATTAGGACTCTTGGTTTGCTAAATAGGGATTTTTATGTGCCCATTTTTTATGGATTTTTGATGTGCCAGACTCTTGGTTCCCAGGTTTTGTTTAACTCTACCTTTAAATTTCATTTGGTGGTATTAATTGTTGGTTCAAGTGCTTAGCAAAATTTGGTGATGCCCAGTACTTTAGGGAAATAATAATTTGGTGATACCCAATAGCCTAAAGTGAAAAAAGAAAAAAAAATAAAAAGTATTACTATATTCACTATTGGCAGTGCTAATTACACTAGAAATGCATAAAGAAATAAAGGAGATGCAAAAGTTTCTTTCAAATAATCGAGATACCCTACTGGCAGTGCTAATTACACAAGAAAAACCGGATTAGACCGAACGGATACAGGTAAAATCAAAAGTTCCGGTTTTGATAATGAATTAGTTCGAAAATATCGGTTCATCAATTTTCAAAATTGATGTTTACTGATTCGATTCTAAAAAAAGTTCAAAACTGGACCAAACAGGATTGGTTACCCTAGCTCTCTCTACTCTAAAAGGAAAAACTAGCCTCTCTATATGTAACGTCCCAATAGAAAGTTCAAACCATATAACTTATATTTTAAAAGGACTAGTCAATGATACAATTAGAGCTACATTGAAACATTATAAGAGTAAAAACTTTTCTTTTCTAAGTAATATGATATCTCATTCACCATCTACTCTTATACTTATCATGTGGGGGTATCACACCCGAAATTGCACAAATAAAGCACTGCTTTCATTGTGAATTAATGTGGATTGTGGCCTGGCATCGCATCGGCAGTATCTTGATTGGTGACATGAGTGAAATATCCGAATTATTAGGTCCAGTAGTGTCTTAAAGAAATTGTAATAATTCCCACGAGTTAATTCATTAGTTATAGACATAAAGGCATGGAACTTTTGCCATTTCCACTCATCGGGTGGCCATATTACCTTTTGGAAGGAAGTTATGGATATATAGCAATTGACTAGAAATTAATTACTTGATGGTGCTGCTTAATTTTTGTCGTTTTACACAACATTTGACCCATAATTAAAGTGATCAACCACGAACGATCACATTAATTTACAACATAGTATAAAGTGCTTGGCAGAATGATATCTGTGGTAATTATAATATCAGGAAAAAGTGAAGAACACCAAAGGTCCACTGATAAAGAACGACAGGTATCGTATGATCTATTATATCTATCTATCTATCTATCTTGGTACGCTTAATTAGGGCATAAAGAATAGCATATTCCCTTGCTAATACCATAAAAAGAATGACTTATATTCAGTTAAGAGCTTCACGTAATCAAAATCTGGATTTGTAACCCAAAAATGAAGGCATTATGGCACCCAAAAAAAATGATTCATTTTGAAATTTTCAAGCATTTTATGACTGAAAATGTTAAGATATAAAATAAATAATAAAAATCTATCTCTTCCTATCAGTTTAAGCTTTTGGACATGTGGTGATTTTATATAGTATTAGAGCAGAGGTTCTGAGTTCGAACCCTGACTCTACACTCTACTCCAT
Source organism: Juglans mandshurica (assembly GCA_022457165.1). Classification (NCBI taxonomy): domain Eukaryota; kingdom Viridiplantae; phylum Streptophyta; class Magnoliopsida; order Fagales; family Juglandaceae; genus Juglans; species Juglans mandshurica. The sequence continues at coordinate 10,196,621 of CM039629.1, read as the reverse complement.
TTAATTAAACATTTCAAGTATTGGGCCATCCATTGAGGGAGAGTCTAGCCTATACGTGAGGGGGAGTGTTAAGATATAAAATAAATAAGAAAAATCAACCTCTTCTTATCAGTTGAAACTTTTAGGATAAGTGATGATTTCACAAAATGAATGAGGAAGAAGAAGAAAAAAAAAACTCAATCATGATAGTTCTTTGTTTTATTAAGGCTCAATTGGATTTGGAGAGTGCTTCATCTCATCTTATCTCGTCTTATCATTATATTTTTTTTAAATTATCACACAAAATATAATAAATAATTCAACTTTTTTAAATCTCAATTCAACTTTTTTAAATCTCAAAATAATAATAATAATAAATAATATTTTATTTTATTTTAATATAGAACTATTTTATCCCATTTCCTTATCCAAATCAGCACAAGTGGCTCCGTTCTCACAAAACAAAGTGGAATCAGTCAAAGGAGGCGAGGTCCAAGTAGGCCTTTCACTTTTTTGAGGTAGGTAACCTTAAAAAATGAGAAAAAAATATCAAAAAAAAAAAAAAAAAACTGAAGAGGAACCCATGTTCTTGTTGATAATACTTTATGCGTATCGTATCTTTGCTGCACTGGTTTTGAGAAATCATGTTGGCACGGCCTTCACAATGAAATCGAGTAAGAGCAGCACCAGATGCAGCCTATCTGAACTTTGATTCTTATTCTTAATTATTGGACAATGTTTCAACTGGTGTTTGAAAAGTTGTACGAGACTTTAGCCACCTTGCTGGTTATATGCATATTGAAACCAAAAATGTTCCGATTAGACAGAAATTTTATGAGAGGATGTTTACACGTATAGGCGTGGTTTAATGACATTTATAGTATGGAAAAAGTTGCTCTATCCATTAATTCTTACGGCTCTACTTGGCCGCTTGAGATTTTTTTTTTTTTCACTTAATAATTAAGAAAATAATTTTAAGTATATTGATATGTTTTTTTTTATTTTTTAAAAATATTTAAATATATTAAAAAATATGAATAGAAAAATAAAAAAAATTACAAAAATAACTAGCGTTTACAGTGAGCGGTGCTACTCAGGCAGTAGAGTACCACCGCTTTTATCGTATTGTTTTTTTATTTTAAAATAGATTTAATATATTATATTAAATTACTTCACTGTATAAATTTCTTTATATAAGATTTGTTCGTAGAACTAAGTATAACTTTTTTGTTAGAAGATGTAAGAATTAAAATACTAATATAATTATTTTATAACGGGTTAAAGTGATAATGTTAATTTATTAAAAAATAATTTCGTTTTTTAGTTTTTCATCTTATTTAAATGAATCTTGATACTCAGCCGCTTGCTCCAAGTTTTCTTTTCCTTTCATATTTTTTTTAAATATCTTTAAATATTTAAAAAAAATACATAAATACAGTAATAGTTACTTTCTTAATTATTAAAAAAATTAAAATATATTAACACTCAAATCCAAAAATAAAATATGAGACATTTTCCTATTTAAATTTTAAATTTTGTATAGATATCTAAAATAGAAATGCATAGGTATCATTACTCGTTGAGATTGAACCACAACACCATTGGTTGTTATGAATTTGATGGCATGTTTGGATTAAGAAATGGGTGATGTTGTCGAAGTTGACCAACGGAAAGTTTGGATAATGGGAGATAGGAGAGATATTACAAGGAAGATTTGATTTCTATTGTGCATGTCTCGAGAACAAGACCTAACTAAGAATTTTGCGCACAACACAGCATCACGGGGATTGAAAAAAATGGCGTGTAATTTGGTGTGACTCGTTAACCACGCCAAGCGCGTGATTTCACATTTCAATAAATTTTAGATTTTGCTGACTTTTAGAGCAAAAGGCAACTTAGTTTTTAAGATTCTTAATGAGTTGTAAATTAGATAATTAAATTTATCAATTTTCATATGTTTAGTTTTTTGAATCAAGCTATGATTTTAAAAAAAATATACATACCAAACATACTATTCCTTTTTTTATATAGGAAATAGATTTCATTCATTCATGAAAGCGAAGTTACAGCTGTGACCTGATACATACAGGAAAAATTTCAGATTACAAGCCAACTACTCACGGTTGGGACTCTACCAGTACACAAATTCATTTGTGACTGGTATGGTCTTAACTTTTATAATTCTCTACAGACAAACCGTCTGAGAGACCATACTATGTTTAAAACCGATATTTCAAACATTACCTTCCGGAGGAGGAGAAGACTTTCACTCTATAGACAAAATGTCCAATAGACTATTTCTTTTTTATTTTTACCTAAACAAAAGGAAATAACAATAAACATAAAAATAGATGTGAAAATAACGAATTACAACTGTAGATCCGAGTTTTCAGCTTAAAAGAAAGCAAAATACAAGAAACAAAGATATTGCACTCGTGCCACGCTAGGAGTATGACGGCCAGTCGAGTATGAAGAAGTCGAACATACTATTCGAGAACCTAGTTTGGCCGAATTGAATAATTTTTTGACTTTTATTTTTCAAATTTTAATATTTTATTGACTTTTCTTCTAAAAAAAATCAAAGAATATACAAACACATTAGAATAATTTGTGATTTAATGGGGTAAGAGCATAGAAATCTTGAATTTAAATCTTAAGGCATAGTACACAATGAAAAGAGGGGTCCACTTTTACGATTACAATATGCAATAATGGACTCATTTTACTTTCGACCCATAGAAATAATTTCAAGGGTAGAGTTATTCTTTTATGGACAGAGTGTAAGAACCGAATTCAAATCGGCCATCATATATGGCATAATTTATCACCTAAACGCGACTCTTTGCAGAGGTATACAGAAAGAAGAATAGATGGCATAAATATAGCAACTAGGAATTGAATATAGAGAATCAAATAAATCAGATACATGTGAATAAAAAGCATAGCTAGGATATAGTTGGGGGGGACCATAATAGAGCCATTTTAGGCATGCTAGTGCAAGAACTTTCTTTGGAGTCGTACCAGGGCAGGGGGGAACACTGCTGAGGGAAGCACCTGGACATGTGGGCAGTTGGACATGATTATCATTTATTTAACATATATATATATATATAAAAGAAAAAGACTTTTGGCTTTTTTAGGGGAAAGGGATGGGTGGCCTCGACTACCAGACCACATGGCCGACAACCCCCACACTTTTACACACTTTGAGTGGCGGGAAATTAAGAATTAATAATAATAATTAATGGATTTAAAAACCAACTAAAAACAGTAAATTAAGGTTGACAGTGAGATATTATGTGAATAATAATTAAAATGTAATAAGAAAATAATAATAAAATATTAAATAATAATAAATAATAGTGAATAGTAATAAAAAATAAATAAAAAATAATATTAAAATATTAAATAATAATAAAATATTCTCAATATCCAAACTAGACCTTCCTTTAATATCCACTTTGCCCTCACTGTTTAAAGAATAAATAAATGGTCCCCATTCAATCTTCCCAATATTCTATGAAAAGATACAAACTTGTATGATGAATTAAAGTATGTTACCGTACTTTTTAAACAAAAAATTTTGGATATCCTTCTTAATAGAGCGGTGCTACTCTGCTACTTAGAGTGCACCGCTCTATTTTATCGGTAGTTTAATTTTTTTTTATCATTTTAAAATATTTTTAAAAAATATTAAAATATATCAATATACTAATATTCAATTATTTAACTATTAAGTAAAGAAAAAAATTTAAAAAAATTAAAATACATGAGATGTCAAAATGAGAGGACAAATAAAGTGGATAAAGTAACATTTTTCTTCTTAATATATATATATATATATATATATATATATTGCACACAAACATATATCATATGTAACCATTGAATCAACACTATTATATATAGAGTTTTGTTATATACAAGCAAGTTTGCATATTAATCTGCGTACTAATATTTTTGTCTTCATATTCTAAATTTAAATTAGCATTGTTTTCAATAAAATTTACTTTCTGACCAATCACATTGAATGAATGTGCGTATTAGTGCGTAGAATCGCTTATAACTAAATTTTTCCATATATATAAGAAGCTTTAACGGTTTTATACTTTTTGAAAGTTAGCCGAGAAAATAGAATTCTATTAACTATAAGTTAGTACTTTTTTTATGCTAATTAATGTGAAAAACTTCCAAAACTAACTACGTGAAGAAAAGTCATCAACAGCAGTAACCAACACAAATTAACAAGAAATAGTAACAATGCGAAGTGAGTTTGACTTCTTGATACTTCTAGAGAGAGAGAGAGAGAGACCATGTTATCAAATCCACATAAGCTTTCTAGTTAAAAAAAATTAATTGGAAGAAGCTGATGAAGGAGAAGAAATTGAGAACGAAGCTCAGCCGCCTCCGATTTCACTAAAAGCAGGTAGATTGAAGTGGAAGTGGAGAGATGTTATCTTATCCACTCAAACAACTTCAAATTGGGAATGCAAAAGTAATCCCAAGATTAAGCGTGAAAGGGGAGGTCACCACGTCGATCGGAAGAGCGTGTTCTTGGTTGGTAGGTTCGTAATGAGTCCGTCGATGGGGCTCTGGGAGGGTGGGTTTGTGAGATGGAGCTCTTTCGAGAGGCAGTTGTCGTGTTCTCTGCCGTCGGGGATGAGTGGGGTGCCGTCGAGTTTGGGTTAGGATGGAGTGTGGTGAGGATGGGTTTGGGTTCGAATAGGAAGAAAGCGAGACACGGGTTGTTGTTCTGGTGTAGGCAAATGCATGGTAATGGTGATAAAATGCTTACGTGGTGGGCTTCTATTGGAGGGTTGGTTTTCTTCTAAAAACAGATGGGCTGATCTCCAGGTTTTTTTTTTTTTTTATTGACTTCTAAATAGTAGAACTCATTTTGTAACTCTTCCCCTTTTCTAGTCCTATTATTGCTAATACTCAAATTGCTTGTTTTTGTTTTGGACTTATTGTACTCTTCTTCAAGCTATCAAAGACAATTCTACCATATGTATAGTTAGCTTCAAAATCCAATGAGTACAAAAATTTGTTCCAAATTTAGATTTACTACAGTTCTGATCCAAAAATGGATCTTGCAATATTTACAAAAAATTTAAGTAAATTTTTCGGCCAATATTAAGTGCTTAAAAATATTATAAGTCCTACTTATTGTATTCTACTCATCATCCATATATCACACATTTGATAAGATAAAAAAAATAAAAAATAAAAAGTATGGTGTGTGGTGTGTGGTGTGTGAGGATGATGAATAAAATTTTCTTTTATAAGTCATCAAAGGCTCTCTCTTTTCAGTTTTGTTTTATATATATACCGGTATCATCAATTAGGCCTATATGACTAAGGTAAGACTTACATTGATAGCATGTTCAGAAAATTCTGGTGGGGTAAGGATCAAAATTCTACATAAGGATTCACCTCAAAATCTTGGAAATCAATCTGTATACCAAAATCTCTTGGTAGTCTCGGTCTCAAAAGCTGCCATCTCTTCAATACTGCTCTCAACATAAAATTCCTCTGGTCTCTCATCAACGACTCAAACAGCCTTTGGAAAGATATTTTAACAAAGAAATATCTGAAAAATTCCAGCCTTTTCGAGATTCAACAAAAATCTTCTGACTCTTGGTTCTGAAAAAGCCTCTTAAAACATAGAACTTCAAGTTCGAGTTCAGACAAGAGACGGGAGCTTAAAAAATGGTATTTGTTTCCAGATTAACAATGGGGTATCAAGCCGGGTCTGGTTAGACCCTTGGATTCCAACAATGGAGACTCACATCCCTGAACCAAATCCAGATAATCTCATCACTGATCTGAATCTCAAGGTTGTTGAGCTTACACTTGAGGAACCTAGGAGATGGAATTCTCTCCTTCTTCACACCCTTTTCTCGCCACATTCTATCCAAGAAATTCTCAAAATCCCTCTCTTAAGGCATAACTTTTCCCAAGTGCAAGATAAAATAAAATGGACTCATCACTATTCAAAAAATTTCTATGTGAAGTCTTCTTATGCAGCTTTGGTTAACACCTCTGAATCAATTGTCCCAGACATTTCTTGGAAAAAGCTGTGGAAACTCAAAATCTAAGACTGCCTCAAACTTCTATCTGGAAAGTCGCTCATAATATCCTTCCCAAAAAATCACTTCTCAAACAGTCATCAACCTTAATGCTGATCAAATACTCTGTCCCCTTTGTGAATCACAAGAGGAAACCCTCCACCATCTGTTCTTCAACTGCTCTTTTGCCAGAATTCTATGGAGGCAGTCAAGTTGGCCCATTGACATCTCAAAACTTAATGAGTTTCCCATCACAGTCTAGATTAACAACATCCTCAATCCCACCAGCTCTCTTTTGATTCCTGAAGAAGAGTCCCAAAATTTCCAACTCTTTGCATCTTTAGCAATGGACAACATCTGGTTCCTTAGAAACAAAGTCATCCAGACAACCTTCAAACCATCACCAACTCAGCTTGTCTCATCTGTAGCCTTTCTTCTTTCAGACCACATCTCAGCTTGGGCTCAGAAGTCTGATCATCCCAAAGTTAGAGCACACATTATTAGAGAAGGCTTTAACCTGCTCCAATTTGATGTGGCAATTAGAGGAAAAGGATGCACCACAACATCCATTTGCAGATCAGGTCATGGCAGCCCCATCTTCGTTACCACAAGTTTCATTAGCAACGTCAATCCTAATGTTGGTGAAGCAACAGCAGCGTTAGAAGGCATCCAAGAGGCACATCATAGAAATCTGAAAAATTACAAATTGAAGGAGACTCCCAACAAGTGATTGATTCCATATCAAACCATAATTCTAGATTTGATTGGGAAATTCAAGGTATTTCATCGGACTCAAGATATCTACTTCATTCCTTTGAAGACTGGGTTGCAAGTAAAATTGATCGATCACAAAATCGATGTGTGCATGAAATAGTGCAATGGGCTGCTTCCAATCATCATTATGGAAACTTGCCCCTCTCCACCATTACACCAACTCTGCTGAAATTTCATAGTGGAAAGGATCCTCCTGATTTGTAATATTTTAATACCCAAACTATATATTTATTTTCCCGGTTTTTATAATGAAATAGCTAACTTGCCAAGAAGGAAGAAAAAAAAAAAAAAAAAGACCCACTAAGGTAAGACTTAATACAATTGTTTCACTCCAAGAAAAAATGAAGATGCCAAGTAATCTAGAAGAAAAATACTGAATATATACTCTCATTTTGGCACATAACAATCTCATGATCTCAGCAAATGATACGTAATTATTATGTGTAACGCCCCCCTTCCTGTAGGCTAGAGATGTCACGAGTTTTCATAAAATATAACCCGACAAGAGATCTCATATTTAATAAAATGAAATTAGAATTTATTTCATAAAAGAATTATTTAATAATAATATGTCTTCCAAAAATATTGAATGAATAAACTGAATAAACTTCATGTCATAAAACAATTTATTCTAAGAAGCCTGGGAGTTAAATGACTGCTCCATTTAATCCTGGCCTGCCTGCTCGTGATCATTATCCTCACCAGGGTGGTTAATATGAAAAAAAAATTAAAATGAGTCGAAAACCCTGTAAGAAGTTCATCATAATGTAAACATAATAAACATAAGGTTTTCATAAAATTTTTCATGTTGCTAGCTTAAAGTCATGATTTCTCATACTGATGCTTATGTTATGCATGACTGATTTCTCTGAATTAACTATCTGATTTGATTTATCTGACTAACCAACACACTTAATCTTATGTGCGAGGTTGTGAGTCGGCCCCACGTCCTGTGGCCAAAAGGGGAGCCACTGATTAGTATTCTGGCATACTACGATAGACCACGCTTGAGTTCGTGACTTGTACATCCATCTTGAAACTGCATTGGTACCATGCACTAAATGGTCATTTAATTAAATTGATATAATCTTATCTTGTACTTGAACTTAAGATAACTTACGTATCTTATGTACATGAGATACTTATGACATGAGATGCATGACATATTACGTATATAATTATAATTTCTGAATCTGAACATTATGCAGAATGACATGATCATGTGCTATGCTGGATGATATGTTTGCATAAACATAACATGCGAGATATATAAATATTGGCTTTAATAATAATTTATCTAAGCTGACATGTGATGATCTTAATTCGTGTTCAAATTGCTTACCTCGCTATGCTGCTTCTTGAATCTCACTTCGTAACTCGTCACCTATACAAAGTATTAAACGTCACTAAATCTATCTAAGAAAATGTTTCCTAATATCTCACTTAGTTAAATTCATATTGTAGAAAATAACCAAATAAATATTTTGTTTAATACAAAAAATCAATGAATGTTGACATCTTAATTTATTTAAATACCAAAAACATACTTTTCACTTCCAAATTATAATTTAGTAGAATACTTGGGCTATACTCAATTCTATTAAAATAAGTCATGAAAACTTAAATTCTTAAACTAGGTCTTCTTTCCTATAATTAACATAATTATTAAATTTTACAAGAAATCTAACAAATACTAACATTAATTAAATATTCTTAACATATTTCTTTATTATAAATTTACAACTTTAATAGTATTATTATATCAAAATCTATTAAAATAAACAGCAAAGTTTAATTTCAGACTTAATTAGATTTAAAGTGTTCAAACTAAATTTAAACTCTTTATTATTTACTACTGAAATGAAATTATAAAAATTAATATTTAATAATATAGATAAATTTCATAAATGTTTTCTGTAAAACATAAGTTTCTAGACTAACACACTTATTCAATTAAAACTAAGCCCAACATAAAATATTTGTATCTCTTGAACATAACCAGATTAAAACATGGTTTAGTTTAAACTCAAGCCTAGTCCCATGTAAAAAGAACACGTCTAATAGCATATTGATTACACTCAAGATATAAATGTAATTAGAATAAAAAGGTCTACCCTTATGTAAAACACTAGGGTTACGGGAGGGAGGTCTATAAGTCCCTTTAGCTTGAGGGCAACAGACGTAAGGAATAAAATTTGTTGGGTAGCAGAGTCATACCGTGGAAGAGGGCACGCGACGAAGCTAGGGTTGAGGTGAGGGTGGCGAGCGCGACAACAAAGCACTGTGAGAGGGAGATCGGCGCTGTCAATCCAAGAGGTAAAGGAGCAAAAGAGAGAGGGCGAAAGGATTCACTCACCGAGAGGCAACTTGCGGTGACGAGTCTGGGTGAAGTTTGACGGCGGTGGAACGAGATGGAGTAGACAGTGATAGAACCTCTTAGAGAAAAATGCTTTGCCGTTAGGGAAGAAAACGATGGAAAGAGGGAGATGATGGTTGCAACGGAGACTCTCCGAGGAAAACTATGCGTGGTGGATATGGGTGGAGATTTTCGGCGGTGGAGCATTGTGAGAAGCCTTTGTCTGTGGTGTACAGAGAGAGAGAGAGAGAGAGAGAGAGAGAGAGTAATTTAATTTCAATGGTGGTTACAGGGAAATAATGGAACAGAGGGAGAGTGTGAGTTAGGAAGGACTTACCGAGGGAGATCTACTCCCATAACGACTAGGGTCTCCTTCGAACATGGTGATGAAACACGAGATGAAGGAGAAGCAATAGAGAATCACGGTGGATGGCTGGCTCGATTTGTTTACGTAAAACAGAGGCTCAGTTTCTCAATTGGGTTTGTGTTGTTTGCTGTGTGTTGAGGAGTTGGCAGAGGGAAAAATATAGAGATGGAGATCGTGGTTTGAGGTGTTTGAGTCGGAGTGTTCCTGTGAATTTTGTAAGAGGGAGACTCGGTATGATCACCGATAATGGAGGGATAAGGCATGGAAGAAGTTGTCTTGCGCAGTTTGAGTTTAACTGAACTAAAATTTTGACAGATTCTCCCTTGTTTAAACAATTCATATTCATATGATTTAAAGAGTTTATATAAAAATATAAAATAAATAAATATATAAGTGATTATATTAAATTAATAACAATAATAAAATTAATAAAAAATAAATCAAATTTGACTTTATTATCAAAATTTTAGATCTGCATGTAACATTATGCCTAGAGTTGCTAAGCAGGCCCTAGTATTCAGCCCACCCGGCCCCAGTGGGTACGATAGGTAGACACTAATATTTTAAAAGACATACTCTACCAACCAACTTAAAGACACCATATATAATACGTTCGGGGAATCTCTCTACACATCTATTAAGTGAGGCCAATACAAAAGCATTCTACCTCGATCATCATGTGAACACACACTCTACTTGTGTGAAACTCGTGGCAATGTGTCGTCGGAATGACTTGGGGAATCATTAACCCACCCATGATGATTGACACATGGTAAGACTCACACACCTAAAATCACCACATCACCAATCCGAACCATTCACACATCAAGATCTCAAAATCATAGTGTAAAGATATTTGTAAAATAGTGAATGAAAACATTTATTATTTCATGACCAAAAGGGAAAGGTTAAGAATATGCAATACAAATTTCACGACATACCCATAACATTTACCCTATATTTCTTAGCACTGTCTTAGAAGCTAACCTACCTGAAAAAATACTACTGCAGCGTTGGCGCTGCTCTTCGTCTTCTCTCTATCGCACCTTTGAAGTCATTTGCTTTCCTTGAAGGTTTCGACTCCAAAGAAGATCCAACACTTTTAGATCTCAAAAGTGAGATTTTGTCTTTTACCTTAGGCCATTTATAGGGAGGGATTATCAGGTGTCCTTCTAACGCCCTTTTGACTTTTGATGTGCCCATAGATATGTAATCATTCCGACCCGAGTTTAGTTTCTAGGTTATCGAGTCGAGTTGAACTCACGAGCTCTTGCTCAAGCTGAGAGCTCATCAAGCCGAGCCGAGCTCGAGCTGATCAAACATGAGCTCGAGCCTAATCGAGTTATTTATCGATTTTTGTTTGTACTCTTTAACGAGTCTGAGTGAGTCGAGTTATTATTTGAGTTTTGTTTGTACGCTTTTATATAATTTTATTTATTTTCAATGAATTGAATAATTAAAAATACCAAATTAAAAAAATATTAAATCTAATGAAAATTTTGCAATTAATATATAAACCTTGTATTGAATTACAAGATTATAACATTTTTATGAATACATTTCTTATATGCTTTCTATATTGTAGTATAAGAAATTACCAAGTCCTATATACTAAATATCACACGTATTGTGAAATATCTACCAGAAATAATCATTTAAGTACTTAATTAACTAACGTACAATTATGGATTATATTTAATATATAGGCATAAATGACTAGGCATAAGTAACTAAATTACATACTACATATTTAATTATAAAGGTAACTATGTTTATATTATTAAATTTAATGTGTATAGAAGCATATATATATATATATAGAAAAAAAATTATACATGTATATATATATATATATTCAATGATTTATGGAAGAGCTATAATCGAGTCGAGCTAATGAACCGAGTCTGGTATAAACGAGCAACCCTTAACGAGCCTTAACTAAGTCGAGTCGAGTCGAGTTTAATTGAGTATGTGTTATTTACTAATTGAGCGGGTTTCTGCTTTCACGATCAAACTTTTTTTCATAAAGTTAAGCTCAGTTCGAGTTTAGCCGAGAGAATATCAAGTGAATGAATTGGTTCATTTACAGCCCTATGTGCTCGAATAGGAGCCTTTTAGTCTCAATTTTCCATCTGTAGGATGACAGAGACAGACTGAGAGGACAAGGCACGCACGTTTCCATAACTTGCCTTGTGTCCAATCCGCAGTCACTCTCCAAGTATGGACCTTCCATGTGGTGCTAGACCATACCTCTGGGTTCAAGCTATATGGTTTGCAGGCTGTGTCCTTTCTTCTGTAGACCCACTCCAGATGTGATATTTCAGGTAGAGTATGGGTCTCTGTGTACGACACTTCTACCTCTTTAGCATTTATGTGTTATCCCAGAAAGCTCTCTTGTCTACATCGATCTTGTCCTTGATCGTTGCTCCTTAGGCTTGTATCTCACCCTTTATCTAGCCTTTCTTGCCTTCATACGATTGGCATCTTTTTTACAAAACTAAAAGCCTCTTCAGCTCCTCGTTCTTCTCCTAGGTACTTGCTCGCCCGGCACGGAGTGAAAAGTCCTTTGTTAGACCCTATCCTGAGATGTGTCTGCCAGGCTTTCCATATGATGCTAGGGGTGGCAATATATGACACAACCCATAAACCCAACACGAACACGATAAGAAATTAGCGAGTTTAGATTTTGTAGATGTAAAAGTTTGGTTAGGACTAGGTGACTAAGTTGATAAGTTTGTGATAGGATTAGGTGACTAAAATGATAGAGTTTATCCTATCATTAAGTTGGTAATTTTGGATGAATGTAAATTATTTAATGACTTTATCTATAACAATATTAAATTTATCTAAGAGGTATTAGAGGTTGTTTAGATAAGTCATAAGTGAAAAAATCGACTACCAAGGAATCTACACTTATCCAGAGAAGAGGTTGATCTGAAATCTGTTATTGCAGTGAAGCGTTATCGCGAAATGTCAGCATTCCGTTAGAAGACGACTTCACGACCATCAGCAGAGTCCTAATGCAGATCAAACTTCTATCAGATTTGTTCCATCAACATAATCCTACTGCAATTGGAATTGATTTTCAGATTGTTTATTTAAGGGATCCTATTGGTTAAGATCTGTAGAGATTCAGATCTACATATTTTCTAGAGCACTTTTCAGTGCAAATTTTGGTCAGAAAATTCCTTAGAGAATTTTCATACTGTTTCTCTCAGAGAGTGGTACTTGAGTATGAGAATTTTCTAGTATTTTATCTCTCTTCTTGAGTGCGTGCATACTCCATGTTGAAGAATTGATTGGTCGAGTTTCAGCCACTGGAGTTCTAGGAGAAAAGCCAATGTTTGAAGATCGTCAGAGATTCTGGCTGCTACTGCGGTAGAAGATAAATGGGTCATTTGTCTGGTCAAGTAAAAGTGTCAATTGGCAAAGGTTTTGTAATTAAACCTTACTTGTAATTGATTTTCAAATAATAAAATTGACTTTTCTGGATTTGACTGCCTTGTAGGGTTTTACCTTTAAATAGTTCTTTAAAGGGTTTTCCTTCTATACCAATCTTGGTGTTACGCACTTCGTTTATTTTATGTTATTGCTTAATTAATAAATTGATAGCATGCTTGACGACTAACCAATTTGTTGAGTGAATTGGTAGATATTTTCGCTGCTTTACATGAGTACTTGGGTAATTTCAGGTTTGATGTTAACGGGTTCAGGTCAAAATATGTTGACTCATTAAGACACGATTCAATAACGGATCAACCTACTTAACATGAAATAAATTTGTTTTGACCCATTTAGAATTTATTTCAAAATTAAAATTTTATTATTGTTAAGTCGTAATATTTGTATTTCTCAGTATGCTTATATTTTTATTATTTTTGTTTTTGTAATTTTGGACATATGCTCATATTTGTTAATATATAATTTGTAATATTAGTTTTATTATATGTTAAAATTTGAAAAGTATTGATACATATTTTTTAATATATTGTGGGTTATTAATAAATATATTTTAGTTCAACCCATTTACATGAAACAAACAGGTTTAAATAAGTTGTGTCGGGTTATTATATTTATAATTAATTATTAAATAGGTCAAAACAGATGACACGACACAACCCATTATTTAAATGGGTTAGGTTAGGGTTTGGAAGTTTGACACGTTTAGTTTAATGGGATGAGTTCGGGTTGACTTATATAGTCGAATGTTTATGACTTGACACGACACGAATACGACCCGAAAACATGATTTGCCACCCCTATATGGTGCCCATCTTTCTTTCTTTGGACTAGGTGAACATTGCAAACCTTGGCTCCAAATTTTTCACCACACCAATGAGGGAAGATTATCTTTGCTTTCCACTTGCCAAGAAAATGCTCTCTTCTTTGCCTTCTCTTTGCCCTCTTACGCAGGCGCGATCCTCACAAGCAAAGTTTGGGCATGCAAAGTAGGCGAGGAAGAGTAGTAACCGAGTAACTTAGACATCTTGAGGTTCCATGCATGATGCATTTTATGCATAATGTTTCACAGTTAAGAATGTTTACACCATTGCCAAAAATATTATTGGTTGAGTTTAAAGCTTGGAGACATGCACGATTAGCTTAATTTACACGAGGAGGTAAGTAAATCTAATCATGTTGTTCTACACATTGCTTTATTGTAAACTATAAAGTGATGAAGGATGTTATATGGTTTTAGAACTGCATGAACGAGGGTGTGACTGAATACTATATAGTATAACTATATTTTGAAGAATGAAAGGAAGAAAAAGTAAGGTTAAACAAAATAAAAGAAAATGAAAAATGTATGACTACATATATTTGATGAGATTAATGAATGGGCCATATGAGGATGAAGGGTTGGGACGAATGACAACATCGGAATGTATCACTGGCGGTGCACCTAATGATGACCCATTCTGAGGTTCTGTTATTATCTGCTAATTACGAGAAGAACCATTGATGGCAAGAGTCGCTAACCTTAACACATGGGAGTTAGCAATGCGTAACTGCCATTGAGGATGAGGTTAAGGAAATGAATGATTAATGCTTGCGGTTGAGGAAATAAATGTTTTTCTTGAGATCAACATTTGTATATGCTTAAAGGTAATGTTTATTCGGAGAGTTAATGTTAACTAAAACCCTATATTGTTATTATATTTATTGCATGATGTGATTCTTACTAAGTATTTGACTTATTTTAGTTTTTCTTTTATATTTTTCCAACCCAAGTGAGGCTATGAGGATGTTGCGGGCGATGATGTTATTTAGGTGGATAACATTGACAATGAGGCTTGAGGCACTGAGGAATGATTTGATTTTATCGTTACAATTTTGATGAGTTATTTTCATATTCCGAGATTTATAGCACATGAAAATTTATTTTCTTTTAATAAATGCTATTAAATAAATATTTATTTTTTAGAGATTTATTTTTAATAAATAAATATGAAAACTTTATTTATAAATGTGTGCAATACTTTATACATAGTGCAATAATATGTGTTAAGGTTAGTAGCATCTGGTCTTCTAACTTTACAAGCTTTGGAGGGACAGAGTGTTACATACCCATCTAGGTTTTCACTCACCCACCCCTCAAGTATTTGTGTGTGTGTGTATCCTAAACTCTAATTTCCTCTCTCTCCCTCTCATTTTCTCCAAGTTGCATAGCTAATCACTTTTTCTCTTTCTCTTTAGTTTCTCCCAATTGCACAACATCCCATCTCCTCCTTCTTCTCATCTTTCTCTTCTCCATCATCTTTTAGCCTTCAACCATTGCCCCATAGCCTCCAATGCAAGCATCCATGACTAAAACCTATGTAGAAATGTCCTCATATGCAGAAAATCAACTAAAACATTTCTAGACCAGCCACATTGATATGCTCTAGTTGATAATGAGAGACACTATTCTCCTTTGGAGAATCACGTCCAATAGATTGATTCTTCATCCACCCCACATGTGATGAACTACCATCTTCCTCTCAAGTCTTGGATGCTAACCATTAAGATTTTGATGGAACTAAATACCCACTCAACGGCCTAGAGACCTAAAAGGCTCATATTAACCTACTTTGCTCCTAGACGCAGTAATGTGAAAAGAATTTTCCACCTAGTAAGACCAGAGTAGGAATGGCTTTGCACTCTTAGGTACAGCTTCTTGTGTGAGTTATATAAAGAATCATTGGTAGTTGCATTATTAGAAAGTAACATAATAGACTAATAACATGTCTGCTCACTATGAAATAAAGGGAGAACAAACCCTCTAGGACTACATCTCTTTCCTTAATTGAGAAAAATTGTATGTGGAAAATCTTGAGTACCTATTGGTGCCTGCAACTGCTACGCTTTAAGTAGAATGATAATTTTAATTAGCCAAGAAGCCCCCAACCAACATGATTGAATTATGCACGGGGCATAATTGTTCATGAATTTAAAATGAATATAAGGAGTATAAAAATGTGATTAACATCATTATAGATCATATTGTGGTAATTGGTTCACAAATATGGATTCATCATTTCTTTATATATTTTTAGTGCCATAGTATGAAATAAATTTAAAACATTCTTATACATCTTTAAAATAGTGTTTTGGGAAAGGTTTAATCTTTTGTTATGGAAACATGATCCAATGGTCTTGATATTCACATATTTTGTTCTTAAGCTTTTGATCTATGTGTTAGGAAGTTATTTTTGAAGAATATTAGTTTTTATTTTGAAAGAATAAATTATTGTGCATGCAAAGGTTTGGTTAGGACACAAACTTGAGGCTCACGGGTTTGCTTTGTGTTTTTATGAAATTTATGCCATGTGATCCTAGATTAAATGCTTAGATGATGTTTAGTGCTTGAATATGAAGTATATAGTTTTATTTATTGAATGTTTACTTCATGAAAGTTATTGATTTAGTGTGTTTGATCTAAGTCAAGAATATGTGTTACTTGGTTTAGGCTTAGTGAGTATTTCGATTGGTTTGATGATGATTTTTGTGATTATGATTGTTTATTCAAATATGTTATCACTTAGGTTTGATTTATAAACATGTTAAGTGTGTGTTTATGGACTTTTGGAATCATTGGATTTGATTTGAAAAGTGCTAGACCAAGAATATCAAGGATTTGTTTTATTTGATCAAAACTTGGTGTTTTGGCATGTTTATTGATAGAAGGGATTTATGATTCTTTGGAATGTATAGTTTGTTGTCTTAACATGATTCTAAAACATAAGATTTGATTTTTAAGTGTTGCATAAATCGATTTGAGCGTGAAAGTTGAAGTTCGGATAAATTGCAATAAAAACCAAGAGTTTGGCCTTTTATGTGAATCGGCCTAAGGATAGTTCTTAAGGTTGTGATGTGTTTTAAATTTTTTTATTATATATTTAGATTTAGGAAAATATTTACATGAGGAATGTAAATCTTAGTAAGATTTGGAGTTAGGATGCAAAATCCTTAACTTATGGGCAAAATGGTCATTTTCTACAAGTAGAGGGGTAAAATGGAAATTTTTCTATAAGTCAATAAATTTTATGTTTCTAAGTATTTAGTGAGAGTTTATAACCCTTAGAAATATCTCGTTTTTAGTTCAAACATTTTCATGTTACTTTATATGTCACGCTTAACCATTGTAAGTTAGCCTCTAACTTATTATCATTATATTTATGTATGTACAATGGTAAGCTTATTATTACCATACTTATGATTATTATAGATTGTTTAATATGCCATGCCAAATTTATTGTAAGCTCATAATTATCTGTTACATGCCATGTCACACCATGTTATGCCCTTCCATGTGTCACACAGTCAATTATTACATGTCATGACATGTCACATGCATAGTTTATGTCATAAAAAATAGTACTTTCAAATCAGTGGAGACTTTTATTTTTATCATGACCTCAAGTGCTAGGATGGGGTATTATCCTAATAGAATCACATTGTTCACGCTTAAGTGTTTAAACTGGTGTGAAATTTCCTAGGTTGATAAGATAAAGATCAACAGGCTTTAAATGAGACCAAAATAACTGGTTTCTGGAGTGAACTCAGGCACAAATGCCGGTGGTGCTAACCACAGTTTCATTTTAGTATATTCACGTACTCACAACTAGCACAAATTCTTGTGATGTGATGCGATTTCAGTGGGAGCACATGGCTCAAGGGGGCCCGTGTAGTATCCACATTTCACTTTTAATTAACCAATTTATTGTTAAACAAGATTCCAAGTTCATGTTCATTTCAAGTCAGTTCAAATCACGTCAGTTCAATTCATGTCAGTTTTCAAGTTATGGCAGCACATGTCACGCTATTTGACAAGTCATGTCACTCTCATGCATGTTCATGTCAGTATTCATGTCATTTTTATTGTCATACATGTATCTATGTATTGCTAGTTAAGTTAGTTGTTAACTTATTGAGATTTGTAATCAAATCTCACTTAGTAGTTCCAACTACCATTCCCCCCCGGAATGGTAGACAATGTTTCAGGACCTCGAGAATTAGTGCTCGGAGGATTGGACGAGGCCGACTAGCCCGCAGTGGAACGATGAAGAATTGAAACCACAGTTATCCGTTTCCTAGACGATATTTTGGACATTATAGCAGAGCTACGTGAGCAACTCAGCAATATATTAGAATAGTTTTACTTTTAGACTATAATTATGGAGCTCTGTCTCCAATACTTATGTTGTTACAGATCTTTTGGACAAGTACTATAACTTTTAGATATCTGTTATCATGTGATTATGAAGTATGTCTATGTTATTTTGGGACATGTTATATCTGGTACATAGTATTGTTCAAAAAACAATTATCTGCTGCAAATATTGTATACTGTTAGATGCACGTTAGATTGAATTGCATCTTTAACTGTCATGAATAGAAGTATGTAAGCTTGTGTTGCATGTTTCGACGTTTCAAGCTCCGTCAAATCCCAAGCAGGACTTGAGGGCATCACATAAAGCATCTATCATCATACATTGGATTCATAAAAAGGGACTCCTAAAGAAAGGTACTACATATATAGATATATACTTTTGAGCATAGACTTTCATACTCTACTTTAAAGTGATGTGTAGAAAAATATGATCATAGTCACTTACCTTGATCCTTATGCAAACTAATCTATTCGTTCGTTTCTCCAAACCTTTAAATCCTATAATAGTTTAAGTAATTATGTAAACTTTCTAAACTTTTAAGCCTTATGCTTGTCATGCTTCATGCATGGATCTCTTGTCTTTCTTGGTTTGGCTTCTTTCATGTTTGGCTTTAGGGCTTCTATCATGCTAAGTTTAGGGCTTCTATCATGCTAAGTTTAGGGCCTCCATCATGCTTGGTTTTAGAGCTTAGAATATACTCGATTTTAAGGCTTCATAACATGTTTGGTTTAGGGCTTATTCAAGAAATACATGGTCGGTTTAGGCTTCATGGGATAGACTCTCTTTCTTTCCTTGTTACTCTAACATGCTTAGGGTTTTATTGCATCTAGTGGAGTGGGTATTTACTTAAGAGCAATTTGAGACCTAACATGGATGGGGAAGTCGAGAGGTTTGGGGTTTCAAAACCCTAAATCCTCTTGACTTATGGTCAGATTTGTAGGTACTCTAACATGCTTGGTTGGGATATAACATGAGCATGTGGTTGAGGGTCATTATGTCGTGATGGTGGTTTTGGTTGTGGATGATGATGTGCTCGAGTGTAGGGTGGTTAAATCCCATGGCCTGTGTGTTTGTGTGCTTGGGTTCATGGTGCTCAACCCGTGGCTTAAGTGTCTGTATATGCTTAGGTAGAGGGTGGCTAACCCATGACATGCATGTGTATGTGATAATGTGAGAAAATATGGAACTTACCTAGGAGTAGGGTGGTGCTCAACATGGATGTGCTTGGCATGGTGGTGGCCGAATGTGTGGTTTGTGAAGTAAGTAGGGTGTGGCTTGAATTGTGGAGCTAATGTGAGGAATGGAGCGGTGTGCCGAGTTTAGGGGTCTATTTATAGAGTTTTTGGGATGTCAGTCCAAGTGGGAATAGACTCTAGTGTGTTGACTTAGGGAAATCCGAGCATGCTTGGTGTCTTGGTCATCCTAGGGTTTTCGGCTACGGCTAGAGTTCTTGGTTTAGACTAGGTCAATCTTAGAGTTTTCGGCTAAGGCTAAGACATTTAGGGTTTTGACTTGGACTAGGTCAATCCTTAAGGTTTTCGGATAGGGCTAGGAGATATGGTTTCCTTAGGTGTCTTGATTAGATTAAGAGTTATAATTAAGCTAGGAGTTGCATTTAGAATTTTAGACTAGGAGTTATGATTAAACTAAGAGTTGTACTTAAACTAGGAGTTATACTTAATCTAGGAGTTATACTTAAACGAGGGGTTATAATTGAAGTAGGTTTTTGTACTAACCTAAAAGTCTTACTCCCATGGGCTCCTTAATGGGCTTGGGCGAGCAGAGTGCTTGGGCTTGCTCGCCCTCCCTTGATCTTAATGGGCTTGTGCCCATTTTTTGGGCTAAGTCGACACTTACTTTCTAAATCTGAAAACCTTAATATTAATGTAGACCTAACTTTTCTAATTTAGAAATCTAAAGGTTCGGGGTGTTACAAATGGAACCCAAGTGATTATGGTATATAATTGGAGAGTGGCAAGTTTGCTCGAATGGGAAAATCAAAGTTTAGTTTGAAGAAGTCTTCAAATGGGGGACTCCAATTAGACGAGAAGACAATTTGTTTGTGTTGTTTTAATCAATTGGATCAAATCCATAAATATTACAAGTAGAAGTAAGGAACTTGCCATCAATTGTTTGTGTTAGCTTTAAATGTTTGACTCATATCCATTTCTCTCACTTGCTACCTAGAAAGCATGAGAGATTTCATGTGATAATCCTTGGAGGTAATAAATTTGTTTCGGTTTTAACAAAAGAATTTACAGCAACTAAGAGTTTTGGCTAAAATGTCAAATAAAATGTGTATTTACATTGTCATACATATAGAATTTGACACAAAAGGAAAGCCCTATCAAATCTGACACCCTCACAATGAGTTCCTTAATCAACTCTATGCATCTTTTTTTTCTAGATAAATGATATATATTAAGAGTAAATCTATACATCAGCCATTGTTCACTAACACCACAAACCTGACATGATTTTTTTTTCACCTACAGAAACGTGCGTTTTACCTTCAGAAGAGCCCATTTCGAAACTTCACTTCACTCTCCGCGTTCGCCCCTCCCTCAGCCCAACGCCTCCCCTCTGCCCAACTCTCTGGCGCCCCGCAGTTCGTGGATTCTCTTCCGTGTTCACCCCTCTTCCCCACTGCCCATCGCTTCTTCTTCCCTAGTTGGTGAGATCTATTTGGTTGCCCCTCTGCCCAGCTTCCCATGTATTGTTGGAGATATTTTGGAATCCTTCTATTATGGTTTCTGGTTGTGTACTGAGGGAGGTGAAGGTTTGTTTGTGTTATGATTTTGTGAGATGTGTATTGAAAATTTTGGGGCTTAGGGTATTTTCCCTTCGTGTAGTCTGTGAGATGTGCATGGATTTTAGGGCTTAGGGGCTTTGGGTAGTATGGATTTTGTGAGATGTGCATGATGTAAAGAACTAGAGAGGCTCCACTTTCATGGCAACTGACGCCTGAGTTACCTTCATTCCCTAAAAGGAAATATGAACAACTTTTGTCTCAGCTTCCATCTAGTACTGGTGCCAAACGAAAGTCGTGTTTTCTATAAATTTCTCGGTGGTGTTGGAGTGGGAAAGTCTTGATGTTTAATGTTTCTTTCATTTTGGTCTCCATGTTTTTTTGTTAAATTGATTTCTTTTTTTAGATCTTCTTTTGGGTCAATAGTGTTTTCAGAGTTCATGGCGGAACTTCTTCTTCTTTTATAATTATTTTTTTTTCTGTATTTTCTTCTTTTTTTAATTTTAAAAATCACATTTTCTTGAAGCTTACTAGACTAAAAGAAAAATTCTCAAAACTAGAAGTCCATGTCTTGAAGCTTAATGTCAGGTGAATTTGGTTTTGAAAATCGTGGTCACAGAGGGACTGGGAGAAGGGGAAATTGGGGTCTCAAATTTTTTTGGGGGAATCTTTTGTCATAGAGAAGAGGGTGAAGGGAGGGGGAATATCACAGAGGAGAGACTTCGGCGTGAAGATTAGTAAAGATCAGAGGAGAGTAGGGCTGTACAGAAACCGAAGCCACCAGCCGCCACCGACGCGAACCGACCGGCCGTTTCAGGAACCGGCCGAAACCGATGGAGAACCGGTCGGCGTGCGGTGGAAATTTAAAGAAACCGATGTTCAGCGGTTCGATCCCGGTTTGAAGCTGGACTGGACCGCTGAACCGACCGATATAATAAAACTTTTATTTTTTTTAATATACCCTTATCGAAACGACGCCGTTCCACTTAAGTTTAAGTGGAACGGCGTCGTTTTAGTTAATAAGCATTACAACAAATAATGGAAATGACGCCGTTTGGCATTAAACTAAACGACATCGTTTTATTAAGGACGTAAGAAAAAATAAATAAGTTTGAAACGACGCCGTTCCACTTAAGTGGAACGACGTCGTTTCGAGACGAGTCTTCTTCTTCCCCAACTTATTCTTCCTAAATCCATCTCTGCAACTCTCTCTCTCTCTCTCCTCTGTAACTCTCTCTCTATCTCTCCTATGCAACTCTCTCTCACAGTCTCTCTCATTATTCTCTCAGTAAAACCGCTAGAGAACCGACGCCGATCGAGAACTGCCAGAGAACTGCCTCGATCGGTATCCTCCTCCCCATCGACCGGTTACGGTCGGTGCCTCCCCTATTTTTTCAGACGTCAATCGGTGTCGGTTTTGCCCAAAAACCACCCCGACGACGTCGATTTTCACCCCTAGAGGAGAGACTTCAGCGTGGGGTGAAGGGTAGAACCGGTTCACTTGTTAGTGAACCCGATTTTAGATTAAAAAATTGGTTGATGTATAGACTTTCTCATATATTAATGATGACCAAATAAGGGGTGGCAAAGAAAAAAAAAACATTACAATTGCTATAGCAACCCAAATAAAATGGTGGAAAGTAAAGCCAAATGAATGTTACGGTCTCGTATTTTCTTAATTGATCAGTTATAGAAAATGGTTATTATCATGAAGGCTGTGAATTCAATGATCTAGAATCTTATGGACTGCATTGAATTGATTGTAGAGATGAAGTACCGCAATAGTAGGGGTGCACTTTGTATTCCTTGAGGGGAATTTGTTTGAGAATTCTATTATCTTTATCGAAGGTAGACGAGTATGTCAACTTTAGTATTAATGCATAGCAAGAACACATATAGGTAGGGGGAATCAAATAATTCAAACTTTCATCTATAGTACCAAGGATTCATGTGTTTTCCTAGTAGCGTGTGGGATAAAAAGTCAATCAGGGTAGAATGCTTTTTGAGGTCGATCATGGGAGTCTGCATGAAGAGGAAGAAGTATGGTAAATTCTAGGCATAAGATGGGGCTTCTAATTCACTACAACAAATACTGCCTTTTCCCACGAATTTTTTTTCCAATATATACTATCGTGGCAAATACTTAGTTGATGACACAAAAACTGTCCGTGAGAAAAAACACAAGTCTTTTGCCATGAGATAACGTTTGGTGAGCAAACTTTTGTGGGAAAAAGCTTTTGCGGCGACAAAAATGACTTTTTGCGGCAATTTTTCTTGCTGCAAATAATCCTGCCAGAAATGTTTCTCATTCATTGGTTATTAGTTTTTGCGACGAGGTTCAAATAAACTTACCTGAAAATATTTTACTTTCGTGGATTATGAGAATAGTCGACGAGGTTATTAGCTTTTTGCTGTGACTTTTGCTCGTCGCAAATAAACTTACCTGAACATATTACTTTCGTAGGTTATGAGAATAGCTGACGAGGTTATTAACTTTTGTTGCGAGAAAAAGTCGTCGCAAAAAGCTAATTCTGGGTTATTAGAATTTGCGGCGACATTATCAGTTTTTGTGGCGATAACAACCCGCCGCAAATACTAATAAAATTAAAACCCTTATTCCTTTATTTCTCTCCCCCACCCCGGCAATAGTCTCGTCTCTCTCTCTCTCTCTATCTCTCTCTCTCTCCCCCCTCCCTGCGACTGTCGAGAGTCTCCCCCCCGTTGCGCCACCGTGACCGCCTCCCCTTGCCATTGAGCCACCATGGGTCTTCCCCCTCAGCCCCTCGCCCTCTCTCTCTCTCTCTCTCTCTCTCTCTCTCTCTCTCTCTCTCTCTCTCTCACACACACACACACAAATCCCAGCAAATCCGTGCACCTACGTCGTCTCCAGCCATGGCCATCGCCACCCTCAGCTGCCTACGGCTCTGCCAGTCACCAACCGTCGCTCCACCCCAGCTCCCGCATCTCTCTCCCTCGCACAGTCTCTCTCGCAACTCTCCACCGTACATCGCCCAGATCTGCCATGCTGCTGCCATTGTGAGCCACCCATGAGCATGTCGACGAGCCTGCCACCAAGAGCCATCTCGACCACCCCTCTCAGCGCCCTCTCCTCTTTCAGATCCAAGCCCCACCTCTTTTCCCCCCACAGTTTTCTCATTACAGTGGCCTTCCTCGCCACCGTGAGCAACCATCACCTCCTCCAACCAAGACGCAGCACCACCACGAGCAACCCATGGACGTAGTAGCACTTCCCGCACGCCTCCTTCGATGTCCAGCCCTTAAGCATGGTAAAACTCCTACCTTTGTGTCTCAAGTGCATCATTTTAGTGTATATAGACGTGTATGGTGTGGTGTTGAGTGCCTTGGCAGATTTGTATCTATGTATATTTACTATTTTAATTGTGTTATTGTGGAAAACGGAGGAGAAATGGATGTGGTTGTGATATTTTAGTTGGGTTGTGAAGGGCGAAGTGTTGGGAGCAAGTGTTTGGTCGTATTGAAGGTGTTGGTTATGTGCTTTGTGAAGTGTTGGACCTTGTTTTGAGTATGTGTTTGTAGTTGGTGAAGTGTTGGAGTTCCTTAAGTAGGGAAATTGTGAAAGAGCATGGGTATTGCATTTGTTGGGACTTGAGATGTGATTAGTCGGGTGCATGGTATGCGAGTTATATGGATGATGGATGGGATTTATGTATGGTATGCATTTAGAGACTTATTAATTTAATATCGTAATTGTGAAGGTTGAGTGTGTGGAGTGATGAATGAAGTTTATTAATCTTTATGTATTGTCATTGTGTTGGATCGTGTGGATTGTGATGTTATAGTATGGAAGTAATTTCTAAGTTCATGATTATGTGTAAGTTGGACTAGGTTTATAATTGAGTTGTATTGAGGTGTTGGATGTGAGCGTATGAAGTTTGGATGGCTGATCTTGAGATTTTGGAATGAGATGATGGAATAGTAGTGGGGATGGAAAGCATGATGGAATAGTAGTGAGCGCATGTTTATAGGTGAGGAAGTGAATGGGAGCTTGATTTGACGATGGATTGGTTATATGTTTATGGAGGATGGGTATTGTATTGTAGTTTGGATTTAATGGTGAAGAGGGACTAAGTTGTAAAGCTTAGGGAGGGATTCCTTGGAGATTAAAGTGAAGCATGGAAGTTCACTTTGTTAATCAAAAGATGATGTTGGGAAATACTCGATTCATAGTCTAAGCCTAAGATTTATGAAAATGGGATGACACATGTAAGTGAAGTGAATGGATATTTGGAATACCTAGAGGTATAAGTTTGTACAATTAGGGATGCCATGGAGAAGTATGCAAGTAAATAGATATTGAAGGTCATTTGGATATTGACTAGTCTAAGTGGAGGAAGTCTAAGTAACCAATGAGAGTTTAAGGTCATAAGAGAGCGAATGACCTAAGGGATAGGAATAGTTTTATTATGCAAGTTTTATGCTTAGTGTTCTTTAAATGAAAATACAAATGTGTTTGTTTCTTTGGGAGTAGGCAACTTGCTGTAAAGAACGAAGTGCAACTTGTTGGATGCATGGAATGATTATTGAAAATTCTAAAATCTTCGTAGATTAATAAGCACACTTGATTAAATGATCTTGTATTTGAATGCTTGGACACCGGCAAGTTGTGTTATACTGGTTGGAATTGATTTGAGCCACGAATGAAGCTTATAAATCTTTATGATTGTGTTTGGGGTTGGTGTATAAATAATATGAGTAGATTTATATATTGAATGTGTTGGTTTTAATGAACCAAGAAAAATGATGTGAAGGTTGGGAATTGTGTGGAGCCATGAATGAAAGCTTATACAAATTTTGAAATTTGTAATTGTGTTGGATTGATGTAGATGGGCAACAAATATGTTAGTAAGTTTCATAAATTGATAAATTAAGTATGTGTATGGGCAGCAAATATGTTAGATTTTACTTAAATGCAATGGTTTATGGATTTGAATTTACATGAGGAACTTGAAAACCGAGAATTGGACAGATTTGATTATGTTGTGTGTGTTATGCATGAACAATAGATTGTGTGATGGATTTAGGTTGGGCTCAAGTGATAAATGAATGAAATCTCTTATTCTATTGTCAGCCTCGAAATGGTAACTCATACTAATGACATGAATACTAAATATTTCTATTTCTATTCTCTTGCTATCTATGTTGGTATTTCTTTTTAAACCATGCCCCACTATTTTATGTATTGCACTTCTCTTTCATATTTTTGTGGTTATGAATGTTTAATTTGGTTGTACTATTAGAAGCAATCATATATGTGCATTAGGTCGAGGTTCCGGTTGATCCAACAAATGAGCTATCAAGATTGGTATGCTTGGAAATATGAGGAGGCTTTCACTAGAGCTGTACAAAGAAGGGATTTTTCCATAGTATCCTAGTTATTTCTCAGTTGTGCCATATAGTCAAGAAACAATTACTCCTAGTATGCTTTTAGGTCTTTTTTGTGTTTAATATTGTCACATTTAAACTGTGTAGTTGCATCATCATCACTTTGATTTGGGGCTTAGTTTAAAAAACTTATGCATTTTTTTTTATTGATTAATTAAATTAAAGGTAGTTTAATTATAAACAAATTTTAATTAAATGTAGTTGTTTGGGTTAGTTATAATCTGTCATTGGTTCTAAAGTGGATTTCTTTTTTGTTTGTTAGTTAGGCGATAACCTATTTGGATTGCAATGAAGTGGATGGAATGGAGTGACTTCACTTGTGTTAATGTTTGAGTATGGAATGGAGTTGGGATGAAGATGAATTGTTTTGAAGTGTTGGGATTAAGTTAGAATTGTAGTGAGTTTGTAAAGTATGCTAATGATGTTGGTTTAATAGAGAAATTTGTGTATGTTAAATGTATTTGGTATGGATGAAACTTGTAAAAATAAATGAATGCTTTGAATGGATTGTATGTTGATCTTATAAAGCTTGAATGAATTGTATGGATTGTATGGTTGTGGTTTTCTGGAGCCATGAATTGTAACTTATAAAGTTTTGTGGTTGTGTGGTGTATATGTATAAATTGTATGGACAGTTTCCTCTCTTGGGTTCTCATTAGAAGTTTTTCTTGTGAATGTTAGCACAATTATATATATATATATATATTTAAAATTATTATTAGCATGAATTTGGATCTCCAAGGTTCGGATATATTTATTTTAGCCTATATTAGACTATTTATTATGATTATTTTTTGCTCAGTCTCATTTTTTTATTTTACAATTTTTTTCCTGAAATCTCTTAGCATTTGCTGTGAATGCAACTTGTGGCAAGTACTTTTTTTTTTGCCGAAAGTGATTATTTCTTGCGATAGGATTTCTCCGTAAATAAATATTTCTGACGAAATACTTTGTGGAAAATATATATTTCCTAGGAAAATATTTTATCGGAAATAATTTTTTTTCACGAAGACAACTTTTTCCACAAAGATATGTCATGGGTAAACACTTTTGGCCACAACCTCTTCCCATGGAAAATGGTGTTATTTCCCACCGCCTCATACCAATGAAACTTTATTTGTCACGAAGAAAAAAGATTTTAACTACCACAATAGTTAATGGGAAAAAAAAGGTTTTTTCTATGAACTTGTGGTTTGGTGGAAAAAGACTTTCTTCACCAATTATATACCACGAGTTTCCTACGGAACAAATTGATGGCAACAAATTTTTTTCCACTAATGATATACTCCCGGAAAAAAGCAATATTTGTTGTAGTATAAATTTAAATTTGAAAAGGGGATATGATAATAGTTGAGCAGAAGTGATGATGATGATAGGTGTGAAAGAATTGCTTTTCATGTGGACATGTGCGGGAAGTACAATGTTGTCTTTGAGACTTCTACCTCATTCACCAACAACATGAGGCTGCATCCTCTTAGCCCATATGATACTGTTGACATACCTGATGAAGAGTCTGAGACCGACTGGTGCAATGAGTTTGAGGAAGTATTAGTTGGGGTTGCTTTGGGAACCAAGATAGATAGAGCTTAGCCAGCATTTATTGAATGATTATAGAGGTTAGCTTTCTTGGTTGAATTGGGTTTGTCATGATCATTTGAGTAATTAATTAGTTATGTTTTTAGTGTGTATTTACTAAACTTTTTTTTATATATAGAGTGGGATACAAAATCAAATGTTACTTGCTTTTATTTATTTGATGTGGACTATGAATGGTTTAGGCCCTATGCCATTCTTATCATTCTATTGTTTTTATCTTTCTCGTTTGGATATTGAGATGAGATGAAGAACTTATAAAAAGTAATGAAAAAGTTTGTTAATAGTAATGAAATTGTTTGAGTTAAGATATTTTATAGGAGTTTTGAGAAATGAGAGAAAAAAGAATTGAATAAAAATATTATAAATTTAAAATATTATTATAATATGAATTTTTAATATTATTATTTTTTAGAATTTGAAATTTTTGAATTATTTTTTATGTTTTTTTTTAAGTTTTGAAAAGTTGTAATTATTAGATAATTATTAGATGAAAAAATTGAATATTTGAAATTAAAAAATATTTATATTTATAGTGTTTAATCTTATTTATAATGGTTTGGGGGTGAGATGATAATTTTTAGTTTTAGATAAAAATTTAAAATATTATTTTTTAATATTATTATTGTTTTGGAATTAAAAAAAATTAAATTGTTTATTATATTTTGTATGAAGATTTAAAAAAAGTGTAATGATGAGAAGAGATGAAATGAGAATTTTGTATATTGGCTTACACCCAAACCAGCATTGAAATAGACTATCTCACAATCTAAAACAAGCCTAGTCGAAATAAAATATTGGCTTCACAAGTTTTAAATTCAACTTCGTAATTTAAAGCAATTGGACTTTGAAATGTGAATGCAGCTTTATCAAAAGAAAAGTGGGGCGATCGTCGGTACTACACTCGGAATGGAGCATTAGTCAGTTGAACCTTTAGCCCTAGATTTGAAAAAAGTGAATGCAGATGAAATGAAATTAAAATTAAAAATTAAATAAAATATTGTTATGATATATCTTTTTAATATTATATTTATTTTAAGATTTTAAAAAGTTGAGTTATTTATTTTATTTTATATGAGAATCTAAAGAAAATTATAATGATTAGATGAGATAAGATGAAATGAGTTGAAAAGTTTCTTAAACCATGTGACTGAACCAAAGGTACATGAAAATGGAAGGCAAAAGTACAAATAAAAAAAAAGCTTTCAAAGTCTAGTGAGAATTGGAAGGTTTTAACTTTCAAGTCTTGTCATGTCGATTAAATAGAGGATGTGTTTTTGCACATCGGTTTTCAAATATAAATTTTTTAACTTAAATAATCATAGAACAGCTATATATATATATATATATATATATATATATATATATATATATATTAAAAAAAACAGGGACTTACAACTTATTGGAAATAATCATATCAAGGACAATTACATGAAAGGAGATGGAAGAGGCATTCTTGACTATATGGACAGTTAAAGGGGCTGCCTTCCTTTATGGGTATTCCCAAGTAGCTATCATTAGTTATGTGAATAATCTTTTTTGTTTTTACTTTCTTTTTAAGTGGTAGAAAGGATAAGCGTAAGTATCAAAATCTAAGAGCAAAATGCCAACATCTTTTGAGCATAGTCGACCCCAATACTCTATGTCAAAAGGGGCATTATTTGTTCCTTTGCACTGAAAAGTGACTCCATAGACGCCCCTAGTTTAGGAGCTTTGTCTATGTTGTTGTGTTTTGCTTTTTATTATTATTTTTTTAAGTTCGTATATTTTATACTATTAGAAGTTTTTTTTTTTTTTAAATAGTCTTCATTCATTCATGAAAGTGAAGTTACATCTATGACTGTTACATACAGGAAAAAACTCAAATTACAAGCCAACTACTCATGGTTGAGACTCCACCGATACACAAATTCCTTTGTAATTGGTATAATTTATAACTTCTACAACTCTCTACAGACAAACCATCTGAGAGACTACACTCTGCTTAAAGCAGAGATTTCAAACTCCACCTTTTAGAGGAGGAGATGACTTACACTCTATGGACAAAATGTCCAAGAAACTATTACTTTTTTTTAACTTAAAATAAAGGAAATAACAAAAAAACGTAAATGATATATGGAAAATAGCGAAATACAGCTTGAAAAGTTGTAGATTCACATTTTTAACCTTAGATAAAATAAAATAAAAACAAATAGAGGGACTGTGATGGCGCGTGAGGGACACGCGTCACCCTGGAAGTACGATGGACAGTCGAGTCTAAAGAAACTGGTGGCCTTAGTCCTCAAAGTGCCATGAGTGACAGCAATAGAGCTCCCATTGCAATGGTGCATGGATGTCATGTACGCACTTTGGACTGCGCATGTGACTCACGTGCCGTTCTGTTTGACCAGATTATTCACCCGTCTGAAGGATTGGTGTCTTGGAAATCTTGCGACGAGGCGTGTGGTGGTCGCCGGACTCTGGGCTCCAAAGAACAATAGATCGGCATTTTGTCCTACTTTAAATGAAAAACAAACAAAACCAGAAAAAATAAAGAAAAAATACTAGAGAGAAGAGGGAGGAGAGAGGAGGGAGCCGAAGCTCCAACCCTCCTCTGGTCTGAGTTTTTTGAGGGGACGTTCTATAGAGAAAAAGGAGAGGGCAAGAATTGAATATATATTTTAACGGGGAGGATGCCTATTAGAAGTTATTACTAAGTCCTCATAATATTAACAATTAAAACTATAATTATTATATTATTACATTAATTAATTAAATACGAATGATTCTGTAGTGTGTGACAATGTTTACCATTCTCGGATGGAATCTCTGAAGATCGAATCGTCACATCTATTTGGTTAACTTGTAATGTAGCTGGTATGTCTATAAAAAGGAGGGTGAGGTCGCGAGTTCTAATCCCCACAATTACAAATATGGTTTTTTAGTAGAAATAGAAAAGAAAGGATAAGAAAAGAAAGAGAAGTGGACCAGGAGGACGTGAGTTCTAATTCTAATGGGGATGGCTTTTTTGTAAATAAAAATAAGACGTTGGTTGTTTTAGGCCGGATTTGTTCTCGTAAACATTTCAAATATCTCATCTTATCTCAACATCTAAATACCTTTCATACAAATATTTTTTCATTTTTAAGTTTTTAACTTTTTTGTCTAATCATTACTTAGAAAAAACATAAAAAGTAATTTAATTTTTTCAAATCCTAAAATAAAAATTATATTTAAAAATTATATTCTAACACTTTTTTAATTTTATAATTTTTTATTTAATTTTTTCTTTCTTGATTTTCAAAAACTTATAAAAATCTTAACTTAAATTATTTTATTACACTTCATAAATTATCAAACTATTATTTCCAGATTTCTTGTCCGATTATTTGTGTAATGAACGAGGTTGTAAACCTTTCGTGAAAGTTCTTGCAGACTCACTAACGGATGCCACCTCATCACCAATAGAAATGTTCCACATGTCAACACAAATAAAATTATAAAATATAAATAAATAAAATTATTAAAAAGATTAAAAAGATTTAAATTTAATTTAAAAAACAGTGCACTAGAGTCTAGAGGGGTTGGCCAGACCCTTTGATTGGGAGGGTCTCCCCATCCCAACTAGTGGTGGGCAGAGGGCCCCGCCTCCCACTATCCCGTCCCGTCCGTCCCGTTCTCGCATGGCATGAAACACCCCATGAGAGGGTATGGGCGGGTTGACCCTAGTGGGGCCTTGCCCTCGCCCTCGCCCTCGCCCCTGCCCCCCGCTTCGCACTCTCTCCTTTTTAATATTTATATAAATATATTGTATATATAAATATATACAATTTGTTAAAAACTTAAATACAACTTTAAGTTAATGGATTGTCCTTACCTCCTAGGCCAACCATTATATAAGAGGTCAAGACAATACAATAGTCATATTTAAGTAATGTGAGACTCTGTTATCCAAATTACAATTTTAATGAGTTTATATTTTTTTAAAATGTATAAATTTCAATTAAATTGAAATTACATTATAATTTGGGTCTGAAAAAAAATTTTAGACAAAAAAAAATTTTTAGACATTAGGTTGAGTAGGGGGTTGGGCGGGGTACAGTTTCAATCCCACCCCGGTAGCGAGGTGGGGGGCAGGGTATGAAACCCTACCACCTGCATGGTGCTCCCTGCCCCCCGCCCCGCACCATGCGGGTAACACCTCTATTCCCAACTATATATTTTTTTTAAGTTAAGATTTTAACTATTTTTAATATTTAATGTAACTGTTTTTATTTATTTTTATTTTTTAAATGAGTCGTGCTACAACGACCGTGGGTGTAGTATGATGATGGATCCCGACAAGACTAAATGTCTTTTTTATTTTTATTTTTCTCATACATTTTTTATATCTTTAAATGTTAAAAAAAAATCACAATATTATTAAAAAAATACTTATTTAATCACTAAATAAAAAAAAAAAATCTCGATAAAGGTAGCCAAAATTGAATCCAAGCATTTTCCTTTTTAAATACCTTTTTGTCTTTATATTTTATATGAACACTGATACACTCACAAGTGGTTCATGATTATCTACTACTTTGAAATAAAATTATATTTTTTTAAACTTCAAACATTTCACTATTAAATCAAGAGTCAAAAGAAACACTTAAAAATCAAATTTTTATTACGAAATTTTCTAAAATTTATATATACATTGTCCGCTTATCATTATTATTTGAGAAATACTTTAACTATAAAAGAATTAAACAAAAATAATCTTACAAACTAACGTAGTTTGACGTGATTCGTCAGATTATAAATTTATTTTTATTGTAAAGTAGATATAACAGATCACATGAAACCATGTCAATTTGTAAATTTACTTTTATGGAATCTCTTTGTATTTGTAATACTTCTCTTATTCATTTTATATTGTATTTGTATTGACATATGTTGCGTTTTTATTATTAATGATGTGACTTTCGTTAATGAACTTAACGGATTTGTAATAAAAAATTAAAACGAACAAAGATAAAAATATAAAGATAAAAGAGTTTGTAGTAATATTTTAATTTTTAATGTGATATTTATCATTAAAATAAACCAAAATATTATTATTTAATTAATTAAGGGTAGGGCTACTATGCCATCTAAATTTGTCTACTTGGTATGCCCCTAGTATAAATTGTGCTTTTTTTTTACTTTTCTTTTAAATATTTTTTAAACATCTTTAATAATTTAAAAAAAAATTAATATACTAAAAGTTACTTTTTAACTATTAAATAAAAAAATTAAAATATATGAACGATCAAATTGAAAAGACAAATTTAGATATAGTATCATTTTCCATTAATTAATTAATCAGAAGCATAATTGAATTAGAGCTAGTTTGAATAGTGAGATGAGATGATTTTAGATGAATTAAATAAAATATTATTAGAATATTATTTTTTAATATTATTATTATTTTAAAATTTAAAAAAATTAAATTATTTATTATATTTTATATAAAAATTTAAAAAAATTATAATAATAAAATAAAATGAAACGAAACCAGATATTTATGTATCATTCCTTTGACTTTAGTTCTCTTATGCAAGATTAGTGAGTTCCGTGTTCGGTCTAAGAGAGAAGGGTGAAGAGGTAAATGAGGTGGAATGAGATCTGGGCCTTGTCTCCATGTCATTATCTCAAAGATTTGTGACGGCGACGTCTTCCCTTTCCCTTGAGCCTTCTCAACCTTCTTTTCCAATTGAGTGGGCTATAGCCACCGCTCCCGACTACCGTTGTGAGTTACTGTTAATGATATTGGAAGTTTTATTTTTTTTATATTTTATTTTATGTATTTTTTTAATACATTTAAATATTTTTAAAAAATAAAAAAATTCATAATCTTATTAAAAAATACTTACTTAATCATTAAGTAAAAAAAAATAATAAAAAAATAAAAAAAATAGAACGGTAAAAATTATTGGTAAAACTCATTGGTAAAAGTAGTATTATTTTTTCAATTTCTCATCCAATTCCAAACCTCTCCGATCCAAAACCGTATTCACACTATTCTATATTTGTTATTATACTCAACAAGTCGAAATATAAATTGCTATATCAATTTATAAAAGAGAATAATTTATACTACTTTAAAATGTAAATCATATGTTTTCGTTTTTGAAAGAAAAATTTTATGTGGAAGTTTTACATTACATATCACTACCTAATCAATATGTGATTTGTCATTTTTATCCTTTTATTTTAATGTTTAAATTATGTGTTTAAATATAATGATAAAAATGATAAATCACATATTAATTAAGTAGAGATGTACAGTGTATGACTTTTTTGTAATATTTCTCTTTTAAAAATTGTTGATAAATTTGAAATTAATATAAAAAAAATCTTATTTTTAATATATATTTCATTATTTTTTATAGAGAGTGTGGAAAAAGTTAAAATTATATCTAATATTATTATTTTTATTAAATTATATTATTATTTTTTTAATATAGAAAATTGTGTTGTTTTGAATTTGTTATGTTTACTTATACGAGAAATAATGCCACAATTTACAATAAAAAGAAAACAAAGCTATACAAACTACGAAGTTCTGATAACAGGAGGGAAAAATGGCAAAAAGTAAAAAAAAACTAGAAGAGCGCAAGATCGCATGTGAGGATTTTACACTTTGATAAAGAAGGGAAAAAAAGTTGCTGTGCAAAGTCATATTTAACTGAAGAACCAAAAGGGGTTCCGGGTTTGTTAGATTGCGTTTGGACGTTAAAATTGAGTTCAGTTGAATTGAATTCTTTATTAATGGTAATAAGTTAAGTAGTGGAGAGAGTTATGTGAAATTTATCTAAATTAAGTTTAAATTGTGTTTATATATTAAGATGAGTTTAATACTTTTTATGAAAAATTAAAAAAAGTTGTGAGTCTCACGTATAAAACTATTTTAAATTAAAAAAGGCTGTGAGTTTACGTAAGAAAATTTTAAGTTGGGATGAATTTAATAATTTATAAATTGAATATTTAGATGTTAAATTCAACTTAAAATTAGACAGAACTCGGTTGAATTTAGAAACCAAACACAGCCGTTGCCCATTTGAAAGTCAAGCACTCTTTTTTTGTTTTTTTTTCTTTTTTCTTTCTAGACAATCCATTTGAAGAAGAAACCATCAATATTGTTCAATTTGGAAAGCTCAGCTATTGATTAATCCAAGTAAATACAGAGAGAGAGAGAGGAGACAGAGTGTGATGTGAAATAGTACATTATTATAAAGAGAAGCTAGAGAGAGAAGAGAGAGGGCTTCACGGAGGAGAGAGAGAGAGAGAGAGAGGGGGGGATTGAAGAATAGGACGAGGAGACAAGAGCGTATCTTGGAAAATCCTACAAATTCGATTTTAGTTTCTCTCATTGTTACTTTAAAAAGCATGGGACAAATAAAATAAACCCCCCTTGAAATAAATCTATTACAAAAACAAGAGCTGCTTTATTATTCATGCATTGTATCATGCCACAACCTGCAACTCCTACCCAGTTCAACAGGTAAATATTTGTTCTTTCAACAACCCTCCCCTCTCTGCAATCTCTCTCTCCTAAAAGTTGCCTGCTTTCCATCTCTCTCTCTTTGCTTCTGGGATGTGCATGCTTCGCTGTTTGTCTGTGTTTTTTGGGGTCAATCTGTGGCATTTTGATTGATTATTCAAAGGAGAGAAAACAGTGAACGTGGTCTTCTTTGTCCGGACGCCCCAGCAAAAACTTCACGCTTCTCTGATTGGAGTTGGAGAGACCATTATTATTAGAGAGTTACGCTTTGGATTTTTTATTCCTATTTATTTTTTAATCGTTCAAAGCCTTGAGACAGACAGGAACAGACCCGTTTGACAGTGTGTGTGTGAGAGAGGGGGGTGTTCTTTGGACTTTGAGCGTTTTTTTTTTTTTTGTACATCTTTTGAGAACCATGCTTGTCTCTCAGAATAGAGTATTCCTCATTTTAAATCCTGGGTCTCTATGACCTGCTCGCTTTCTAGTTTCTAGCCTACAGACGAGTATCTACTCTGCGAGAGAGAGAGAGAGAGAGAGAGAGAGAGAGTTCTGTGCCCTTGTTAAAATATTGTTTGGCGTTGGTTGTGGGTGTACTTATGCTTTCTTAGCAGGATTGAATCACGCAAAAAAATGCTGTAATGATAAATTTACTCGAGTTGTTCAGTGCCCCTTCTCTTTCTTTACCAGAAAAAGGTGTATCTGACAAATTTGCCCGTACTTTGTCAAAAGTTGGCTTATATATCTGTATGCATAACTTCAGGGTTTTCTAGCATAGATATGAAGTGGGGAGCGGAGAAACGAGAAGAAGAAAAAGAACAAAGGGGGTCGGAGAGAGTTCGGTGCTGATGGGTCTCAAGATGCAGCAGGGCCACCACCACTCTGTGGCTGTGAGGTTGAATGAGCAAATGGGGACCAAAAGAGGTTACACATTTATTCAGGCCAACAGGGCTTGGCTCCCAAAGTTTCTGCTACTTTGGATAATGGTGATGGCATTCTTGAGCACGATGATCTACAATGGGATGGATGCTGATAATAAAGTGAGAAGGAAGGAGGTACTGGGAAGCATGTGTGACCAGAGAGCTAGGATGTTGCAAGATCAATTTAGTGTTAGCGTTAATCATGTGCACGCCCTCGCCATCCTCGTTTCCACCTTCCATTATTACAAGAACCCTTCAGCAATTGATCAGGTTTGTGCTTCTTCTTGTGCTTCGATTTTCAGCTGAAACTGTATGGCTATGTTTGGTTGCCAGGTTATCGAGGAAAAGGGAAAAATTTGGTATTCCTGACATTTTCGCTGTTTTGTTCCCATAGAAACGTAGACTAGAAAATTTATGTAAATAACTTACGCAAATTTAAATCTTTATATTCTTAGGACAATGAATGGGGTTTTAATTCACTATGATTACTATCAAATGCAGTTGTTTATTTATTGTTAATTGTGTAAAATACAGGAAACTTTCGCCGAGTACACAGCTAGGACTGCTTTTGAGCGGCCATTACTGAGTGGGGTAGCCTATGCACAGAGAGTGGTTAATTCAGAGAGAGGAAATTTTGAAAGGAAACATGGTTGGACAATAAAGACAATGGAGAGGGAGCCTTCATCGGTGAGAGATGAGTATGCACCTG
Source organism: Juglans mandshurica (assembly GCA_022457165.1). Classification (NCBI taxonomy): domain Eukaryota; kingdom Viridiplantae; phylum Streptophyta; class Magnoliopsida; order Fagales; family Juglandaceae; genus Juglans; species Juglans mandshurica. The sequence goes on along the minus strand of CM039629.1, from coordinate 10,159,527 downwards.
TGATATTCTCTCAGGAAAGCCTCTCTTACCTTGAATCACTGGACATGATGTCAGGAGAGGTAAACTATACGATTTATGAACTTTACCTCGCTTATCTTGTTTGGATTCCGTGATTTCAAGTAATATGTACGTTTGATGTTTCATATGGCCTTTAAATTTTCCTCTCCTTGATTTTTTTTTTTTAAATTAAGTATTTGCCTCTGCATGATGTAGGAAGACAGAGAAAACATTTTGAGGGCAAGGGCTACTGGGAAAGCTGTTTTGACAAGTCCCTTCAGGCTCCTGGGATCTCATCATCTTGGTGTTGTGCTGACCTTCCCCGTTTACAAGTCCAAGCTCTCTTTGAGCCCAACAGTCCAAGAGCGAGTTGAAGCAACTGCTGGGTATGTCCTCTGAGTTTGCATTCTGATTGGAATACTATCTTTGAAACAGTTTGTGGTTGGTTTAATATGTTTAGCGTATGCAGATTACTGTCTATGAACCAATTGAATTTTGCATAGCGATCATGTTTACTCATAGATGGACCTAAACTGGATTTTACATACCCCCCAAAAAATGGCCTGAACTGGATTTGGGAATGATAGGTAGGAGAACGTGGCATGAACGTGGCATTCTTTTACTGCTGGAGCTTTGATCTGATATTTTCAACTAGATAAAATTACATTTTGCGTCCCCAGACTGTCATCCGATTCGCAATGTGGTACCTAAATTATCATTTTAACACATTACTACCAGAAAGCTACAATATAAACCTCCAATCAAGATCCACCTATATCAAATCACCTTTATTTTGTCAATCTTAAAACTAAAATTGGACAGAGTGTGACATTTGATGAAAAGTTGGTAGTTTGTGGGTGTACCATGTTATTTTTAGACACCAAGAAGTGACAATGTACACCCTTCGCTAAGATCTGAGTGTTGTATCCCATAACCTATTTTGGTCCATCTTAACGTCTAAAATTGGGTCGAGAGTAATGTTTGATGAAGGTTGGTAGTTTTGGGTGTAATATGTTAATAGTAACCCCAAGGGGTGGTGTATTGGTCTTGGGGGGAGCTGAATAAATCGGATGTCCTTTGCCGAGGGCCTGTGCACTCCAGGATTAAATGGGACTTTGTTTCTGGATACATGGTTCCAGTTGAAAAAAAAAATTACATGTTAAAAGTGTTAGTTTGGGACTGCATTGTAAAAGGAGATGACAGTTTGGGGTATACATTATTATTCTTTTTCAACTATAAAGTTTATCCTTTTCTCCATCTGCATTGTGCGTGTGAAGTCACACCATCGATGGTAATAGTTTGATATGCCTTGATTTTAGAGTTATTACATTTTGTTGTATTTCATTTGATTTTTGCTTTTTGGCATTTCTCCTATTTTTGTGCCTTTACTTGCTGGAGGCAGAATGGTGTCTCTTTTCCAAAGAAAATATTATAGATTACAGGAAAGTTATCTGTTGAATTTTCCTAAATATATGTACAATATTTAGCAAGGTGACTCCATTGATATCTGCTTTCATTAAAATGAACAACTCACATCATGGATGTAATCTGCAAATAGAACTGTTCTCAATATTTCTGGGTTCTGCTGCAGCATATATAAAAATGCATGGTTTAAGTAGAGGTATTGAGTCTACATGGATTTCCATAATTAACCACAGGCAAAACGTATGAGCTTTTGATTTTGGCTTCTTTTGTTGAGTTTGCATGACATGTGAGCCATATTACTTCTGGACCATGTTCATAAATCGTACTGAGCATGAACCTGTCCAAAACCAGTGTCTTTCACTCTATTTATGGGGATTCATTAGCAGTGTCACCTGAACCACTATCACCTTCTTTTGCTGTATGACATTTTGAAGCCTTGGCACGATCCTTTTCCCCCACTCCCCCTTTCTCGTTTTTTACACCTCAAAGTACGTTTTGATGTTTTTATATTTGACTATGAGTTTAAAGCTTTGGCTTTCAATTTCCCAGCTTAATGTTGGGGGTGAGTGTTAATTGTGGAAAGTTCTAGATGTCTGTTAATGAAATTCTGATTTACAGATATGTTGGTGGAGCCTTTGATGTTGAGTCCCTTGTGGAGAATTTACTTGGTCAACTTGCTGGAAATCAGGCGTTTTTAGTGAATGTGTACGATGTCACAAACTCCTCTGATCCCCTAATCATGTATGGTCACCAATATCAAGATGGTGACATGTCTCTTTCTCATGAGAGCAAGCTTGATTTTGGAGATCCTTTTAGGAAGCATCAAATGATATGCAGGTAAGTGCATCCAGTTGTTGCTCACAATTTCAGAAGGCGGAAGAGCTCCATGGTTTTTGTCTCATAGATGCTTATCATTGGTTTTTGAGCAGATACCATCAGAAAGCGCCCATGTCATGGACAGCACTCACCACTGCGTTCTTGTTCTTTGTGATTGGTTTACTGGTAGGTTATATCTTATATGGTGCAGGAATTCACATTGTTAAAGTTGAGGATGATTTCCATGAAATGGAAGAACTAAAAGTTCGAGCAGAAGCTGCAGACGTCGCAAAATCCCAGGTGATCTTATTGATGTTCTTGTAAAGCATACTACAAGTAAATTTCCAAGCTTCTGCCTTTTAACATGAGTATTACTTGTGATCGTCTTGCCAGTTTCTAGCTACTGTTTCTCATGAAATTAGAACACCCATGAATGGCATCCTTGGTATGTTCAAAGCCCTTGTTTTTTCTTCTCATCTGAAAGTGTTGTTTTTTTATCTTTCCTTGAGAGCTTTCTAATGATGGAATTGTTACCCTTTATTAATGGCAGGAATGCTTGCTCTGCTTCTAGATACAGAATTAAGCTCAACTCAGAGGGATTATGCTCAAACTGCACAAGCCTGTGGGAAAGCATTGATAGCATTAATTAACGAGGTGCTAGACCGTGCAAAAATTGAAGCTGGCAAGTTAGAGCTGGAAGCAGTCCCGTTTGACCTCAGATCCATTCTAGACGATGTCCTCTCTTTATTTTCTGAGAAGTCTAGACACAAGGGAATTGAGGTAAGCCCAACAGTAGTTTATTCATCATCTTTTGTTCATCGATAACCTGGTAGAAGTGGCAGAATAATCATTTTCCTCAGTGTGTTGCAGCATTACATTTAATGCTTGTAGTTGTGAATATGAACTGCTATTCGTTCTGATCATCTAATTTTTAAACTATTTTTTTCTGCTCATCTTGCAATGGGTTCTGTTACCAATGAAATGCTACAATCCTTGAACTTTGATAACTGGGGAAACAAAGCTGGCAGTGTTTGTTTCCGATAAAGTTCCTGAAATTGTAATGGGTGATCCAGGGAGGTTCAGACAGATTATTACAAATCTTGTGGGCAACTCTGTTAAGGTAAGTGGATATTAAAGCCCTTCTGTCAATTACCCACAAAGTAATTCTTCCCCATCGATTTCTCACTGCTCAGTTTCTTTAATTTATATTGTTAACTTTTCTTCAAATAGTGATCTAATTTACTGGTAGAAGATTATGGTTGGCCCTCTCTGTATGAGCTTTGCAGTTTATTAATTATACTGAGCATTTGACAGTTCACCGAACGAGGACATATATTTGTTAAGGTCCATCAAACTGAAAATACCAAGGCCATGGTAAATGGAAAAGCTGAGACTTGTATGAATGGTGGATCAGATGGAGGTCTATTTTCATCTGGTGGACGTCAATTTAAGACATTAAGCGGTTGTGAAGCTGCTGATGAGCGGAATAGTTGGGATACCTTTAAGCATCTAATTGCTGATGAAGAATTCCATTCTGATGCTTCACGGAAGATGACTACAAATGAAGCTTCTGAACATGTCATGCTGATGGTATGCGTGGAGGATACAGGAATTGGTATTCCGCTGTGTGCTCAGGATCGGGTTTTCACGCCCTTCATGCAGGCAGATAGCTCAACCTCTAGACATTATGGAGGAACTGGTATAGGCTTGAGCATCAGTAAGTGTTTGGTTGAGCTAATGGGTGGTCAGATAAATTTCGTAAGCCGACCTCAGGTTGGCAGCACATTTTCATTCACTGCTGTTTTTGAGAGGTGTAGGAAAAATCTACACGGCGATATGAAAAAACCTAGTTCTGAAGATCTGCCTTCTAGTTTTAGAGGATTAAAAGCAGTAGTAGTTGATGAGAAACCGGTTAGAGCTGCCATAACCAGGTACCATTTAAAGAGACTTGGTATTGTGGTGGAAGTTGCTAGTAACATCAAGAGCAGTGTTGCTATGTGCGGAAAAAATGGTTCCCCGACATCTCGGTAAGCTCCCTTTTATTGTATTTTTTTTTCTGCTCCTCCCCATAGTCACCTGCCCAAGTTCAATTTTCAAATGATTTACACTGCATCCCTATTAAAAATACAAAGCCAAGGCAATGACCACAGCCATGGCTTCAGAGAGGAAAGTCTTGTTAATGCAGCTCACATTCCAATCTTTTACAGAAAAAAACACTAATAAAATTTGTATTTATGGTGCCGCCTGTAAAATTGTGTCCTAGTTTCTGAAAAGCAAATTGTGGGGACTGCAGGTTTTCTTTTTCTTTTTTAAGGGGGGGGGGGTGGGTGATCTAAATGTCAGGGTTTGAATTGAATTGATTGCAATAAAGTAGGTTCTTGAACACAACAAAAAAGAGAAAATTTCTGTTTTGAAAAAGAGGCAATTAGATAGACTTAACATTGCAAGAGTATCTCATTACCTGTGTTTAAATACATAGAGTAGTAAAATGAATTACAAAATTTTTAAGGTTGTAGTTTTGTAAGGAACCCAAACCTTGATTGGATAAGGAATGCCAATTGCTATTGTGCATAACATGTCCTCAAAGAAAATTTTTCGGAGTAAAACAAATTAGAATCTTGATACAAACCCCAAATTTACAGTTTGATGTTTTAAGATATAGCTTGTGAATAAAACTACTTTATCTATTATGACAGAAACTTCCAGCCAGATTTAATTCTAGTAGAGAAGGATTCATGGATGTCTGGTGAGGAAGGTGGTCTGAATGTTCACCTATTAGACTGGAAACAGAGCGCGAATATGTTTCAGTTGCCTAAGATGATTCTTCTTGCAACCAATATCAGTGATGCTGAATTCGATAATGCAAAGTCAGCAGGTTTTGCAGATACTGTGATCATGAAACCTTTGAGGGCAAGTATGGTTGCTGCATGTCTTCAACAGGTGCTGGGGATAGGGAAGAAGAGGCAGCAGGGAAAAGACATTTCTAATGGATCTTTCCTTCAGAGCCTGCTTTTTGGCAAGAAAATTTTAGTGGTTGATGACAACAGGGTTAACCGCAGGGTTGCTGCAGGTGCGCTGAAGAAGTTTGGAGCTGATGTGGAGTGTGCTGAGAGTGGCAAAGCTGCTCTGGCATTACTTCAACTTCCACATAATTTTGATGCGTGCTTCATGGATATTCAAATGCCAGAGATGGATGGGTACGTATTAAAATTTTATTTTTTTATTTTTTTATGTATTAAAATTCTTGAATGCAATCAATATATTTAGTTACTTATGGCAGCTATATAATAAGTTACATACTTCATTTGGTGGTTGGTACACATGCTGTGCATGTGCAAATATTTATCACATGGTATTTTGTGATGCGTTGTCTAAATGTGTCATGGGAAAATGGATAATTTGTAATAGTAGTTTTTTTTTATAAGTTCATTTGTAATAGCAGTTAAATGGTGCAACACCCATCTGATGCTGTTTACTATGTTGGGATATTGCAGATATTTGTACCATATATATCAGACAGGAACTATAAGTTTAATATGTATTGCTCCACTTTCCCCTGTTTTTGTTTTGGTGTCTACAGTGCGTTATGTTATAGCAAAGGATCCAACCAACCTAGTGCACGTAAACATGATCAAGTTTGGATTGATAGGTAGAGACATACTAATTGATATAACATGATTGAGAATTCCATGTAGTAGTTAACTACACACTGAAAGGTAACTAAGTTGTTTAGCTATAGCAGTCTCGGTGAGCTTTTTGGTTTGAACATCCTTTCTGCTAACTTAGCTCATTCAAGTTCCTGGCATGTTTTAGAGTAACTAAAGTTTAGGTTCCCCACAACTCATTGTGTGCATAGATAAAAATATGGTGGTCCCAAAGACCATTGGCATGAAAATGTGGAACCATTTAAATTATAGGGAACTTCTAGTAAGTACAATTTCACTGGTTTACTATCATAACATAGCCATACATCTTTCCTCTAATTGCAGGTTTGAGGCCACCCGTCGAATACGCCTAATGGAGACCAACGCAAATGAGCTAGTGAATGGTGGAGCCACAGACGAAGGCATTATTGGAAAGAGAGAGTGGCATGTGCCAATATTGGCAATGACAGCCGACGTGATTCACGCCACGTATGATGAGTGCCTGAAATGTGGGATGGATGGATATGTCTCTAAGCCATTTGAGGAGGAGAATCTTTACCAGGCAGTTGCAAAGTTCTTCAAATCCAAACCAATGCGAAACTTATAACAAGAACTTCCGCTTGTGTGAAACGGCAAACCTAACGTGGCTACACATTTGTGGGATGAAACGTACCAGAAATTGAAATATTTCTGGTATTCTGTTTTAGTGCAGATAGCAGCAACAGCTGGTGTCATTGAATGTTGAAAGATACTCAACCAAAATTGTTTACAGGTTTGGCCAGTTATTTCTAACCATCTCCAATTTAACATGATTAGATTTCGAGTATGTGTATACTGTTATAAAATTCTCCAGCCCCCCCCATGTATGTATAGATCCTTAACGGGGAAGGAGCGAAATTGTGTAAATCATATATTTTTGTACGCACTTCCTGGAACTTCACTTTGAGAAGGGGTCGTCTCAATACCTTGATTTGTATAATTGTCTCTTTGTACAAGACTTTTGGACAATGAACATTTTGTACGTTGAGAAAGAAAAAAAACAATATTATTGAATCCAGATGCTAAATTTAATGTGTTGTTTGAAAACCGATTTTACTTTTGTTGTATGTAGAATTGTTTATCTAATTATTGAAATACTTTGGTGGGTGGAGTCTTGGATTGTAGATACTCGATGTAAGTAGCATTACTCTCTGATGATGTCTGAAGAGTATATATATATATATATATAGGCTTTACGCACTCCCCATCCGGACTGGAATTCCAATATCATTACTTGGTCCTTTAAAGTCTTCCAGTCCGGATGGGGGGTGCGTAAAGCCCACATACCTTTCTACACCCGTTAGCTCTTCCATTGGTGTTACACAAACACCGTTTTAACACCAATGGATCCAATCCTACACTTGTGTTCATTAGGCCTGAGCAAAATTAAGCCTGTAGCCCGTCCGTCTGTAAGACCCGATCCGCCCACTTTTATAAAGTCGGGTTGAACTTAACTTCGGCTTGGACATCATCCAACTGGACATTTATCGGACGGAACCGTAGCCTAAGCTAAAGGTCACATAATAGAAGCCTTCGTTCTCCTGGGAATTTCGAACCCTAGCTTCAAGAAACCTTCGTTCCTCCTCTCTGTATGTTACAGAAGCAATAGCACCCTTCTAATTAAACATATGTAACACTCCACTCAATCAAGTTAATTTTAGAATTTGTCGAGAGTCGGAGTTCTACTAAACTGAACTTGACTTAAAATATTTTTCTTTTGTTCTAAGAGAAGTGCCAAATATAAAAATTTCTTATAATAAATAAGGTCGTTTTGTATTAAAATACTAAAATTATAAATGAGAGCTTAGAAACATTTATTAAAATTTCTCAAAATCTGTACCATAAAAATTATAATATCAAATCTCTGTAATGATCTGTACCATAAATATTCTGACATGTGGTTTAAAAATATAAAAACAAACTAAAATGACTCGATTACTCAGAAAGAAACTCATCATAATGTAAACATACTTGATATAAGGTTTTCATAAAATATTTCATACTGAGAATTAAAATCATGACTGATTATACTAATACTTACGATATGCATGACTGATTTATCTGAACTATTTGACTCATCAGACTTATCTAACTGATATGATTGGCCAACACACTTAACCCTACGTGTGAGGTTGTGCACCAGCCTCACATCCTGTGGTCGTAAGGGAGGCCATTGATAGTATTCTGGCATACTATGATGGACCACACTTGAGTCCGTGGCTTGCACATCCACCCTGAAACTACATTGGTACCATGTATTGGAATGACCATCTGATTAACTATTATGAGTTTATCTTACACTTGATCTTATGAAAACTTACGTGTTTTATGCAACGTGAGATACATGAGATGCATAATACTTACATAACTATAATATGCAGAATGAAACATGATGAATGACGTGCTTGCAAATATCATGACATGCGTGGCTTATAAACACTGGCTTCGAAAGAATTGATTTTAATAATAATATATATAACTAGCTAACGTATGCTAATTCTAATTTACGATCAAGCTACTTACCTTGTAGTGTTGCTTCCTAAAATTTTTGACAAATTGATCATAATGCTGGATTGGGTATCTTAGGTTCGATCGCTACACTTATGGAGGTTTATGGGTTTTTTTTTTTTCCAAATAACACGTAATGGAGATATTTATAGAGAGATTTGGGAGATGGTGCTAACAAGTTTGAGTTGGACTTGGTCACGATCATCTAAGAAGAGAGTTTGAATTTAAAAACATAATCTAGTAGTTTATTCAATGTAGAATTGGTAGTGACTGAGACTGCGTAGAAGACTTCAATCAATAATGATTTTAAATTGAAATAAATTTCTAATGACCGATCTTTAAATTCTAAAAGGAGTCTAACTCCTTCAATAAATAATAAATAGAATTTAACCTAGTTTTTGAACCTAACTAAAACTCCTAATCAACATCAATAATTTATCGCTCATGAGCAAATTTAATATGGTCCACTAAATATGATTTAGGCCTAATAAATATTATCAATATTCAGACCTTAAAATTATTGGTCCAGATCGTGAAAACATTGATATGTCAAAATTAAACATCGATATATCAAAATTACAATGAGAATGGGTGCTATAGAAGGGTGAGGAAGGCCCGGAAGAATGGTATATGTAAGGGTAAATAATAGCACCCTTCTCATATGAAAATCTCGCCCATATAGTATGGAGTCATGCTACACAGAAGTCCCACACTCTGCACACCACTTAAAAAATATATAATTTTACTTTTTTATCCTCATATTTCATATTTCATGAAATATGATGGTAAAATAGTAAAATCACATATTTTTAAGTGGTGTGAGGAGTGTTGGGCTTATGTCTAGAATTTTTCTATAGTATGAGATCCCCCGTCTTCTCTTTGCTGTTCAAGCTCTTGATCTCGAGGTTTGCCTGCATCACCATGCCGCCTGGGCTCAGCCCAACGTCATTTCTCGAGTCCCTTGTGCTCCTCTCATGCATGAAGGCTAGGTTTGGTTTGGTATCTTTTTTTTTTGGACTTCTTTCCTAGAAATGTAGTGTGGCTTTGGATAAGGTTTGTACTTCTTGTTTGGTTCGAAGAAAATGTAAAAGAGGAAGGAAGCAGTGGAAGATGAAAAGGAAAACAAGCCTTCACGTGTCCATAAGTGAGGGCTATTAATATAACAGTTTACTTGCCCACTACTTGTTCTTAATCTTGTTCTTATTTTTGATTAGTCATGAGTTTCTCATTTTCTTTTGGACCCGTGAAAGAGGTGGAGTTGGATGTTGTGGTGTTGGAGGTTTTTTATTGATTTCTAAAAGATATTTTCTTATTTCCATATAAATCTTGTATATATTTTTGATAAAAAAAAGGGGTCCAGTACATCTACAGCCCCAATAGTCCATACTACAAGGTAAGAGAAAATCTTAGCTATATATAATTCTGGGATGCCATGGATTGGGTTTGTACTTCTTGTTTGGTTTTGGAGAAAATGTAAAGGGGAAGCGGTGTTTTTCTTCAGTATTTTTCCTTGTTCATAGTATTTTTCTCAGTTTTCTTTTCAGAGTAATTCTACATACAACCGTGAAGTACGTAAACGCCGCATAATCGCTTTAAAAAACAGTAGGGTCCACTATTAAAAAATTAACTTTTTTCATGTGGGTCCCATGTTTTATTCACTTTTTTCAAAGCGATTACGCGATGATTGCACAATTCATGGTTATAAATATATTTTCTCTTCTTTTAAGCTCAGCATTCTTGTAGAGATCATGATGGAAATTGTAGATAAGGTTAGAAGTTGAAGCTTTGATTAGGTGGAAACTAAATTGATATTCAATTAAAAAATGGATACAAGGCCCTCTGCACGATGAAGAAGAAAGAGTGCAGGGTTTTCAGTTAAAAAAAAAAAGAGACTAGGTCATGTCATACGGGCTCGACCCGATCTTGTTTAGATCGGGTTAGTTTGGATTGGTTTTGTAATACCCAGCTCCTTCTTCTTACGTACGCTTCTCTCTTTCTGACGTATGTTTTGTCTTGATGACGTAAGCAAATCCCGAAGGCAGAGATTATGTGATCATCTGCCTTTCTCACTAGTGACTGCGAGCCACGTTATGCGTGCCGAACCATGATGGTGTGCCTCGAAAGATATCGTGTGACTTCTAGGGCACGCCCAGTGTTTTAAATATGCTGGAAATATTTATAAGGAGTATTTCCATCATTATTGAATTAAGATTTGATTTTAAATATGACAATCATAATATTATTGAAGAGCTCCAAAAATATTATAATTGCCGGAAATCATTTTAATATTATTATTAAAATGATTTCAATTATTTAAGATATTATGAGATTTAAATTATGTTGAGAACTTTTATTAATTAAATGGTTTAACCCTTTTAAATATGTTAAGCGAGACTTCATCATTCTATTAATGATGAAGAATATTATTTTATAAACTAAAGTTAATTTAAAATAATATTTACCTTAATTCCTCTAAGTGCTTTTAATTAAGTTAATGTTTTACGCATCTTTAAATCAGTATTTTAATTCATCGTCGTTAGATCGTTGTGTAGATCCCCAGATGAAAGGACTGGGTTAAATACCCAGACCCCTCTCTTTCCCTCTCATTTCCCCGTAACCCACTCTCTCCTCCCTCTCTCATTCAGCGTACGCTGTATGCAGACCCACCCCACACCGAACGGCTTAAGGCCTCAGCCCGGCGCCGCCGTGCGTCGCCCTTCCTCACTGCCGACACCAATGGCTTGCTCTCCCTCCGGCGAGTCCATCCATACCGACCTCTCCCCCTCACACTCTCCCTTTCTCCATTTCGGGATTGCACAGCCCGTATGGGCTTAGTGCGCGTAGCGCCGCCGTGCGCCACCCTCCAACGCCACCGCTCCCTCGGCAGCTTCCTCTACCACCGGCCACCACTCCCCAGTGAGCTTGGCCTCTATTATGCAGCCACTTTCCCTCCGTCGCGCACACGCACGCACAAGACCCACACAAGGCTTCACCGTGCGCGGCCCCTAACGCCGCCGTGCGCAGCACCCACGGCCGCCTAGCAACACCATGGCTCCTCCCCGAGCTCGTCCATGTGACCCATGGCCAGAAACCCCCTCCTCTACCTCACGGCTTCTCCCCCTCTCACACACGGGTTGTACGCCGTGCACCACCATGCACCGCCACCCATGGCTGATGACCACCATGTCCAGCCTCCTCAGGCCGCCACCAAGCCAACCCAACCTCCCACGGCCCCGATCTGCCACCCACGAGAGCACACTCTCTCTCACTCTCCCATGACTTCTCCTCCACGGTATGGCCAGATCCGCCACCGTGAGCCACTGTGGCGCTACTCCGACGCCACCACGAGATTCACCGCACCTCCCTTAGCCAAACCCTAGATCCAAACCATCACTTTATGTGATGGGTAATCACTGCACGTGATGGACAGCCATTGCGCGTGGTTGACCGCCACTGCACACGACTAGAGCCGTTGTGTTATGCCCCTCACCGCCATCACAAGGCCATCACGAGCCCTTCCAAGACCACACCTAGCTATCCAAACGCCTAAACAGATAACATACGTGGGTCAGCCGCCACGTACGACACTGTCGACATCATCGGCTATGACGGTCAACGAGCAACGCACGGGTTATTCCGTCGATGGTATAACTCTCTATCCCTCGTTAATTATGTTAGATATTGATTAGTTGACTAGGTTGTGGATTGTGCTGTTAGTATTAATGGAGTTGTGGCATTGTGATGTGGAGTTGTGTGATGAAGTGTTGGGCATTTTGTGTAGTGAAGTGTTGGGCTTATCTGTGTTGTATGGAAGTGCATTGTGCCGTGTAGTGTGCTGTGAAGTGTTGGGTGTATTGTGAAATATTATGGACTGTGCTGTGTAATGCAGTTGTGGGGTTTGTGCTGTAATTATGGAATGGTTGTGCTGTGCAGTGTAGTTGTGGGGCATGTGTTGTATAGATGGCGTGGCGTTGTGTGGAATGGGAAGAGTACACACTGGGTGTACTTTGTATGTGGCGTAATGTGAGACAATGAGAGTATATGTAAAATATACCCTCCTGGCATATGGTAGAACGGGATGAGTACACGGAGAAGTGTACTCTGTGGGTAGTGCGTGTAAAAGGAGTACATGTGGAATGTACTCCATGTGGTGGATTGATGTACCATATGGCGTGTATGCCACAATGGTGATGTGGTGTGGTGTATGTGGAACGGGAAGAGTACACGCTGAGTGTACTCTGTGTGGGGTATGATATATGCAGGGGATATATGTGGAATGTACTCCATACGGCGAGTATGCCGTAGTGGTGATGTGTTGTAAGTGCATGAAATATACGCGGAGTGTATTCCATGTGATGGAGCGAGGCACCATATGGCAGGGATGCCATAATGGTGATGTGTTGTAGTGTGTATGAAGGGAGTATACGAGGAGTGTACTCCATGTGATATAGTGATGCACCATACGGCGGGTATGCCGTAGTGGTGATGTGTCGTAAGTGCATGGAATATACGCCGAGTGTATTCCATGTGATGGAGCGACGCACCATATGACAGGGATGCCATAATGGTGATGTGTCGTAGTGTGTATGAAGGGAGTATAAGATGGGTGTACTCTGTGTGGGGTATAGTATATGTGAGGAGTACACGTGGAGTGTACTTTATGTGGTAGATGATGCACCATATGGCGTGTATGCCATAATGGTGATGCGGCGTGTTGTATATGTGGGGAGTACATGTGGAATGTACTCCATGAGATGGTGAGATGCACCATATGGCGTGTATGCCATAGTGGTGATGTGGCGTAACATGCATGGAGTATATGCAGAGTGTATTCTATGTAGTGGAGTGATGTACCATATGGCGGGTATGCCATAGTAGTGATATGGTGTGTATGGATGGAGTACATGTGGAATGTACTCCATATGATGGGTGATGCACCATATGGCGTGTAGGCCATAGTGGTGATGGAGCGTATGTAAATGGAGTATGAGTGGAACGTACTCCATGTGATGGATTGATGTACCATATGGCAGGTATGCCATAATGGTGATGTGGTATGTATGAAGGGAGTATACATGGAGTTCACTCCATGTAGCAGCGACACTCCGTGTGGCGTGTCGTAGAGATAAGGATGGTTATGTGGTTGATGGGCATAGAACGTGATGGATAGTGTCGGGAACTGTGGAACAGTGTCCCGAAGTAGTTATGGCATAGCCTGTAGTCTGAGGTGACTAGTGTCACTGTTATGGACTTATGGCTGGGAGTATGCGCAAAGTAGCGGAACAAGTATAAGAGTGCGCAGCGGAAGCATGACTGAGGAATGTCACGAAGTGACATGACTATTGACAATCGTGCTTGTGATGGGTGAAGTAGTGGAATAAGTGTAAGAGTACGCAATGGAAGCATGACTGGGCAACGTCACAAAGTGACGTGGTTATTGGGAGTCATGCTTATGATGGGTGAAGTGTTAAAGTGTAGGGATGGCGTAACGGGAACGTGATGAGATGTCACGATGTGATGGGAGTACGTGAGGAACTGTACTCATGATTTGTCAGGAGTTGACATAGAGGTGTTGGGTAACGCGACAAAGTCACGGTGTAGCTTGGGATTAAATCCAAGCTATATAACGTGACATGAAACGTAGTTATGAATAGAGTCTTGTCGTGTCAACTGTTGGGATGAACTGTCAAAAGGGATGGGTAGCATGAGGAGTCATGCTAACCGGGTTAAGAGAAGGTTGGTATCGGAGTATGGCCCTTGTCCCTCGAAACTGGTGATCAACGTATTAAGTATGTTGATCTTAGGTGATAAGGGGTAGAGTACATGTGTAGTCTGGTTAGACACATGTGCCAGATGGATTCACCATATGTAATGGGTAATCTATCCTGAGTATAGTTACACGGTGCTTAAGCCTCAGAGTTGGCTTAGAGCCGGATGGCTTGTCTGGATGGGAATGAGGATTTGTATGGGCTAAGATGCATGAAGAGAGTGACGGGTGTACTGTCTAAGGACGGGATGCGTGACTTAGTTGGTTTGAGTCATGCGTTGGAATGAGGTTAATGAGAAGAATGAGACAGAGACCTTAGTGTCTTAATCCTAAGGTGAATCATGAGTTCACTTTAGTGGATGAGCACTCGAGGCAAGACAGGAGTTGGAAGATGGGGTGACTGTAATGAGTCCCCGAAGGTTTTAACATAGTAAAGGGCACGTAAGTGCATGGATAGAAGGAGAGTGTTCCAAGTATAGCGTAGTTCTCTATATAGTTCAAGTTGCTTATGTACTAGATAGAGAATAACATTAAAGTTATGTGTATGCATGTAGGTTGCCATTTGATAAGCATGAATGGACTGAATGACATGCAAGTAGCATGGAGTCCAGGTAAGTGTTACGTTCATACTCTTCTAGAGTTTTCAAAGATAAAGAAACGTTTTTCCTTTAAGATGCTCACGAAAAGAAACGAAAGACGTTTTAAGAAAGAAAATGCTAATTGTTAAAAGGTATAAGTATGTATGGCCCCTCCTTGGCAGCTCCTTTTTACGCATCCAAAGTATTAATTGTATGCATGTGAATGGATGAATATACGCTGTATCTATTATATGTATTTTTTGAGAAAATCCATAAACTGATGAAGATGCATGAAAGGCATGACAGCGGATGCTTTTGTGGATCCTACGAACCGACGCTCTCATGTGCGCCACGAGGTGACTCTCGTTGATGCCATGAGAGACGACGTTCAAAGGTGACGCTTAAGGGATGTCATGAAAGCGGACGTTTAAGCCCATGTATGTTCTTAAATGAAGTTTTCCACGAACGAACTGTTAAAAAAAAGATAGAACTGAAATGAACTGAAAAACAAAAAGACCATTTTGGGCTTACGCCTCAAACAATGTTTATCCACAAAAAGAAATGCTTTCTCACAAAAAGAAAGGACTATAAATGAAAGAAAGAACCGAACGAAAGCCTCAGCTCTTTCGAGCTGGCAGGAATGAATGAACGCATGAATGAAAAGCAAGAAAGAAAGAAATGAAAGCATGAATGTATGAAGATACGTAACGGCCACATGACTAAAAGGAGAGGGTACCAATGAATGGGCAGATTGCAATGCCGGGTAAGTAGTACTGGAAGTGCACCCAGTGCTGCCCCCTATGAAAAGGGATTTCCCACCCGTGGCTACGGGCGGAATCCGGGTCCAAAGGAAGACCGCTAACCCCATACACACGGGGCGCAACAGTGTGTACTGGCCTATGAAAGTGATAAGAACGATTGGATGTATGCACGCATGTACAAACGCACGAATCTTTAAGAAATGAAGGCACTGACGGGGGACACTTTTTTTTAAAGAAAGGAAAGTCTTTTCAAAGAAAAGCCCCGTCCAGTGATGTTTTCAAAAGAACGCACATAAACATGCACGAACTCTTGCAGAAATGAAGGCACTGACGGGAGAAACGTTTTACGAAAAGGAAGCCCATATTTACAAGAGAAAAACCCCGTCCAGTGACTTTTCAAAAGAACGCACATAAACATGCACGAACTCTTGCATAAATGAAGGCACTGACGGGAGAAACGTTTTACGAAAAGGAAGCCCATGTTTACAAGAGAAAAACCCCGTCCAGTGAAGTTTTCAAACGAACGCACGTATGCACGCACGTAATAGTATGTACGAATGATGAATGCATGAATGAAAACCTATATTGTTATATTTGTAATGGTATGAAGTAATGCTTACGAGTCTTCGACTCATTTTAGTTTTTATGTATGTCCCTCCCCTTCACAGGAACTGCACGATCAGGACGGACGCGGCCCATGGGGAAAAGCACGGAAGTCTAGGCACGAGTTTTAAACGTACGAGAGACTTTTTATTATAAGACTTATGTTTTCCGCTGTAAACCTCTTTTATGATAAAAACACATTTTAAATTATGAACGTGGAGTCTCGCACCCTGGGGATGCAAGTGAAAAGTTTTAAACAGGACGGTAATTCCCGTCGTCCTTTTTATAAAAAAATTTTTTTTTTTAGAAAAAGTCCCACCACAAGGACGGGCGTTACAGGTTTGGCACCTTAAATAAAGACATTTGGGTCGGATCGGGCACAACCTCGATTGTGCCAAGTCAGGTTGCAGGCCTAGTGTTCATCATGGCCATGACCAAGAACATGGAATGCATTGCCACACCCATATTCACTTGGGTTTACTAGTTTTTTCTTCACTTTTATTTTCCCTTTTTCTTACACCACAAACCAGTGAGAGAACTATTACAGATATAAAGAGATTATACAAAAGTAAACTCACAACTTGACGTGACTTTATGAGATCCGTTAAATCTATTTTACAATAAAATTAATTTTACTATTTGACATACCACATCAAGCAATGTTAGTTTGTGGGTTTATTTTAGTATAATAATTTTGTGGCTAAAGTATTTCCCACTCAGGAACTCATCGATCCATATGTCTTAAATATTTCTACATTTCTTCTATATCATAACAATGGAATTGGAGTGGCCCAAAACCATTCAGGCTTCGGCCTTTTAGAAATCGAGGCAAATAAACGAGAGCTTCCCAATGTGTTCACTAAGATTTGGGGAGTGAGATGAGAATTTTTAGTTTTAGATAAAAGTTTAAAATATTAATTTAAAATATTATTATTGTTTTAGGATTTGAAAAAGTTGAATTGAGATTTGAAAATTTTGAATTATTTATTATATTTAATGTGAAAATTTAGAAAAGTTGTAATGATGAGATGAGAAATCTTATCTTGTCTTTGCCCCCATTGTGTCGATGTGTAAAATCCACCTTTTTCTTCGATTAAATTTGTTATCTTTGAAGCCTAAAGTACACTTATATATCGTACATGTAGGTCTAATAATGTTCAATATTGGAATTAAATGAACAAAACAAGTAAGAGAATATTCATTGGACAGGTATAAATTGACCTAAATAGAACTTTAGAAAAGAGATTCATCTAGGGGTGAAAATGTTTTGGTCCGAACTAGAAAAACCGACCAGACAGAACCAAATTCACTAGTCCATGGTGTCTCCAAAATTCGATTTTTGGTTCAGTCCTGGGGTATGGTTTTTGTGGATCAGACGAGATCAAAATTGACCGATTCACTTAGATATAAAGTTTTTAAATATTATATATATAATATTTTTTTATATAGTAATTGTATAAGTTAATTACGTAATATTTTTTAATCTATCACCAATGACCATATAAAATATAAAATAATATATGTTATCAATTAATTAATATATCATACGTTAAATCATATGATAATATATGTTATTATATGTAGATACATACTTTACTAAAGTACTAAGTTAGTAACTATTAATATCATAAATATAATTATAATAATTATTTTATTAAAGAGTTAGTTATATAATCCACATTAACTAGCTCACATAATTTTGATTTTATTAATTTAATCATTTTTTGTATTAATTTATCTACCAAAAAAAGAAAAGAGGAAAAAAAGTTTCTAACTCATATGGACCGAACTGGACTGACCGAACCGATAGCTAACGGTCCAGTCTAGTCCTTAGGGGGGTAATTGGTCCGATCAGGTCCAAAAAAGGGTGGACCGAAATTTTCGGTCCTTGACCCCGAACTGGACCTATTACATCCCTAGATTCATCCAACGCACAAAATTAGCATGGGGTCTGAAAACTGAACTTTCTTCTCAGAGGATGCATAGGACAATTTAGGTGAGATCCAAAATAGATTCAACTTTCTAGTCACTTGTGGGATTCGAATGCTCTGGGCACCATCACCATTTCTCTCTTCTCAATAATCTATACATCCATTGTGAGGACTGGGCTTAAGCAAAGGGAAGAGACCCCTTCCCACAGGCAAGGTACTGTGGAAGATGAGAGAGTAGGTCGAGCAAAGTGCAGCTAGTCTAGAGGAGGGTGAGCAACTCTATGTAGAAAGCCTGGCTAATACGGTCCCACACTAGGTGATAAAGGACTTTTCACCCTGCGATCGACAAGCAAGAACTGTGTTGACCATACTTGAGCGAGAGTTGAAGAGGCGAAGGACGGTCTGCTACAAAGGGTGAGCTACGGGCAAGGGCGAGTAACGGTTAAAGGGCGAGTAACACGGAGATGCTCAGAGGCAGCATGTATCGTATACGTAGGCCTATACTTCATAGAGATGTCACGTTTGGAGTAAGCTTGGAGGAAAAGGATTACGGACATGTAGTGTGGCATCCTGTCCCTCATGAAAGACTAGGGGAGGTTCTGTGGTGCCAAGGATGCTGGCTGATCAATCAACACCCAGAGGAATTGATAGGAATTGTTATCCAGGATACATAGAGTTAGTCACCATAGACAACCAATTAAATTACAAAAGAGCACTCGGCTGAGTAATGTACATCCTATGAAAGGCACAAGGTAGCTACGACAGGTACTGGTGCTAAGACGGGTCCTAGTCTCCTTAGTCAGGATTCATGCGAGATTGACTCCTCTTCCTTAGGTGTCATGCTAGGGTCTGAACTTGCCTAAAAGTATGTGGTACTGAGAATGAAACCATATGTAGGTTAGACGGTTATGACAAGACCATTAATGAAAGATAATGCTATTGAAGATACAATGAAAACGTTTCATGTAAATATTGGAAGAACATGCATGTGCGTGAGGAGGTATCACCCTTTCTCTTGCAGCTACGTGTATCCTCAAAAACCGACGAGGAATCACCCTCTCAATGAATATATATATATATATATATATATCTATTTATATATATAGGCATGGCCATGAATCACTCTCTTGAGATGTATCCCTTTATTTAGGCAAAATAGATAAAAACTCGATAGTACTATTATGGCGAGAAGTTACCCATCTCCATATAATAGAAAACCTGTAAAAATCAGTATTGGGTCAAGTATAGTTCTTTGCTCATAGGCATTCGTTTCCACAGTTGCTCATAGGCACACACATAGGCACACATTCAAACTTGTTGTCCCGAGGATGCTACTTTACCCAGCCGCAACCAACTCGAAGACACCAGCACGTGATACACCGGGGGATCGCACATCCCGACTATTAAGTGAAGCCAAGTACGACTTCTTTTCACCTCTCCCCACGAGACATTCTCCTTCTCGTGTGATGTACGTGGCAACGCTTCGCGAAATAGTATCGGGAAATTCTCCATCCTGTACCATGAATATAGACTCTCCCTGACTCCAAAAACACTTACACGCACACATTCACACACACCGGTATCCAGGGTTCCTAACCCAGTCTCATCATCAGTTTCAAAAAACTGTTAAAAACATTGAAAATATTAAAAGCTTAAGAAATTAGTGAGTAAATATAATTAGAAACATAGTGCTTGAAATATTTATTTATGCTTGTAGAAATGGGGGAAAAGATTACAGAAGTAATGCAATGCCTCACATAAACACATTCACCCCACATTACCCAGCACTGTCTTAAGCTAACCAACCTTCCTACGTTAGAAGTTTGCTCGTTGCCTCTCTGCTCCTTGCTTTCTGCAACAGTCGCCTTCTCTAGTACTTTAGTAAGTAAGGTCTCAAAAGTGAGATCTTGTCCCACGTCAGGTCCTTTAAATAGAATGAGAATGTCAGATGTCTTCTCTAATGTATCATTGACTCCTGATATACTTGGATATAAGTCTTTCATCCTTGTCCTATCATACTGCAAGATGACAGAGATAGGTGACCAGGACATGGTCCGCACACCCTACGGTCTGCCAACTCCTTGGTTCTTGTTTGAATGAGGGTCTTCCACGTGGTGTCGGGCCATACTTTTGCATCCTGACGACACTACTTGTTGTGCCTTCACCTTTAATTGTAGAGACACTCTAGATGTGACCTCTAAGATGGAGTGTGGGCTTCAGTGTACATTGCTAACACTTCACTGAACTCTTCCCTGTTATCCCAAAAAGTTCCCATATCTGGTTGTGTTAGTTGTTGTTTGTAGCTCCTCTTTGGCAAGTGATCATTTCTAGCCTTGGGCAGGTAGCTTGTAACTTGCCTAAGCTCATCAGTCCCTTCAAATCCTCGTTCTAGTCCTCTTGGGAGATGACCTTTCTAGCTTGTCTGTCGTGGCTGAGTTCCTCATCTCTTCCTCGCTCTGGGACATGTCAGTCGGATTCCCACGAGGTGCCTGCTCGCCTAGATATTGGACTAGCTGCACTCGGTGTGTCCTGCTACTGGTTCCTAAGACCATTGGAGCATTTCTCATCTTTGCCTTTCTTTCAACTCTATGAATGGCCTATCTCCTTTCGCGTTTGGTAGGGCCTTCAAATGTAGGCCATATCGTTTAATCCCAGAGGTATAGTCTAACACCACGTGGGACACCCTTATTAGTGGAAGGACTACGAGATTGAACCTAAGGCAAGCCCCAGAAACGTGCTTGCCTTGTCCCATCTGTCACTCGGTCTATGCAATTCTTGAAATTCAAAGAGCGAATAGATGGTTGAGATTGAAGGTCTCCTGTTCAAACATATAAGAAGTCAGAACGACGCCCTATAAAGGGCATTGGACAAGGGATAAAATCTCACTTTTGAGATCGTAAAGTGTCTGATCTTCTTTGGAGTCAGAGTCTTGAAGAAAGCAAGTGCTTCAAAGGGTGCGATGGGAGGAGCGGTGCTAGCGAAACCATGGTATTTTAATACTATTTAGGTAGGTCAGCTCCTACGACCTTACTAGGAATGTGGGGTAAATATTTGTGAGTATGTTGTAAGATGAGGCTTTGCATATTCCGTAACTCCCCCTTTTGTACATGAAAGAAAATATATTTTCTTTATTATGTTTATGGATTATCTTTACACTATGATTTTAAGATGATGAGTTTGAATGATGTAAAATGGTGACAATCGTGATTTTCGGGTGTATGTGGAGTCTTACTGTGTTTTGATGATCATTGATGGGTTGAGGAGTCCCCGTGCCATTCTTATGGCATGTTGCCACAAGTTTCATATAGATAGAGAGAGTCCTATGATGATCGGAGTGGAACATTTTTGTATTGGCCTCACTTGATAAATGGGTAAAGAGATTTCCCGGGTTAATCATATGGTGTCTTCAAATTTGTTGATCGGGTAGAGTGATTCTTCGGGTTGATCATGTGTGTTGCTTTTGGGTGTGTTGACCGAGTTGAGTGATTCTCCATATTGGATGATTTTAAATTGGTGAATAAGCTTGCACGTTGACTTGGTAGAGTGATTCCTCGTGCTGAACTGTGGAGTGGTTCTCTTATTGGTACTTATATGATGAGATATGATGAGTTTTACGAGTTTTGATAAGTGGGTGGTTTTTTGCCTTGATAATAATTATGCATAAATGAGATTTGTTCATAGGTGATTCATTGCAATGCTTATATACTTGTATTCCTCGCCATAGCTATGAATACACATGTTTCTACTGAAGGGTGTTTCCTCGCCATGCATAAATATATGTTTTCACAGATTGTTTTACATGAAATAGTGCATGCATATTCATTTTTATTATCCCTCATTGCTAGTACTATCATAGATATTTAACCTATCTATGGTTTTGTTTATTAGAACTGTAGACCTTGTTGCAAATGTAGCCCAAGAGGAGTTTCCTGAGGAGAAAGGACCGATCCTGCTTGAATTATAGAAACGAAGGCCTGTCTCTATTATTAGTTATTTTTATTTTGTTAAGATGTACTTTTTAGTCTGGCGACAAACCATGTTCGGTTTGTTAAATCTGGATGTAAGTGATGAACAATTGGTAGTTTATAACATTATTTGGGAACTAACAATGACACATAGATATTATTTTTATTAATGGATAAACCTCTTACCAGTTTAGACCTCTGGTACAATTAGCATTTATTCTCTAATTAAACTTTTACTTATTTCGTTGTGACTTATTTTATATACCGCGTGCTCAATCCAAGATTACGCGTGTGACGTCCTCAGATTCCCTAGGGATTTGGCAGACTCTGAAGCATTGGGTTATGCAACACAATGTTACTTTCCCTCATTCATGACAGATAAAAATGTAATGCACCTAACATGCATCTAACAATATATAATATTCCCAGCGGATAATTTTTTTTGAGCAATACTATGCATCGGATATAACATATCCCAAATCAATGTAAGCATACTTCTTAAACATATAATAACTGACGTCCAAAAGTTACGGTACTTATCCTAAATGTTTGTAACCGCACTAGTACTGGAGACGGGCTCCTTATGTTCATAATAAAACCAACATAATAACTATTAGGCTAGGTTAAGGAAGTAGCTCATGCAATTCGGCTAGGATAGCCATAATCCTATCCCAAAGGCATTGGCGTGATGAGCTCCTCGTGGTTGCATTGCGGTCTAATCAACCTCGTCCAGATGATCCTCCGCGGATCCTCCTAATCTTGGCACATGGTCTACCATTCGGGAGAATGATAATTTTGACTACTAAGTGAGATTTGATTATAAATCTCAACAAGTTAACAACCAAGTTAAACTAACAGTTTACTGATGCAAGCATGACAATAAAAAGACATGAATGCTGATGTGAACATCACTGAACATGACATGACTTGGCAAATAGCATGACATGTGCTGACATAACCTGGATAGTAATATGGATTGAGTTGACATGAACTGAACTGACTTGAAATAAACATGACGTGAACTAAAATTTAACTGAATTTGAAACTAAACATGAACTTGGAATCTGATCAAAACTTTAACTGAACATAAACAAGGAATCTTGTTTCCACAATTAAACTGGTTAATTAAACATGACATGTGGATGCTACGTAGGTCCCCTTGAGCCGTGTGCCCCAACTAATATCGCATCACATTATAAGTATCTACACTAGTTGTGAGTATGTTAACATACATATCACACCACAGGTATCTGCACTAGCTGTGAGTATGTAATGTGTGCATCCTATAATAAAAATCTGCACTTTCTTTTTTGAAGAGTCAGGGCCACCTGTCCACGAGTGACCCTTCCTCAATTTTATTGAAAAAATTCTCACTTATGGCGGAGGAAAACCGTGGTTACAAATCCAACCAACCCAACCAATATCCAAAGAAACCAAACAAACAAGACCAAAACAACTAAACAGACCTAGTGAACAATCGACACACCAATTAAACTGTAACACCCCGCTTCCCAAAAAGACATATTAGAATTTTTGGGGAGCCAGTGTGCTACTACTAAACTTGAACTTAAAAACTTTTCTTTTTTAACAACGCGCCATATGCGAAAGATTCCATAAATAAAACGAAATTTAACAAGTATTTAAAATCCAAAATAGAGTCTGCGGAAGTACTTAAAACATACGGAAGTCTCATGTGCTTATCAAAATAATTTATTTAAACCTTAAACCATAAAATTAATCATAGCATAATTTGTTTAGGCATTTGCCTTGCCTCCCGGGGTCAAGTCCTGTCCTGTAGTCTCATCCTCATAAATGTCATCACCTGGGGTGGGTTAAAAATATAGAAACAACTAAAATGAGTCGAATACTCAATAAGCAACACATCATACAATAAACATAATAAACATAAGGTTTCTTGAAAAATGTGCATACTCATAAATACATACGTAAATAACATGAATATGAACTTATCTTTCACTTATCATAGGCCGTTACCCACTGTTGACTCCCGTGAGTTAGTGATATGAACCCGCGAGAATGAAATCCCTTGAACCCACAGTCAATTTGAAAACTCCCCAAGAAAGCCAAAATCAAGTCAATGGATGGAGAACCTAGACCCGATGAGAACTCGTTTCAAGAACCTAGATTATATTAAAATCTAGACTCGTTGAAGAACCCGTCTCAAGAACCCAGATTACAAAGGAGGAACGCCACAAAGGTTGTGATTTACCTTTGATAAGTTCAAAAGTTCAATTAAGAACAAGAGGAGTAAAACTCAACTCACAATGAATAAATTCATCAAATTTCATAAATTTCATAATCTGATTAGAATGAGGCTACATAGAGTATTTAAAGCAAAACCTAATGAAACCCTAGCCAAAATAAACCCCCACCTTCCAAAAGTGCCCCTGGATGAACAGTGTCGCGGCTACAGTGCCGCGCTACAGTAACTCTCGGCTACAGTAACCCTAACCCTAGTTCAATAAAATAATAATTTTCCCAACATGCCCTTGCATAGGCCCCCTTCAATACTTCCCATAATAAACTCAATTATTCTAAACTAATAACATAAGTTCTTTAAATGAATTAAATAAGTTGAAACCCTTCAAGAGCTCAAAGCCTTTAAGTCTTGTCGTTGCCCTCTTCCGTAGCTAATCAAATGAATTAAAACTGGATCTTCATCCTTCAAGCCCCATCTTGAATATTGGGCTCTTGCAAAACATATGTCTCAAGTGGATTGCATCAATCCTTGCATTGTCTCCTTGATCTTCTTGGCCCATCTGGAAGTTGCAAATAATCTTTAAGACTAGGTCCATCTTGGTTCCCATCATTCCCCCTCTCCTCAAAAGGATTCGACCTCAAATCTCCACCTGGATCAAAGGGAAAGTGGTTAGTAACATTGAAAATAGTAGAAACATGATACTTACATTGAAGATCCATTAGATATGCATTTTCATTAATTTGTTCAAGAATTTGGAATAGTCCATCCAAGCTACCCTTATCATCATCTGGTGAAGACTTTAAATCTAAAGGAGGAAATTGATTAAGTCTATAAACAATTTCAATTGGTGAAAATTTAGTAGTGGCATGAACACTCCAATCATATGTAAACTCAATGAATGGCAAACAATACTCCCACAAATGTTCATGAAGCACATCTAAAGTCTTCCTCGAACCAAAATGACCACTCCAATATGCAAACTCAATGAATGACAAATGATACTCCCATAAACGTTCATGCAACAAGTCAATGAATGGCAAATGATACTCCCATAAACGTTTATGCAACATGTCTGAAATCTTATTTTCACCAGAATGACCACTCCAATTATATGCAAACTCAATGAAATACAAATGATACTCCCGCAAACGATCGTGCAACACGTCAATGTATGGCAAATGATACTCCCACAAGCGTTCGTGCAATACATCAATGAATGAAAAATTATACTTCCACAAACGTTCATGTAACACTTCAATGAATGACAATTGATACTTCCACAAACGTTCATGCAACACGTCATTGAAAGGCAAATGATATTCCCACAAATGTTCATGCAACACAACAAAAGTCTTCCTTACACCATGGTTACCCAACAAACCACCATGTCCATCACACACAAGCAAGTTACGCATAAAACTAGTAGGTATACAAAATCTATTCTTTCTATACAAGTACCAATCTAGTTTATAGAACTTACCAAACGATACTTTCTCACATGTTCCATACACACTAGCAAAGTCATAATCATTAGCATGCAATTCTTTATCATATTCAAGTTTCAACAATTTTGCATCTAAAATGAAGATAAGTACATACCTTCTTGCTAAAGCATCAACCACAAAAGTTTCCATACCTTGCGTGTATTTGAATACATGAGGAAAAGTCTTAATACAATCCTCCTGCTTAGCACGCATTATAGTTAACAACTTACCTTGTCCCTTCAAGTGTGTCAAGGACTCATGTTCTTCAAAGAAAGGTTGGGTAGGGATTGTCGCACCTAGCACAAAATCCATGTAGTGCTCTATCTCCCTAATAGGTGGTAATCCACTAAACACACCGCTAGGAAACACGACCTCATATCCCTGCAACAAAGAGACAATAATACTATGCAAACATACGTCAAGTTCGTTAGGATTAAGACTTGCCTTAGCATAAAAACTCACTTTTCTCTTTGTTTTTCTCTCACTTTCTTCACACTCTCTTTTCTTTCTACTCTCTTTTTCTTTTTCACTCTCTTTTTCCCTTTCACACTCTTTTTTCTTTTTACCCTCTTTTTTTCTGTCACTCTCTTTTTCTTCATCTTTTTTTGTACTCTCGACCTCACAATTATTTTTCAACTCATTCTCTCTTGTGCTTGAGGTCTTATTCTCACCCTCTTCTTTTTTCTCTCTCATTTTTCTTTCTTTCTCCATTTCGGTCTCACTATTTCTTTTCTTCTCAATCTCATATTCACTCTTACTTTTCAGCTCAATCTCACTTTCACTTTTGCTTTTCAGCTCATTCTCACTTTCACTCTTGCTTGTTTGCTCAATCTCCTTTTCACTTTTTCGTTTTTGATCACTCTCATTTTCACTCTTTCTTTTTTGAGGAACCTCACTTTTCAATTTCAATTGGTCCCCATGGACATGTGTTGGAGTTAAAGGAGCAAGTTTGATTGTTTTTCCATCCTTTTCAAAACTGTACATGTTCCTTAACCCATCATGGATCACATTCCTATCATACTGCCATGGCTTCCCTAACAAAATATGACCAGCATGCATAGGCACAACATCACAAAGGACCATATCCTGATATTTTCCAATTGAAAAAGAAACTAGCACTTGCTTATTTACCCTAACCTCCCCACAATCACTCAACCACTGCAACATGTATGGTCTAGGGTGTTTCAAGGTACGTAAATTCAATTTCTCAACTAAAGTAGTGCTAGCCAAATTAATATAACTCCTCAAATCAATGACCATACTACATACCTTGTTGTTGATGTGGAATCTAGTATGAAAAACATTCTCGCTCTGCTGCTCTGTATCATTCATCTTAATTTGTGTATTGAGTGCACGCCTAGCAACAAGAGACTTACCATACTCTTCTTTCTCATACCCATTCTCAATACTAGGCTCATGTCGCCTCCTACCTCTCTCACCTTGCAGATTTCTAATCACTTCTTCTTGATTATCCATCCTATCCCTCACTTCACCCAACACCAAGTTCAACCGCTCAAACTGTTGTTGCATGGCTTGCAACACAAAAGATGAGTTATCTGCCACACCGTTTGGTGATGAGTCACTTCTATGAGACATCATAATATGCTGCACAAAAAGAATGTTAGTGAAAAAGCTCACACACTCTCCTTACGTGTTTACACTCGAATAATGGCACTCCACTCGTGTTTCACTCTTAATTGGCTTTTTCCAGATAATAGTCTCACACTCTCTTGCCTTTTACCTCAAGAGTTTTCCCACTCAAGTTCTTTAAGAACTAGTTGAACTAAATCAAGACAATACAACCTTGTATTATTCCAACCAGTAATATAGATCAAAGAAACAAGGAATGAATAAAATAACACGAGACTCAATGAATTTATACGGGGGAAAGAGTAATTATAAAACAAGATACCAACTAGAAAGATGTAATCTGCTCCTATGATGATAAAAGCTCAATCATCAAATATTTTCTTTCTCTTTGCTGAAACTATGTAGCAACTTTGAATTACCTTCTCTTTTCTTCTTTTTCTTCTTTCTGTTTTTTTTTTTGAATTTTCTTTTCTCTAATTCAACCACAAACAGCAATATTCAATTGTGAAAACCAAACAATTGAATTCAAACACACAAGCATGGACAATGAAGTAGAAGAGAATCAATGAAACCACACTCCAAGCAATTGACAAACTTAGAGATGCAGGAAACCCTAGAATTTTGAAACCCTAGGTGATGCAAATTTCAACCAAACCCAAAATCCTAAGAATTTCGGCAGCCTACCTTTTGTTTCTATTTTTTTTTTTTTGGAAACCCTAGAACAATGAAGCCCTAGAATTAATTTAAGGATGCAAGAATTAAAAGATAGAATCAGACCTGATTGGAAACCTTGCTTTGAATACCAAATGATATGAACCCGCGAGAATGAAATCCCTTGAACCCACAGTCAATTTGAAAACTCCCCAAGAAAGCCAAAATCAAGTCAATGGATGGAGAACCTAGACCCGATGAGAACTCGTTTCAAGAACCTAGATTATATTAAAATCTAGACCCGTTGAAGAACCCGTCTCAAGAACCCAGATTACAAAGGAGGAACGCCACAAAGGTTGTGATTTACCTTTGATAAGTTCAAAAGTTCAATTAAGAACAAGAGGAGTAAAACTCAACTCACAATGAATAAATTCATCAAATTTCATAAATTTCATAATCTGATTAGAATGAGGCTACATAGAGTATTTAAAGCAAAACCTAATGAAACCCTAGCCAAAATAAACCCCCACCTTCCAAAAGTGCCCCTGGATGAACAGTGTCGCGGCTACAGTGCCGCGCTACAGTAACTCTCGGCTACAGTAACCCTAACCCTAGTTCAATAAAATAATAACTTTCCCAACATGCCCTTGCATAGGCCCCCTTCAATACTTCCCATAATAAACTCAATTATTCTAAACTAATAACATAAGTTCTTTAAATGAATTAAATAAGTTGAAACCCTTCAAGAGCTCAAAGCCTTTAAGTCTTGTCGTTGCCCTCTTCCGTAGCTAATCAAATGAATTAAAACTGGATCTTCATCCTTCAAGCCCCATCTTGAATGTTGGGCTCTTGCAAAACATATGTCTCAAGTGGATTGCATCAATCCTTGCATTGTCTCCTTGATCTTCTTGGCCCATCTGGAAGTTGCAAATAATCTTTAAGACTAGGTCCATCTTGGTTCCCATCAGTTAGGGTTAGCGAATCTAAGTAGATTCCGATTCCGCCCGTGGCCGTGGGTTGTGGAATCAATACATAAGGAAGACATACTGGGTGCACTACCAGCATGCACGACCTGGCAATGCAATATGCCCATAATATAGGTACCGTCTTCATATCATAACATAGGCTGTTACATATCTTATCATAATCATACTTGCATACTTGTTATTTCATAGATTTCAAAAGAAATCACATACATACTTGTCATATCATATCATAGATTTTAAATGAAATCGCATTCTTTTATAAATGTCGTGATACATATTTCCTCACATAAATTCATGATTTTTCATAAAATACTTTAATGCATAAATATTCACATGAAAGCATGCATGACTTTTCATAAATTTCTTTTTATGCATAACTCTCACATAAAATCATGACCTCTCATAAATCTTTTAATGCATAAATTCTTTCATAAAATCATGAATTTAATGCATAAATCTTCACATAGAATCATACATTTTCATAAATATATCATGACTGGGTACGTAAAAAGGAGCTTCCCAAGAAGGGCATACATGCAAAATATTTTTATAAAAGACATGCCGTTTACCGTACATACGTGTAAGGGTATGATCATGTTACTTATCTGGCAGTGCTAATCTACTATTTTCGGCACGTAGTCATTCACCTATAAAAATAAACACATAATTTGTATGAATTTCTAACTAAACATGTGATTTTATTAAAATCTAAACTATTAAAATAACCTATATTTCCTAAATTTAAAATCCTCAAAAACTCTAAAATATCGCCACTCTCCAATTATTTTACCTTTCGTATAATTTCACAAATTATCAGATGATTAACCTTAAAATACTATCAAATTTTTACTATAGGAATCCATAGACCCTTCTATCAACACTAACTGAGCAAGGGTACCCTTGTAATTTACCATAACACACTTCCTAATATTAGTGATAAACTCTTACGGAATGGCCTTACTCGAGAGGTAGTGGTAGTGGCTTACCGTGATCAACAACTAGCGGCGGCTCGTGGCTGGGCACGGTGGCAACTCCGACGAGTGGGCGGCTATGCAATTGAGAGTGAGAGAGAGTTATGTGAGAGAGAGAGAGAGAGAGAGAGAGAGAGAGAGAGAGAGAGAGAGAGAGAGAGAGAGAGAGAGAGAGAGAGAGAGAGAGAGAGAGAGAAAGAGTGAGAGAGAGAGAGACAGAGAGTGAGAGAGAGAGATTATGAGAGAAACTACATGCCGTGAGTGATAGAGGGAGAACAGAGAGTGAGAATCACGGCGTGAGGGAGATGGACTTATGTGTGGTGTCTGTGGCGTAGAGTAACCGGGCTGCGGCCGTGTGGTGTGGACGTTTCCGACGAGGAGAGACGGTTGACAAGGTGGAGGCTTGGCTCTACAGTGGGCTCCGAAATTTCTTTGTTTTAATGGAGCAAAACAAAGATCATTCGGCTTTGGTCAGGCTGCGTTTTCTGTGTTGCTTTCTGATGTGGGTCCACGCCTGGCTTTGATGGTGAGGTCTGGGAGGTTGGCTAGGAGTCATGATGGGGCAGCTAGAGGATCCTACGGTGGTGTGACACAGGGAGTGAGAGAGAGTTTTCTATCAAGCCGAAACAATCAGATAGAGAGGAGTGGCGGACTGTCGTGGGCTTACCGGAATAGTGCGAGGCGGAGGGAGGTGCCTGGTCGGAGGGTTCTGTGGCTGCAATGAGGTGATCCGACTCTTCTAGGGGTCGACGGAGGATTGAGTAGAAAATATGACTGTCTTTGGTATTCACGGTGGAGGGAGAACGATGTGATGGTCTCGAGACGAGAGGGGATGGTTTCGGTTCTAAAAACCCTAGGATGTATGAAAGGCAGTATGTGCAAGGCTGCGCATGAAGTGTATAAATAGACACAGTGATGTGCATGCGGAGGAAACGAATGCGATGAAGCCGTGCATGCAGTGATTTGATGCTTGTATGGAAGACTCACGGTGGAGGACTTGGGGAGTGCGGCTTGCAGTTTTGGTGGGTGTACCATATATATATATATATATATATGATTGACAACCCAAAAGAAAACCCTAGATAAAAAGAGACGTGAATGTGCATGTGTTACTAACGGTGAGAGACGTGCATGGCTTGAAATTCAGGGAGGAAAATTAGTTGGGGGTTGTATTATGAAGAGAAATCTAAAACACTAAGAGTGTTTGGAGTCTAACACCAGGGCATTTGAAGTTTTTTTAAAAAAATAGCCTTAACTCTAGGTTTAAATCAAAAAAATAAAATTTATCTGATAAATCTCTCATGGCTTTAACTCATTTATTGAGGTTAAAAAAATATATGTAATTTATTCCTAAAAAGATAGGATCAGGTCGTTACATAAACTCTAATGCTGGGGAGGCCAAATCTATCAATACTAAAGATACTCTTGACATGACGGGGGAGCATCCCACCCTCCTCATATCTACAAGTCAAACCTTTTTTTTTTTTAAGAGACGAGGGCCACCTGTCCATGAGTGACTCCCTCCCAATTTTATTAAGAGCCCTCACTTGTGGCGGAGGAAAACCGTGGTAACATGCAGTACCTTTGGGATTTACATATAATCAAATAAAACATCCCAAACGTCAATCTATCAGAATGAAATAATCAAAGAAACAATACAACCACCTATAAAAAAACCAGAAACTAAACAAGCCTAAACAAACAAAAAACTTAAACTTAAAACTTAAATCCGTAGACATGGTAAACCCAATTTATCAAGACAAAGGATACCTCTCAATGGCCGTGGCTAATTCTGATAACCTTCATAGGTCAAATTCCAATCCAACTCGCCTTGTCGTGCTAGAAAATCTGCTGCTTGATTGGCTTCCTGGAATTGATGCACAACCATAAAATTCATTCCATCAAGAGCCGAAAGTAAATCTTCCCAATAATCCCATAAATACCATAACGGACACTTACCCGCACGAAGCCAATCCACAACCACCTTAGAATCACTTTCAATAATGACATTAAACAAATTAAGCCGTATACATAGCCGAATACCTTCTATAATAGCCCTTAACTCAGCCCCATTATTGGTACCTTGGCCAAAATGAGCAGAATAAATTCCCCGCATCGTACCAACTTCATCTCTAGTCACTCCCCCTCCGCCTGAACTCCCAGGATTGCCACGGCAACTCCCATCAGCATTAAGTTTGAACCAACCCGCAGGAGGTCTCTGCCAGGCCACCAATTGATTCCGACGGCTCCGCTGAACTGGGAGTTCTAATTGAAGTTCCTGCAAAATCTTCTTGTCCTGCATAGAGAGAGCGTTAGACACACTAAGATCCCCAGCAAGACAACGAAGCTAGTATTTAACTGACCACCATACTCGAGTAGCACTGTCATTAACCCCTTCCATTCTAGCTTTACACCTTCTCCTCCAGAGTTGCCAAGATATCAAGCACGATAATAAACCAGTAAGGATGCCTTTAGCAGAAGCCTTCTTCGCACAACGAAACCACACTAGGATTCTAGCTTTCCAATGCATCTGACGCATACATGGAACTCCCAACAAAGTGCTCGCAAACTCCCAGACTCGCATCGCCACTTCACCACTGCACAAAATATGATCAATGCTCTCACTAGCTTTCTGAACACAGCAGTCGCAAGCCGACGCAAGCGCCACCCTTCTAGCCTGCACCCGCTCATCAACTGCTAGACAATTGTAATAGGCTTTCCAAACGCAAATGGAAACACGTTTAGGTAACAAGCGATGCCAAATCCATTCCTCTCCGTGCAGTTGGTCACCTTTCTTTCGAATCACATCCCAAGCGCTGGCAGTAGAGAAACTACCATCTTTGGATGGCATCCACACTAAAATATCAGAACCTGAATTACCGGCTTGTGCGTTTTGTAGTATTTCTCGAGTTGAATTTTCCCCAACAAGCTCAAGCAAACGATCCATGTCTCAGACGTCATTCCGCCAACAATCATTTATCCGAAGAGTAGAGTTAATAATGTCCTCTACCTGCACAGCAAGTGGCCCCGAAGCTAACCATTTGTCATACCAAAAAGAAGCGTTGCCTCCTTGTACAATAACTTTGACATTATTATAGACCTCAGGCAAGACTGCTAATATGGACCTCCATAAACGAGACCCGCGAGGATGCCCAGCAACTAAGGAAAAATGTTTGTCCTTAAAGTAATTTGCACGGAAAAATTCCGTCCACAGAGAATCAGTGGCCATCAATCTAAAAGCAAACTTCATGTGAAGTGCAAGTTGAACCTCCTTGAAATTTTTCACACCCAAACCACCCTCCCTCGTAGGCAAACACAGTTTCGGCCAAGCTCTCCACTTCATCTTATTAATTCCATTGACTTGCCCCCAGAAAAAGCTCGATAACATGGAATTAATACGCGCAATGGAAGTCAACGGCACATTAATCACTGAGAGAATATGAACAGGGATGCTGGAAAGCACATGTCTCAGAAGGATCAATCTGCCACCTTGAGAAAGTAGCTTGAATTTCCAACCTGCTATCTTCTTCCGTACTTTCTCCACAAAAGGTTCAATGATTCTAGTAGTTAGTCTTCCTGACACAATCGGAGCCCCTAAATAGGTGACCGGGAATTTTCCTTCTCAAAAACTAGTAATCCTCAATAAAGCCCGAACTGAGAAGAAGAGATGTGCTTGGACAGAAACATAGCAGATTTCTCTTTGTTAATTAACTGCCCCGACCAACCTTCATAAACACTAAGTATCTCGACAAGTCTCTTCATGGACCGTTTACCACCATTAACAAAAATCAATAGATCATCTGCATATAATAAGTGGGAGATCAAAGGAGCACCTATCGGATGGTGAAACCTGCCAATTTTACCTTCTTCAAAATTCTTTTTAAGCAACCATGTCAAAACTTCTTCCATCACAATGAATAAGTAAGGAGATAAAGGATCTCCTTACCGTAAGCCATGATTAGGTTGGAAAAACCTTTGAAAGTACCATTCATCATTACCGAAAACCACGGCGATTTTATACATTCCCCAACTAACTGACAAAAATCGGAAGAGAAACCAAAAGCTTTTAAAACCTCTATTAAGAAACCACAATCAACACGATCATAGGCCTTGGCCATATCAATTTTGACCATCACGTTGCCACCCAGAACTTTCTTATTCAAGGAATGAACCATTTCCTGTGCGAGTGTAATATTTTCAAAAATACTTCTACCAGGCACAAAAGCACCTTGTTCGGGAGAAATAATCTTGTGAATAATCCGTGTCATTCTTTTAACAAGGATTTTAGAAAAAATCTTATAAGCCACCGAGCAGAGACTTATAGGGCGAAATTTATCAAAAGTCGTAGGAACCTGAACTTTTGGAATAAGAACAATAAAGGAGGAGGAGAAAAACCTGGGCAATGGTACCCCACTAAAAAATTCAGTCACCGCCTCTATCACATCTTTTTTGATAATATCCCAGCACTCAATATAGAATGCCAAACCAAACCCATCAGGGCCAGGATTGCTATACTTAGGAATGGAATTAATAGCATCTTTAACTTCCTCCTCAGACGGCATCATACATAGCATCTCATTATCCACCTCCGTAATCTGTGCACTAATTAATGGAGACAAATCTGCAACCTCCACCCTTGTGCCTCCTATAAGAAAATCATGAAAATAATTAGCAGCACCTTGGTGTACAGCCTCAGCCGTCTCTAAGACACTCCCATCCGAGAGCACCATATGGGAAATAAATCCTTGCTTGCGCCTCTGGTTTATAACTGAATGAAAGAACCGAGTATTCTGATCACCCTCAGATACCCAAGTCTTCTTGGCAATTTGACTAAGTCGTATAGCCTCTCTTTGCTCCCAACACTGCAACTCAATTTTTGTCACTAAATATTCAGCTTCAACATCCTGAGAATACCCAAGTTGGAGTTGACATTCAAGATTTTCTAATCTCGCCTCCAGGTCTTGAATAATACTCTCCACCTTACCAAAAGTATTTTTATTCCAAGCTCGTAAGGCCAACTTGGTTCTCTTGAGACGTAGGGCCAATTTCAAAAGACATGTAGCCGAATCCTTTCTATTCCATGCCTCTTCAACACAAGCCAAAAAACCCTCATGAGAGCACCACATATTCTGAAACCTGAAAGGGGAGGGACCATATGAAGAATGAGGCCTATCAAAATGCACAACCATCGGGCAATGATCGGAAGTTTTCCTTTTTAGAAACTCCTGGTGCGCATAAAGAAACTGAGTGGTAAAGGCATTATTAATAACTGCCCTATCCAATTTAGCCCAGCTTCTAGAACTCCCCTCATGCCCATTACACCAAGACATATGATTCCCACCACTGGAAAGATCAACAAGGCCACACTGATCAAGGCAGTCATTAAACTCTTCCATTGAAGTCAGAGGTCGAGGATTACCCCCAATACGTTCCGAGTCATTGCGAATGATATTAAAATCCCCCACAACAACCCAGGGTTGCTCCACCACCTGGACCTTGGCAAGTTCCCTCCATAAACCTCTTCTGTCAACTTGAGAACATTTAGCATAGACAAATGAAACAAGCATTCGTTTATTATCAACATTAAACCAACCCGTAATCAATTGGGCTGAGCAACATACAGTTTCAAAAATATCTAACTCTTTCCAAAAAATCCAAAGCTTTCCTCCCTCAACCACATTAGAACACCAGTGAGGAAAATTAAGAAAACTACCAAGTTCAGACATACGAACCTCTTCTGCAAATCGTTCCGAGATCGCAAACAGAGAAGCACTATGCTTTGTCACTAAACTCTTCAGATGTTTTCTAGACGGTCCAAGGCCCCTCACGTTCCAATAAAAAATGGACTCAATCATAAATTAAATTTATGGGATCGGGTGGGAACCCGTTGTGATTTACGCACTACCTTACCTCTTAGCGCCTTTGGTGTTCCAGAATTTTGATTCATTTCCACGTCTGACTCATAGCCCTTAGTCCCCAATACCAACAAAATCT
Source organism: Juglans mandshurica (assembly GCA_022457165.1). Classification (NCBI taxonomy): domain Eukaryota; kingdom Viridiplantae; phylum Streptophyta; class Magnoliopsida; order Fagales; family Juglandaceae; genus Juglans; species Juglans mandshurica. The sequence continues at coordinate 10,123,596 of CM039629.1, read as the reverse complement.
CTCCCTCCTCTCGGTCAGAAACTAAGTCTTGCACAAACACAACCCCCTGATCTTCCTCATCCTGCGGCAAACCAACAACTTCTGCATGTCTAGACGTGCTCTGTGGACTCACCAAATTGGACGTCAGAATAGGACTACCCAACACAACAGGACTAACCATCATTTCATGCAACACCGGACTGCATCGAACACCATTGCACCTAAACTCCTCACCCTCCGTCTCATTGCACTGAACATTAACCACTACTTCCTCATTCAAAACTCCATTCTGCTCCATAACTTGCACCATCACACCCTTGCTCGATTCCTCAGCCACATCCTTTGACACCTCGGTAGTCACGAAATTATGCAGCACAATCTGCTGCATATTTTTTTCCACATCCCGCACAACCTGTCCGTTTACCACAGTCTGCGCAGATAACTTCTCCATCTCCCCCGTCCACTAACAGGTTATGTACCTCTTGATTATTCGGTAACTCCTCAAACTGCCCAGAACCTTTCGATACTTGCACCTCCTGGCCGTCAACCCTAGATATCTTATCCGCCTCCCCTCCCACTACTTGTTTAGGCTCCTCATTAATAGGTAATTCCGTTTGGGACTCTCCGTTCCCAGTTTTAGTAACCTGTTGCCAGATCGGTTTTTCCTTCCGATGACCCTCAACCTTTCGTCTCTCACCAACTCTGCAGACTACAGAGGTATGTCCCTGACGAAAACATTTGTGGCAATAGAATCCAGCCTTTTCATACCGTACCTTCTGCCAAATAATCTTAGATGATGATAAAACAATGGGAAAACCCTGCACTGGCTCCACTGATAAATCCACTTCTACACAAATTCTAGCACCTGATGCTCTCGTTCTGTTCAGTGTAGCATTATCGGTCCCAAGGTAACGTCCAAATCGCGTAGCTAAGATCTGCAAACAATCCTTGCGATATAGGTGCATCGGCAAACCTGGTAGGTAGATCCGTTGAGGAGCCAACGGTGATTCCTTAGCAAAATCAAATTCTTTCGTCCACTTGAACAAACGAAAGACAGAGCCCTCCAGCAATCTCCCTTCACGTGCCCATCCATGCACAAGATCACGTTCATTCTTCATCTGAATAAGCACATGCAGATCATCCATAAAACTGATTGTAGGAATATCTACCAATCCCCACGTCTTAACCACTGCCAAACGGATCTTATCTATGGAAGGACGAGTAAGCATAAACTTCATGACGAGAGCGAAACGGAAATCCCCTGCCGCCTTCACCATTTCAGGTTCTGTAAAAACAAACCCCAGATCACCGTTAATATCCACTGGGAAACGCATAGGAATTTTGAAACCAGCAGCTTCTCCCGATTTAACTAGTGCCTGGGCATAAGAAGGGCCAGATACGACGTTCCCCGCCGACAGCAGCGGCATCAGAGGGGCAGGATACGTCGGCTCAAGGCAGCCCTAGGAGCATAATACGAAAAACAAAACCAAAAAAAGGAAATTCCGTTAAAACCAGAACTGCCAAAAAACAAAACACCAAATCGCCTCAAAATCGCCTCCACTGACAACGTGATTACGGTAGCCGGTCATATCTACAAGTCAAACCTGCTTTGCCTTGTTGAGCCAAAAAATCTACAACCTGATTTGCTTCCCGATATTGATGTCGAATAATAAAGTGAACACACTGAAACTCTTTAATTGTCTCCTCCCAAAACTCCTAAAGATACCAAACTGTACAATTTTTGAAAGAATCTAGTCAACTATTATTTTAGAATCACACTTTATTTCCAGATTAAAAAATCCCAACTCTTTCCACAACACCACTCTCGCATGTAGAGCACGAAGCTCGGCCTCATTATTCGTTCCTTGGATCACACCTCCTCCCCCACAAGATCCCGGATTTCCCCTACAACTCCCATCCACATTCAACTTCACGTGTCCACTAGCTGGCTTTTTCCACGCAACCAGACGTGGCCTGCATTGTTGATCACTAGGAGAGACGGACCCTCCCTTCGTGTGTTCCATAAACAATTTCCTGAGGCAAAATTTTATGGAAAGCTACAGACCTTCCATCGAGCAAGCAACTCCTTCCATACACACTTTGCACCTATGGTTCCACAGAATCCAAGCAATAATAGTGGGTAACAGACCAATCAAAATGCCCCTTGGAGAAGATTTCTGTAACGCCTCGTTCCCTGAGGTTCGGAGAGTTAATTCTTGTAACCTAAATCCAATTTTCATAACATATTTAAATACTCCAATATTCCCAAAAAGTACAAATCCATTTATGCAAACCAAAAATATATCTTCCTCTACCAAGACACCAAATAAATACCTCAACGAGATAATTTAAGAACTCCATAAACATTTAGAAATATCTAGGACTCCAAATATCAAAAAACATAAAATCATAAACCTACTAAAAAAAGACTCCAATAAACTTGTACCCTCAAACACTTATTCCACTACGATCATCACACCTTACTAAAACTTCCTACTTTGTTCTCCAGCTGAGCCATCAAAATTATTTGAAAAATATTTGGAGGTAAGGGGTGAGTTATCAACAACTCAGTAAGCAGAGAACATATACTAGTATGTAAATATGAGCATTTTCAGAATTCAGAATGCAAAACAAAATGTTTATCTTCAAAATGCAGAAACAGAAACATTTACTTTCAAAATGCAAATATCAAAACATGTTACAAAAATAGCAGAGCGAAATTTTTAGAAAAACATTATTATTCAAAAATCATTTGGCATATCAAAATCTAAGACCTCATCTTCATCAATCAGAGCATCACATCAGGACATATACCATATTTAACCCCTATGGTAGGGTTATAAACCACCATTATAACTCGTGGAAGGATCGTATCTACTATTATAACCCGTGGTTGGGCCGTATACCATGTTTAACTCCCGTGGTAGGGTTATAAACCACCATTATAACCTGTGGAAAGGCCATATCCACTATTATAATCCGTGGTTGGGCCGTATCCACTATTATCACCTGTGGTTGGGCTGTATCCACTATTATAACCCGTGGTTGGGCCGTATGCCACTATTATCACCTGTGGCTGGGCTGTAACAGAACATTGAACAGAACATCATAATCAGATTTAATCAGAATACAGAATCAGAATCACATGCCAATGTTTTCAGATGCCACTTCATATCAAAAGCCAAAAACTGAACATCTTCAGATAATTTCGCATGTTCAAAATAAACAGAATCAAAACATCTTCATTTATTCACAACAAAAACTTTTAGATTTTCATATTCGCTCTTGTTGCATGATCAGAAACATAATGCACAAAATTAGCTCATGTCAACACTAGTCATGACAGAAAATACTTTCTCTTATACAGTTGCATATGCAGAACATATATCTGAGGTTGTTTTCTGATTTCTTTTCAAAACAACCATGCATATTTTCAAAAGCAACCTCGTTTTATTTTATTTTATGCAAAGTTTAGCATAAGAACCCCGCTTACTTGGACTTCTTAGCTTTTCAGAAATTTCCTCAAAATGCCGAACAAATATTAATCGTCACCTTTAAAATAATAACGTAATTCCCGTAAATTTCCAATCGAACATGTATTTCAATATTTAAGCCTAAGATGCTAAATAATCTATTTTAATTCCTCAAAAACCTAAATTCACGTAATCCTCAAATATCGTCACATTTCTCAATTCATCAATGTCCAAATAATTAGTCCGACTAAAACACAAAATCTAACTTATTTACTAATGAAATCAAATTATAAAATTTAATACTAGCTAATATATTTGTACCAAAATATTTTAAAATTAAACAAGTACAACTTAGATTCATTTTGAAAATTAACTTAATCATATTTAAAACTCATATATTTAGTAATTTAACTTCTATCCGTAAATATAAATTCTTATACTACAAATAAAATCCCACGCATAGCAGATGATAAAAACATGATCAATACATACTCATTCAAGGGCATTTTGGGAAAGAAAAACTCATAACCTGCATGGCTCTTTGAGAAAGTAACCTAGGATCTAATATTACGTGACAGGGGCCATGCATACTGAAAGCTATGTGCAGTGGTGGCTTGGGTGGAAGTATACAATGGCATAGCTGGGAGCAGTGGCAGATCACTGTGGTGGGGCACTGAGAGAGAGAGAGAGAGATGAGTGAGAGAAAAACCTCACGTAGTAAAAGAGAGAGAGATGGAGAGAAGCTCGGTGCAAGAGAGAACGAAGCTCACCGTGAGCCTGAGGTGGCGCGCTACAGACCAAAGGCTAGGCAGAGGTCGACAGTGGTGAGCTTGATGGCTAGGCAATGATGTTGCTTGAGGCTGAGGCAACCAGAGTGGAGGAGTTGCTGTTTGTGGATTGCTCTGTTTTTAGTTGTGAAAAATAGAGGTTCACCGTGTGATTGCAGGTGACTTGGTGGCTTCCTTGCACGGTGGTTACAAGGCTGGATACGATGGCTGGCTCACGGTTGTGGGTTGGTTGTGAAGGAGCTTTGGCAGTGGGGGTGGTTCACGGTGGTCTGGCTTACGGTTTTTGCAAAGGTGCACCCTCCATGGCTGGGTTGTGGAGTCAAGGAGGAGGTGTGCCTGGGTTGCTATTGATTGGGTGGACGCTGGTGGTAGTGGTTGTTCCACGGTGGTCCCGTGGTTGACGCTAGGAAAACTGACTGCTGGGCTTCACGCGGTGGTGGTGCGGGGACGACAAAAGGATGGCTTCAAAGGGTGTGGCTTAGGGTTTCTGTTTCATGCAGGGGGAAGCTTATATAAAAAGGCGATTGAGAACCCCAATTAAAACCTAAGAAAAACGTGCATGAGTGATGTGCAGAGTGTGGAGTCTGGAAATTGATTCACATGGGATTGGGGTTTGGTGCAAGGTTTGGGCCTTTGGGTGATCGGCTAGGTCACATTCTTTTTTAAAACAAAATTTGGGCCCACGGTTTGAATAGTGAAGGAAATCTATAAAATGCTCTTTCTTGAATTTTGGACCCCGACTCAAATTAAAAAAAAATCCAACTTGTTTGAAAAAAATGATCTCCACCCATAAAATGATATTCGAAAAATTTCCACTAGCCTTTTCATTTACTTAACCCATAAATATAAAAACAGGCTTGGCGCTAGGCCCAGATGTTACAATTTCCAGTGCCGCTCTCTCCCAAATTTGCGTTGCTAACTCGCCAAAGCACAGAACATGCTCAAGCGTCTCCACGTTCCTGGCATTGCAACAATCACATCTAGAAGCCAATTGCACTCCACAGTTCTGCACTCTAGAATCCACCGGCAGACAGTGAAATCGAGCCTTCCACATGTGCAACGATATTTTTTTTTGGTAAAAGTTTATGCCAAATCCACTCCATACCTGGAATTCTCTCTTGTTTTAAATGGATCACCTCCCATGCACTCGCTGAAGAAAAAACTCCATCCGACGTCGGCTTCCAAATGAGACAATCAACCCCTTCCCTCTTTGCTGAAAGAGAGCTAATAATCTCTCCAAAACCTCATTACCCACCAACTCCTCCAACAAATCAAAATCCCAACCAAAATTACCCCAACACTCCTTAATCTAAAAGCAAAGGATTTATAATTGTGGGAACACGTAAGCATAATGGCCCAGACTCAAGCCATTGATCAAACCAAAATGACTTCGTGCCCTCTTGAATACGCCAACGAATATTATCACAGACATCCGGCAAAACTCTCATCACCGATTTCCAAAATCGTGTACAAGAAGGTGTATGTTTTGTAATAGCCAGATGACCACTTTTCACATATTTAGCCTTGAAAAATCAGGTCCATAGATTATCCAACGTCAACAAGCGCCATGCAAATTTCATATGGAGTGAATGCCGCTCGAGTGAGTATAACATGAACATAAATTGTGGTTGGCACCATCGGCATTAGTGCCTGACTTTACTCCGGCGACCAGTTACTTAGGCCCTGTTAGAAGCCTGTTGACAATACTTTGTCAGCCTAAGAAATTTCACACAGTTTAAACACTCCAATGTGAACAATGAAGTTTCACTAGGATATTGTCCCATCCTAGAACTTGGGGTCTTGATAAACATAAAAAACTTAACTGATTGAAAATACTGTTTTTCATGACGAACTACATACTTGTGACATGACATGGTGTGAAATGAAATGACAGATGACATTGCATGACATGACATAACGTGTAATAGAGAATTATGTACTTGAAAAGAATGTGGCATAACATGACATAACTTGTAACAAATAAATTCTTTTCTTGAAAAGAAAACATGGCATAACATAACTTAACATGTATATATAAAAACCTAACCAACATGAATGATGATTTCTTATCAACATATACATACACAAGTATCTTGAAAGTAAGTTAGACTCCAACTTACAGTGATTGTATCATGAAGTAAACTAGTGCAAAATAACGTGAATTGAAAGGAGATATTTCTAAGAGTCAGAAACTCCTCATTAACAAACTTGGAAACATAAAAATACTGACTCAAACTAAAATGTCATTTTTACTCCTAATTTAAGGATTTTTCATCCTAAATTCAAAACTCTCCAAAATATACATTTTTCAGGTAAATTTAACATAAATATAAATATCTAATAAGAAAAATTTAAGACACATTACAACTATAATAACTATGCTTAGGCTGAAACACACTTAGGGCTGAAAATCCTTGATTTTTGATGCAATTCTATACAACTTCAAACCACATATTCAAACCAAATTATACAATATCATCACATCCTATGTATTAAAATCATGTTAAGACCATAAAACATATACTTTAAAAAAAAATCACAAACTCCTCATGACAAGAAAATGCTAAAGCACCAAATCAAACAACTCCTTGATGCAAATAGACTATTTCCTCTTCCAATAAACTCCATGGACTTTGAAAGTCTATGAACATACTTTTAACATGTTCCTCAGTCAATCTTAAGAAGTAGCATGCTTGAAGAAAAAAGTCAAAGACCACAAAAATTACAAAACATTATCCAACATAATCGGTTTGCATACTAACTTCAAAACTGAGTACTGCATGCTTTTATTTTAGATCAAACCACTAGATTTGAATTTCGCATGAAATAAATTCACAAGAAATAAAATCATCTACTCATATTCAAGTTCTAAACATTACCTAAACATTAAACCTAAGATCACATGACAAAATTTGCAATAAAATACAAAGTAAACCATGAGCCTCAAGTTTATGTCCCAACCGAACCTTAGCATGTATAAAAATTTATTTCATCAATGTGACGCCCCCAAATTCCGCTTGGGATCGGAGGAACATTTGAAGCGTCGAGACATGCAACACAAGCTTACCTGCCCCCGTTCATGACATATAAGATGCAATGTTCCTAACATGCATCTAGCATTATGCAATATTCGCAGCGGATAATTTTTTTCTTTAGCAATACTATGCACCAAACTAAAATATCCCAAATACTTAAAACATACTTCATACTTAACGACATACTAAACAACTAAGATTACAACAATAGTCCATATGGTTGAGATCAAAAGAGTGCTGGAGATTGAACTCCACAAATACAAGTAGTAATCTGAGGTAACTACTATACTACCATCTACGTCGCACCGTCGCTTAGTCGACCGTTTCCAATTGGTCGATTCTTGATTCTCCTTCAGGTCCTGTAACAAAATCTACCATTTGGGGGGAATGGTAGTTGAGACTACCACAGTGAGATTTGATTACAAATCTCAACAAGTTAATAGGAAACTTCCACACAGGTTAATGATGCATGCATGGTAGTAAAAGCACGAATGCATAATCAAATCATAAGAATCATAGCATAACTTGACATACAACATAACATAACTGACATAACTTAAACTGAAACTGAAGCTTAGCATGAACGTGACTTGAAACATAACATGGACTTGAAACATAGCATGAACGTGAACTTGAAACATAACATAGATTTGAAACATAGCAAGAACGTGAACATGCATAATTTGAACATGAACTTGAACATAACATGAACCTGAGCATGACATAACATAAATGTGAACTTAGAACATAACTTGAACGTGAACATAACATAACATGAACTTGAAACATATTCTTGTCTCATGGGATTACCATGATTGCGTGAACGTAACATAAAACATGACTTGAATGTGAAATGCATGAACTTGGAATCTTATTCAATAGACTTAATCATTAAAGTGACCATATGGGTGCTACACGGGTCCCCTTGAGCCGTGTGTCCCTGCCGATTACCACATCACAACACAGGTGTCTATACCAGCTGTGAGTGCGTTAATACGTACTCCACAGTTGTTGTGGCCCCACGTATTCTACGTGTCACAATTGATGTGTCTCATGTAGTGTATGCTCCACAGTTGTTGTTGCCCCATATTTCATGCTCCACAGTTGTTGTGGCCCCATGACTTATTTGTTTGTGCCACACTTGTTGTGGACACACGTAACATAATGTGTGGCTCCATTGGCGTCAGTGCCTGGCGCGCTCCGGTGACCAACTAATTAGGCTCCATTCGTAACCTGTTGACTGTACTTCGTCAACCCAGGGAATTTCACACTTATTTAGACACTCCAGCGTGAACAAAGGTGTTCCACTAGGATATTACCCCATCCTAGTGCTTAGGGTCGTGATTGGCATGAATAACTTAACTGTCATACATGACATTTCGTAACGTGACGTAACATGAACGTGACATAAAAGACAGAAGTCCTGACGTAGCATAACGTGACATGAACGTAAGACGACAGACATGACATACTTTGAGACATAAATGTAACTGACAACATTTCATAACATGGCATACATGTAACAGGCAACATTTCGTAACATAGCATACCATGTAACAGACAACATTTCTTAACATGGCATAACATATGACAGTGAATTTTACGTGACATGAAATACATGTAACATATGGCATACTTAACTTAACATGACATACTTGCAATGTATAGCAATACGTGACAGAATATATTGTGTAACAGATGAATATTTCATGACAGAATAAATTTTGTGTAACAGATAAATATGTAATGACTTGGCATGGTACATTTGATAACATGCTTACATAGACTTTAGTTCCCTTACTTATCACTCATACATATTAAGCTGATAGTAAGTTAAAAGTTAACTTACCTCGGTTTTCGCGCTTCGAGACAAAACTCAAGTGCGATCACGAGAAACTGAAAGTAGTGATTTCTAAAAATTAGAACTTAATCACTAATAATTAGGAATGTGAAAAAATATTAACTTATAGTAAAATTACCATTTTACCCCTAACTTAAGGATTTTGCATCCTAACTCCAAAAATCACCAAAATTGTAAATTTTGTCCTAATCTCAAATATCAATTCAGAAAAATTTAAAACTAAACACAACCATTAAAACTCTATAGGGCCCGAAACTTACAAAGGTTATTTCTTTTGATTTTTGTTGTAATTCTTTCAAATTTCAAAACTCATGATTAAGCCAAAATTTTTCTTCTACTATACTCATAACATATTCCTAAGAATAATCATATTTTGAATCATGAACAAAAGTCATCAAAATCACTAAAACCATACTTGAACTTTTTGGTTTCTCTTCTAAGTTCAAAACAGATTTTTGTTTCTAACTCGTTTTGATCAACCTCTTGATCCATGACTTATAAAGATGTGATCTTCAAACCAAAACATCACATGGTTTAAAAAGGTGTCCTAAAACAGATCTAAGCATCAAACTCAAGATCACATGGCTAAACATCAACCAAAACATAAATTTAGCTAAGAACATCATCACTTTGGCCTAACCGAATATCTCCTTCCATAAACTTTCATATCTTTGAAACTAACATCAAATATCTTCCAAGTAACATTCTAACATGTATATAAGAGGCTTAGGATCTTCCAATAAAAATATCAAAGCCATTGGAATAAGATTAAACCATAAAAGATTTAAACTTTCTCAAAACAGAAACTGTTTTTCCTCTTCCAGTTTCTAAGTTTCTAGACCTAAGAAAATATTTCACCAAAACTTTTAATAGTGCAACAAATCCTCAACAAATAATTATATACACTTGTTAACAGTACTCCATCAAAATTTCGGACCAAGATCTATTCATTAGCTTGGTCAAAAACTCCAAAATATAACACTCTCGAGTTTATCGCCCAGAATGACCTTTCTGGGGAATAAACAACGTTTGACCAATCAAATTATCTCCAAATGGAACTAATAAGGTTTCCACATAAACTAGACTCCAAAAGAAGCAACTTTCATGAAGGAAACTTGGCGAGAAAATACTTACAAAAGTTTCGAAATAGGCGTTCAAAAGAGGTAAGAAAACCTGCCCGAGAGTGTCTTTTGTGTTCTATGAAGGAAAAGTGTAAATGAGAGTTGCTTTTCGTGGAAATTGGAGTGGAGAGCCTCTTACACAAGTTATGGAAAGTGATAGGAATGAAGGAAAGGTTGAGTGTTGGCCTTTTTTTCTCATAAAAATCAGTCCAAGATCTTTTCTCAAGGTAGAGTGTAAGAGTGAAAGAGTGAGGTGGCCCTTTAGTTTTGTACTTCAAGAACCTTCTTTGTAAAGATCTGGCCAGCCAAGTGGGGGTACAAAACTTAGCCATGAAGCAATCCTATGGTGACCAAATTCGTGGGCCTTAATGGGCCTAAACCGAATGGGCCTAAATTTTGGGGTTTAAAGAGGGTTTGGGTTGTTATCAAGCCCAAATCCAATATCACTTGACCCAATCAATTTTTCAAGGTTAACAAGGTTGGATAATGATGTTCTAACACAAATTTGAAGGATTAATAGCATGTGGAAGGGATTTAATCAAGTGATTAAACACAATGCTAGAAATCGGATTAGAAAGGGTTTAGAGGCCAACTTTAGGGTTTTGGGGAAACCATTTAGGGTTCTGATTTCAACCATGCTTTTGGGCTTTCAATTGGATTCCCACCATTTAGGGTTTCACTAGGATTGAGACCCTATTTGGTTTGACACAATTTGGTTGAGCAGATGAAACAAAGTTTTGCTTAAGTGGCATGATTTCACACCTTGATTCCTTCAAATCCATCAAACGCTCCTCATGATGCCAAGTGTCTAATATTATTCACTAAGTGTGGCTAAGATCTTGCCAAGTGTCCAAATAAAAATTCTCTAATATAATTTGGACATTCCACACTGTGATTTTGAAACACTGCAATTGGTGTGCTTACCGAGGTTACTATTCCCTCCGAAAAAGTGAATCATAAACTTAGTACTAAAAATTCCTAAATATTCATATTAACCTACAGTGAAAATCGTTTACCGAAATTCAACCTCTAAGTGCCCCTAAAAATAATTTCAAGTTTCAAACATACGTTTCGTCTGAAAATATGAAAATAAACTTATTGTGCCATAAAATCCTAAATAATCAACTGAGTCTAATGGCGTAGACCATAACGCATTCTGACACTTCTAACTCAAATAAATAAAACTCATATTTCTAGCACCATAGTGAGTGATAACACTGACTATGTTGACAAATTAAAACCTATGCGATTGGTCGATTCGTAAAAACTTATGGAGTTTTCACGAGATTCCTTAAATCAATAGAAATTCCTTAATGAATTTCTAGCAGGCTGTTACAATCAAGATCAAGACCATTATTCTCCAAAATAACTTCCTAACATATAGATCAAATTCCTAAAATCTACATATGTGAATATCAAGGCAATAGGATCATTCTTTCATAACAAAAGATCAACACTTACTCAAGATAGAAACTATTTTTACACCTCCAGTTTTTAACTTTCTAAAATCATGCAAAACTCATAGTAAAAACTCTTAATATGCAACAAATATAAATCCAACTTGCATGTTAATATGTTAGCTCTAAAACATAAAAATATTAGAACAAGATCTTGCTAAAATCTTCATAAAAAAATAAAGGTTTCACACCATATCCAGATAGTCACCCAATATGACCTTTGCATGCTTAAACAAACTTTTCACTAATCAAACCTCCATGAACAATTACACAAAATATACCAATGGAAACTAGGCTGAAATAGAAACAACTTATAATAAGTTAGTTTTGTGAGAATCTACTTTAAAAGGCTTCGAGAGATTCAAGAAAGCATAACCAGAAAAGTTGTCTGAAATTTCCTCTGGAGTTCTCTCCAAGAAAGCATAGTGAGTGACAAAAACATGAAGAATAAGCCGTGGATGACTTATATAGCACTGGGGGGCTGAGAGGGGATGTGAGAGTGGCCACTTTATGGTGGTTTTGTCAGCCAAAACCACGGGCAACAATACACTATTTTCTGCCTTGGAAGCTACCGTGTGATGGGTGGTGGTGAGGTGGCTGATTGACCTCCCATCAACCCCTATTTGAGGCTGACATGGTTAGTGAAAGTACACTCATGGTAGTAGGGAAACTTCCTAAAAAATTCCTGTATAGATGGAGCTTTTTAGTGGGCCTTAATGTCATTTGGGGTCTTAATGGGGTTTGGTTTGGGGTTTCATTTTCTAACAAACTCAAATCCAATTTTTCTTGGTCCAATGAAATTACCAAGGTATAAAAGAATAAATAATGGTGTAATGACATGAAGTTGAATGGCTAATAGTATGTGGAAGTGATTTAATTATATGATTAAACACTAAGCTAAAACTAGCCAACATTTAGGGTTTGGGGTAACCATTTGGGGTTTGGCAAAACCTTTTAGGGTTTCAGATTTCTCCATAGTTTTGGGGTTTCAATTGGATCCTAAAGATTTGGGATTTCAATAGGGTTGACCCTTTTTTGTTTGGCACAATAATGAATGGTTGGATGGAATAGGGTTTGTGAAGGTGGCATGATCATAATGCTTGATTTTCCTTCATTTCCTTTACATTTCCATCTCATGGTTCGTTTTGGTTTCAAGTGTCATATAATATTCACCAAGTGTGGCTATGATCTTTCCAAATATTCAAATAAAACTTCTCTAGATTGATTTGGACAATCCACACTGTGATTTGAAAACGACTGGACTAAGTTCTAACATAGGTGTTACTATTTACTCTGAAAATGGTGAAAATAAATTTGCACCATAAAATCCTAAATAATCCTATGAAACTAGGAGTGCAATTCATTTCGCAAATGTTGAATCCTAAGCACCTCGAATAAATCAAAACTCATTTTTGAACAGTTTTCATCCTGGAAAACGAAAATTGTATTATTGGGCCATAAAATCCTGAATATTCATCTGAGACTAATGGCGAAAATTGTTTCTCAATTCTATACTCCTAATTACCTCAAATAAATGAAATCGTTTTCTTCACCAAAGTGGGTAAAAAAGTGAAAGTTAATAGACTAAAACATACGCAATTGCTCGATTCATGAGACCTTTTTGGGATTTTCATGACATTCCTAAAGCCAAAAGAAATCCATCCACTGAATTTTTGGCGGACTGTTACAATGCGCCTAGACCCAACAGTAACAATTTGGGTGTTGCCAACCGGTTGGCATCTCTGGCACCACAGATCCTCCCCAAGCTCTTTACCAAGGAATGGGGTGCCACATCCATTATCAATATATGGCAACTATCTCCCTTACCAAGATGTTTTCTTTAGCTGGGGGAAGTATCTGCATGAACATGATTCATTGAGGAACATATAGAGAGAATTGAATTTGGTTAGACAATCCATGGTTGGTAAAATAACAGTTTCTTAGCAAGGTACGAAATGTATTATTAAATATTAAATACAACTCCACAAGAACATGGGTTACTACAAGCTTTGATGCTAGTTGAAATTAAGGCAATGAGCTTTTAGGCAAATGTTGTGAGATGGAAGATTATAGACACTCATTATAGGCTAGTCGAGATGGTTTTGGATCTGCTAGAGAGCATTACTTGTTTTAGATAAGATGTGTGAGCTTCTGGTTAGATAGGTACACTTGACAAAACCAAGGTAATAAGTACACATATACATATACTTTGTTTCATCTACTTACTATATTTACTTATCTTTCGAAAAGTCTACCTTCTTGTTCAACACGATGAGGTCATTCTAGCGATGCTGGTGGTTTCTATACAAGGTATCTTAGAACTATTTCAACAAACTGTTAGGTTATAACTACTTCGTGACGACCTCCACTCTTTTCTTTCCTTCTCTCGAAAAAGATCAGATTCCTTATTAGTCCATTGGTGAAGTGCCCCTGTTGAGCCAGAGCGTGATTCCATTCATTAGGTCAGTTTTCAACTATCGATAGGAAGTGTGCGAATAGATTCCAGCTCTTGATGTTATATTTGGTCTCAATCTTATCCATTGCATGGGTTTAATTTCGTATAGGGAATTCTAAGTTCTTAGACCAACGCTCTCAGCATCAAGCCTTAGCCATTGATGTATTGATGTTAGTGTTTGATGTGTAGGATTGATTGGCACTAAGTTTCAAGGAGTCATGAATTTTGACTAGGGATGCAGGAGACAATATGAGAATACGTGTGAGAGCTCATGGTTTTGGGAGATGGCCTATGTACGACTGAGTTGTGGTAAGGGTCGACTTAGTAAGTATGGAGACCTTAGCAATATGTTGAGGAGGTCACTAGAGTACATAGCATAAATGTAGCACTTAGTAACATGACGGTTTTAGGAGTGTGTTTAGTGGATTTTGAGGAAACCGTTTGTGATTTGGAGACCCTATAGGAATAAGATTACAACGACACATTTTCATAGGGAGATGGTTATGCCGCAGGATGCATCTGTGGTTATAAGGGGTTGAGGTCATGGAGAGCTTCTAGGTGACCAAACCTGATTGCAATAAAGGCTCTGAAACCAAAGATTAGGCGTCAACAGTAAACAACGTAATCTGAACTATTAGGCACTAATCGCTAGGACCCTTGGATATTGTAGATTATTTTGGTGGAATTGAGAATTCTGATACTATGTTTGGGGTTGTAGATGACATGTGGTATTGGCAGAACTGATCATGGTCTTGATATGGAATTAGAGAGAGAAGAACACTCACATTATGAGATTTTGGGAGTAACCATAGTTAGCTATGTCGATTTAGAGGACAAAATCTTTTCTTAAGGGGGGAGGATGTGACAACCCAAACTTTTGCTAAGAATTTACTTTCCACTTTTAATATCCTAGTCTTGGCCCACTTAGATATTTGTCCAAGTTTTGGCATCTATAGAGCTTTGAGATGCGACAAGGGCCTTCTTCATCTTAGAGAAGAGGCATCCAAGCCCACTAAAAGGCCCATCATGACCTAGTGATGTCACAACCCTGCCCTAACCTAGGGCAAGGCCGTGACCCTTTACCTGTTCTTTCCTTGCTTTAATCTATATGTACATACCTTATTATTATTATTATTATTATTACATTTTTTTTCTTATGAAGGTAATGAGGGATATGGGTGAACATGATATCATGTACTCTGCACTTCTAGTTTAAAGAAAAGGAAGCACCTGATAGACAATCTGTTTAGCATTTTACATAAAGGACTCTCAGAATCCATCATTCATTCATCAAAACATAACTAGTTCTAAATAAGAGGGGACTCAGTCCCTACAATACATACAAAAAGGTGTTAAACCATCGTATGGTTACCATCACCCCCACCATAGAAGTTACACCATTAACATCGCCTCACCATAGAAATTACATTATACCCAAAAGATATATTGTCTTAAAGTTATTCAACAAAACGTCCCAACATGGGACCCATCCTAAAACATAAAAACCATAAACCATTATCATCAAAGGGTCGAATCGACAGGGGAACACTAAGCATAGGCCCCTCCCTCCTCTGTAGTGCCTGGCTCCACAGCCTCTCCATCAATACGTGGACGTTTAAAACATAAACACAAAGTGAGTTTAATACTCAGTAAGCAATACACCATGCTGTTAACTTATTAATCACATAATCTTTTCTTTTGCTAATTCTTGATAATGCTTTCATGCATAAACTGTTTAAGGAATAAACCATACTTTCATGCTTAAACATTTTAAGAAATAAGCAATACTTTCATGCATAAACATTTTAAGAAATAACTTTACTTTCATGTTTCACTTTCTTTGGGCCGGTACACACTATTACGCCCCGTGTGTTGGGGTTAGTGGTCTTTTGGACCTGGATTCTGCCCGTGGCCCCAGGTTGGGAATCCCTTTCATGGGGGGCAGTACTCAATGTACTACCAGTACTACTTACCCAACATTGCAATTTGCCCATTCCTTTGGTACCCTTTTCATTCATGTGGTCGTTACGTACTTTCATACCTTAACTTTCATTTCATTTCTTTCCTTTCTTTGCAGTTAAACGTTTTCATTATCTTTCCTTGGTCCAAATGCATATGTGTTTCTTAAAAAAAATGAACATTTCATGTCATGCTACATATAAGTAAGGCATTAGTTATTTAAGAGAGAGAATGTATGAAAATCTCATGATGCATTACCTTATACACATACACACAATTATAATCGACAGGGTGCTTAACATGGGCTATCAAGAAAGGCTTGTACATAATATATACATTTAATCTTTCTTTAGAAGAACATTTGAAAAGAGAGAGAGACATTCTTTCATAAGAGAACTTTGTGTAAGGAGCATGGTCATATCTACTAACCTTCATGCTTTACTAGTGATTTCCATGAACTTGAAAATAAACTCCTATTCAATGAAATGGGATAAACACATTAATATTCATCTCACTTTAAGCTTTACTAACCGACACCCCTACACGCTCACTTAAATTCCAAAATTGGAATTTAAGTGTTTTCCTTAACCCATTTAGCTACCCACCATACATGGCACTAAGCCAAAACATTAAAATCCACATTCCAAGCATTTTAAAGAAACTCATGAAAGTACATAACTTGCTTGCTGTCTCCATTAAAGGCCATCGTTTTCTATATGAAGGATAGATGGAAATCATAGGTTAGGAATGCATAGATGGTAGGAATTTACTTAAGAATGGAAAGGAATGAAGAATTGCTACAAGTCTGAAATTTTCATCAAAGATGGCATTTGATAGCTTTGTAATATCATATGGAAGGTAAATCCAACAAAAGGGCCAATGCTCACAAGAGGGTTGATTTTTGTCACTTGTTTTTCAATGGTTTTTCATACTAAAATTTAACTTCGGTTAAACAAAAGGTGAAATTGAACAAAGAGGATGAAATGGGCTGGTTTAAGCCCCAAAACAGAATGCATTGCAAAAAATTCTACAGTGCATGGGCATCTAGCAGGTCTTAGTACAGTCATGCTCTTAAACATCCCTCACTTAACCAAAATCTCAACTACATAATTAAACAATACTAGAGTTGTAGAAAACTTAAGGAAAGCATCACATTTTTTTTTCAGAAAACATAGCATAAATAATGGATACAACACTCGGCAACTCAGAATTCCTAAAGCAAGCTTACTAGTTTAATTAAAATTCTTAGTGGCTTATTTAGGCCATAAACCTCGAAGAAAGCATGTCTAAAATTATAAACCTCAACTCCATTACTTTAACACATAAATACAAGACTTAACATAATTAAAACATGGCTTAAACTCAAGAAAATACAAGGTAGGACTACAACAAAATGCCTTGCAACACACGGCTGGAACACAAAAACAGAGCATAACACATAAAAGCTATCATTCCTCTACTCAGTTGCCACCCAATTAGAACAACTATTAGAGGAAACAAATGAGAAATCAGTCTAGAAACTACCACACAACACTCGGCCAGCACAGAAATTCAAAAAACCCATATACATGGCATGAGTTTGCTTAGCACGATCACAAGAAATCTTAAGGATAAGAGCATTACCTGACTTGGCTTCCCTTTCAAGATACGAAAACAAGTATCGAACGAGAAGAGGAAGAGGAAATTTGAAGATTCACGGCTGGAACACAAGCAGGAAAATTTCTTTAAAAAAAACCCTAGGTTAAACCCATAGATCCAAGATCCCAAACTAGAAACTGGAATCATAGAAACTCACCCACAAAATCATTCTCCTTGAAGAGACTTCGGTTGGATCTTAAGCTTGGGAAAGGGAAGAAATCGGCTTGAAGAAGGGAGAGAAATCATGCGGGCTAGAGGAAATCGAGAGGGTCTTTTGTGTGAATGAAGGGGCTTCACTTAGATAGGGCTTGAGAAATCTTCTCTCTTTGCTTGCCTTAGAACCGTCAGGTGCAAGGAAAGGAAAATGAATTTAATTGCTTGCTTAGGAAGCCTACGGGTCCAAGGGAGAAAGGGCTCAATTGCTTTAGTCTAAGCTTATCCCATAAGCTAGGGAGATGGACTGAGGAGTTTGAATGTGGGGAAATATTTCCCTCACCTACCCATCCTATGGTGGAGAGGAGACTTGAGAGAAAATATTGTAAGGTCTTAAAAATCATGCCTTTAAATTATTTTAATAACCCACATAAAAATAAAAGCACACCCATCTTAAAATAAAATAATAAAAAATATTTATCTCAAAATATTTAACTTAAAGAATTAATAAATGTCGTAAAGACCTATGTAGTAGGATTCGGGTATTACAAGTGAAAGTCGGCCACTAAGGGCCAGAAGGGGTTTACGAAAACCCTAATTAGGGTTTTGCGCATGGGAGGAGCCTACTTGGAAGGAGAAAAAGCCTTTTTGTTTACCTAGAGCCTCATCATTTGAAACCTAGGGAAAGAACACTCTTGGTTAGCATGAGGTTGCCACTTGGCAACCATGCGAGAGTGTTTCTAGAAGAAGGAAGCGAAGAAGGAAGGATAAAGGGTTCAGCACGCTAGGGCACACGCCGCATTCACCTATCCACATGCCACATGTCTCACATGCACATCTTACCCCTGTATATGTTGAACCTGGATGTAAAAATGGATGAGGAAAATGAGGGAACATAGGGGTTTCGGTAACCCCAATAGACTACATACGCCACCCACAAGATTTTGGTGAGTTTGAAGGGGCTGTGCCCACGAACCATGAAAAGGCCACCTACTTTTTACACTTGTCTCACACGAGAGTAGATGTGGGACTTTCTTGAACAAACCAATCATGGGTAATAGGAAGGGAAGCCAAGAACCAAAATAACCCCTAGTCCCTAGATGCCTCGGCCAACACCCCCACCACACACAATCACCCTTTTTCCTTTGCCACTTGTCATGCATTGAGAGTTTCTAGAAGGAGAGGTGCATGAGAGATGTCAAGAGTCACTTGCACAAGTTCCCAAGAGGCCTTAGGGTTTTGATCAAGGAGCTTCATGCCTACCTAGGGAAGACCAACCAACAGTTAGCCAAGTGTCATGCATGCACACCGATTGGGACTTTCTAGGAGGAGGCAATGCATGGGAAAAGGAAAAGACGCATGTGAAAAGATAAAGATGCATAGGAAAAGACAAAGATGCATGGGAAAAGGGAAGGACGCTTGGGGAACACATGCACACCCACCCACCAAGGTTCTAGAAGAATCTTTGTGAGGGAAGAGCAAGAGATGGACGGCAAAGGGGCACAAACACACACACCCTAGACGGTCCTTGCCACATGCCAAGCATGCACATATCTACAAGGCTCAAGGCTAGGTTTAGGATTTATCAAATGACTATTATGGCCTAGAGAATTATTGAACCTGGACCACATGAAGGAGCATGCCCAATGAGCCTTTTAGGGTTTCAGATTTTGACAAGATACCATGCCACATGTCACTCATGCAGATGATCTTTTGGACTTCTCAAGGAGAGGCAATGATGAAGAAGAAAGAATGAAGGGGCTTTGACACATGGTGCCCATGCAAGGATATTCTTAGATTTCTTAGGAAAGCAATGATGAGGAAGATGAGTAGGATTTTGAATTTTCAAGGACCCACACCACTTGGCAAAGAGGATTATTTTCAAGAACAATTTCAAGGTTTTTGTGCCCTATTTCCTAGCCTAGTATGCCGCTCATAACATCTGCTTCTAGGAGCCACTTGGCCAACATGCAACCTCACTTCTAAGGTTCATTGTATCTGTACTTAAAGAAAGGAGGAGAGAGAAGTGGATTTCAGTTATCTAAGTGTTATACACCCACCCATGGATTGGGAAGGGGCGTCACTTGTCCCACATGCATCGGCTAGTGCACAACTTGTCCCACATGCATCAGCTAGTGCACAACTTGTCCCACATGCAACAACTAGTAGACCACTTGTCCCACATGCTTCAGCCAAAATCTAAGGTCATACACTTGGCAACAAAGTTGAAGTAAGAAGAAAGAGAGTTTGGGCCAATTTTTGTATAAAAAACACCCTGTAATCTTCTGATTTGAGGGTTTACATGAAAATACTCACTCTTCTCTTATTTTCCTCTCTATTCACGTATACACACACAAAAAGCTTCAACTACACCACATTCGATCAAGAGCAAATCATGCAACAATGGTGAAAACCAAGAGCTATTGGTTAAGACAGCGCAAACCGAGTGTCCATCTTAGGGAGACGAGCTCGCATGGTGAGAATCACTTGAACTTTTACTTCAACCATTTCACACACACATGGCCACGTGGAATGGAGGGTGATGGAGGACTCGAGACTAGGAGTCTTGTCGTGACTTGGTGAGGGGCACACGAATCAATTCACGCTTTGACTTAGAGGAGTGTTGTTTAGAGAGCTAGGGTTTATCCTCAAGGGGAGAAACCGAACTTTGGCCACTATTAGGGTTTTGAATTATGGTTTTCCTTTATTGAGAGTTTCGGCTAAGGGAATGATGAGTACCATGGATGGCACCCACCACACATGCACATACGCCATACATGCTACTAGAACCAAGTCATAGTGAACACGAAAGGGCAATCGGTCTAAGGTAACCCCTTAATGCCGAACACGTGGGAACTATAAAACACAACACACACCCACTCTTAAGTTAGGGTTTCATTGTCTAATATTGTTTAATATATTTCCAGCTTGCTTATTGTTGACTCTTCGGATTTTTTGTAAGTGGACTCTCAACCTACTTTGGATAATATTTATATACATCATGTGAACTTTACATTCTTTTGTGCTATTATATGAACTAATTGATTGATTATAATCTCTTGCTAGGTGATGCCTTATAATCGGATTTGCATGATGTTCTTGCTATGTTTACTTGTTCATTATGTTTCAGGTATGCTTAGAAATATTAGCTCAAGTTTTTTGTTATAACATATTTGTGTACGCCTCAAATGATTCAGCCATGCATATGTATTTGAGTCTAAGAAATTGCTCTTCTACTTTGGTATGTCTCGAATGCTATTGCCTATGGTTGTGAATGGAGTATTCAAATGTTCTAGTATTTTCAAGTTGTAACATGAGATGTTCAATGTTGTCTCACATGGTTACATGATTCTTGGCATTTATATGTTCACATGATACATTGAAAGAAAAGTTTCACAACTTTCATGTCATATGTATTTGGGTTATGTACTATTTTCAAAGAAAATAGTCTATACATCTTTTATCACGACTCCAAACACTAGGAGGGAGAATGTCTTGGTGGAACTCCTATGTCCACTCTGAAGTACATAAATTGGAGTGGTAACCCCTGGGTCGATGAAGTACAGTTGACGGACCTCGAATGGATCCTAATGGAAAGAATGTCAGAGTAGGGTAGCACCTAAAGTTAATGGGCACCACATGTGTTATATGCAGTGAAGGCGAAATGACGAACTACCACATAGTAAGGACTATGACATGGTCACCACGATCAAGTGGGCCGTTGGATGATGCGGTAACTAGCTGGGAATCCACGGTGCATAGAGGAGCCATGAGGTATCCAAATTGCATGAACTAAGTTTTGTGTCAAGTACATGTCCATGCATTCATGTCGTGGTTTTCCTTTAAATGTCAAGTATTGTTATTTGTTATTTGTTTACTTATTGAGATTTCTCGAAATCTCACTGTGGTAGTTTCTACTACCATTCCCAAACTGGAATGGTACAACTTTTAGCAAGATCAGGAGTAGCTAGTCAAGACGATGATCAAGGCCAAGGATGAGCTCAACCCGGAGAGGAGATTGGAATTAGTCATGATACTTAGAGATAACAGAGATTTAGAAAGATGCTCTAACGATTTCCTTGTTAGTAAAAGGCCTTTGAAGACACTAGTCATTATGTTAAAGTGTAACAAGGAGTTTGATACACCATTACAATGAAGTGTGATTTAAAGCTGTAAATGAAGTTGGGATATTAGTTTTATTTTGGCACAAAATTTTATGAAATGACCTATTCCGCTACGATTTGTTGCATACTTCTAGAATTATAATAAGTGCATTGCATCTTAACTGTCATGCACGGGGGTATGTAGCCTTTAGTTACATGTCCCGATGTTTCAATCATCATCCAATCCCAAGAGGGGGTTGGGGGCGTCACGCACCCTCCCATCCAAGGTCATCCACCCACCACCATGTCAACCTCCATCTCTACCCCACACCCCTAGCCTTTTTGCTGCCACACTTAACTCATTTTCCTCCTTTCCCAAGAGCAGACCAAGAGGGTGTTGAGAGAAACATTTTTGGCAACTTTTGCACTCTCCATTCAAGCCCCTTTGTGAGTATTTTCTATGGCTCAATATTCTTCTATTTTATTCTATTGAGTCTAGTTTACTTGGGTATGTGATTATGTCCAAAGAATAATGCGGTAGTTGTAACACAACTTTGGGGTATCGATTCCACAGAGAGACAAATTAAAAGAATAGCAGAAGGAGGAAACTAAAGAAAAATATTAAATGATTAATAAAGAACAAAGATTATTTTTAAATGCAAATTAAAGTGAAGCAAAGTGACTAACAGAAAAAGTACTCAAATTCGGCGAATAGTAAGGTGTCGGGAATCCCTTGTACAAATATGATATTTTAATTATTCTTAATTCATTGAATAACTCAATTGGGAACTCAATTCCCAAAATTCTCCATCAGAAGGTATAGATTTATA
Organism: Juglans mandshurica; assembly: GCA_022457165.1. Lineage (NCBI taxonomy): Eukaryota > Viridiplantae > Streptophyta > Magnoliopsida > Fagales > Juglandaceae > Juglans > Juglans mandshurica. The sequence goes on along the minus strand of CM039629.1, from coordinate 10,100,744 downwards.
AACCAAGATTAAACCAAATGTAACCCTTTGAAAAATCATTCACCACTTTTAAAATACGTAAATTATTATCACTATTGAGAAAATCCAACGACGACAATATACTCAGGAAGCAATATTGCAGCAAAGAATTAAATCAATATAGATAAATAATTGATCCAAACATAATAAAAGAGCTAATCCATTCATTAGAAAAAGCATGGTTGAATCCATAAACAAAATAAATTCTATGATTATTCGGGGAAGAAAACATCAACAATGAATTGAGAATGATAAAACAAAAGAGTTTTAGTAATTGAAAATCAAATACATAAATAAAAAATAAATTAAAAATACTATCTAATGTGCAAGTTCATCCCTAACTCTACCTGAGAATTTAGTTACCCATAAATATAATGGACAACAAAAACCTCAGGAGAAAAATAAAGCAAACGGCGGCCATGGAAATTAATTTCTTCGTTTTGTTCTTCAGTACTGAGCCGTCTCTCTCCTCTTAAAAAAAACTCCTAATTTCATGCTAATGAAATGCTTATATAGGGTAGGAAAGAAACCCTAATGTCTTACATATTCTCGCATACAAAATCGCCTAAATTTTAGGACTCATCTTGGTAGCTACATACGTGCTTCAGGAGTTCGAATTTATAAATCTTTATTAGAGACAAATTTGTAGCCCTTTAAGATAGCTTTCCAACTCATTAAGAATCGCATAATCCAATATTTGAAAGGAATGTTATGATTAAAATACTAAAGTATGTACAGTCTGTCTTCAAGTGAATTTCGGATGGACTTTTTCTCTGGATCCAAATTACTCTCAAACCCCATCATTATCCTTATTTGAAGAGTCCTACACTCGTTGAAAGTTCTTAAGTTGTTCCAACGTCTTGCTCAATTGAAAGTCTTTTGAATTTGATTGGGTTTGGACTTGCTCTTTTATAGACTCTGAAATTAAACATAAAAATCTGATAAGGAGTATCCCAAAATAAATAGAAACTCAATTCAAGAATACACATTAATTCTTATGATTTCTATTTATATTTTAGCATTTTAGTCCAATAATAGGTTATTTAAAGTGAACTTTCGTAGACTCATCAGTATGTGTTGGGAAACTTTTTACAGAGTTTTGGTTCGTGAAATTTAAGTATGATGATGCAAAGGTCTCGGTGGTAACAACTTTGGTGTTTGTGTGAAATTTTGAAAGCTTTCTAAAGTTTTTGGTGAAATGATTTGTAGATCTTGCTATGGTAAAGTTTTAACATTTTTATATGCAAGTTAGGATTGGAATAAAATTGTGTTATTATTTTTATAAAAGAGTTTTGCATGATTTCAAAATGATAGAAACCGTATGGGTCAAACCAATTTTTGTTTTGGCTTAGGTTGTGATTTTGGTTCTAGAAACTTGATCCATGGCTTTGGTTTTCGTATATATTGTTCTTGAGGCTTTGATCTATGCGTTAAGAGTTTATTTTTGAAGAGTTATGATTTAGATCTTTGATAGAATATTGATGAACATGCAATAGTTTTTTTTTAAACTCAATCTACAGGCTTTCGGGTATGATGATCTATTTGGATGAAATTCTATGTATGGGTAGCCCACTTGAGTTTTATGAGTAATTTTGAATAGGTCACGGGCCCAAAAAATCATTTTGGTGGAATATGGGTCTTTATTGGGTTTGATAATTAGGTTAAAACCATGCAATATTTTAGGAACCAAGTAGAATCTAATTATTTGGTAATTGGCCCAAAACATTTATGGAACGAGTGAGATTATTTTAGAATTTGAGTTGAGGCTCATTAGTATTTATTAAATACTCGATCCATGAAAATATGGATAGACCAAAGAGATTTTTAGACTGCTCTAACCGGCCAACCAATTTCTTAAGTCTATACACTACCCAAGACTTGGGCCCAAATATTTCAAAATGGACCCAAAACACAAGCCCATTAGAACCAGGTCCAGAATCCATGCACGTCTCTTTCCCACTAGGGTTTATGGAAACACTATTTATATACACGTTCACACACAGCCTCTCATGCACGCATAATTTTCCCCCATTAAATCTAGGGTTGCCATTGACCTCCTATGCTGCCAAGCTTCACACCACTGCCAAGCCCCTCCAGTCTACACCCGCAAGCCACCACCACCACCTTCTATTGGAATCAGAAACCGTAGAAATCACGACCCCATGTGAAGTCTAGCAGCCACATCTCCTTCTGTGGCCACCACATTGTTGCTGTCTCCTCCCCTCAGCACCCTATAGCACGAAACAGTAGCCTTCGAAGGGAGCAAGCCACTACCTCGCAAGACAACCCCTCCACGATGAAGCCGCAGCAAGATGCTACCGTTTGAAACGCTGCAAACAGCGCATACCAGTGTCTGTAACCACGAAAGCACCATCACTACCTACTGCAGTGCAGCACCCACAATCAGCGAAGGACGAACACCACCACAAGTAGCACCAATGTAATCCCAGCTCAGAACATAACCATCTCTAATCATGTTGAACCGCTGTTACAACGAATGGAAGAGCACTATCACACGTCTCCTTTCGAGACACACCATTGCCCAGCCATCGGAAACTACCAACAGTAGTGCTCTATTCTGCTACACCCAAAACATAGTATTTTTACATGTAAACCAGCCGCCACTGCATCTCGGGAAGCCAGCTCATGTTGCCAGCCCCCTCCCTATCCTTTTATCTGCATTACTCATGATTGTTAGCTAAAATCAGATCTCACAGTATAGATAAAGACACCAAATTCTCAATTACATGTACATATCCAGATGGGTCGGAGGGAAGTCAAGCACCCAATGCTACTTGTGCTAACTACATGTTTAACAGTTTTATCAGTTTGATTATAATGACGTACTCACAACTAGCGTAGATGTCTGTAACGTGATATGATATCAACAGGAGCACATGTCCATTAGGGGTGAAAACCGACGTCGTCGGCGTGGTTTTTGGGCAAAACCGACGTTTGGAAAAATGGGGGAGGCGCCGACCGTAACCGGTCGATGGGGAGGAGGACACCAATCGAGGCAGTTCTCGGTCGGCGTCGGTTCTCTGGCGGTTCTACTAAGAGAATAATGAGAGAGAATGAGAGAGGGAGAGATGCATAGGAGAGAGAGAGAAAGTTACAGAGGAGAGATAGAGAGAGAGAGTTGCAGAATCGAATTCGGGAAGAAGAAGACTCTTATCGAAACGACATCGTTTAACTTAAGTTTAAGTGGAATGGCGTCGTTTCAGACTTATTATTTTTTTCTTACGTCCTTAATAAAACGACGCCGTTCCACTTAAACTTAAGTGGAACGACGTCGTTTCGATAAGGGTATATTAAAAAAAAAGATTTTATTATATTGGTCGGTTTAGCGGTTCGGTCCAGCTTCAAACCGAGACCGAACCGCTGAACATCGGTTTCTTGAAATTTCCACCGCACGCCGACCGGTTCTCCACCGGTTCCGATCGATTCCTGACACGGCCGGTCGGTTTGCTTCGGTGGCGGTCGGTGCTGTTGGTTTCTGTACAGCCCTAATGTCCATTAGGAGTCATGGAGCATTTGTAGTTCACGTTAAACAACCAATGATATTGTAACAACCCGACCTAGATATTATTAGGGATTGAACGCGAAAAATTTTATCTTTCGATTTTTTTCATATTATTATACAATTCTCTTATTGTTATTATTAGTATTATCAATTTTATCAGATTCTATGGTGCTAATAAGTTGTTTATATTTTAAATACTGGTTTTTATTATAGCTATTGTTTTAATTATAATTGTTAAAATTTTAATTTTTTATTAATAATAATCTTCCTAATTAGGCTTAAATATTTTGGGATCTTCGGTCGTCCTTCACGTCTTCACCCTCTCGAACATTCAACATTAATTTGAACATTACGTTGTCAATGGAATGCAAGCATCAAAACACACTATTTTCTCTAGGGTAATTTCTTAGTCTGGAAGACTTCGTATATTATAACTGACTTATGTCGTATCTCTCGGTTTTTGATTAAGTAGAAACATTTCTTTTTGGTAACCGACGGACACAAATGAAAACCCTACACAACTCCTATGCCAATGTAGCCATGCACATGCCGTCACCTTCCCCTTAATATAGGGTTGCCGCACTACCTTATCACACACATCATCAACCTCTAGCCTCTCCTCGCAATTCCTCCAACCGTGAGCCCCTACGATAGTAACCCAGTGAAAAACTAGGGCAACATCTCAACCTAGCCAACACTTACACTGACCAACGATGGAAACTCCACGCCCACACCCATGTACGCGACCGTGTACCCATACGTGCCCACAGCCTTGCATCACTGCAAATAGCTTTGGAACACCACCCACACTCATTTGCATTGATCCGTGAGCCACCATCAACCCATGGCAGCAACCACCGTCGTGTGTCTCTTCACTCATACGCACCATCACGAAGCCTGCCATGAAGCAAGCAAACCACACCACAACATCTTCTGCCACCCCGCCATGCACGTAAATCTCCACCACTAGTAGCTCCAAAAACCAGCCCAAGTGATATCGACGTAGCCTCTATTTTTGTACAACAAAAATAGAGCATCTCCATGCCACGAAAAGCTGCAACAAATGCCACACAATGAGACCCTGCAACCAAGAGTTGTCAGATGGTGCAGCCCATCTCCTCCGTAGACCTCTCCATCCCTACCTTTCTGTGCTACATTGGAACTTGCTCAAACCGAGAGCAATAAGTTGCCTTGACATCACCGTAGACCACCACAAGACGTTGGATTTCTCGGATTGCCACATAAACCGCTAGTCGCTACCTCCCATCAACCTCACACAGCACCGTCACCGTCACTGTCACTCATCTTCGGAAACCGCAATCATACCCCACGTAGCCCACTACCCCACGTAAGACTGCTCCTCTCCTCTTTAGTGGTTAAACTTACGTGTAGAAAATTTCATGTAGATTACATTACGTTTATGCCCCTGACTTAAATAAGACATGGCAAATTATTTTGTACTTAGTGATACTTTACGTTGGGCTTGATTTATTTTATTACATAAACCTTTATACTATTTTAACTTGGGTTGGGCTTAATATTCTAAGTCTGGCTTAGTTTTACTTGGATGAATATTTTAAATCAAAAGTTAATGAATGAGTCTCCTCTTTGGATAGAGCTTGGCGAAACCAGAGGTGGTGAGACAGTTTTTATGTCTGTCTCTTTTGTTCGTTAGTTAGACCAAACGATGTCTAGTGGAGAGGGATACAGGATGGAAGTTCCAGAGGAACAGTGGAGGAAACTTAGTTTGACAGAGGAGGAGGAAGAGGTGTTGGTGGTCGACAACAGCGGGAGTGAGGAGATCAAACACAAAGGAGAAAAAAGTCTAATAGGAAAGGTCTACTCCGATCGAGTGGTGGGCAAGGAACTGATTAACAATACAATGGCCAAAATCTGGAGGATTAGTAAAAGGGCCACCTTTCAAGAAGTAGAAAAAACCACAGTCGTTATTACTTTCGGGACCCATGCAGATATGCACAGAATCCTTGAAAGTAAACCTTGGTCCTTTGATACTTCTCTGTTTCTAATAGTGCCTTACGACGGAACCATGAGGCCAGGGAAAATGGCTTTTGATCGTGATGTTTTCTGGATGCAATTTTACAACTTGTTGTTTGACTACATGTCGTCGGAGTGGGGTAACCAGATTGGAAACTCGGTAGGAAGGGCCATCGAAGTTGATGTAAAGGATGACGGTATAGGATGGGGGAGAAGTCTACGTGTGAAGGTGGAGTTGTTATTGCACAAACCCATCCCTAGAGGCCGTTTCATTAATGTTGAGAAGTCAAAGCACAGGGTGCATTTTCGGTACAAGAATCTTGGTTCCCATCACAAAATTTGCTTCCAATGCGGCTGGATACTTCATGGAGGGCAGGGATGCCTATCTCACAGAACGGGTCAAGAAGAAGAGGGAACTGCAGATTTACAGTTTGGGACATGGCTTCGGGTTGAAAGTAATATCAGGCAAGGGACTTGCATGCATAGAAATGGCAGAGGAGAGGGGGGAAGTTCTTAGGGAAAGGTGGTGGTCAGGCGGAGATGGAGGCTGCCGAAAGCAGTATGGAAAAAGGGTGGTGGGAAAAAGGTTTGGGCAATGGACAGTCTATTTCCACCTTTTCCCATACACAAAATCAAACGGCTGTAAAAAAAGGAGGTAGGTTATGTGCAGACGGCAAAGTACAAAGTTCAGCGGAATCAGATGGAAGGATGGATGTGATTGAATAGTGTACCAACCTCACCTGGGGGAGAAGGAAGCACCAAAAAATTTGCAGGAAGATTTGAGGCGGGAGTTTATTTTCGAGCCAGCTGATGCTATTGGGCCAAGCGAAGGGAATGGGCCTAAGACAGTAACTGAGTTGCGTACAATACACCTAGGGCCCAATGGCCCAGTTTCAAGACTCCAAACGGCTAGTGCACATGATTTTGTTAGGGAAGAGAATTTGATTTCAGCTCATCTTTCACTAAGGCAGGGGGAAGGACGCAGATGGAAACGCCAAGCTCGAGCTCTGAGGAAACCAACTGCTTGATCTCAAGGTGACAAACCGAATGCAGAGGTAAGCATTGTTAGCTCTACCCCTTTGAAAAGACTTAGAAAATCCCACTTGGGTGAGAAGCTAAATGACAGAGTTTCTCCTTTGGAAATGGGGGCGGTTGCGAGTTAGCTCCACCAGGTACTATGAGAATTCTAAGTTGAAACTGTCGGGGGCTTGGGAACCCCCGAACAGTTCAAAGCCTTTGCCTGCTGGTAAAGGATAAGAAGCCCGATTTGGTCTTTATCATGGAGACCAAGTTATCATATGTAAAAGCTTAAAGGGTTGCAAAGAGGTTCAAGTTTAATGGTTGTATTGTGGTGGAAGCAGTAGGAAGAAGTGGAGGGCTTATGCTCTTATGGAAACAAGAGGACCTAGTAGAGTAGTTAATTATTCACAAAATCACATTAACGTGATAGTGAATGATGAAAAATGCAAATTTAAGTGGTTGTTGTCTTGCTTTTATGGGCAGCCAACATCAAACTTAAGGAGACAGACTTGGGATTTATTATCATCCTTCAAGCCTATAGAAGGAGGATGGGGAGTTATAGGAGACTTTAATGAGGTGTTGTATAAGGAAGAGAAGGAGGGGGGAATCCCATAAGTGAAAGACTAATGGGCATGTTCAGGCACATGATGGAGGAGGGGAATCTTTACGATCTGGGATGGATAGGTAATAAATTCACTTGGTGTAACCGTCAAGAATATGAGACTTTCACAAAAGAGAGACTCGACAGAGCTATAGCTAATGCTTTGTGGAAAAGAAAGTACTCTGAATACTCAGTGGAGACCTTACCAGCTATTTGTTCTTATCATAGCCCAATACTTCTACAATGCAGTATAGAGAGGTGCTCAGTTCGCAGCTTTCATTCTTCCTTCGAGTATGGGGCAAGTTGGAATAAGGAGGAGGGTTGTAGTGTAGTAGTTTTTGAAGCTTGGGAAAGCAACAATGGGAGGGGGAGAGGTTTGGAAAGGGTGATGAGTAAGCTGGAATCAACAAAGAAGGGGTTAAAAAAGTGGAGTAGGAAGTTAGAAAGGGAGAGAACCAAAGCTATCAGGGAAAATACACAGCTCTTAAGCATGCTACAGAGAAGAGAATGACCTGGTAACATACAAGAACAAAAACAGGTACAGCAAGAGCTCTTTTTTGTTGAACCAAGAAGACACAAGGTGGAGACAAAGAGCTAAGAGACATTGGTTGACTGGGGGAGACATAAATACAAAGTATTACCATGCATGTGTGAACCTGAGAAGGAAAAAAAACACTATAAAAAGAGTTGTGGATAGGGATGGTACAGAATTGAGGGAGAAGGTAGAAATAGCTACAGGCTTTAAAAGACACTTTTCTGCAGTATTCAAATCTACACAGCCTAACTCAGCTTGCATTATACAGTGTCTTCAGGGGGTAGAACAAAGGATCACAACTGAAATGCTAGACAAGTTAGAGAGGGACTTTACAGTGAAAGAAGTGGAGGAGGCACTAAAACAAATGTCCCCTTTCAAGTCCCCAGGACCTGATGGGTTCAGTGAAGGTTTTTACCAAGAACATTGGAAGATAGTTGGCCAGGATGTATCTCAAACTGTCTTGGATTTCTTAAAATCAGGGAAGATGCCAAGGGATTTAAATCATACTCATATAGCTTTAATTCCCAAGGTAAACTCCACTAACTCAGTACATGAATTTTGACCAATTTCTCTGTGTAATATTATCTACAAATTGATCTCAAAAGCTTTGGCAAATAGAATGAAATGTGTTTTGGACAAGGTGATCTCGTGGAACCAGAGTGCTTTCATCCCCAATAGACTCATAACTGACAATATTATGGTAGCTTATGAGCTACTCCATACTATGCAATCAAAATAGAAAGGAAGGGAGAGGTCGATAGCCATAAAGTTAGATATGTTTAAGGCTTACGATAGGGTTGAATGAGACTTTTTAGAGGCTTTGTTGCTTAAGCTGGGTTTTGGCAAGAAATGGACTGATTTAATGATGGCATGTGTTAAGTTAGTTTCTTATTCTACTATCATTAATGGGGAACAGGGGGAGACCATCATTCCTTCGAGAGGACTGAGACAAGGTGACCCCTTGTCACCTTATCTATTCTTGATTTGTGCAGAAGGTCTCAGTTCTCTCCTGTACAAGGCTGAATCAAGTGGTCTTATCAAGGGGGTGGTAGTGACTCGGGGTGGACTGAGAATCAACCACTTACTTTTTGCTGATGACTGTGTAATGTTTTCTACAGCAAAGTTGGTGGAGTGGTAACAGATTTATGAAATTTTGATTCAATATGAGAAAGCATCGGGCCAAACTTTAAATAAAGAGAAAACTAGTGTGTTGTTCAGCTCAAACACCAAGGTGGAAACAAAGGATTTCATTTTGTAGCAAGTGAATGGATCGAGGTGCAATAATTATAACAGATATCTTGGCTCCCTACTATGGTAGGAAGGTCAAAATATGATTTTTTTCAGAAGCTTAAAGGAGAAGATTTGGAAAAGAATCAACAGCTGGAAAACTAAGTTCTTATCCTCAGCTGGGAAGGAAGTGCTTATCAAAAGTGTGTTGCAGGCAATCCCAGCTTACTCAATGAGTGTGTTTAAGATGCTAGTATTGTTCTTAAAAGAAATTGAAACACTCTTGGCCAGGTTTTGGTGGTGTCATAAAGGAGAAGGTAAAGGGATTCACTGGAAAACTTGGAAGTATATGGGTTCAGTAAAAAACCAAGGGGGCTTGGGTTTTAGGGATCTCTGCAGCTTTAATAGAGCTCTTCTAGCAAAACAAGTATGGAGAATGATAGAGGATCCTCACTCCCTGGTCTCTCGAATTTTCAAGCAGAAATACTTTCCAAACTGTGATGTAATGGATGCTAAGTTAAAATGATCACCATCTTTTATATGGAGGAACCTTTGGTCGAGCTTGGGGCTATTAAAGGAGGGGTTGGTCTGGAGGGTGGGTAATGGAAGAGGCATAATAATCTGGAAGGACAAGTGGCTTCCAAGGCCTGTGACCTTCCAGGTTCAGACTCCTATCAACACTTTGGACATTGAGACTAGAGTGGATGCATTGATTGATGAAGATAGTAGTTCTTGGAAGATAGACCTGGTGGAAACAATCTTTAAGGAAGAAGAAGCAAAGCTCATCTATTCTATACCTTTCAGCAGAAGAGGGGCAAGTGACAGAAGGATTTGGGCTGGTTCAGAAAGACGAAACTTCTCAGTCAAAAGTGCTTATTTTCTGCAAACCAAACTGTGAAACAAGAGCTCAGGGGAACCTTCAACAAGTGGGGGAAACAATTCGATGTGGAAAGACCTTTGGCAATTAGAAGTCCCTGCCAAGGTCAAACTGCTCATACAAAAAGGCCTAAACAACATACTTCCTACAAAAGACAGTCTACTCAGGAGGAACATTGTTGAGAGTAATCTGTGTCGAGTTTGTGCAAGAGAGAAAGAAACAACAGTGCATGTTTTATGGGTTTGTCCTGCACCAGCAGACATTTGGGGTGGAGAGACCAGTTTGTTCAGGAAATGGAAAAGATTTTATCCTGACTTCCAGCAGCTTTGGGGAGAGATGATTGGGAAACTGAACCAGGAAAGCATTGAGCTAGCTGTAGTCTTGTTCTGCCACATATGGGCTAGGAGGAATGCATATAATTTTCAAAATCAGTTCAAGAACCCTGCTACAATTGTTGCTATGGCTCAGGCAGACATATCTTTGCTTAAGGAGATCAATCTTAACAGCTGTAATAGAGCAACAAGAAGTCAAGGGAGAGAACCTAGTCAGTTTTGGCAGCCACCTGAGTGGCCTTTCTTTAAAGTGAGTTTTGATGCAGCTTTTGACAAAGACAAGAACAGAATGGGGATGGGGATCATAATGAGGGATTCTGAAGGGGGTTTACAAGCGAGCTTGACAGCCCCTAAGGTGCATGTCCTCTCTGCATTCCAAGCAGAAATCTCTGCTCTTCATAGAGCCAATGAATTCTACATTTAGTTAGGGCTGAATCAAGTAATCTTAGAAGGGGATGCCAAAGTTGTCATAGATGCAGTCACTTCCAAAAGTGAAGATAACTCGTGGCTTGGCTAGGAGATAGAGGACTTGCAGCAACGGATGGAGCTTCATCCTGCCTGAAGACTAGTTTTTGTACACAGGTCTGCAAACAATGCTGCCCACACAGCAGCTAAGTTAGCTATTAAGGAAGCAAGTGAAAAAGTATGGTTAAAAGATGGTCCTGATGAGGTCAAAAACTCTGTAATGAAAGATGTATCATGTATGGTCTAAGTTATCAATGAAATTGTTTTCCTTTCAAAAAAAAAAAAATTGTTAGCTCAAAAGCTTTATTTTTACATATAATATTTCAGGCTTTTAATTATATTATTGAACATTAACTTTTACAATTGAATTTAGTAGTAAATAATAAGTGTCTTAATTTATTTTTAGTACGTTAAGTTTGGTTAAGTATATTTTATGTAACGAGTTTCCAGTGTTATTTAAAACATTTAAATAAAAATATTTTTCCAACTAAATTGTAATATGTTATTAGTTTTAAATTATTGTTATATTATAATAGTAGTTTAACCAGGATTTGAATTTTAAATATGATTAACTTTAACTAAAAGAAATTTTGTTGTTATTTTGTCAGATTTGATAAAACTATTATACTACAGTTATAACTAGAAAATAAAAAAATATATTAAGAATATTTAATTGATATTAGTATTCATTAGATTTCTTGTAAGATTGAATAATTATGTTAATTATAAGAAGGTAAATCGATTTTAAGAATTGAGGTTTTCACGACTTATTTTAATAGAATTGAATATAGCCTAAGTATTCTACCATGAAGTGAGATTTAGAAGCAGCGCAGTGAGGTAAGTAATTTGATCACAAATTAAGATCATCACATGTTAGTTAGATATATTATTATTAAAGCCAATTCTAGAAAGCCAGTGTTTATGTATCTCGCATGTCGTGATTATGCAAACTTGTCATCTAGCACAGTACACGATCATGTCATTCCGCATCATGTTCAGATTTAGAAATTATAATTATGTACGTTGTATATCATGCATCACATGTTTATAAGACACATAAACTTTTTATGATCAAGTTCCATCAGCTTTCTTATGATCAAGTGTAAGAGATAAGATAAGTTTAATAAGATGGTCATTTTGATGCATGGTACAATGTGTTTTTATGGTGGACGTGCAAGCCATGTACCTATGCGTGATCCACCATAGTATACTTGAATACTATTAGCAGCTCCCCTTGTGGCCATAAGATTTGGGGCCGGTGCGAAACCTCGCACACATGGTTAATTGTGTTGGCCAGTAAGATAAGTATGATAAGTCAGATAATTTAAAAATAAGTCATGCATGATATGAGCATATGTATGAATTTGGTATTACAATTTGGTATTAGAGCTCAGGTCAAGAGATTCCGTAGACTTTTTTGAAGAGAAACAATATTTTATTAATTGCATTAGGTCACCTAGGATGCTCCTAACCCGCTCGAGAGTGATATTTTTTATTATGATAGGATGTTTTATGGCTCTTACGAGTTAGCATTATTGTAGTCATGGTAGGTATTATTATTTATGTATGTATCGAAATATTAGTTAATGGTTACTTTAGATTATGGCACCCGACTCTAGGAATTTCATAGAGCATGGATATCTAGGATGAGAATTATGTGTACTTGAGTTACATGTCAATTTGGTTATGACAGTGTAATTGATTGAAGGAAGGTGAAGTTAAGCAGGTGGGTTTGGATACACAAACCTATCTCATCTCATCATTACAACTTTTTCAAATTTCCGTACAAAAATATAATAAACAATTCAACTTTTTTAAATCCTAAAATAAAAATAATACTAAAAAATAATATTTAACAATATTTTATTCAACTTTCAACAAAACATCTCATCTCATCTCATCTGAACTCTCTATCCAAACTAACTATTTAAGATTGATAGTGTATCTAGTTCATGAGAATGGATGGAATGATTGATATTTGATGGAGTCTTATTTAAGAAAATTAGGGAATGTAGTTAGTAGATTTTGGAGTTATGGCATAGATTTACACATGGTGTTTGGTATTTCACGATGAATGATGGAAAGTATATTATGATCTTTAGGTAATGGGATTCTCTTGCCTGGCAGAAATGGTGAACAAAAACTATATAGGCAAATGTCATGCATCGTGGAGTTATTTAGCAATAGAGCTATGGAAAGAAATTGTGGAGTCAATATATTTTGAGTTGCGAGAATTTAAGGTTTATGTGCAGAAGATGATTTATTTAAATATGTGTATGCCTTAGACATACACATTATATGATTAATGTTTAGGCATGCATAATTGGAGAATGTCATGAGATTTCGAGACATGATCTGGAAGTTTAATTGATGGTGCTATGTTTAAAATTGAGGTACTTGTTAATGGACTAGACAGGGATGATAGACAAGCATAATTAGAGTAACAAATTAGAGATATGGGTCCATATTAGTATTGATTAGATTTCTTGTAAGATTGAATAATTGAATATAGCCCAATTATGGTGTTTGATATTTCACGACGACTGACAGAAAGTATATTATGATCGTTAGGTAATTGGATTCTCTCGCCAAGTAGGAATGGTGAAAACAAAATTAGGAAAATGAGATGTATCGTGGAGTTATTCAGCAATGGAGTTTTGGAAAAAAATTGTGGAGTCAATATATTTTGAGGTGTAAGAATTTAAGGTTTATGTACAGAAGATGATTTATTTAAGTACGTGTATGCCTTAGACATACACATTATAGCATTAATGATTAGGCTAGCATAATTGGAGAATATCATGAGATTTCGAGGCTTGATCTGGAAGTTTAATTGATGTTTCTATGTTTATAATTGAAATACTTGTTAATGGGCTAGACATGGATGTTAGACAAGCATAATTAGAGTAATATATTAGAGATGTGGGCCCATAGCCTATAGTCCCATGATCATTGTGGTGTTTCATTCTTAAGACTTTTAGGATTAAGATATTTTGAGACCTCGAACTTTGGAGAATTTTATATTGTTATTTATTTGAGGTTATCAATTTATGAGGAGCATTATTTAACATTTTATGCGGGAGTTTTAATTATGATTTTTGTGGAGAGTTTCATTTATTATGTTATACGGAGATTCTTACTATTTACATGGAGTTAAAGATGAAAAATTTGGGAGAAATTATTATTAGGTTTTTAACTTGACCCATGGTTAAGGTTTATATTTTAAACCCTGAAAGGTATCATGTTTGACCCTGAGTGCGTGAACATGTACACATGAAGGATTAGGAGAATATATGAAGTTTAGAAACAAATATCGGTGGACTAAACTCTTGAAATATTAGACTTGACTAAATGATCGAGCATTTAAAAATTAAAAACTTGGAAATGATCTAATGGATAAGTATGTAGGTTTCTTGAGATACTAGCAAATTCCGAGGACGAAATTCTTATAAGGGGTGGAGTTTGTAACAACTCGACCCAAATATTATTACAGATTGAACGCGAAAAATTTTATCTTTCGATTTTGTCAGATTATTATACAATTCTCATATTGTTAGTATTAGTATTATAAATTTTATCGAACTATATGGTATTAATAAGTTGTTTATATTTTAAATATAGATTTTTATTATAACTATTGTTTTAATTTTAATTGTTAAATTTTAATTTTTTATTAATAACAATCTTTCCTAATTACACTTAAATATTTTAGGATTTTCCATCGTCCTTCACTGTCATACCCTAAGGAAATTAGGGAATGTAGTTTGTGGTTTTTGGAATTATGACATAGATTTACATATGGTATTTGATATTTCACGATAACTAATGGAAAATATATTATGATCTTTAGGTAATGAAATTATCTCGCCTAGCAGGAATGGTGAACAAAAAATAAATTAGGAAAATGTCATGTATCGTGGAGTTATTTAGCAATAGAGTTATGCAAAGAAATTGTGGAGTCAGTATATTTTGAGGTGCGAGAATTTAAGGTTTATGTACAGAAGATGATTTATTTAAGTACGTGTATGCCTTAGACATACACATTATATGATTAATGATTAGGCTAGCATAATTAGAAAATGTCATGAGATTTCGAGGCTTGATCTAGAAGTTTAATTGATGTTTCTATGTTTATAATTGAGGTACTTATTAATGGACTAGACAGGGATGCTAGACAAGCATAACTAGAGTAACACATTAGAGATGTGGGTTTGATGAGTGCACGAAAGTGTACTCTAAATACCCTATTATTGGACTAAAATGCTAAAATGTGAATAGAAATCATAGGAATTAATGTGTATTCTTGAATTGAATTTCTATTTACTTTGGGATACTCCTGAGTAGATTTTTATGTTTAATTTCAGACTCTATAAAAGAGCAAGTCAAAACCTAGTCAAATTCAAAGGACTTTCAAGTGGGCAAGATGTTGGAACAACCTAAAAACTTTCAACGAGTGTAAGACTCTTCAAATAAGGATAATGATGGGGTTTAAGAGTAATTTGGATCAAGAGAATAAGTCAGTCCGAAATTTGCTAAAAGACAACCTGTACATGATTTGATCATAATTTTCCACTCACATATCGGAATGATACGATTATTGATGCGTTAGAAATCTATCTTAAAGAGCTACAACTTTGTCTCTAATAAGGATTTCTCAATTCAAACTCTTAAAGCACGTATGTGGCTTTCAAGTTGAGTCCTAAAATTTAGGCGATTTTTTTATGCGAGAATATGAAGACATTAGGGTTTCTTTCCTACCATATATAAGCATTTCATTAGCATGAAATTAGGAGTTCATAAAGGGGAGACGGCTTAGTTCTGAAGAGGGAGATGAAATTAATTTCCATGGCCGCCATTTGCTTTATTCTTCTCTTGAGAATTTTGTTGTCCATTATATTTATGGGTAACTAAATTCTCAAATGTGAATTTTTGAAGAGGAAAGATTGTTATTTTTACTATTATCAATTTTATCAGATTCTATGGTATTAATAAGTTGTTTCTATTTTAAATACAGATTTTAATTGTAACTATTATTTTAATTATAATTGTTAAAATTAATTTTAATTTTTTTTATTAATAATAATCTTTCCTAATTACGCTGAAATATTTTGGGATCTTTTGTCGTCCTTCACGTCTTCACCCTCTCGATCGTTCAACATTATTTTGAACGTTATGTTGTCAATGGAATGCAAGCGTCGAAACACCGTTATTTTCTCTAGGAAAATTTCTTGGGTTGGAAGATTTCATATATTATAATTGACTTATGCCGTATCTCTCGATTTTTTATTAAGTAGAAACATTTCTTTTTGGCATTGGACACACATATGAAAATCCTACACGACTTCGATGCCACATAGCCATGCACATGCCATCACCTTCCCCGTATATAGGGTTGTCGCACTACCTTCTCACCAGCATCATCAACCTCCAGCCTCTCCTCGCGATTCCTCCAATCGTGAGCCCCTGCGATAGTAACCTAGTGACAGACCAAGGCAGCATCTCAACCACACCACAACCACTTCTGCCAACACAACATGCATGTAAATCTCCGCCGTTAGCAGCTCCAAAAAGCAGCCCACATGATATCGACATAGCCTTTATTTTTATACAATAGAAATAGAGCATCTCCTTGCCACAAAAAGCTGCAACGAACACCACACTGTGAGACCTCGCCACCAAGGACCGTTAGAAGGTGCCGCCCATCTCTTCCGTAGGCCTCTCCATCCCCACCTATTTGTGGTACGCCGAAACTTGCTTAAACCGAGAGCAATTAGTTTCCTTGACATCACCATAGACGACCACAAGACGTTGGAGTTCTCAGGTCGCCACAGAAACCACCAGTCATTACCTCCCATCAACCTCACACAACACCGTCACCGTCACTCATTGCCAGAAACTGCAACCGTACCCCACGTCGCCAACTACCCAACGTAAGAATGCTCCTCTCCTCTTCAGCAGTTGTGCGCAAGTGTTGCAAATTTCCTATAGGTTACATTACGTTTATGCCCCTGAATTATATAAGACATGGAAAATTATTTTGTACTTAACTGATATTTTACGCTGGGCTTGATTCATTTTATTACATAAACCTTTATTCTATTTTAACTTGGGTTGTGCTTAATATTTTAAATCGGGGTTAGTTTTACTTGGAGGAATATGTTAGCACAATAGCTTTATTTTTACATAAAAGATTTTAATTAAATTATTAAATATTAACTTTTACAATTGAATTTAGTTGTAAATAATATGTAACAACCAGCCCAAACCCCGCCGAAGACCCAGATGAAGCCCAGCCAAGGAACGACCAAAATGGCGCCATTTTGGTACGTTTCCTTCTCCCATGAGTCAATTTCTCCTTAGGTTTTGCTAGATACAAGCGAGTTCGTGTACCATATCACGTAGTAATAATTTTTTTTATTTAAAAAAAATGAAAAGAAATTTTTTGAGAGAAGAAGAAAATTTCCTATATTATAAAAATTATTTTTATCTTTAATTCACATCATTTTATTAAATATATGTATTACATATCAATATTAGTGCACGAATTGGTGCATAAACTTGTTTGCGATAAGATTTTTCCTTTCTCCTTTCCCCGTCAGTTTTCCTTCTCCCACAGTTTTCTCTTCCCCGAATCCCATTTCCTCCCCCACGCATCAACAGTTTCTTCACTCTCTAGAGATTATTTTTTTCTTTTTTCACTTTTCTTGCTCAACAGACCCTTGTGTTTCTGCTCCCTCTCCTACCTTCGATTTTGTGTGCTGCAGTTCGTGAGCCTCCCGAGATTGGTCTTGCCGTCGAACCTCCTCACCGGATTAGTGCTGAACAACGTTCTCTCTCTCCCCGTCGTGCTGTGCCGTCGCTACTTCCAAGCACGCACACCCAAGATCAGAGCAACTCACGCCCAACAGCTCCTCCATGCCTTTTCCATGCATGAGTCGTGCCGTCCAGTTGTGCAGCACCACTCAGTCATACTCCTCCGTCTCTCACCACGGTTGCACTGCCCGTGAGCCTCTCTCCTCCCACGGCCACGTTTGAGAACTAACCGACGTGCGCTCTACGTGAACCAGTCGGCCTTCGCTGACCACCATTACAGCAGTGCCAAAGACCGTGACAGAGGCTCCTCCACCTCTGAACACCTTCAACCTCCGCCTAGCCCCCTACTCCGTCGCGCGCCTCCTTCTCTTTCGGTATGAAACTATCCTCTCTATTGCACGTGTTGGTCTGGAGGCATATGTAGTAAATAAATTTTTATTGAATTCCAGCCTTTCCCAAATAGCCCATCCATGTTTTGGTCAATTCTTAAAATACCATTATCATTAGGCTAGTTTTACGTTGGCCCTGATTTTTCTTTATATATTAAATTCACTTTGCGTGGGCTTTGTTTTAAATACAAGATTTTATTAGGAAAATAAAAGAGAATTTAAATTGTATTATTTAGTATTAAATTGTTTTTAAAAATCTAATTTCAAAAGTAAATAGTAAGTGTAATTTTATTTTAAACACTTAAATTTGATTAAGTTTATTTATATTAAATGGAATTGTGCTGGTTATTTAATAGATTTTGTTATAATATTATATTAAGTTAATATCAATTAATTTGGAAAGTGATGATATTTATGGATACGAGAATCATACTTTTAAAGATAAATAGGTTACTCTAGTATTACCGGCTTTAATATCAAAACACGTGTCTAGTTAGAAATTTAAGTAAGCTACGCGTATATTTTATACGTGACAATTGATTTTCATTCAGTACTATTGTAGGAAGTTTACAAAAGTTAAAAATTTCAAGTAAGCGGAATTCTTATGCTAGATTTTTTATAAGTGTTATTTTTATGTGATTTTTATCACTTTTTTATTTATGAAAAATATAATTTTCCCTTCAATACTATTGATTTTATTTTATTTCTACATATTTTTATTAATTTTTTTGGATTTTGAAGGAATGAAAAGATTTAGTGCAAAATAAGAGCATTTTGGTACAAAAGAACAGACTATGGATCCAAATCGATGAGAGGCAGCGAGATCTGAATAGAGCCGATGAGATTTGGGCGAGGAGCCTTGTCCCGTGGGCAGCAAAGAGATTTTTCTCCCCCAAAGGCGAAAAGACTTACCTCTCGGTAGGAGAGGAAACTCGAAACCAGAAGGCGCGAAGATTTGGGACTCTAGGTGGTTAGATTGGGCGACTAGTCTAAACGATTAACTTAAGAGACCAACCTAAACGATATCGTGGGCAACAACTAGAAAAGGCAAGCTGAGTCTTTCATCTCGGTCAGGAGTCTTTCCACTCGATAGGTGAGGAGAGGGCCTTGCGGTCTTTGTGACTTCCACGCCCGTTCATTTGTGACCTCCACGCTAGTTATATTTAGCGCACACGACATCTACTCGGTGGGATAATTCCTCCCGACCAGGATCAATCAGCTGCTGACTACCAAATCCTCCAAAACTCCGCAAATCAAGCCGCATATCACTGAATCTTCCATTTTAGATGATTCCGATATTATTGGAATAATTTCTTTTTATGTTAACATCTATCTTTAGAAACTATTTTCCATATTTTTAGGCTAAATTGTAGCCGCATTTATTTTTTTCCCGGATTTGAGTTTTGACATCTATTTAATCCCGTCTTGTGGGATGAATAGGAAGTCTTGGTTCTTAATCTTAGTTTTAGTGTTGAGTTTTGGAGAGTCTGAGTTTAGGTTTCGATAGTTCAGACTTTATTATTTGTGTTTCTTTCAAGGAGGCATATTTGGGGGAGCAGAGGCGAGAGTCGAATGTTTCATCAACTGACTCCAATAAAGAACACCAGTTATATTTTTGTTCTTTTCAATTTCATTATGAACTAATTATATTTTCTAGAGTTTTGATGTAGCCTAGCATTGAACACACAATTTATATTCCAAGTTATTTTATTTTCAATATTTTCATAATTGAGTGTTTATTCTTTGTTTTTAATGCTTACAATTTTCTAGCTAACTATTGTTTGTTCTTTTGGAATGCAATGAGACCGAGAGGTGATTTGTGATTAAACCTCTAGGAATAAACACCATTAGTTGAGCGAAAATATATATGTTTTACCGCGACTAGTGTAATTTTCAAGAAAATTTGAAAAACTTAATGAGTCTCCAATTAGTTAAATTCGCATAAAGATAGAGAGTTATTAGTTGGAGATATTTTTGATATTGTTCAAGAGAAAATATTGAATAGTTAAGGGATTTTTATCATCAAGTCGGGATAATTGAGATTCTATAATAAGGAAGAATAAACTGTGTAGGATTTGCTTGGTGAAGTCAAATGCTCTAAATCTATTTTTATTAATTTTTTAATCTCAATTTTAATATTTTTTTCTTCAGTTTAATTTAGAAAATCCACTCTTCAAAATTCAGTTTTCCAAAGAGTAATTAATTTAGTCAATTTCAATACTCAATAGCATAATTATTCCATGTGGGTTCGATATTCGTTTTCTTTAAAACACTTTACTACTTGTTACGATTATGTGCACTTACAGAGATATTTTTATGCAAACAAGTTTTTGGCGCCATTGTCGGGGAATAGTTATTTGTTATTGATATTGATACCAGCTAAATTTTTACTACTTTAGATTTTATTTTATTTAGGAAAAAAAAAAAAGAGAGAACAAGGCGTACAATAAAGAGAATAAGAAAGAGGTCATCGCCTCCAAATTTAATATGACCGACCAGGAGTACAAGACATTCAGAGATTATGTTATTACCACAATTGCATCTCAGTTGGCAAATCTATCCAAACAAATAGGTAAAATGAATGTTAATGCTATTCAAACTAATGTTGTTTGTGATCATTGCACAGGAAATCATTCAAGTGTAGATTGCCAAGTGGGAAATCTTTTTGCCCAACTGAGTTATGAACAAGCCAAGTGTCCAATTTCCAACGACAAAGTAATTCTTATTCAAACACGTTCAATCCAGGATGGAGAAATCACCCTAATTTTTCATGGAACAATAACCAAGTGCCTGCTAGACCACCTCAACAGTTTCCACTGCAAGAGAAGAAGCAGACACTTAAAGATATGATCATGCAGTACATGCAAAAGACTGATACGGTGATCCAAAACAACTCGGCTTCAATCCGAAATCTTGAGGCATAAATTGGTCAGCTCTCAAACATGCTTACCAAGAGGATAGTAGAGACTTTATCAAGCAACATTGTGACCAATTCGGAGGAACATGTCAAAGTCATAACATTGAGAAGTAGGCAGACATATGACCAGTCGGTAAATATCGAGCGAGACGCAGAAGCTGCCAAAAATATGGAGTCTGAGAAGAAGGAAACCGAGTACGAGGTGAAAGAAACTGATCGGGATGTGACTGACTAGCAAGCTGAAATGACTAAGGAGAATAAAGGGGCTGCAAAACCCAAGAAATCCAATGAGTTTATATTTGAAACTTATTCTTCTTCAATTCATGATCTACCAATTCCTTTTCCGCAGAAATTAAGAAAAAATAAGATTGATAATCAGCTCTCTAGGCAGTTGGCGATTGAGGAGAGTAGTGCAATTGTACAAAAGAAACTGCCACCAAAAGAACTAGGTCTTGGGGAAGCAAAGTCAACCACCATCTCTCTACAGTTGGCGACCGAGGAGAGCAGTATAATTGTACAAAAGAAGCTGCCTCCTAAAGAACTAGGCCTTGGAGAAGTAAAGCCGACTTCCATCTCTCTACAATTGGCGATTGAGGAGAGCAGTGCAATTTTAGAAGGATTATCAAAGAAGTTTTTATAAGCTTTGTATTTTGTTTCGGCATGTATCCCAAGCCCGCCTTGTCAAAAACACATCTTTGACTACTAAGAAGTTTTTCAGACTTTCTTTTTCCGTTTGTAAAGTTTTCAACAATCTTTTCTAAATCAGTCATTTTCTTCTTCAACTCATGATTTTCATCTTTCAAAACGATTTTTTCTTTTCTTAAAACATCAATTTCGTTTGTTAAAAAAGAATCTTTCTTTTTCAAAGTAGTGTATTTGATACCCAATTTCTCAAGTTCCTCATATACCTCTTCCAAAACATTTTGCAATTCCTCATATGAAGGATTTTCAATAGAATAATTATTCTCATCAACCATTATTCATTACCATATACCTTATGAAAAAAAAGAAAAAGAAAAAGTTGTCAGGTATGGTATGTAAGGGTGAATAGTGGCTGATGTATAGCAAAATCCTTTTCAATATTGTCAAAATTTGTTACCTCAAGGTCGTCTTTAGCCATAAGACAAAGATTTGTAGATTCTCCATTGCTTTCTTTACTGTCTGAGCTACTTGAATCATCATCCCATGTAGCTTTCATTGTTGTCATGCCCCTGTTTCGATCTTTCTTTAGCAGAGGATAATCCACCTTGATATGCTCAGGCTTATTGCATTTGTAACAAGTTAAATAGTCATTTTTACCTATATCTTTCTTGGAAATCTTTTTGAAGGATTTTCTTGAAGGAGCTTTACTTCTCTTTAAGAATATTTTAATTCTCCTTGTTATCATCGCAACTTTTTCATCTTTGTCGTCAGTTTTCTCATCTTCATCACTTTCGCTTTCATGAAGAACAACTTTAAGTGCCAAGCTCTTCTTTAGCTTTCATTCTTCTCCTCCTCTTTTCAATGTGTACCCATGGGTGGTAAGTGACCCGAAGAGTTCATTTACTTCGAGTTTCTTAATGTCTCTAGCTTCAAGAATCGTTGTCACTTTTGATTCTCAATGTTTTGGCAGAGAGTTGAGAATTTTTCTTACTATCTCCAAGGTGGAATAAACTTTATCGTGAGTTGTCAATCTATTTATAATATTAGTAAAATGAGTGTACATAGTAGAAATAGATTCATCATCATTCATTTTAAACATTTCATATTCATGAGTAAGAATATAAATTTTTGATTCCTTGACTTGCAAAGTTCCTTCATAAGTTACTTCCAAGTTATCCCAAATTTTCTTTGTCATCTTGCAAATCATTATTCTATTGAACTCATTCTCATTGAGAGCATTATATAGGAAATTTATAGCCGTTGAATTCAATGTTAGAATTCTCTCGTCTTCACGGTCAAACTCTTCTTCTTCCTTTTTGACATTTACTCCATCAACAACATTTACAACGCATTTCCAACTTTATTTACCTTGAGCTTGAAGGAATATTTTCATTCTAGCTTTCTAGAATGTGTAATTGTTTCCACAAAATAGTGGAGGCCTTGGATTGACCTTCACTAAAGGTAGCTGCAATGTTAGTTATAAGCTAACTCAAAAGATAGTTAATCTTATAAAAGAGCTCTTACTCTAATACCAATTGTTGTCCAGATGACTAACACAAGAGGGGGCGAACTGGGTTGTATTTAAGAATTGACAATTATAAACCAAATACACAATGAAATATGAACAAAATATGAAGTAATAGTAAATATAAAGAGTAAGGGTAAGAGAAAAGCAAACTAAGTATTTTAACGAGGTTCAGCTCCACTGCCTATGTCCTTACCTCTAGCTACCCCTTGAGAATTTTCAAATTCACGATTCAACCTCCTTCAGATGGAGATAGAAACCTATTACACTGTTGAGCAGTACTGCTACAAAGAGTCCGTGTAAAATACCATCTACACTTGCGATCACCTACACGTGGTGATCCAACTATTCCCTGTGTAGAACACCTTCTACACGCACAAGGGTTATACACACCCTTTTACAAGAGCTGATAATGGGTAGGTTATCAGAAAAACACCCCTCAATGAATAAAATAAGAATAATACAATACAGACTATATCACTCTCAAAATGAACAAGGGTTAAAACTCAATGATCAGAGAATAGAGATTGAAAGTTTTGAATGAATGTTGTAAAACTTACAATTGATGTGTGTATGCTCTTGTTGTGAATTTGAAGATCTCAATTGAGCTATTTATAGGCATATGAAGCTTTATTTTCAAATTTAAAAAGATTTACATGTCAAAAAGGAGCACAATTCATTTTTCAAAATTTTCAACTAAAAGTTTCTCATTTTTGTAATTTTCAAAGACAACATCATTCACTTTTCAAATTTTTTAAATTAAATATTCTGCTTCTCTCATATGAAGAGCATTATTTACTTTTCAAAATTTTCAAACAAAATCATCTACTTTTTGCATATGTCAAAAAGAGTATCAATCTCTTTTCAAAATTTTCAAACAAAACATATATATGTGAAAGATGACAATCAATCATCTTTCAAATTTAAATTTTTAATCATGTCATGCACATATGAAATATGACAATCAATCATCTTTAAAAAATTCAAATTTCAAACTTTAAATAATTCAAATATATCATGCACATATGGAAAATGCAATTTAATTTATGAGAAAATATTCTTTTTTAGCTTTAATCCAATTCGAGTTTTTCAAGAGATGTACAAAATTAATGTAAGAGCTTTGTTTGTGAGCCTGTTCCATTTCTTGCTCATGCTTGGTTTGTTGATGTACTTGGCTCCATTGTGTAGACAACTTGAGCTTGAGACTCTTTTATGCTTGAATTAATTTGTTATCATCAAAATCCACATGTAGATATATAATTATATGAAACTTGAAACCTTGGATTCAACAAGTCAGATAATTTAAAGATAAGTCATGTATGACATGAACATATGTATGAATGACCATGAATTTAAATTCTCAACATGAAATGTTTTATGAAAAAACCTACGTTTATTATGTTTACGTTGTAATTAATTTCTTACTGAGTCTTTGACTCATTTTAGTTTTATTTAATTTTTTTAACCAACTAGGTGAGGATGATCAGTACGAGCAGGCGAGTTAGGCTTAGATGGAGCGGTTGGATTTAGTTCGAGGCTTTGATTATGTATTTAGTTGATTTATTAAGTTAGGAATCTCTTGTTGGGTTATATTTTATGAAAAACACGTGACATCCCTAACCTTAGGGAATTAGGTGTTACAATTTGGTATCAGAGCCTAGGTTGAGAGATTATGTAGACTTTTGAAGAGAAACAGAATTTTATTAATTCTATAAGGTCACCTAGGATACTCTTGGCCTGCTCGAGAGTTATTGATATATTTTTTTACTATGATAGGATGTTTTATAGCTCTTACAAGTTAGCACTATTGTAGTTATGGTGGGTATTATTATTATTTGTGCCTGTATCAAAATTTTAGTTAATGGTTACTTTAAATTAGGGCACCCAACTCTAGGAATTTCATGCAGCATGGATATCTAGAATTTTATGAGAATTATGTGTGCTAGAGTTACGTGTCGATTTGGTTATGATAGTGTAATTGATCGAATGAAGGAGAAGTTAGGAGACTCTTACATTTAAGATTGATAGTGTATCTGGTTCATGAGAATGGATGGAGATGACTTATATTTGATGGACTCTTATTTAAGAAAATTAGGGAATGTAGTTGGTAGATTTTGAAGTTATGACATAGATTTACATATAGTATTTGGTATTTCACGATGACTAATGGAAAGTATATTATGATCTTTAGGTAATGGGATTCTCTCGCCTAGTAGGAATGGTGAACAAAGAGAAAATGGAAAATGTCATGTATCATGGAGTTATTTAGCAATAGAGTTATGGAAAGAAATTGTCGAGTCAATATATTTTGAGGTACAAGAATTTAAGGCTTATGAGCATAAGATGATTTATTTAAGTATGTGTATACCTTAGACATGCACATTATAGGATGAATGATTAGGCTAGCATAATTAGAGAATGTCATGAGATTTCGAGACTTGAGTTGGAAGTTTAATTGATGTTGTTATGTTTATAATTGAGGAACTTGTTAATGGACTAGACAGGGATGCTAGACAAGCACAATTAGAGTAACCCATTAGAGATGTGGGCCTATAGCCCATAGTATTGAGATATTTTAGGATTGAGATATTTTGAGACCTTGAACTTTGGAGAATTTTATAGTCCTATTTATTTGAGGCTATCAATTTATGAGGACAATTATTTGTCATTTTATGCTGGAGTTTTAATTATGATTTATGTGGAGAGTTTTATTTATTATGTTATCAGAGATTCTTACTATTTACATGGAGTTAAAGATGAAAAATTTGGGAGAAATTATTATTAGGTTTTTAATTGGACCTCTTGTTAAGGTTTATATTTTAAAGCCAATGGGTATCATGGTTGACCCTAAGTGCACGAACGCGTACACGTGAAAGATTAGGAGAATATATGAAGTTTAGAAACAAATATCGGTGGACTAAACTCTTGGAATATTAGGCTTGACAAAATGATTGAGGATTTAAAAATTAAAAACATGGAAAGAATATAATGAAAAGTATCTAGGTTTCTTGAGATACTAGCAAATTTCGATGACAGAATTTTTATAAGGTGTGCAGTTTGTAACAACCCAACCCAAATATTATTAGGAATTGAGTGCAAAAAATGTTATCTTTCAATTTATTTCATATTATCATACAATTCTTTTATTGTTATTATTGGTATTATCAGTTTTATCGGATTCTATGGTATTAATAAGTTGTTTATATTTTAAATACGGATTTTTATTATAACTATTTTTTTAATTATAATTGTTAAAATTTTAATTTTTTTAATAATAATCTTTCCTAAATATTTTGGGATCTTCCGTCATCCTTCACGTCTTCACCCTCTCGAACATTCAACATTAATTTGAACATTACGTTTTCAAAGAAATGCAAGCATCAAAACGCTGCTATTTTCCCTAGGGTAATTTCTTAGTTTGGAAGGTTTTGTATATTATAACTGACTTACGTCGTTTCTCTCGATTTTTCATCAAGTAGAAACATTTCTTTTTGGTAACCAACGGACACAATTGAAAACCCTACACGACTTCTATGCCCATGTAGCCATGCACATGCCGTCACCTTCCCTGTAATATAGGGTTGCCACACTACCTTCTCACACACATCATGAACCTCCAGCCTCTCCTCGCAATTCCTCCAAGTGTGAGCCCTGGCAGCAGTAACCTAGTGAAAAACCAAGGCAGCATCTCAACTTAGCCAGCACTTACACTATAACAGCTCGTTAGAAATTCAATGGTGGAATTCTTATAGGCTTTAGGAACCTCATGGAAACTCTGTAAGTTTTCTCCAATAGACCAATTGCATAGATTTTAGTATGTCAGTGTTACCACTCTGTAAGTTTTCTCCAATAGACCAATTCGTAGATTTTAGTATGTCAGTTTTACCACTCACTATGGTGCCAGAAACATGATTTTATTCATTTGAAATAGTTAAAAGTGTCAGAGTGCGATATGGTATGCGCCATTAAACTTAGAGGAATATTTAGAATTTTATGGCGCAATAATCTCATTTTTAGGTTTCGGACGAAATGTTTGTTCGAAAACGCGTTTTGTTTATTTCAAGGCATTTCGGGGTTGAATTTTGATAAACGAATTGCACAATTAGGTTAGTGTGTATATTTAAGATTTTACAATACAAAATTTATTTTCACTTTTCACGCAGTGAATAGTAACCTCAATAGTAGCACCAAGTGCAGTGCTTTCAAAATCACAGTGTTAAATGTCCAAATTAGGTTAGAGAAGTTTTATTTGGACACTTGGCAAGATCTTAGCCACACCAAGAGGAACCATGAGATGGATTGTGAAGGAAATCAAGGTGTGAGATCATGCCACCTAAGTAAAACCCTATTCCATCCAACCATCCAAATTGTGCAAAACCAAAAGAAGGTTCCAACCCTAGTTAAACCCTAAATATTTAGAATCCAATTGAAACCCCAAAACCTTGGTTGAAACTGAAACCCTAAACGGTTTCCCCAAACCCTAAAGTTGGCTTCCAAACCCTATTTTATCCGATTTCTAGCATTGTGTTTAACCACATGGTTAAATCATTTCCACATGCTATTAATGCCTCAAATTCATGTTATGACATCATTATCCAACCCTTTGAACCTCAAAATTTTGATTGGGTCAAGAAAAATTACGTTTGGGCTTAATAGCATCTCAAACTCTAACCAAACTCTCTTTAAACCCCAAATGAAGCCCACTTGTTTAAGGCCCACAAATTTTGGCCACCTTGGCAAAAATTCTTGAGGAAGTTTCCACCCACCAATGGCAGCCATCCACTACTCCTAGCAGCCCCAAATTCGTGCATGATGTGAAAGCCAAGGCCAACTCACCACCACCCTTCTCTTGGAAGTTTCCTTGATTGAAAACCACTCACTATTTGCACATTTTTGTGACCTAATCACCATACCCCAAGATATCATACTAGTCCATACCTCCATTTTCAGAAGTACTTGAGGCGTGGAGGTCACCACTTCCCTCACTTCACCACTTTTCACCCCATTCTTGGAAAGAAACCCTTAGAAGCTCTCTAGGGCAGATTCCATAGGCTTTTTGCGTGCCTTTTTTGAAATTTTTGTAAGTATTTTCTCACAATTATTATACAAGTTGTTCGTATTTCAGTCTACTTTCTGTGGGTATTTGTTTGTTTGATTTATTGGTCGTTTGATTGGTCAAAAGTTGTTTTAACCTTGTAAAGGTCATTCTGGGAGATAATCTGGATAGTGTGTTGTATTTTTGAGTTTTTGACCAAACTAATGGGCAAATCTTGGTCTGAAATTTTTATGGAGTATTGTAAACAGTTTATATGAATGTTTGTTGGATATTAGTTGCATGATAAAAGCTTTTGATGAACGATTTTCTTAGACTTAGAAACTGGAAGAGGAAAAACACTTTTTGTTTTATGAAAGTTTGAGACTTTTGTTGTTTAATCTTACTCCATTGTCTTTGATATTTTTATTTGATGATCCTAAGCCTTTTATCTACATGTTACGATGTTGGTTTGAAGATTTTAGGTGTTGTTTGTGAAGATATGATTTTTACGCAAGAGAATGCTCGGTTGGGTCAAAAGTTTGATGTTTTTCGCTAGATCCATGTTTTGGTTGATTTTTAGTTATGTGATTTTAAGTTTAATGATTGGATCTCCTTTAGGACACATTTTTAAACCATGTCATGTTTTGGTTTGAAAACCACATCATAGAATTTCTTGGATCAAGTGTTTGATTAAAGCTAGTTGGGAAAGAAATTCTATTTTCGGCTAAGGGTACGAGCCGAGTGCTTCTTGTGCTATTTTGTGAGTTTTTGGTAACTTTTATGTATTGATTCAAAGCATGTTAGTTCTTATGAATGTGTTATGAACATGTTAGAAGAAAGTTTGGATTTTTGGAGTCCTTGAAAATGTTTTGAAATAGGTCAAACCTTGAGATTCAAGAGTTGTATTTTAGTTAAAAGTTTGGATCTTTTTACTAAAGAGTTTTGTGATTATGTGAAGTATAATCTTGTTGGATTTCTTAAGCATGTTTTCAAATTTAGGATATGAGGATCTTTGTTGCAATATTTCGGTTTGATCATGAGTTTTGGAGTTGGATAAAATTGCAACAAAAATCCAAAAGAAATGGCTTTTGATAGTTTCGCCCTATGGCGTTTCTTATAGTTGTGTTTAGTTTTAGTTTTTTCTAAATTGATAGTTGAGTTTAGGACAAAATTTACATGCGGAATGTAAATTTTGGTATTTTTGGAGTCAAGATGTGAAATCCTTAAGTTATGGGTAAAATGATCATTTTCCCACATGTAGAGGGTAAAACGTTAATTTTATTCTAAGTTAGCATTTTTTTCATATTTCTAATTGTTAGTGATAAATTTTCTAACTTTTAGAATCCTTACCGTTTCTCATCTTTCGTGCGTAATCCTCATAATGCGACGATCACTGTAAGTTAGATTCTAACTTACTGTCAGATTACTGTGTATGTGTGTTGGTAAGGGAACTATTGGTTATGTACTTATGTTATCATATATGTCATGTCATGCCATGCCATGTTACTGTACGTTTATTTTTTACACATTATATTATGTCACGAAATATTCACTTGTTACACATTATATTCTGTCATGAAATAGTTATCTATTACACGTTATGTCATGTCACATAATGCTATCTGTTATACGTTATTCCATGTCATGCAATGTTGTCTGTTACACGTTATGTCATGTCTCATAATGTTATATGTTACATTTTATGCCATGTTACGTATTGTTTATATGTTTCATGTTACATCAAGTCATGCATCTCACGTATATGTCACGTTATGTATGTCATGCCATCTGTCGTTTTACTTCCCATCGCATAATGTCTCGAGTACAGAGTGTGTCTCTAAAAAGTATTTTCTCAATCAATCATGTATAGGATACTCGTGATGTAACCACTATGATTATCCGAATATCTCCATTTATAATTAACGTAAGGTACTTCTGGCGTAATCATTTTGATTGTTAGAATACATCTACTCAAATGTTCCTGGTGTAATCATTCTGATTGATAGAGTATTACTAGGTACTTCTGGTATAATCGTTC
This sequence comes from Juglans mandshurica, assembly GCA_022457165.1. Lineage (NCBI taxonomy): Eukaryota > Viridiplantae > Streptophyta > Magnoliopsida > Fagales > Juglandaceae > Juglans > Juglans mandshurica. The sequence continues at coordinate 10,070,792 of CM039629.1, read as the reverse complement.
TAATTGTTAGGGTATCTCATTTAAAATGCTCATGGAGTAATCATTCTGATTATCTGAGTATCTCTGACAGAATATGTTGGGCGGAATCATTATGATTGTTCACTATTCCAAAGGAAACAATTGGCGAAATCATTTTGATTGTCAGAGTTCATGTTCATGTTCACGTTCATGTTTAAGTTCATGCTCAAGTTCAGTTTATTGAACATGATTCCAAGTTCATGTATTTCATGTTCAAGTTCATGTTATTCAAGTTCAAGTTCATGTTACGTTGAGTTCAAGTTCATGTTATTCAAGCTCAAGTACATGTTCAGTTCATGTTCATTTCATGTTTCAATTCACGTTAAGTTCATATTCAATTTATCATTTTATGCGGTAGTTTTAATTATGATTTATGTGGAGAGTTTCATTTATTATGTTAAGGTTTATATTTTAAACCCTGAAAGGTATCATGGTTGACCCCAAGTGCACGAACATGTACACGTGTATTCAGACCAGTTTGGAACCAGTTTTTAAATAATGAAACTGGTATCAGAACTAACTGATTTTGCATCGGACTGAATACACTGTCCGGTTCGATTCGGGCATGTTTACCATTTTTTATTTTCAACCCTAGCCAAACTACGTGAGCATCTCAATGCTTTAGTTCAGTAGTTTATATTTCACATTTGTATTATGGAGCGCTGTCTCTGGTACCTTTTTCGATTCAAACTGATATTATAACTTTTGGATATGTTAATTTATGAAGTATAATTATGTTTTGGGATACAGTAATTCTAGTGCATTGTTTATTGCTCAAACAAAAATCTGTTGCAAATACTACATACTGTTAGATACATGCTAGGCATAATGCATCTTTAGCTGTCATGAACGAGGGTATGTGACATTGTGTTGCACGTCTCAATGCTTCAAACTCCCTCAAATCCCAAGCGGAGTTTCAAGGGTGTTGCATTAAGTTTTCATCAAATCCCAACTGGGGGCGTCATAGATGTTCTTTGGTGCAAGATGTTCTCTATGTTAGAGTCGACCTTCGTTGGGGTATAGGCGAGTAGAAGAGATTTCCTCGATGTTGTAGAGCAACTCACCCCCTGTTTGCCCATCAGGCAACAAAAATGTTTGTGAAGAAATGTCTTGTGTGAAAAAAAATGTATGTGTAATGAATATTTATGTGATAAATCTATGTGTTGTGGTTGTACCAAGAGAAACCGATATGACTATGGATTTGACCTACTAGAGCGATGGGTGATTCATCACCTAAATAATACTCATGTTTTAAAGTATATTGCATTAGAAGATAACTCCTCATTGGGTGATTCCTCGCCATGCTTATATATGTGTGTTAAACTAAGAGGGTGATTTCTCATCATGTTTTACAGACTCATTTGCATATACCCTAGAGGGTGATTCCTAGCCAAAGCATAAATTTTGATGCAGAGTTAGAATCACGAGTGATGCCCAAGGAGAAAGTACCAAACCCGCCCGAACCATGAAGATGGAGGCCTAGCTCTGTCTTAGGCGTCATGCATTATTTTCAATTGTATTCAGGCAAATATAGAGGTTCAATCAAGATTTGTTTCTCCAAAATACCAAAAACAAGCATGACATTATGAACATAAAGCCCCAAAGTATGGAATCCCAAAAAATGACCGGCCCAACTTAAATGGGATATGATAGCTCCCTTATTACTTACAAAACAAAATGATAGCTTCCTTATGCCAATACATCATTTTGTTATGGATTCTGATCTCTAATAAAAAAGTATAGCTCCATGAGCAAAAGCTCCTATCATAATGAATCCTATAATGTATTGATGATGCATATATAATGCAATTTGAATAATAAAGTCTTGGACTATGAACGCATAAGCAAGTAAAGAATAAATATGTTAAGCTACCAAGGACGTACTAACCCCTAAAGGGGCTAAGCAAACAAGTCGAGTTCAAGCTGGTAATTGGTGGTTAAGGTTTATTTGTTTAACTTTTACTTTAATACAAGTCGAGCTCGAATTTTTCATCGAGCTAGATTTTATTTTTAGAAACTCATTTAATATTCAAGCGAATTCAAGCTTATTTACAAGCTGCTACTTTTTTATAAAATAAATTATTTATATTGCATGTTATAAATTTGTCTACAATTGTTTACAAAACATTTTTTGATAACATTTTGATTTTATATTTATATCTGTATAAAGTTTATTTTTACAAATATTAATGAATATATTTACAAGGATTCAAGTAACATGTTTAGTACTAGGAATATGATTTCCTTTCTCTTTTAATATTAAAAAAAATCAGATTATAAATATAAAATTAATATATAAAATATAAAATTATTCGAGTTTCTACATTCTTGTACGAGTGGAGCTGAACTTTGTACAAATTGTACATCATTTAATAATTAACCATAATTTTGTATTCACAAATAACTCAATAAACAAATCGAGCTGAACTAGAGTTTGACCGAGTCAATCTTGAGCGACTCATCGCATAGCCATGTTTATTTACAGCCTAAGGTCCACATTGACCACAACCTCAATGTCCGTTGACAAAAAACCATCTGCAAGACCCTCTAAAAACCTGCAAGAAAAACCCCCAACATGGTCATTTTAATTGGATAATGCAATGCCCAACTCAGAACCAAAAACCTATTCCACTCTTGTCCACTACGCTCCTCTCCATTTACTCAAACCTTAACCTCTTTGAATGATTCACTCCTGATCTTCAACACTCTATTGACCTCCTACTCTTGCTTTGAAGTTTCTCAAATAGAACATTTTCCACAGCCTGTCCCAACAATTCCTCGGCTTCCGCAATCGAAATGCTAGGTGATCTCAACGGATTAATGTGCAAGTAGAGTTTTGACTCTCAATAGACACTATAGGAGGCACTTGTTGAGATTTGACTAGGTACTTGAACTCACCTAGAAAGTTCTCACCTAAAGAGCTATCAATCTTTGAGCATGGTAACGGAAATCCATGAGCATATGTACTCTGCAAAAATCATGAACATTGCACCACACACCACAATTGGACTTTTATAGTCACTATGCGAAAAAAACAAAACAAAACTTCTGAGTCACTAGAAAGAATAGCAAGTCTTATAAACGGAAACAATTTCAAATATATGACAGCTTAGAGACATTAGATAAGAAAATTTAATTTGACAGTTCGGCACTATTGCTTATCTGGAGGGTCATTTTTATGTTCATAGCTGCCAACTCGGCAGCCAAATATCGGAAGACATAGGGCATTGCAACTGTCTCCATTCCTTTACTCGTCTGACAAGCATGACAAGTGACCTTCTTGGGTGCCCTAGCAGGGGGTAGCCCGCCAATCTCCCGCACTGCTCTCTTTTGCTGCTGGAGGAATGAAGTTGTGAGGATGCTTCCACATAGAGAGCATACGTCAGCAATGTGATAATCAGAACAGGTATGGAGCCTATCATGCAACAAATATGCTGCCCCGTGTGCAAGCAAAGAGTCTCGTTCCATTTCTCCAAAACGAATACCCCCACCAAACTTTCGTCCTTTAATAGGCTGCCGGGTGACCTGGTCGACAGTTCCAGTAGAACGGACCTGCACATGAACACAAGTTCCCCGAGTTAATGATTGATCTAACAGTCACAATTTGAGTCCTTGGGCCGCTGAAATAAGAGGAAAAACAAGGGTATCTTAAAATTGGAGAATGTAAAGAGGACATCAAGCAACCCTTTCCCGATATGAGATAATAATGACTGAATCAAAGAATAAAAAAAAATAGTAATAATTTTACTTAATAGTATGATAAACTTTTTTATTCGGATAAAAAATATTATTAATAATTATACTTAATACTATGATAATGAACAATGCAAAACTCGAAAGATTGTGCACAGTCGGGCAATGTTTGAGAACTGTATCCTAGGAAAAGAGAAAAATAACAATGAACAAATAAGACAAGAAACATAGATATAAGCTGATTACAGGAACCGGGAAATAATTCTAATATACAAAAAAATCCGATATATCCCATTAGGAACCAACATGAGTTAAAACTTCTGACTGGTAACGGGGATCTCATGACAACATTTTTTGCATTTTGCCATCCTTCTTTTAAGCCTTTTCTAGTAAGGTACTAATAGTATCATCTGAACTCACGGTCAGTAATTTCCCTTAATGGAGGAATGAGAAATTTTCACACCATCAAATCTCATGACAACCTCTTTTGCATTTCGGCATTGCCATCCATTTTTTTTAGCCTTTCCTAGTAAGGGCATAAGTGGATGGGCAGATACAAAAATTCTCATTAAAATCCACAAGGGACAAAATACAAAATATATTACAATTCAATGAGATTTCTACTCTCTTTTCTCTCTGAGTCATGCTACACAGAAGCCCCACACTCTGTACACCACTTAAAAACATGTGATTTCATATTTCATGAAATATGAGGGTAAAGGGGTAAATTACATGTTTTTAAGAGGTGTGCAGGAGTGTGGGGCTTATGTTTAGAATTTCTCTTTTTCTTTACCTATCAAACCAACCTTTTTTTTTAATGCTCAATTTCTAACCAACATTACCATCCTCTTGATTTAGCCAAAAATAAAAAAACAAAATGAACAAACGAGGGGATTGAACACTAAATATTGTGAAAAAAATGAAGATAATGTTAGATTCATTAGGTAGATAAATGAGTAGCAAGAGAATGAGAAAATCAAGGGAGACTAATTTGGAGATGAAAAATAAAAGAAAATTGAATGATTACCTGAAATTTGTCTGAAACCATGTGTCGGAGTCTCTGATAATAAACAGGCCCAATAAATATCTCACATGTAAGTTCTGTTCCATAAACCCCACTGTACAATACCTCCAATCCATGGTAATTGAACCCTTTTTCTTTTAACATTTCACCAAGCTCATCAACAAGGGAACCAGGCTTTGGTCCAGTCTCCCCATCTTCTTTCTTGACTGAACTAGAAAATGGTGTTGCATCTAAAAATTTTCCTTTCAAGCTACCTCCCTGCGATGAAAAGTTTACATGCATCTTTTCAGTTTTTAAATGCTAATAGATACGCATTTTTATGCAATTGATATCTACTTTTTTATGGGTTGCAACTGATATCCATTTAGGAAAAAAGAAAGCATTTAATTTTATTCAAAAAACAGTTCGTGAAATGAGCACCTTTCTTTTGAATTGCGTCTGCAAGATTTTAACTTCTTTGTTTCTACTACCACCCAAAAGAAACAATAAGAAAACAAAGTATACAAAACATAGCAACTTCTGGGCCAACGAAACCCCATTGCAAGGTCATCGTGTTTTTATTTCTTCTATCATATCTGTGAAAGAACATGAGACTTTGGTTCGTTAATGGTAAGCAGATTCGCCAAACCCAGAAAGAGAGATTGGAATAATGGAGACCTTTTAAAGTAGAAATCAAATAGAAGGATCGCCTGCTCAATGTGTAAGAGTGCATTTATACTACCGATCTTCAGAAAAAGGTGTATCTGGCTCTGCCTCCTCTATCTTTATGTTTGGTCAAATCTTCGATTGTCAAATCAAGCATACATTTGAATTTTTATTTAAAAAACAAAAACAGTAATGCAATGAGACCTCATCATGAGCAGTAGCCATCAAAGTTCAAACATGGAAAGAACAGAACAAGGTTCGAGTGAATCATTAATAACATTTGGATTTACAAACCAATTACATAAAGAGGTCAGCAAATTTAAGAGGTTGGAGAATTACATAAAATGAAGTTGTAACAAAATCGGGCATAATAATTCTCAATATGCACCAACTGATATGTTTGACCCTCTGATTTGACTTCTGAAAACCTACATGAGGCCTACTTCAATTTTCAACTTATGCATTTAAATCTCCTTGCACAGCATGTGACCTTTTACTGACATTGCAAGCTTACTACAAAAATTGAACTAAAATCTTCTAAAAAAGACTACTCGTCCACCTCCAATTACCCAAGAATTCCAGACTTGAAAATAAACCGCATGCATTACCAAGATTATTATGGGTAATTGTACAAAGACAAAGACAAGTATTGAATGAGATCTGAATCTGCTAAGGAAAATCAAAACGATGATGAAGATTATTGATGCAACTACTGAAAGATCAGACTAGTGCTTATTAAAAAAAAAAAATATCCGGCCCTGTTACAAATAATCCACACAATTTATATGCTCAGCAATTGATATCCAAGCCAAAAAGGTATCAATCATATGAAAATAAATACCAACAATATTTCTTTTAGATTGTAGTACCTTAGCAGCAACAGACTCCAAAAGCATTGCAATTGTCATCCTTGATGGAAATGCATGCGGGTTAATAATCAGATCTGGACGCATCCCAGTAACTCCAGAAAATGGCATATCGATGTCTGGCCACAATTGCGAGCAAACACCTTTCTGACCATGTCTACTGCTAAATTTGTCCCCAATGACAGGGTTTCTAGGATGTCGAAAACGTATATTCACCTACCCAAAAATGTTAACAGAAAATGTCATTCCAGAATTTAGGATGAGAAACATTTTAGAGAAATTGTACAATCTATGATCATATGCATTGCCAACAGTACTTTATGGGGGGTATGAATATCCAGGGAGGGCCAAATTTGAGATAGAATCTGAGTGTAAAATGGGCAAGTTCCAGCCAGCTCAACATTTGATTAAAGATTGATGCTGGTATGGTTATCCTCACACAGTTTTACTGAAGGGAAAGGAAAATCCTTAAATAATCATCACTTTCCAGACATTTGCTCCAATCTTGCAAAGAAAGTTGACAACATGGATTTATGAAAATATTAGAAAAATGGTAAAAAAGTGTTTCCCTCCCAGCAAACCAAAACTAATGGCCCAGCTTGTGCTCCCAATAAGGTGGATATCCTATCTTTAAAAAACTAATTGAGAGTTTATGGACAACATCTCTCTTTTTTAATTATTCTTCCAAAGCAATCACCACAACTGGGCTGGGGAGGGCTCGTTTGGACACTTAGAATATCTCAGAATATCTGTCAATAGTAGTGAAATGGTTTGAGATAAAATGTCTTATTGAGTTTTGGAAAATGAGAGAAAAGTTGAATAAAATATTTTAAAATTAAAAAACCGTTTGAATATTATCTTTTAATATTATTTTTGTTTTAAAATTTGAAAAAGTTGTATTGTTTTTTGTTATGTTTGAGAGTTTAGGAAAGTTGTAATAATTAGGTAATGATTAAATGAAAAAGTTGAAAATTTGAAATTGAAAAGTGCTTTGTGTTTAAGATGTTTGGGAAGGAAATATCTGAGAATAATTGAGGAGAGCTGCTAGAGACACAAAAGATCCCACAACAGGATCCCACAAACTGATGTGGCACAGTGCCACATCATCTAAGTTATTATTTTTTATTTTCATTTTTACCCCTGCATTCCACCGTGCCACGAGTCCCCCTCCCCTCCCTTTCCCAACCCCCAAACCCAAGCTCATGCCAGCTTCGCCCCCAGTTCCTGTCGACACCAATGTCGCTGCCAGCCCACTTCCGCACAGCCAGGTATTTTATTGACACATACCCCATCTCTTCTTATCTTTCATCTCTTCCTCGCCTCTCTCTCTCTCTCTCCAGATTCCACCACTCCTAATTCCCAGACCCATCTGATCTATCTGCCTCTGAGCTCATCACCAGTTCCTAAAAGGACAGTCTTTTTCTTTTCCAGATTTTTGTTTTTTGTTGTTTTTTTTATGTAAAAGAAAGTGATTTTTGGAGGGTGGGTGAATTTGCTTCAGATCCAAAGATTCGTGGATTGCATGAAATTCCTAGCTTCGTTGTCGGAAAACTGGCTTTGAGAATGGTGGCTCCACAATCAGTAATATTGAATCAGAAACATATGGCTGCATAGACAGAGTAGGAGTCGTCTTTTCCAAACCTTCTATATTTTATTGATTGGGGACCCAAGAAAGCTAAAAAAGACCTTCACTTGGCAAAACCCATTTAAACTCTTTTAGCATATTCGTCTTACTTACCCACAACTTTCTGGATAGCCAACAGCGGATCAAAGAATCCAGAAAGCATCAATCATTAGACCTTTCTAAACTATTGAGAAATAGAAAATAATATGGCAACTGGCAGCGGAGAGATGGTATAGTGCCGATGGGGGTTGGGGGTTTGGGAATGCAGGGAGATGCCCGCGCGGCGGGGGGGAGAGAGAAATTGACAAAAAAAAAAGAAATTAGATGATGTGGCACTGTGCCACGTCAGTTTGTAGGATCCGTTTGTCTCTAGCAGTTTTCACCCAAGAATACTTGTGTTCCCAAACAACGCCTTAGGGTCATGTAATTTCCACACAGGATCACAATGATCTAAAGAAATGTACATGTACCCTACAATGTGGCTACTCTAACCGTGAGAGGAGTTGTAGTTTATGGCGCAAAACACATTTAAGTTCATATAATTTCCCCACAGGCTTCGTTCACAGGGTAGAAAAAGTACACCAGTATAATCAATCTCATGGAGACTGCTAATTTAAATCTGGTCATATAGCCAATAGTGAAATACGGTACTGGCTCTCTGAGAATGGCACTGAGAAAACGACACGAGAAACGAGTTTGGTGCAAACTAGTTTTATGGAGAAAACCATGAGCCTAACAATATAGGCTTGGATCAAAAGGACTCAACAATTCTATTCTAATTTTTTACAGTCTTAATCTAAACATGGTATACAAGCATTGAAATGAGGGAGAAAAGGGGGTGGGGATGGGCATGAGCCACAACCGCAAAATACTGTTTAAATCCAATGATCAAAATATTCAATTTTAAGACACATTGTCTAAAATCACGTATAATCAAGATGACATATTTCAGTTACCTTCTGAAGCGGCTTCTTGTTTTTCACATCAACAGCAACATAGTCAACTATAACAGGTTCTGAACCCTTCCGTTTGTTGGTTTTTGTGGAACTTGTTACCTCATCATAAATGCAACAATAGGGATCATTCGGCCGTATCATCTGAAAGTAGTTGACATATATAGTTGGTCAACCTTAACACCAAAAGAGATAATACTGATATAAGAAGAGTACAAGAAAACGAGACCAACCTGACCAACATATGGAAGCCCATCAGAATCAATCAAAGAATGCATTGATTTGTCCAGATTGCTTCTTCTAAACATTCTCTGGGAACGTTCTGACCGGCTGCTCTGATCAGACAAGTCAAGAGTTTCCGTCTGCACAAAAACTGGGTACAAATAAACCATACATTCAAGCACTATATGAAATTAGACCAACCAATCAACATAATCTGTTTTCTTGATAGCTAAGTGTTCGTAAGATGGAGGTGCAGGGTCATGTATACTTCTTGATTACCTAGGCTATAAAAAAAACGATGGAGGTGCAGGGAATTGAAACCCATGCTCTAAACTCATTGATGCAATATGGTCACACAATACATGAGTGGTTGTGCAGACCACATAAAAACACAGTTTTAAGCCTTATGCACTATGTAATAGACATTGTCATTATTTGAAAAACTTCCCTTGAGCCTTGTCAATCATTTCAATTGAACCCTACTTAGAGATTTCCTTCCATATAATCCATGTTTTCGTACATCATTATGGAAATTTACATATCTGGAAAACAAATATTGAAGCAACAAGATTTCATAATAGAAAAATAGGTAAATATAAAACACTAAAAAAGGTCCAAATTGGAGGAATTTATGAAGATAATTGCAATTCAGGTTCCAGAAACATTAACAATTTTGACAATGATCATAAGTCGAGCTATTATTCTCAACTGTGCATACTAAAATTAGCACAAAGAAGAAAGAAGAAGCAACCTGGTATATCTGCCCATGGCACAATCCACGCTCCACAGATGATTTATTAAGGATCATGGCATCCTCCATGTCATATCTGGATGTCATAAAGAGACAACTGTAAGATGCTACAAAAGAAGACGAGAGACAGAGAGATTGTCTAAAGTAATTACCCTGTATATGCTAGCACTGCAACTATTGCATTTGTGCCTGTTGGATATTCATCAATGCCGTACCTCGTATACGTACTTGTTCGCACAATAGGAGTTTGAGGAGTCTGTAAATGCCTCGTAGACCAGTCAACATATAAACCCAAGTAAAGAATGCCAAAGTACATACATGAAATATAGTATATTTATCACATACTCAATGTGGCGTGTATATTGTAGGTGTTTTAGCAAATTTAGAGTAGGGGTGAGCATCTCCGACTCCGACTTGAAAGTCGGATTTGGGCTTTCAGTTTTGGCCTTTTTTCAGCTTCATATTTAGCCCATTTTAAAAAAGAATTTTTTGTGGCCTTTCAAATTTCAATTTTTCCCAAAAATTTAAAACTAAAACTAAATCATTCACTGCTAATTTACTTCTATACTAATATCTAACTTATTTTTATACTAGACTTATCCTATAGTGTCTAATTACATTTTATCATACTATAGTATTACATATCATTTTTAGTGTCTAATTACATGTTATTATATATTAGTATCACATGTTTTTAAACTAATGTCTAACTTATTTCTAGCTTAATTATATACTAGACTTTTCTAGTGTACAATTACATATTATTATACTTTAGTCAATTAGTATGTGTTATTAATTTATTATACTAGACTTATTTAAATACTAGTGTCTAATTTATTTCTATACTTGATTATGCTTGGTAGTAATACTATGATGTTTACATATACTAAACTATCATTAGTCTATTTATATTATAGTATAAACATATTATTTTATAATAATTAGCTCATACTAATATATCATTGAATTTAAGTTTTAACCATATAAGTTCTAGTTATATAACTATATAACTATACTAGTATATATGAAAAATATATAGATAAATACATATTTTTATAACATATGTATAATATCGGATTCAAAGTCAGAGTCGGAGTCGGAGCATAAAGTCGGAGTCAGTCCAGCGACACCTCCGACTCCGCCTCTGACTGAAAAATTAAAAAAAAAAATCCAACTCCGACTCAAGGAGCAGAGTCGGAGCGGAGCTGGATTTTGAGTCGGATTTTCGGATTTTTGCTCAGCCCTAATTTAGAGGTCATTGTCCAGGGTAATCATAAAGTTTTGGACTGAAAACCCAGGTTCACTGATTCAAATCTAGAGAGCAGTTGCTTCATGCAAAAATATAATGTTTATTTGAAGAACCATATTCAAGCAGTCCAGACCAGCACAAGATAATGACCTTTATGACCCTTAAGTTTGCAGATTCACATTGAGAAAAACTCTTTCCAGAGAAGTACTCAACTAAGAGAGAAAAAATAAAGAGATAGTATGACCTTTATGACCCTTAAGTTTGCAGAACCATTTATAGGATGCAGCAATTCTGTTCTAATTAAAGTAAAATAAAGAGATTAGAGAGAAAAAAAAAGAAGAGAGTGATATGAAGTTACCTGAAGATGGTATAGCTTTTGGTCCGCACGAAAGTGAATTGCTTGTGAAGAGAAAGCCATTGTTTGTTTTGCCATCTACAATTTATGAATAGAAAAGGATGTAAAAACCTATAAAAAAGACTTTAACAACCAACAGGAGCATTAGACAACTTCATACAGGATGAAAAAGAGCAAAGAAGAAAGAGTAAAGGAAAAGAAAAACACTTGACACTGGTACATATTGCGCGGGCTCTGATTATGATCTGACCAAGGTGTAAGATTAGCAACCACACTGAGCATTCCAGTTGGATGGATTTCTTCATGAGTTGCAGGAAAAGCATTTTGTCTCCCACCATCTTTTCCATCAGGACATCTTATTTCCATAAATACCTGAAATGGAGAATTGAAATTAGTAAGCTTTTACTATACTTCCATGACAAAAGAGGTTTACCTGCTGACCAAAGCCCAAATTTATCTAAAAAACTTTAACAAGGTAGATATTGACCTGTTCAAAAGGACCAACGAGTTCGATGTTCTGACTTTTCTCGGGACTCAAAATATTTCTAACTGGCCGAATAAATCTAGCAGGAGATGTGAAGAGGTACAAACCGGGATATGCTCCCCCCAGACTCAAAGGAACATATCCCACTTCCAGATCATCCGGAATCTGGCACAAATATGCATCAGCAGTACATCCAATGAAAGAAACCATAGGGAGGAAAGTTAAAGAGAATTTAACAACAACAAACCATTGTATTGGCTGACACTTTTAATTTCCGTAAGTTGGCCACAACATTTTCAACTAAACTGGAAGCTATAGAACCAACAACATGACCATCTATTAGGACAGAAAGAAACTTGGGAGGACCAACTTTAACTAGCATTGGCTGTAGCGACATCATTCCAGCACCAATCAAAAAGCTGCGAATATCCCTTCTTATTTTCTTAAAATCTCTTACATCTCCTTCAGAACCAAAGTATGATGTAACTCCTGAAAAATATAAGGCAGAATAAGACTGCTAGATGTCATGTGAAGGAAACGTTGAAAACCAAAAGCAACCTAAATTTCTAAATTTACCTACTAGAAGAAAGATTCCAGGCAAGAAAAGTAAATAAATAGTTAGTTCCACTGTTTCATACCCTATGCCATGTAAGAGATACATTTCATTCCCCGTACTGTTTGCTATAGACTTATATAACAAAAAGCGTCATGTATAAATTTTATTTTCATATACATATTGGAAAACACAACCCATATTTAAGCATGATGTGCTATCAATTGAATTTTTTTTTTATTGGCACCGGGTGTCTGAGAACAGTATCCCAACTAATCCCGGGGGTGCACAGGCCCTTAGCAAGGAGTTTCTCGCAAGTGCACCTCGGGTAATTCAAGGGGAAAATCTCCTAGTCCGATGGCCCCTAGGAATTGTTTGCACCCAAGAGGATTTAAACCTTAGACCTGGAGAGAGCATACTCCCAAGACCAAGGCCTTTAACACTTGAGCCAACCCCTAGGGGTTTTTTACTACTTGCTGAAAAGATTGTGCTTTTTATTTCCTCTTTCAGTTTTTAATTGACATAATAAAGTTTATTTTCCCCACAAATGATACCATTCTCTTCCCACCTAGAAAATTCAATTCAATTGAGTATTTATCTCCAAAATATGGGAAACCATCCATCTATGTTCTTTTTTAGTGTGTTTTCTTCTCCTGAATTTCATCAGCTTTAGGATAAATCTCTTCCAACAAATTTTTTTTTTCTAACAAAAAAGCATCTCTTACAAGAAACAAACTCCTGCATGAAAGAGCACAGTGATCAAACTTTAACTGGTCAGTTGAACCAATCAATATATGCATGAAAAAAGCATACCACTTTCAGTAGCATAAAGGGTGATAAATGAACTTACGACAATTGCTGGTCATATGATTCAACAAGCCACATGGCTCCCCATCAGGTGTATGCACAGGGCAAAGAAAACCCCAAGATCTACAAATCAAAAAACATATATAAATATAATTCATGATGAGATGCACGAAACTCTTCTTTTCTTTTTTCTTTTTTTCTTTTTTTTTTTATTTAGCAAGCAGATGCATACTCAGGTAACAATTTCCGCACAGTTGTGGTCCGAAGTCCAGCAAATGAAGCCCCTCGATGGACAGCACGAAAATGTGAGAGAAAACGTAAGAAATTAAGCCGCTCCGCCTGAACTGTAAAGCCTGCCCGCTAGTGAAGCAAAACATAATCCATAAAGGCCAATCCTACTTTAAAATTTAAGCTTGCAGACTTTTTTCCAAAAAGAAAAAAAGTATGTACAGCATATTTTTAGTTATTTCCAGCATTTTGAGATATTACATGTTAAAGAAGATCTTTTCAGAGCAAACAGAAGGTCTTATGCAATAAAATCACAAAGCACTGCATCTATCAATATTAAGTGCTTAAAATCATAATTTCATTTCTGATTTTAAAGAAAGCAGATTCTCAAAAAGAACTGAACAAGGATCTAAAAGGAGGTAGCGTATAGCACGTTCCTGAGATCACAGGACTAAATTTTGTTGGTTTTCATTCATACTAGATTTTTCTCAACGATTTAAAAGAAAAACCCACTGGAAGTCAGAGTTTGGATGCATGCCTTTTTCTTCCAGTTACCTAGAGTCAACATTGAATTAATTTACACAGAAGTTCCCAACTTAACCCAACTTAACCCACGGAAGGGAAGGGGAAATGAGGTATATCCAGGAAAAAGATAGACAAAAAGGAGAAACAGGCATATCACTCCACTAATGAGGCAAAAGAAAGCCAAAAAGGATCATTGCATCGGCATCTATTTGAATGCCATAAATAGACAGTAGAATGCAATACAAGTTTAATCACAGGTTTTCATCTGTTTTTCTTTAATAATCAAAGATACCAAATTTCATTAAAGAGATCTAGGGGCACATCCCAAGCACAAAAGGAGTATATAAAGGAAAGCACAAGATTAAGGAAATAATTCAAAAAATCTACGAAATCAGATTTTCATCTGTTGATGATGTATTGCAAACAGATTATGAGGAAGAACTAACTTAAGGTGTTCACCAGTAAGTAAATACCTGCTGCAAATCTAGACCTGTTTTAGTAACCAGTCTTCCGGTTTTTAACATGTTTTCAACAGCAGAACTAATTTGCTTGACAGGATTTTTATCCAAAACCTTCTTGATATGAGCTACTGCATTATTCCAGGAAACGAGATGGAATGTCAATCTTGGAAGAAATGTACCAATCATCAATAATATTCTACATTTAAAAATAAAAATCCTAATATTTTGACAACAAAATGCACACTTGTTGACTAAGCTTGAGAAGATAGTATCATGAACTCAGTAACAATCAATCGCAAATAGACCATTGCAGCATTGTTCTCCAGCATCATATGAATAAGGATCCCAGTAGATTCTCCACATAGTATACTTCCCACAACCAAATCAGTGGCTACCATTTCCACCACCAAATTAAGGAATAAGTAAAAACTCAATCAAGTTGCAACAAACTTATCACTATATACTAGCCTTAAAAATATAACCACCATAAATGAACAAGGAAAAAAGTATTTTCCACAGAACAATTAAAAAAACGTAAAACAAAGTACACAAGCAAAACAGGGAAGAGGTGATAGTGAGGGCCCACCTCCTGCCTTATGGAGTTTATTAATTGGGGTTGATCTTATGCGGACTTGTTAAAAGATAAACAACTCAGAAAAGCTAAGAAAGTAATTAGCAGGTATAAATCCTTGGCCAGTGACGGAACCACATATACCTCATGGCCCCCCAAAAAAATTTTATAATTCACAATTATTTTTTTCATCAAAATTTTATGTATATAGAAACTGGCGACCCCAAAAAATTATAAACCTTATGTACTTTCCAAAATTTTCTAAAATCTGTATATACATAGAAATGTCTCTCCAATTTTTTCTTATATGGCCCAAAAGTTAATTAAATTTCTAATATCATGTATTAATTATGATGTGGTGGTATTGTGGGAGATAGAATGCTGTGGAAACACTCAAAGAACAAGAAATTTTCTGTCAAATCCTTCTACAAGGTGCTGCAAAAACACCAGCCCTTAGTGTTCCCATGGAAGGGTATATGGAGAGTCCCGGTACCACCTAGAGTTGCATTTTTCGTTTGGACTGCAGCTTTAGGTAAAATTCTGACAGCTGACAACTTAAGAAAACAAGGGTTGATTATTTTGGAGTGGTGTTACTTGTGTAAGAAAGCTGGTGAATCAATTGATCATATTTTTCTGCATTGTGAGGTGCCGAGGGAGTTATGGGATGGCATTATCAGTAGGGCTGGGTTGTCATGGGTTATGCCTAGAAGTGTGGCGGAACTTCTAGCCTGCTGGAAAAGGCAACATCATAGTTCACAGTTGGCTGCGACATGGAGGATGTTCCTTTGTGTTTATTGTGGTGTATATGGTTGGAAAGAAATGAGAGATGCTTCAACAACAAGGAGAGAACAACGGGGGAAATCTGGAACTTTTTTGTATTTTCATTGGTTCAATGGTTTTCTGCTATGGTATTAAAGGGAGGGAATGTTCATGAGTTTTTACTTTCTTTTCAGTTTGCTAGAGTGTAATTAGGGGTCTCTTTTGTATACTACATGTGTACATGGGCTTTCCTAGCTGCATTCGATCAATAAAAGTTTATTACTTTTTTTTTTATAAGTAATAAAAGTTTATTACTTATCAAAAAAATTAATTAATTACGATGTGGTCCCTTCAAAATTAATTTCTTTGCCCCTAAAAATTCTTCAATTTGATTGGTAAATTCTAAAAATGCTTAAAACTAAAATTAAATTTATGAGGATAATAAACTTATTAATATAGACCGCAAACTTCTTGATTATACAGTATTAAGCTTCTTAATATGGAACCCAAACTAAAATAAACATTAGAATAATCATTTAGGGTTGATATCTTATATGAAAAAATAATTGAGAACTTTTATCCTTCCGAATTCATTAAGCAAGAAAAAATTTATTTGAGATCTCAATTGTAGCATTATATACTTAATATGGCACCAAAATATTCAGATTTGATATGAAACTTGTATAAACTAGCTTAAGTACTAGAATGAAAGATGAGTTTATAAAACTTCGCCTGCTAGTTTTTATTGAGAACAAAATTTCTAAAAATATGATCATTAGATAAATTGATAATGGATGAATATTATTCCATAAAAGACTATCATAAGAAATTTAAAGGGGATGATAAGTTGTGCTTTTTAAAATTTTATTTGTACATGCATATGGAAAATTATATATTTTTTCTTTGAAATGAAAAGGTCTCTTGAATTAGATAAATTTATCGATGTGTAACATGTATATATAGTTATTATCTTACGATTTACCATGGAACCAACATAAGATTTATTTCTTTTTTATTTTACCTAAACAAAAAATTGGCCCCCCCAAGTAAAAATGCCTGGTTCCACCACTGTCCTCGGCAGAGTATAAAGAAAACTCTATGTTGCATTTTACTAACAGTAACCACAGATATATGCAAACATGATACGCTTAGAAAAAAAAAAAATATGCAAACATGATACACCATTAGTGACCATATACATCCATAAATCCTATATTTACTTATTTATTTATATATTGGCAGATGTTACATTTCGAGAAAAAAATTAAAATTCAATTCAGGTGATCTGATTGTCTACTGGTCTTCTAACTACTTCTTAATTTTACAGCCTGCCAGCATTAATGGACCAAAAAACAGAGCAAGCACCAAACTAAAAAATGACAACTGTGGACATAACATTAAATAGTTCAATGATAGAATATGACTTTTGAATATGGAAGTTTGTTGTCTACATTATGAACAGTGCAGAATAACATATCGTAAATTAGTTAAAAAAAGATCGCACAAAACATTTTAAACAAAAATACAATCGAGAGAGCATAAAACAAACTCCAAGAGTCGGAAGAGAGAGTTCATGATTCTTTAAGGACACAGAAACATAACTTACAGTTGCAGAAATCAAAATTTTTGCTCTTATTATTGATCTCGTCTTGAAGAAGCTTTTTTGCCCTGCGCAGCCAATCTTCTAGTTTTTCCTACATAACACGATAAACACGAGGTGAATATGATTAAGAACTTGATGAGGAAAAAAAATACAATTTATAACTTATATAACACATAACAGAGTTAATCAACATGATCATCATTACATGGTGCATACAAATTATATGGTGAAAATGCCAACCTGTGTAACATGCATCAGCAAGTAGAATAATCAAGTTTGTATTAACAGACAGCATGGCACAAATCCTAGGCCTATATGATCGGACAGCAAAATGATGCTATGATTCTCTCTTTTTTTTTATAAGTAAAACAATATTATGTTTCTTTCTCAATAAATGAAGATTTTGTAAAACATGACCACTTAGTCAGAGCATATAATTGAGTGTTACTTTTGAGATCGCTGTATATTTGGATAATGGCTTTAGGCAGAGAGAGAGAGAGAGAGAGAGAGAGAGATGGTGACAGTCAATTTGTTAGAATTGGGCTGCTATGGCAGTACTAGTTCATATAACAGTAATATTCAGGTTCGCTGCATTTTATATCACTTGATATGCAACAAACAGTCACAAACTTATACTTGCATTTAGTGCTGCAAACACATGAGCACATAATTGAAAACCTGACATCAAACCAAATAAGAGGTTGTATTGACCCGGCCCAATAATTATAAGGTCAGAATATTGATAACTTCTATTGGGCCTAAAATTATATTTAATGGGTCATATTGCATAAGCCCATGAACTATAGATTACTGAGGTTGATTATGAGTTTTAATTAGGCTCAATAACTAGACTAAATCTCATTTATTATTTATTGAACGTGTTAGACTCCTTTTAGAATTTAAAGATCGGCTATTAGAAATTTATTTCAACTTAAAATCATCACTTAATGAAGTCTTATATGCAGTCTCAGTCACTGCCAATCCCACGTTGAATGAATTCCTAGATCATGTTTTTAAATTTCCAATTCTCTTCTTGGCTGATCGCGACCAAGTTTTCAGCAAATTAGTATCACTACATGTATTAACCGAGTCCAACTCGAACTTGTCGGCACCCTCTCCCAAATTTCTCTATAAATATCTTCCCTTCCGTGTGTTACTTCGAAAAAACCATTAAATCCTCATCTAAATCCAGCTCGCTGGAAATCGCTGGAAGACACCCAGAAACAGCCGGCCACTCACCACTCATATCCGTCACCTTCTATCCCGACTAGTGAGCTGCTGCCCCACTGCAGCCTTCGACTCAAGTCCAATCTGTCGCACGGTTTCATCCTCTCGGCGAGCTCTCTATTCTTAGTTGCTCTCTTTCTCTCACCGAATAGCACTGGTTTTAAATGTTTTATTCTAAGCTTGGACACGCGGTTTTCAACTCCTTTAGCTTTCAATTGCTACCTTTTTCCTTTTCCAGCTTCCAATTGTTTTACTTTACCTTTTCCACCGGAAGAGTTTTCGTGCAAGTACATTACAGCCCTTTTTATTTCCTCAAGTGCATATTTGTTCTCTCAGCACCAACCACAGTTATTTAAATTCTTGTCCTCTCAACCTGTAATTGCTTTTCTAACAAGAAAGCAACCTTTCAAGTAATAAGTCAGACCATGCTTGTTTGGTGGGAAAGAAATTACCTTAGCCCTGTAAATCATAAACATGTTCAGACTTTCCATGAAAATGCCATTATACCATAAAGACTTATAACACCCTTTACCTTGTACAAAACCGAATTTCAAAGGAGACTGCGTTTAAATTCTTTACAGAAATTACTTGTCTATTCTATAGGAAATCAGCTTCGACCATGTTTTTCCACATATTATAATTATGTATGTATTATGCATATCATGCATCTCACGTTGCATAAGACACATAGTTTCACAAGATCAAGTGTAAGATAAAGATCAAAATAATTAGATGACCATTCAGATGCATGATACCAATGCAGACATGGTGGATGTGCAAGTCACAGACTCAAGGGTGGTCCACCATAGTATTATTATCAGATCAAATCAGCGATTCCCCTTGTGGCCACAAGATGTGGGACCAGTGCACAATCTTGCACACAGGGTTAAGTGTATTGGCCAGTCAGACAAGTCAGATAATTCAGATCAGTCAATATACCAAAAATATTTTCAAGTCATGCATGTCATCAGCATATTTATGAATAGTCATGATTTTAAATTCTTAGCATGAAATATTTTATGAAAAACCTTATGTTAAGTATGATCACATTATGATGGATTTCTTACTGAGTTATTGACTCATTTTAGTTGGTTTTTTTATGTTTTTAAACCACCCCATGTCAGAATATTTATGAAAGTAGAGATGCAGGACAGACTTGGTCTAGGGAGGCATGACAAAGGCCTAGATCATGTACACAAATTTGAAGTTATGAATTTTATGGTACAAAGTTCGAGAAGTTTTTAATCAATGCTTCCACACACTCTCTTTTATGATTTCAGTATTTTAATACAAAACACTGTATTTATTATAAGGAATCTTTGTACCTGGCACTTCCTTAGAATAGAAGAAAATATTTTTTAAGTCAAGTTCAATAGTAGTACACCGATTCTCCGGAAATTCCTAAAAATGACTTTATTCGTAACCATGGGGAGCGGGGTGTTACAAAGGTAAATGATGAAACATTTGAATTTAAAATTACAACAAAACCCTGAAAAAAAAAAAAAAAAAAAAAAAAAAGACAATTGATACCAACAACTACTATTACAGCCCGAGCAAGTTAAACAATCTATTTGAATTGAGGTGGATTTACAGTGGTCAAAAGTTTGAGTCTTCATTCCCATACATGGAACATGTCAAAATGTTGTATAGAAGTTATTTCAAACAAGGAACTAAAAAAAAAGAATGTTTGTGAGCATGCATCCTATAAGAAAACTTGCTACGAAACAAAATAGGAAGTGTAAAGTCACATGTTTAGTCTATAGCAATCATCTTATGCCACATCATCACTTTATTGTAGACCATCATTCACACTATCATTCTATATTGTCACATAATTCCTTTTTCTTTCAAGAGAAAAAAACACAAAATTATTAGTTGTATTTTAGTAAAAGTGATAGAATGAGAGAACATTTTAAAATGTTAAGGGACATAAAATCTTCTGATTGATTAGGGATATTCTATAACACATGACTTTAAACTCTAAAAATGATCATGGATGGGGAAAGTGTTACCGTGTTAATCTATTTTTTCCTCTAACACAATGTTTCTTTTGAATATAGATTTTCAAGTTTTCTACCTTGAGATAAATGGTAATCAAGTGACCAGGGAGTAAGACTTCCTGATTTTGCAAGGAATCTGGGTTGTCTGGCACAGAAGTCTGATCCACAAGTGAGAAAAGTTTATGCAGCATAAAGCTGAAGAAAAGAAGCCAAACACAAGTCAGTATGTGAGAACAATACCTCCCAACCAAGAAGAGATAGAAAAACAAACATACAACAGTAACGTATGACAAACAATACTTATCAAAAGAAAAGTAAGAACAACACTAAAATTAGGCAACTATGTGTTGGGAAGATAAGTCAAGGGGGGAGAGAGAGAGAGAGAGAGAGTGGCGCACATGAGCAGATTAAACTTCTCATAATTGTTATCAAGGTGAACAAAGATGTATTCCTCAAGAACAGCATTAGCAACCTACCAGAAAAAGAAAGATGAAAACAGTTACAAGAAAAATTTACACTTCAAGTTGTATGTACAAAGTAATCCTTTGCTTCTTTCTACTAAAAAAGAGTAACAGGTAAAGATCATGACATACACCAGAATAACATTCGTTTTCCAGCCCATCCATGGCAGCTTGGAAATGCTCCCCTAAATTTATAATGACCAAAGTTAACATAGGTTATTAATAATCCAAGTCATATTCCAATGAAAACATGAAATATCCCAGTACCAATATGCTCTAGACATTGAAGCCGAGTGAAAAGAGAGAGATTTCGAACTTCATCAAGAATAATTTTTGCCCTTTCACCCACGAGCTGAGTGGCAACAGCACCCTTCTCTCTCTCATCTTTCTCACTACAGCAGCATGTCAAACTCTCATATATTTCATGATCAGTTGTGTCTACAAGAGCCTGTTTATTACACAAAACAAATCTATTGTACCACCATAATCCAACAGGTCAAAAAATGAAGAAGCATGATATTCATTCAGCATTACAAAGTAAAACCAAAAATGTGCATTACATAATATTCCATCCAGAAATTAAACTTCAAGAGGGTGGTAAAAAGGACATACGACATGATTGTTGTAAATATTTTGCTGCATACAAACTTTGCACATTCCATTCTCTTTCTTTATTTCTTCTTACCAAGTCGCTGAACGTTGTCAAGGAGGTTCTCAAAAACGCATTCATTAAAAAACTTGGAAACATTGATGTCAAGCTAAGTGTATAAACATTGTTTCCCATTTTATAAGATTTATTTTATAGGCATGACAAAAATGTTAAGACCTAATAAACATTGTATAGTTTTGAACAAAGTAACTAACAATTCTGTAAAACGCAAGTAAACAAACTGCATAATCCTATCTAGGCATGTTTACCCAAGAACTGAACCACAATTGAAGATCCTATTTTATAATGCCACAAAAAAGGAAAAAGATCACCCCCTCTTAATCTGACCGGTGATACCTCATCTGAAACGAGAAGGCAAAATTTTGGACATTTAGGAATTCATGTATTTTGAAAGCAACTCATTGCTTCAATGTTTCTTGAAACACAACAAAAGACATTGCCCAGGTAAAAAAGGATGGATTAAAATCATCGCTTCAGTGTTTTCACATGATTTTTATAGAAATATGGTCAAGATTTACATAAAAGAAAGGATTCGAGCTATATTGGTATTCTCATTGATTGCTGGATCAGTG
Source organism: Juglans mandshurica (assembly GCA_022457165.1). Classification (NCBI taxonomy): domain Eukaryota; kingdom Viridiplantae; phylum Streptophyta; class Magnoliopsida; order Fagales; family Juglandaceae; genus Juglans; species Juglans mandshurica. Next base: position 10,048,471 of record CM039629.1, on the reverse strand, counting down.
CCAATACTAATAGCATTTATCATTAAAAATCACTAGAATGACAACCTAATGTTTAAGAAACTACTAGATTATTCAAACCTAGACTAGCTAAATATAAATCTTTACCAGATCTAGAAAAGCCCATGAGAACTACTTGACCTCCATAGCACATGTGCAAGAAGCATGGAAAGATAACACTACTTTATGCCCTCCCACACCCCCAAACGCACACAAATGTAAGATGGGTGAGAAAAAGAAAGGATTATGGGACAAGTAGCCAAATCATCAATATCAACACGAAAAATGTATATTTACTTGAGCAAAAAAAAGTTATTTAATAACCAGAAAACGTTCTTCATACATAAGAGTGGTCTAAAAAACAAGTAGAAAGCCAAGGAATGTCTGAGAGAAATTTTATGCATCACAACCTACCTTTAGCACAACGCCTGCAGGAAGCAAGTACTCCCTCCCCTGTATCCTGTAAAATAAATTCAAGAAAGTATATTCTAGTTATATTCAAATCACAAGTCATATTGGGGGGGAGGGGGGAGTGTTCTAATGAAACCCCAGGGGCATATGGAGTGGCTTAAGGAAAAATATCCAGAAATCCGGAAAGGTTGGGGATCTTTTTCTAGACACACTAGATTGGTGTTGGGGGATGGTAAAATGGATGTATGGGTTAGGGATATGACTCTTAAGGATGTTTATCCTACTATTTTCAGGATTGCATGGGAACAGGAGGCCTGTGTGGCTGAATTAAGCGAGATCTCTACTGGCTCTCAATAGTAGAATGTCAGTTTCATTAGGGAGGTACATGATTGGGAGGTTCGTGTGTCTTCACTGAGTTTTTAAATTCATATACTCCTTTGGAGCTGGTAACATAGAGCCGGATAACATTGTTTGAATTCCTTCTAGTAAAGGAAAATTCTCCGTACACTCAAAATATGAGGCCCTCAATACTCAGGATAGTAATGACTTCCCTCGGAAGAATATTTGGAGTAAGGCACCCCTTAACACTGCCCTTTTTGTTTGGACTCCATCCTTAGGGAAGATCCTGAGCATGGATAACCTAAGGAAATGTGGGTTTATCCTTATTGATCGGTGTTGTGTGTAAACATAGTGGCGAAACAGTTGATCATTTACTTCTACATTGTGAGTTTACCAAGGCCTTATGGAATGATTTTTTCAAGAGTGGGATTAGCATGGGTTACGCTTGGGAGGGAGGTTGATCAACTAGCTAGTTGGATAGGGCTTAAGGGTGTCCCCCTGATTGCAGCTATGTGGAAGATGGCTCCCATTTGTTTACTATTGGCGTCTTTGGAGGAAAAGGAATGACTGAGATTTTTGAGAATCAAGAGCACTCCCTAGAAGAGCTTGAAGAATTTTTTCTTGAGGACTTTATTTATGTGGACCATATCTATAGATCTTAATGGTCTTAGCATTCATGATTTCTTTGTATCTTTTTTCTAGTTTCTAACTAGGTGTACTTTCTTGTATACTTCATGTGTACTTGGGCTATGTCTTTTTCTGTACTAATAAAATATCTTTTACTAATAAAAAAAAATCACAAGCCATATATTACTTTGTTAGACCTAGCCCTAGCTTACCAAAATCCAAGTCTAGCACTTCCATTACGAAGGTAATATACTTTGACTGTAACTGAAGACTGATTTTTTCTCTCACACCTGAAACAACAATTAAGGAGCAATCAAAATCAAAAGGTAAAAACTATTAAACAAGTGACGTGTGAAAACCGAAACAATAACGGGAGAATACATACTCTTTCTGTTGCATGACAACTAGAAATAAATGGAACAAGTTGAATATTTAGTCTAGAATGAACCACAGCTAACATGACACCATTATCTATACAACTTAGATAAGTGATATAGTCGCTAACACATACACGTCATAAAAACTTAAGTCAACCTACACCAAATATGATACCACAGGGTGGTGGTGTGGAAAAACATTGGGAGAGGATGTAGAGATTTCTCTCATTGAGTTAAATCTGACATTGAGGATGGTTTTAAGATCATATTTTCACAAAGCTAGTGGTGAGGAATCCCTTAAAGACAGCCTTCTTGGCATTGTCTAGCATCTCCCATTTTAAGGAGACGTTGATAGCAAACCTTTTGCAGATCTTAGAGAATAGATCCCATAGGAATGTTTGCTTTTATTAAAACGACACATCATTGGGAGGTGAGGATGATTTCCTCACTCTTTAATTGTTTGTACTCCTTCAGGATAAAAGGTGGTGGAGGTGATAAGATCTGTTGATTCTTACCAAGAAAGAGACCTTTGAGGTCTTCTTTCTACCATGCACTCATCCCCCAAGATGGCCCTCCTTTCCTTTGAAAGAATATTCGGAGACATAAGGCACTGTCAAGGGTAGCATTATTTGTCTGGATGGCAGAATTATGGAATATTGGTTTTGGAAACTAGAAAAACAAGAGAACTGAAAAAATGAGATGTCCAAAGTTAGGTCCAACTGCAGGGTAAATTGAAATTAGACCGTGACATCATTAAATAACTTAATTAAAATTACAAATAAATAAATAAACTTATACCAGAAGAAATTTTAACAACCTACCCAAAAATAATTGAATAATTTGAAGGATTTTTTACCGCTAATAGATCAGAAACAAGATTGAAGTGTCCTAAAATGTATTTGCAGCAAATTGATATTTGTGCACACCACAACAAAACTCCAACTAAATTTGAAATCCATGTTTTCCATCTTTCGAATCCCAGTCACTCTCCTTTTTAATACTCAAATTTCAAAGTTTCATTTATCCCCTTCTCAATTCTCAGCCAACCACAGTGAATATCCCAATATTTTATGGGCACAGAAGGAGCATACCAGTGCATGGCACAGAACTATCTATCAGCGCAAGTCCATGGACCCGATACTTGTGATTTGTTGACACCACCACTACAGCCCAAATCAATTTAACTATCTTTTTTGGATGGTAAAGTGGGGGCAGCTGAAATCGAGAGATATGGAAGGGGGCTGAGTTATAGGCATCTTTAGGAAAAAATGACCAAAACCCTTGAGATCCATAAACAATTTCTCAGGTCTACAGATACTATGGGGGAATACATTTTTTTTTCAATAGACTGGTTTTAGGAGGTAATAGGACTGGGCTAGAACCTGTATACAGTTGGACTAATCCAATCGTGCAATTTGGTCCAACCTTTGAAACCTTGGTCTTAGTGTACAAGTGATGGTAAATCATTCGACTGGCAGTCTGACAGCATTTTTTGAAAGTTTTAAATATTATGGTAAAATCAACCAACAGATCTTACCTGTTAGGGTGCAACATATTCATTAAAGGGCGAGTTGGGTTGAACCGTACACTCAGACATCCTGGATTTTATTCCACACAAAGAATTCCCCTAGATTACCTTATATAGGGTTCTCGCAGGTGAGGTCATGTATCCGAGGTTTACTCCCAAAGGGTGGGTCCGAAGGGTCCTACTTTGGTGAGGTTCCATGTCAGGAAAAACTAAAAAATAAATAAAATGTAAAAAGATAAGAAAGAAATCCCAATAGATCCTCGTCTTGGCAAAGAATAGATAATGACAATTAAGTTCTACGGTTGATTTTATTGCCAACAGGATAAATCTTTATGGCATTCCAAAAATAGTTACAGTTTGGAAGATGGGCCCCATATGCCTTTTGTGTTGCATTTCGAGGAAAGGAAATGACTGGAACTTTGAAAATAAGGAACATTTGCTGGAGGAGCTTAGAACTCTGTTTTTAAATTTGCTATTTCTATGGGCAATAGCTATAGATTTTAATGTTCTTCACTTTCATTATTTCCTTGTTATCTATTTCTTCTTCCTAACAAGGTGTTTCCTCTTGCAGCCATCACATATACTAGTGCTATTCCTATTTTTCTGTTAGTATTAATAAAACCTTTTAAAAGACATTTAAGATTTACTGTGACCACTGCAAGGGTGAAGAAAGTGTTTTCAAGCAAAAATCTCGAAATCAATGATTTAAATAAGGAGGAACATACTGAATAACATGCTATCAAATGAAAGTTCCATCTTTCAAAATTAATCAGTTCATCTTTAAACCCCAAAAATGTCCCTAATCTGCCCATGATACCAAATAGAAATTTTAAGTTATGTAGATGGATATTATGAAAAAGAAAATCTCTGTGCATTGGATAAAGATATAACCTTATGACAACTGCTTTATCAGTATATCCTTCTCGCCGATCACTAAATGAATTCCGCACCATACTCATTGGCTGGACCAAAAAGCACTCATGTCAGTTATGTGACATGCATAAGCAACAAAAAGCAAGAGAGATTTTACTGAACAAAGTACTGAATCTGCTTCAAACCATCGGTGTATAAATAATTGACTTAGCTAGTAAGAGCCTAAATGGCTTAGGCTCACAGGAAACATACATAAAATCTTGGCTCAAGCCACAGTTTCAAGGTTGAACACATTTTGTTGAAATTACTAGCTAAATGACTTGGCTAGTAATTGGGATATTAATCAATAAAATATAGGCAACTTACTAGCTAAGTCATTTAGGCTCACAAGAAACATACATAAAATCTTGGCTCAAGCCACAATTTCAAGGTTGAACACATTTATCCACTTGAGTATCACAGAATGTATGCAAAAGGCAAAGTCTCTTACATAATTCCGCTTTGGCAATATTAGAAGTCGAACAACTCGCTCAAGCCCATTCAGTATAAAGTAACTAGACAGCCAAAAAAAAAGATTTAGAGTAGTAGGAATTATATGCAGATTAAACAAAAATAATTTAAAAAAATAAATCTATACAACAAAACATCCACCTCAAAGAACAAAAATGTGGCATTAAGCAATACTTGACTCCCAAACAGACCACAAGGAGTAGAACAAACATTATAGTTGAATCCAAAAATAAAAACAATTAAATAGCTGTCAATGTTACATTCTAGGTACTATGTATCTTTTAAAATTTTTTTGGATACTTCTTTCCCCCTCTATCCCTCTCTCAAAAATGACTAATTCCGGCGTTCCTCGCGATTCTCCCCTCCTATTGTCATTTTGTTACTTTTGGGTGGGTGGGAGCATGATGAGGAGCTTGCGGGCGGATTCCAAACTCTGTCTTTTCTACTGAGGATCAGGGACTTATCAGAATCACAGAGAAGGGTAAACGAGTGACAAAGCACATTTCTTTTTAGAAATGGGGTGGCTGGTTTGTTGGCCAAAACAATGGATGCATGTGTTTATTGGGAGGCCATAAGGAGTTCCTTAAAACCACTCGAGAAGGCCATCGTATTTTCTTAGTTCAGCGTCGTGCCAATCCTTTCAGCGCTTCTTGTCATTTGAAGTTTAAAGTGGTGGTGGTAGATGTGCCGTTTTGGTTATAGCCAAAGGAGTGCATGGCAAAGGGTGGGTTTGTTTTGCAAAAACACTCAGGGACTTCTATCGTTTACCTTCCCCTGTTATGGTTAATGGTAACAGAGGAGTCGCACTACCCATTGGTGGGACTGTTGATGGGAGAGGGAAGCAATCCCAAGTATTGAGGCCTTCGTATGATCCGGTGGTGTCATATAGGGCAGCGCTGGTAAAGCCAATGTCTTATTGGCTCTGCAAGGAAATTCTCGTAGTAATGGAGGTTCGGGCATGGGTGGTGTGCCAACTTCTAGTACTGGTTCTTGGTTACCAGCCCCTCTGACCGGTGGTTTTGGTTCACACGCAAAGGTCGGCAGCGCTCTCCTTCCCGAGGGAGCTGTGTCAGAGTATTCTGAGGAGGGCGTATTGTTGGCGGTGCAGGCTAAGTTAATCAGCGTGAAGGAGAAGATCAACCGTCTAATTTTAAAAGTAGATTCGGGCCTGGGTTGACTATGGACTCATCATTTTCTGACCCGAGTCTATTCTATTCTTCTAGGACGAGTTGTGCAGGCCTATCTCCTAGGCCTTATGCTAAGGGGCTCAAGTGTAATGGGAAAGGCAAGGAAAAGGTTGGGGTTGGGCCTCAAAAGCATATCAGGCCAGTGTATCGAGCCAAGAATCATATGGGGGGCTCCAACAAAGGTGAATCTTCATCAGCAAGGCCCAACTCGATGGTGGGTGGCCTACCTGAGCCTGGACTAGCTCAGAATAGCTCATAAGCTATCCTGCCGATTATGTTTCCGGTGGTCGAGATTCCAAAGAATAGAGGTACGAGGTCTCTCCATTTTCATGTCTCCTTCAGAACCGACGTCCTTTGTAGATGTGTCGCGATTGACGTTTGGGCAGTCACAAACTTCTTCACCAGTGGCCATTGACCCTACGGAAGGTGTGCCCGCACCTATAATCATGTTGGAAAGGGAGGAAGTGGGCTCTCAGGGTCGATATGGTGGTTGGGAAAGACGCTAACTCTAGATTGTCCAGTGTCTCCACTCAAGTTCCTTATCTTTCTTTTGCTAAGGGTTTGAGGACAAAGGTGACACTGCCGATGGATTTTCCATCTGTGATCCCTACTGAACTTGTTAAGCACCTGAGTATGGAAGATGGTGATCTTTTGCAGGAGCTTTATGTTTTCGAAGGGGTGTCAGACCATCCCTCCTGTGGGGGTGTCGGATGACTCGAATCTAAAACTAGTCCTCGGTGATGGAGATTGTTTTTATTGGGGGTGGGGGGGATGTTCAACCGACCCCCTTGTGCACACTCCCACCTAGTCCTAAATCACCTGGTTATGTTTTGGAGTGGGTGTATAAGAAGGTAGAGGAGATTCAAGCCTACATTGGGATTTCTTGTGTAGGCTTTGAAGAACAATTTAGGGCACTCCTTATCACTATTGAAGCTGATCGAGTTTCAAAATTAGTTTCAAAGACAGATAGGGAACTAAGAAGACTCAAATGTTCTATTAATTATGATGCGAAGGAGGGGAGTGGCAGAAGGGACAGATCGAAAGGGAGGGGGCCTCTTTTTGCTCATGAAGCCTAAGATCGTCTTTTGGAATATGCGAAGGCTTAATAATCGTAACAAGGGCCTTCGCATAAAATCTTTATTGCGGACTTGGAAGATTGATATTGTGTTTTCAAGAAACAAAGTTACGATTTAACGATAGAAGCATCATTCATAGTCTTTTCGAGTGTTCTTTTGTGGGTTGGTCTTATTTGGCATCTTTGGGAGCTTCAAGTGGTGTTCTTTCGATGTGGGATAAAAGAGTGGTGGAGTCTGTCAAGGAGTGTATTGGGAATTTCTCAGTTGCTAGTTTATTTTAAAATGTTGAGGATGGGTGGAAGTGGGTTTATGTAGGCACTTATGGGCCATGTTTGGATAGTGATAAGAGACTTCTATGGGAGGAGCTGGTGGGTTTATATTATCTATGGGATGTGTCGTGGTGTATGAGTGGGGATTTCAATATTACTCGCTTTCCTATGGAGCAATTGGGGGAACCTCGAACTTCCTTGGCTATGGAGGAGTTTTCTGAGTTCATCTTTGATTTGGATATCATGGATCTCCCTCTTGTTGGGAGCGAGTTCACGTGGTTCAATAGTCGGGGTTGGTCACAATTGGATAGGTTTCTCGTCTCTGGGACCATATGGTTTTTCTATGGAATTTTTCCAAGCTTATTGGGATATTGTGAAAGTTGATGTGATGCATATTTTTCTCGAGGTCTATTCTTTTAAGAAGTTTGAGAAATGCCTCAATGCGACTTTAATCGCTCTCATCCCGAATAAACATAAGGCTATGGAAGTTAAAGATTTTTGTCCTATAAATCTTGCGAGTGGGGTTTACAAGATTATTTCGAAGGTTCTAGCTAAACGTTTGAGCACGGTTATGGAACAAATTATCTCTGGGCCTCAAAACGCATTTGTTCGGGGGAGACAAATTCTTGATTCAGTTCTCATTACCAATGAATCCTTGGATAGTAGATTGAGGGAGGGAGTCCCAGGCATTCTGTGCAAGCTTGACATGGAAGAGGTGTATGATCATGTGAATTGGGAATTCTTCTTTTATATGCTTGGGAGGTGTGGCTTTAGTGAAAAGTGGATTTTGTGGATTCGACACTGTGTTAATACCGCTTGTTTTTCAATGCTAGTTAATGGCACCCCTGCTGGAGTTTTTAATATTTCTCATGGTCTGAGGCAAGGGGACCCGTTGTCTCCCTTTCTCTTTGTTATTGTTATGGAAGCACTTGGACGGATGGTGGAGCTGCTGTTGGGAGAGGTTTTTGATCCAGATTCTTGGTGGGAAATGGTATTAATGGTTCTATCATAATTTCCCATCTCCTTTTTACAGATTCTTTTTTGTGAGGCAAATCGTAGCCAGATTCAAGCTTTAAGGGCACTTTTGTTATGCTTTGAAGCTGTGTCGGGTCTCAACGTGAACTTTGGTAAGTTCGAGATGGTTCCAGTGGGTGTGGTGCGTAATATTACTAACTTGGCGAGTTTTTTGGGTTGTAAAGTGGCTTCCTTGCCTATGAAATATTTGGGTCTTCAGTTGGGTGTGACTTTTAAGGCTAGAGCCATTTGGGATGGGGTTGTTGAGAAAGTTGAGAAAAGGTTGGCTGAGTGGAAACAGATGTATTTATCGAAAGAAGGTAGACTCACTTTAATTAAGAGTACTCTATCCAACCTCCCCACTTATTTTTTATCCTCATTCCCTTTGCCTGCAAGGGTGGCGAATAGGATTGAGAAATTATTTCAAACTTTCTTGTGGGGTGGAGTGGGGGAGGAAACCAAGCTCCATCTTGTTAATTGGAATAAAGTTTGTTCTCCAATTTCTAATGGAGGCTTGAGGGTTCGCAACTTGAGGACATTCAATAAAACCCTATTGGGGAAATGGTTCCAGAGGAACCACTTGGAAGGGGATCCGCTTTGGAAGGAGGTTATTGATAATAGATACGGAAGTGCTTTGGGGGGTTGGTGTTCTAATGAAGTGAGGAGGGTGTATGGTGTGGGCTTATGGAAATTTATTAGGAGGTGTTGGCAGAGTTTTGCCACTCATATTTGTTTTGTAGCTAGTGAGGGCTCTAGAATCAGATTTAGGCATGATGTTTGGTGTGGAGATCGCGCTCGCTATAGGGCTTTCCTTGCTCTCTATTGCATTGCTGTTAATTGGGATGCTTCTATGTCAGATCTGTTAGCATTTTCCCATGGTTCTCACTAGTGGGATGTTCAATTTAATAGGGATGTTCATGATTAGGAAATGGATATTGTTTCTGAATTTTTCAGTCTTATATATTCTACAGGAGGCCTAATGGTACATGAGGATAGGATGCAGTGGAGGCCTAACGGGAGCAAACAGTTTACAGTGAGATCTTATTACAAGTTGTTGGCATCACATGGTAATGTTCCTTTACCATGGAAGAGTATTTGGAGGTCTTGTATGCTTTCCAAAGTAGCTTTCTTCGTATGGACCGCCTCTCTTGAGAATGTTTTGACCACGGACAATTTGAGGAAGCGGGGTCTAATTGCTATGAATTGGTGTTATTTGTGCAAGAAGAATGGGGAATCAGTGGATCGTTTATTACTGCATTGTGAGGTGGCGAGTGTTGTGGGAAGAGATCTTTAGAAGAATTGGTGTGGCTTGGGTTATGCCTTTGAGGTTCGTGGATTTAATAAGCTTGCTAGAAGGATATTCAAGGCTACCCCAAGTGCTTGCAGTTTGGAGGATAATTCCTTTGTGCATTATGTAGTGTATTTGGATGGAAATGAATGATAGGTGTTTTGAAGATAGGGAGTGCACAATGGTGGAACTTCAGGACTTTTTTATGCACGCCTTATTGCTCTGGTTTTCAGCCATTGGGCTTAATGGAACTAGTGATCATGACTTTCTGTTTCTAATTTTTGGCTCCTAGAATGTATTTAGGTGTTCTTTTGTATATTTCTTGTGTATATGGTCTTCGCCTACTTCATTTGTATGAATAAAATTTTCATTTTTCTTATCAAAAAAATTAGTTGTCAATGATATATGATAGTTTGGTGAATGGGGTATGTAAGATCATTTCTAAGATGTTAGCTAATCGTATGAGTGTGGTGTTGGGAAAACTTATTTCGAAATCTCAAAATGTTTTTGTAAGGGAGAGACAAATTCTTGATTCGGTCTTAGTTGCTAATGAATTGTGGATAGAATAATTCGGTTAAATGAATCTGGAATTTTGATCAAATTGGACATGGAAAAAACACATGACCATATTTGTTGGGATTTCCTTTTGTACTTACTTGGGAGGTATGGTTTTGGAGAGAAATGGTGTTTGTGGATCAAGCATTGCATTTCGATGGCACGATTTTCTATTTTGGTGAATGGTTCCCCGGTTGGATTTTTTAATAGCTCTCGTGGTTTGAGACAAGGAGATCCGCTATCTCCCTTTCTTTTTGTTCTTGTTATGGATGCGTTGAGTAGAATGATTGAAGTGGCGGTACAATGAAGGTTCTTGTTGGGTTTTGAGGTGGGAAATGAGGATCGGAATAGCATTAAATTATCTCATCTTCTCTTTGCCAATGATACTTTAATTTTCTGTGAACCTAATCAAGAAGATCTTCGATCTTTGATAGCATCGTTGTTATGTTTTGAAGCTATCTCGGGTCTAAGGATTAATCTTAACAAGTCTGAAATTGTTCCAATGGGTGCAGTAGCCAATATTTCAGATTTGGCTAATATTTTGGAGTGTAAGACTTCTTCACTGCCGCTGAAGTATCTTGGCCTTCCGTTGGGTGCCTCTCACAAATCAGTTTCCATATGGGAAGGGGTGATTGAGAAGATCGAGAGAAGGTTGGCTGGATGGAAAAGCTATACTTGTCTAAAGGGAGACGAATTACTTTGATAAAGAGAACGCTATCTAATCTTCCCACGTATTTTCTTTCACTTTTCTCTTTGCCAACAGGGGTTGCAAAAAGAATTGAGAAAATTTATCGCAGATTCTTGTGGGGAGGTATAGGAGAGGAGAAAAATTTTCATTTGGTTAGTTGGAACAAGGTTTGTCAACCAATATCTTGTGGAGGATTTGGGGTGAGAAATTTGAGGATGTTTAACAAAGCATTTCTTGGGAAATGGCTTTAGAGATATCATTTAGAGAGATATGCTTTATGAAAGAATGTTGTTGCTGTAAAATATGGGAGTGGGTGGGGGGATTGGTGTTCTAATGAAGTTAGAGGAGCGTATGGGGTGAGTTTATGGAAGTTCATTAGGAAAGGTTGGGGGGATTTTTCGAAACATATTACATTTAACGTGGGGGCAGGGAAGAGGATTCTTTTTTGGCATGACATTGGTGTGGGGAATCAACTCTCAAATCTGATTTTCCCTCTCATTTTAGGATTGCAAAAAATCAAAATGCTGTTGTGGCAGATTATTTCCAATATACGGATAATAATATTCTGTGTAATGTTGACTTTATCAAAGAGGTAAATGACTGGGAAGTGAATGATGTTTCTGATTTTTTGGAAAGAATTTATAATTTTTTTTTATGTCAGAGAACCTCTCCAAGGCAGGGCCCTTCGGACCCACCCCTGCAAAATTTATAATTCAAAAGTGATGCAGGGAAGAGAGGACAGTTTACTGTGGGACGATGCTGGAAAGTCCAGGTTTTCTGTTAGTTCTTTTTATAAGGTGTTGACTTGTCATTCTGGTTGTGCTTTCCCTTGGAAAAGCATTTGGAGAGTGAAGGTTCCTACTAAGGTGGCGTTTTTCAGTTGGGTGGTTGCTCTAAGGAAAGTTTTGACCACGGATAACCTTAGAAAACGTGGTATGTGCATTGCTGATTGGTGTGTCATGTGCAAGAAGGATGGTGAATCTATAAATCATCTATTTCTTCATTGTGAGGTGGCAAAGTCTTTATGGTATGAGGTTTTGAGTCGGACAGGTTTATATTGGGTGATGCCAAAGGAAGTTGTAGATCTTCTTGCATGTTGGAGAGGTTTTGAGGGAAGCAAACGTGTAGCTGCCAGATGGAATATGATTCCTTTGTATTTAATGTGGTGTATTTAGCTAGAAAGAAATGGGAGATGTTTTGAAGACAGAGCGTTTTGTAACATACCGGTCCAAATTTAGGGCTTAAAATTAGTATTATTTTTTTTATCATTAGTTTAGGAAATATGCTAACAAATAATTTAAACAGTGAGTCTTTCCCTATCAAAAGCTTCGTATAGTCATCCATTAGGTTCCCATATTGGAATAGGTTCCTAGTTTGAAACTAAGGAGTGGTTTGGATTCAGAGATGAGTTGAGATGGTTTGTGAATAGTAGAATAAAAGTTGAATTATTTATTATATTTGGTGTGAAAATTTAGAAAAGTTGTTTTGGGATTTGAAAAAATTGAATTGTTTATTACATTTTGTGTGGAAATTTGAGAAAATTGTAATGATGAGATAAGATGAGTTGCGGTGGGTTTTGAATCCAAACCTCTCCTAACTCCAACTCAAACTCTTCAAAAATCCTCTCAGTGTTTGTATCCTCGTAGGAATAGTTTCCTAAGTGTAGCCAACTTCGAACCCTAGCATATCTCCTGAAGACTCATGTTATTCCTTCCCATCATCTATAAGAATCCCACGGGACCCCTTCAGAAATAAACACAAGAAACATCATACACTCCAGCCCAACACAACAGCCTTTGCAAACCAAGAAAACCACTCTCACATCCAACCAAGACACTTACCTCACCGGAATCCACCATAGACGCCGCCGACAGTAAGCTCTCCTGTTAGGGACCCGGTCTTGTCCCTAACACTAAGGACCACAAGCTCGTCTTGGTGTGAATGATGACCGAGTGACCTTGTCAACTTGTTTGGCCTTCAACAAAGGGATGGTGTTTGGGTGATGGAATGATGGAGATGATTATGAACTTGGGTAGGCTAAGTGTTTAGGCAAGGCAAATCAATGTGGGCGGCTAGAGACTTGTTCTTGAGTGAGGCGCCAAGATGATAGAGGCTAGGGTTGAGTGGATGAGATGAGGCTAGGATTACAGGTTGGAGGCAACTAGGGTTGCTGTGGACTAGAGGAATGAACTAGGGTTGACGTGGTCTTTGAAGATTGGCTTAGGATTATGGATGTTTGATGCAATGTAGATGGCTTGAGAGTTGCCCTTGATGTTGGGGCCACTTGGGTAATGATTAGGGTTGGTATGATGAAGTCTAGTTAGGGTTTTGTGTGGTGGCTAGGAAGGATTTCGAGATTAGGAAGTGATGGACTAGGATTGGAGTTTAGGATGAGTTGTTAGGGTTTGAGGATGATGTGGATGAGAGAGGCTGGGGTTTGGTGGCTAGGGTTGGAAGGTGTTTGAATGAGTCTAGAGTTACTCTTTGACTTTAGGGATTAGGAGATGGAAGGAATTGATGGGGTTGGCTAGATTGAGTGATTGGCTAGGGTTTGATGACTTGGAAATGGATATAGAAAGTTTGTAAGATGGAGGAAATCTTTGAGAGAAGAGGGGAATTCGAATTTGAACTAGGATGACAAGTCAATAGTTGACTAGAGTGATTTTAGGAAGAGTGATTTAAGGGATTGAAAGTGATTGTCAATTCCTTGAATTAAGGGATTTGAAATGGGACGAAGTCCTAAAAAGAAAGGATTACCTTATAGGGACTTGAGGTGGACGGCTAGGGTTTTATGGGTGGAAGCCTTATGTGTGGCCGAATAAGGTAAGTGTAAGTATGGAAAGATGGGAAGTGATCTATTTATGGAAATTAGGGCAAACACTAGGGTTGGTCAAGTTTTGTAGGTGGGAAGATCAAAATGGATGGATGGATAATGTGGTGGCCGAATATCACCAAGAACTCTCAAGAACAATGCAAGCACTATTCACAAAAAGTAATTGGATCAATGGAGAGAAATAGAAGACCAAATGCGTGTATGGTATTGAATGGATGAACAATGGATGAATAAGATAGAAAAGATATGAACACTCAAAATAAATGAATGAACACAAGGATAAACATAAACCAACTTTGATTCACGAATTTCACAAAGTTGACAAAAAAAAAGATAGATTGGATCACACCAATTCACGAACGTCAAGGTAATGATCATCTACAAGGGTTTCACGAACGTCCCCCAAGTAGCCCAAGTGCCAAGCACCGAATGGTGATCTCAAGAACAAAATAATCCGCCCACAATGGAAATTTTCCAAAAGATGTAAAAGCAAAGACTAAGAGTCTTATTTATAAGGATTACAACTTGGAAACTCCCAATAGATCCCTTAGAAAATAAATAATTAAATAAAAATAAATAATAAGAAATAACATAGTTGGCATGGGCCAAGTTGATCTATGGCATGCATGAGCCCATGGGTGGGCTACAGTGTTGTTAATACCTTACCGGCCACTGGGCCGGTACAGGTACAATATGTATTTCGTACCGGTCGAAATACCAGCCGTACCAGCTAGTACCGGTCGTACCGGCCTATATTTCGGCTTGTACCGGCCTATATTTCGGCCTCTGTTTTTTTTTTTTTTTCAAACTACAAGTTCATTTTTTGACCCCCAATTCAAACTAGGTTATTTATAATTTATGTATATATGTATTTATATATAATTTATTCATATATAGATTATTATTTTGGAATATAATTTTTATATATATATTTATATATATAATTTATTTATATATCGACTATACCGAAACGGTACAGGAAATGGTACCGGTACCAAAATATTTTGTTATAGTGACTTGACCGGTACGGCATCCGGTATGGCATTCAAAACATTGAGGCTGGCCCATGGCATGGGCCATGGGCATGGCTGACATTGCTGGCAAAGTTGTTGGCATGTGGCTGACATGGCATGTGACTGACATGGCTGGTAGCTTGGCCAAGGGCCACAAAACATGGGGTCCTACCATCTCCTCCCACCTCGACGTACTTCGTCGCCGTTTAAGCCTTTCCCGTCGTTTTTCCTTCTGTCGTTATCGCTGGGTGTTGTGGCCAGCCACCGTCGACCACTTTAGAAGACGTCGGACTACCTCTCCGAGGCCACAGAGATCGCCGACCAGCCCAACCTCGTCCAGCCCACTCCTTTCCGGTAAGCCACTGCCGTTCGCCACCCTTCCCTCCCTCTATTTCTGTCGATTTTGATAGTTCCTCTCTCTAAACTCTCCCTCTCTCGGTGTCGCACCACCAAAGGAACCCCCCAGCTGCGCCGCCTATCCTTCCCAGCCACCAAGAGCCACCACGCATCAGCTTTCTCCTCTCGGTGAGTCCTCTGTTATCAAACAGCCATCCCCCTTCAATTGTTTTGGTCCCGTGTGTGTTCTAGAATTACAGCCACTTTTTTAATTCATAAACGGGCCCTTGGGCCCTAAGCCCATACGGCCAAGTGCCTTTTGAAGATAAAAGAGTATTGGGCTTATTTTAAATGGACTTGTGCTTTAAAATTAAGATGGGCCAGGTTGCACTTTTACAAAAACTATTCTAATGATTTTAAATGGACTGTTTTCTCAATTAGGGCGAGGCTGGAATTTAAATCAAGCCAAAGTTTTACTTAAATAAATATGAGCCCATAGACTTATTTTTATAGAAAGTATTTAAGGGATTTTAAAGTATATTTGTAAAGTATCATTTTTAAACTATTTTTGAGCCTATTAATTAGTTAATATTCCAATTGACTTTTAACTAGATTTTTATAAAATTATTAAGTTATATTTTTAAATAGAAGCTAAGGAATATGTTATGAGTTTTGAATAATATTATTATGTATTAATCTTAGTGTAATTAAATTATCTCTATATATGATTTTAAGTATTTAGAATGCTACGACACGTCTTTCTAAGAAGTTAGTGACGATTAGTGCTTTTTATAGGTCACGAGCTACGACATGAGATTGTGGAAGCAACGCTAAGAGATAATTAGTATGATCATTGCATGTGTATTGTAAATGTTCTAATTGTATATGAAAATGTGGTGTTTGTCTATGCTACGCTACGAGCTAAGTCAAGGTTAGATCCCTTTCATGATCTTCGATGAATTATAATGATATGCATGTAAGTGAGCTGATGTATGTTATGCTATTATGGATTGAGATTTGATGGGTGATATGTCATGAAAATCACATGTATGCCATGCGATGTAATGTCATGAAGTATTTAGATCATGTAAGTCATGTAATGTTCATGTAGTTATCAGATCATATACGAAATGGAATGTTATGTTCAGATCACATTATGCCATGTCATGTTATGCTATGTACATGTATATGCCATGCTAGAAAAGTTCATGAAGTCCAACAAACTTCTCATGCATTAAGAAAGATAAGATGTTTAAAGATGACACGGACCTAAACGTGTTCATCACAAGTTATGTTAAAGATGACACGGACCTAAGCGTGTTCATCACAAGTTATGTTTAAGGATGACAAGAACCTAAGCGTGTTCATCACAAGTTATGTTAAGGGTGACACGGACCTAAGCGTGTTCACCACTAATTATGATAAGTGGTGCCAGGGAAATAAGCGTGGTTCACCATATGTCAAGGGAAACACGGACTTAAGCGTGTTCACCACCAGTTAAGTTATGTGGTGCCACGGACGCAAGCGTAAGTCACCATATGATCAGTGAAAGACAAGATAAACAAGTCATGTATGTTTGTTAGAAAATGCATGAAGTCAGTCATTTATGCATTCACGTTACATGGTTGCCATGATTATGTATGATTCCGCTCATGTTAATGATGAATAGATATGATATGTGAATCTGTGACGATATATGTACGTAAAGTTAGTTTTTCAGAAATTAAGTTTATGATAAATTAAGTTATGTTACAATATGATTGTAAATCTGTGATGATGTATGTATGAAGAGTCTTTGAAAAATTAAGTCTATGCTAAGCAAGGTTATATTTTACGGTATGATGTGCTATTTACTGAGTATTCGACTCATTTTTGTTTGTTTCTCTGTTTTCGCCTATGTTTAACTGTCACAGATGATGAGTGTGAGGACGCAAAGCTGAAGGGCCAAGAATAGATCTAGTGTAAAGACTTAGAAAGGAATAAGTGTTATTTACACAAGAATTAATTTAGTTTATATTTTTACCTTATGCTTTCAATTTCATGATTCGAAGACAGTTAGGTTCAATTTAGTTGACGTTTTTTTTAAATGAGGTATTTTCATGTATTCGAATCTCTTCACCGGGCATTATGTTATGAATGTTAGTAATATCTCTATCCTACGGGAATGGGGTGTTACACGTTCTCTTGGAGAACTTCGGAATTTTTTCTTTTCTACTTTGTGTTTGTGAGCTAGGATTTTTGTAAGGGATGATGATAATGTGCTGAATCTGGTTTAGTCTTTTTCCTGCTTCAAGAGTGTAATAGGTATTTTCCTTTGTATACTTCCTACGTACTTGGGTTGTACCTAGTCTTGGTAATAAAATCTCTTATTAATTATAAAAAAAATGTTATATGATATGTATGGTTTTAAGAGCTTGCTCATTATACAATATTGGCATCGCAAACACAACCATAGAACTCAACTTCTTTGCATTCACCATGTTAATTTACAACTAGTCTTTTGACCATAAACGGGGTGCAACTTTAGTCTAGGTGTCATTAAAAAGCCAGGTGCAATATTTATTTTTCATTATAAATAAATATAAAGTGCAAACTATAGTCTCAATAGTAGAATATGCTTGCTTACTGTATTTACTTGCTGAACTTCCATCATCATAAATTTCATCATCACCCATTAAAAGGAAATGCGAATATCATTAACTACGAATCTAATACATGGTGAGCAAAAAATATAGTTAAATACTTACCCACCCATTTCCGATGACTCTTCTTTTTTGGAAACTAGTTTTTGTGGATCAGCATCTCTCAAATGACAAAGCTTTGACTGCATAGAACACAATTGGGCAACATGAAAAAAAGGAACCAATTTTGTCTTATTATCTTTATTGCGCCTTGCCACCAAAATCATAAACATTCAAGTATAAAACATGTAAGCACAACTGATTTCATTATATAACATATACAAAGTCAATATTCAAATATGATAATAAGATGCACATCAAATCACCAAAATAATTGATAAAACACAGAAAGTTTGAACGCAAACTTCCACTATACAAAGTCACATGTACCTAATTGAAACAAGCTATCGTGGAAATATATCAAGGAAAGAGAAAATTTCTTCAAAAGATAATTCCAACAATTCAAAATAAATATTGAAAAACCCTCTAAGGATCCCATTCGGAAAGATATCATCTCATCATTATCTACACAACTGTTTATGTCTATAGCACATCCACTTGATGAAAATTTATATGTGATTGTGTAAATGAAGGAAAGGAAAGATATAGAAAAAAGAATACTTGATTACAGACGTAATCTGACAAAAGTTTAATCAAAGGCGTACAGATATAGTTGATAAATAGCAGTACGTCTTGTTTATAGTTCATAGGATGCTGAATCCAACAGGTAAGATGCTTCGCAAGGGTGAGTAACACCTTTGAAAGATGTATCTGAAGTCACCTTCTTACCTCTGGAGTCCCGTTCACCACCACCACCATTCTTTGGAACGACTCTGTTTTCAGAAGCTGAAACATAGATCTTAGAATCAACTACCTCTCTCAATATTCTCACAAAACCTGCCCAACCACCCCTTTTCCTCCCTTCTAGAATCACAATGATTCCATTCCCCATACCAGTGCCAAACTCAATCAACTTCACAAACCTTGCATGCACATTTTGACACCTTTGAACCATAAAAACTCTATTACCCTCCCTTTTTGTCTGATAAGGTTCCTTTTTACCCGATAACCTCAAACAATCCTCCACCACCTTTGCCATCCAAACAACCATTCCTCCACTGAGATAATAGACTTTTCCTCCAATGTCTCTCTTCTTCATTCCAATCCTTTACGGCCAAATTTCCAGTAAGACTTCATTCAATAACCTAATAGATCAAGTTTCAAGGCCCCCACAAGTTCTCAAATTAATACACATAGTTCAAATCCTCCAAGTGATACTTTTTTTTTTATAAGTAATCCTTCAAGTGATACTTAAAGTCATCTTCTTTTCCCTACCAGAAAAAGGTACCGCAACGACCTCCCGGCTAATGTGTTGCCCATGATGGAATTAAAAAATAAAATAAAATATATATTCCAGCCAGGTTAGCTCCCTTTGACCTCTCTCAACCAAAAATGCTACCAATATGAGGATCCTCCCTTTCCAGTATTGCACTAATAGCATGCTTATTAGCATTGTTAAATCCGCTATCGTCTTTACGAAATTAGATAATTTCACGTACTTCTGCTAAATCATTAACATTTACCCTTCCCTATGTTTTTTCATAAGTGATAAAAAAAAACATTAAAAGGTGCAAAGGCACAATATAGTCACAAAAAGATCTGTACAAGAAAGACATCTAACTGAAAACAAAAAATGATAAAAGCAAATCATGGATTAAGCTCATTAAAATCTAGAGAAGCTATCCAAAGTAAGAGAGTATTAAAAAAGAAAGTCTTGAGCCTCCATAGTCTGCTCACAAAAGGCTTAATCATTTTTCCAACGAATTTTTGGTAAGTAGTCATTGGCATCTTCGAATATTTTTAACTCTAATCACTTAGTACAGTCGTGCGTTATATCTAACCAAAAAAGTAAGCATAGTTGTCGTTTCTGTAAACCGATTCGAAAGGGCAAACAGACACATGTATATTGACTAATTTAAACAAAAAAAAATAGAAAATTTCAGAGACCATAACCAAACAAGCACACTGCAAACCTTCAACATTATCGGAAATTGCCCAAAATCGAATTCTTGTGCAATAGGAGCTCCACCGTCCCACTGAAAGTAAACATCCGCCTTCAAACTCCCCGTGTACGAAATCTTAGCCTGCCTACACTGTTATACAAAGAAGAGAGATTAAAACAGAAAAAGGAAGGAAACCATGGAATGAAAAATCTTACTTTGTAAGGAAGCAGGTCTCCGTGCATCGTTTTCGATAACAGCTCCTTTGCTGGACGGTGCAACTTAGGGTTTTCAACCCAGAGTAACATCCAAGTCAAGAATTAACGTATATTAAATTGAATATAAACCAAAAAAAAACGAACCTTAATCAATCAAATCATAAAGACAAACTAAAACCAATAACTATAACTCTAACTACATGTGAAGTACTAAGTGGAGGAAATATTCTTTATAGAAAAAGAGAGATGGGGGAATCATAAAGGATATTTCTGAGGTTCTTGTTGGTGAAAGAATCGTGAACATGAATGCCTTTGATGCTCTGGAATAGTATTTCCAGTCCTTTGTCAGACATGTAATCGAACGACTCTATGTGGTGCCTGAAGAGCTCGCGCAGAGCCTCCAGATCCGGCGTCGTATTCGGCTTGACTACCATCTTTGCTCGCTCAGAAGGTCTCTCGCACTGCCTGTCTGAACTTCGGTCAGTGCGTGTCGTTGCGGCTTATAAAGGAGACTGGGGTTTTGAGGAGGTTTTGGGAGAAGAAACGATGTGAATAGTGAATTCCCAAAAGAATTTACTCACCAAAACGACGAAATAAACATGAGGGGAACTTTTCATATTTCAGACAGGTTGTTTAATGTTTTGTATCAGCCCATCTCGTACAAGTTTAAGCCCATAACTCTTTGTCCTTTTATTAGGCTATGTTTGGCTACTAAAGTATTCTCAACACTTTTCAAGTACTCTCGTACTTTTAAAAATACTTCACATGCTAAACAACTTAAAATACTCTCAATGGGATCCACAAACTCACTTAAATCTCTACTCATAATTATTCACAAACATTATATAATACTTATCACTATCATATATAAATAAAAAATAAAATCACTAAAATATTTATTACTATTAAATATAAATAAAATAAAATCACTATAATATATAAATAAAAAATATTTATCACTATTGTATATAAATAAAAAATAAAATCGTTATAATATATAAAATAAAAAATAAAATCACTATAATATATAAATAAAAAATAAAATCACAATAATATATAAATAAAAAATATTTATCACTATTGTATATAAATAAAAAATAAAATCGCTATAATATGTAAATAAAAAATAAAATCACTATAATATATAAATAAAAAATGAAATCACTATAATATATAAATAAAAAATAAAATCATTATAATATTTATCACTATTAAATATAAATAAAAAAATAAAATCATTATAATATATAAATAAAAAATAAAATCACTATAATATATAAATAAAAAATAAAATTGCTATAATATATAAATAAAAATAAAATAACTATAATATTTATAAATAAAAAATAAAATCACTATAATATATAAATAAAAAATAAAATCACTATAATATATAAATAAAAAATAAAATCACTATAATATTTATCACTATTAAATATAAATAAAAAATAAAATCATTATAATATTTATCTCTATTATATATAAATAAAAAATAAAATCATTATAATATTTATCTCTATTATATATAAATAAAAAATAAAATCACTAAAATATATAAATAAAAAAATAAAATCACTATAATATTTATCACTATTATATATATAAATTAAAAATAAAATCACTATAATATATAAATAAAAAATAACATTACTATAATATTTATCACTATTATATATATATAAATAAAATCATTATAATATTTATCACTGTTATATATAAATTAAAAATAAAGTTATTATAATATTTATCATTATTATATATAAAAATAAAATAAAATCACTACAATATTTATTAATATTAAAAAATCACTATAATAAAATCATTATAATATTTTATTACTAAAACTAAAATCATTATAATATTTATGGGACCCACACATTTTTCAACTACCTACCTAAAAGTCAACAACTCAATATACTTCACACATCCAAACAACTCAAAATACTCTCAATGGGACCCACAAACTCACTCCAATCTCTACTCATAACTATTCACAAACATTCTCAACACTTCTCAAGTATTCTCACTACCCAAACGTACCCTTAATTTTTTCTTTGAGAAAAACACATATGGGTATAAAAACTATTTTCACACCAGTCAATCAAATCGTGACACGTAGGTATCTCAACTCCAGCCTTCTGCACCCGGCAATACTAAACTGTGCTCTCCCTCTCCCCCTCTCAAACACGCTACTCTTCCCTCTCTATTCTCAAACTTCATACCTTTCGTTCTCTCCCTCTCTCCCAGATGAAAAATTCTTAATTCCCTTCTGTTCTTAATTCCTACAAACAACGAAAAACTTTCACAAAGGACAAAATAATCGACCTCATGGAAAGACCCAGTCAAAAGACAAAAAAAAATTTGTCAAGAAAAAATATTTCAAGAAAAATTCGAACCTAAGAAGAAAGTTCCCAATTATAGGAAAGACCCTCCTAAAGAAAGGAAAGGAAAACCAGCAGAATGTTGAACCTGTGGCAGGAAAGACCATTTCTCCAATAAATGCCCGCAAAAGAAAAATAAAGACAAAAAAAATTGTAAAAATCATCGATGTAGCAAATACATTCAATCTAGACCTTGTTTATCAGATCGAATATGAAGATTTTCAAGATGATGACGACATTTACGCTGTAATAAAAGATGTCACTATAGACGAAGACAGTGAGATAACTTAAGATGAAGAGTTTAGTACCGATTCTGAAGAAGAAGAATTCAACCAAGAAATAAAAATGCTTAGGATTGGAAGCTCGGCACCACCAGAGACCAAAGAAAATGAAAGTGCCCTAAAGATTATTCACCATAGAAAAAATCTACACAACCTCCACACACCACACTTTTTTTAATTTTTATTATTTTTTTCTTTTATAAAAAAATTAATATATGAATATTAAATAGAAGAATTGAATTAGTTTAAAAAAAATAAACTCAAAAAAAAAATTAAAAAAAAATTAAAAATTTTAAAAAATGTGGTGTGTGGAGGTTGGGAGGTTGTGCAGCATTGCTCTTCACCATATAAGTGATCCTTATCAAGAATATTTGAATGACCATTTTTGTTATAATTAGTAGGAACACCATGGATTTCCAGCAGGACTCAAGATAAGATTAGTATTCATTTTAAGAATTTTTCATCAGGGAGAGAACGGAATGGATAGAGTTTGAGAACAGAGAGGGAAGAGTATCGTGTTTGAGAGGGGGAGAGGGAGAGCACGGTTTGGTGTTGCCGGGTGCAAGAGGCTGGAGTTTGAGATGCCTACGTCTCGTGATTTGATTGGCTGGTATGAAAATGATTTTTATACCCATCCGGCTGGAAGCTTTTCTCTTTTTCTTTTTAATTTATGTTTTTTTTTTTGTATTAAAAGTAAGAGCAATGTTATACACTACACTTTCATCTCAGTTTCATTCCACTATATAAGATGTGTCACATTTATTATCACTGAATGATAAAATGGGATGAAATGGTATAATATACTTGTAATGGAACAGTAATGAAAGGGGCGAAATGGTAAAGAAATAGATGGAAATTGTATATTGTTTTGAAATTGAAAGTGATAATTGCTCTCTTCGATGGGAGCTCCTCTACAAGAATTCAGAATTAGATCCGAGAATAGTTTAGATAATTTCCTTTTTTCCTCCTCGGTACCTATATAGTCATCTACTATGGATTAAGAGATCCCCTTACAAACAGGCCCATGGGCCACATAAGAAAATAAGTAAGTAAAACTAATTATGATAAATGCAACTAGATAAAGGCCTCCAGCCAAAAGAAGTCAATGGCCCATGTACGACTCCTTTGTTGTTGCATGCCCGTTACATGGCCTTCAGGCCTTCTACATCTAGCCCTAACGTTTCACGACCAGTTAGCCCATCTCCCATCTTATTCTCCTAGGTTTCCTTTTACTCAGTCAACAGATCTCCACTTCACTTCTTAGCCTTCCCATGTCGGCATGTCACAATCTCTCCCCCATCAGAACACCTTGCCCACAAGGTGTGGGAAGTGTGAGCACAACTGACAACTGATGGTACGACTCCCATGATGCATCCTCAGCCTGTTGCCCTTGTCAGCGCACCAACAGTTCAACCAAAGGTTGGTTCTTGAACTTCCTCAGCCGTCGAGACAGCACCTCCTCCGATTCAGGCTTTGTGACTCCATGGTGGTCCACTGGTAGCAGTGTGGAAATAGGTGTGACATGTTGGCCCAGTTTTCATTTCAGTTGCGAAACATGGAAGACATTGTGGATCTGGGTGTCGTCTAGCAGCTTCAAACGGTACACCAGCTCCCCGACTCTTTGCTCCACCTGGTATGGACCATAGAAGCGACCTGAAAGTTTGAACCTTTTCTGCACTAATGAAGAGAGGACTGTTGATAGGGTTGGAGCTGTAAGTAGACCGAATCGCCCAACTCAAATTGCTGCTCTTTCTCTTTTGATCTGCATATTTTTTTCAATCTTTCTTGAGCCTTACAGATGTTTTCTTTCAACAGGTTCTAGATCTAGTCACAGCTCTGCAAGGTAACTTCGACCTCCTCTACTCTAGCATATCCAACTACATAGTTTAACAATCTTGGTGGTTTGTAGCCATAGAAGGCTTCAAATGGAGTGACTTTAATGGATGTGTGTTGGTTAGAATTGTAGCACCACTCTGCTAGGGCAAGCCAGTGTGACCAGTCTTTAGGTTTATCCCCCATGTAGCTCCTTAGATAATTTTTTACCCACTTATTGACTGTCTCTGTCTAACCATCTGTTTGAGGGTGATAGACAATGCTAAATTATAACTGGACCCCCTGGAGTGTGAATAATTCTTTCCAAAATTTGTTGGTAAATGTGGGATCCCAATCTAAAATAATAGAACTCAACATCCCATGCAGCTTGAACACATGCTTCAAGAATAATTGGGTCATACCTTAGCTGTGTAGGGATGCGAAATGGGCATATTTAGTAAGTCGATCAACTATGATCCACAGAATGTTAAACCCTCCTAATGGAGGCAAGCCCTCTATAAAATCCATAGTAATATTTGCCCACGGTCTAGAGGGAACGAGTAAAGGCTGTAGCAGGCCACTTGGAAGTGTGTTGTCCACTTTGACTACCTGACATGTATCACACCCCTGCAAAAAGTGTTTAACATCTAATTTCTACCTTCGCCAGTAAAAATCTCTCTTCAACCTGTATACAGTTTTATCAAGGCCCAGATGCCCCCCCCCCAGCCCTAATTGGATTGATGTGCACCTAATCCAACAACTCGTGTATAAAATCTTGATTAGCAGGAATGTACTCTCGGTTCTTGTAGAATAACAAGTCATTTTTTATTGAGTAGTGAAGGGGCAGGTCTTCACCTTGGTATTTCCTCCATAATTTTTGCACCTTATCATTCGATGCATAAAGAGATTTGATTTCTGTTATCCCATCTCAGTTGGGCATTGAGATCATAGACAATGTCACTACAGTATCCCCCTTTTGCCTTGACAAGGCATCAGCCACTCTATTGTCCATACCCTTTTTATACTCCACTAGGAAGTCATAGACCATCAGTTTAGCTATCCAATTCAATTGTAATTGTAGTGCCCACTCTCTGGTCAAGTATAAACTTAAGACTTTAATGGTTAGTTCTAACCGCAAAAGACTGGCCAAGTAAGTAGGGCCACTACTTTTGTACTACTGACACAAGTGCATCAAAGCTCTTCCTTTCAAGGCTTGATTGTAGAATGCTAAGGGCTTGCTACTTTGCATCAATATTGTTTTAGTAGCCTCCCCGAAGGCATCACACCCAATCATAAAAGGGATTTGAAAATTGGGTAGTGTTAAAACAGGTGGCTGAGTTACTGCTATTTTAAGCCTATCAAATGCAAGTTGGGCCTCATCATCCCATTTAAAATTTTCCTTTTGCAGTAAGGTGGTCAGTTTGGCAGCTATGGAGCCATATCTACGAATAAACCTTTGATAATATCCTGTAAGGCCTAAGAAGCCCCTTAGGGACTTGACTGAATGAGGAGTGGTCCATTCCAACTTGGCCTTTATTTTGTCAGGGTCTACTTTAACACCTTGGGCAAAAATGAGGTGACCCAAGGAAGAAGTTTCAGCACAACCAAATCTACATTTGCTAAGCTTAGCAAATAGCTGATTTTGCCTCAAGATATCAAAAGTGATCTTCAAATGGCGTAAATGTGTCTCTTCATCCTTGCCATATATTAGTTTAGTATTAAAAAAACAAGTATGAATTTACGAAGATGAGGCTTAAAGACCTAGTTCATAAGGTTTTGAAACGTCGAAAGTGTGTTAGTTAAGCCAAATGGCATAACCAGGAACTCATAGTATCCCCCCATGTGTGCTGAACACCGTCTTGTAGATATCATCTGGTTTCACCCTGATTTGGAGATAACCCGACTTTAGGTTAAGTTTAGAAAATACCTAGGCCCCATCTAGTTCATCCAGCAGTCCTTCCACTACTGGAATAAGAATTTATCCTTACAAGTGACACTATTAAGGGCCCGGTAGTCCACATATAATCTCCACATGTCATCCACCTTACAGACCAACAATACCGGGAATGAGTAAGGACTTTGGCTAGGTCGAATGACCCCTGAATCTAGTAGTTCTTTTACTATCCGTTCTATTCCATCCTTCTGAAAATAGGGATAGCAATAAGGTCTAACAGTGACTAGTTTAGTGCCTAGTTGAGAGTAATGGCATGCTCATGGGAGCGGTTGGAAAGTAGGCCAAATGGGGAGGCAAATATATGTGTATTGGTGGACTAAAAGCTGGAAGGGTTCAAGTAGTGTTTTGGAGTTTTTGTGTTTTCTGTTGTGGCTTCAATAAACTGCAACAACATTCCTTTGTTATCGATTTTATTGAGCTTCTGCACAATACCTTCTTCAATCCAGGTATGCCCACTCAGCCCCTTTAACTTGACAGCATGTTGGTTGTAATTAAGATGCATAGTGAGTCAATTGAGATTCCATAGAATTAAGCCCAATGTTTGTAACCAATAGACCCCTAAAACCATGTCACACTCAGCTAACATCAACACATACATATCAACACTGAAAGTTTCCCCTTGTATGTTCAGATTCACCCCTAACACCTTTCCCACACTATCTACATGATCGTCATTTGCTATCTTCACCTTTATTTTTTCATTTACACTCACTGGTAAGGGAACCCGAGAGAGGACATCAAGGTCAAGGAAGTTATGAGTACTTCTTGAGTCAACCAGTATTATCGCCCACAGACTCCAAATCTTACCTTTGAGCCTCATAGTATTGGGATTTAGAGAGCCTATAATTGCATGCAGCGAGATTTATGGTTGTTTACCATAATTCAGCAGTCCCAAACCTTCATCATGGCCCTCTAACATATCAATATTTCCAATACCATCCCCAACTTCCTCAATTAAATACAACTTGGGACTTTGGCATCGATGAACTAGGCTCTACTTGGAGTCATAATTATAACATAAACCACTTTATCTTCTTTCTCTTAGTTGATTTTGGATGATTTTGTGCACAGGAACTACTGCCTTGTTTTGATTTTTGGGAGGTTTGGGGTGGGGTGGGGTGGGGAGGGATTGAATTTTAGGGAGGCTGGTTCAGAGTAGCGTGGGTAGTTGCTTCGGGTGTGTAATTTTTTATGAAGGGTCACATTCTCCTCTTGTATCTTGGCAAGGCTATAGGCTGTAATAAGATTATTGGGGTTAAACATTCGAACCAGGAGTCTTATTTCATCTCGTCAGCCGTTTAAGAAACAACTTAATTTGTACTGCTCTGATAAGCTCCTCAACCTATTGGATAAGGCTTCAAAATTACTCTTATACTCCTCTACTATTCCAACCTGACTCAAATGAGTTAATTATTCCTTCGGGTCATCATAACAATTGGGTCCAAAACAAATTAATAGTGCCTTAACAAATTCTTCCCAACTAATTAAGGCCCCTGACTCATCTAGATCTTGGAACCACACTAGGGTCTTGCCCTCTATGTGAAATGAGACTAACCTTATACGGTGTTGTGGAGGTGTGCTGTGAAAATTAAAGAATTGATTCACCTTGTATAACCAATCGAGAGGGTGATTGTAACATCCAGACCCAAAAAGTGAAATTTTAATTATTATTTTTATTACTATTACTAATTTTAAAATCTGTTTTAAAATAGTGATTTTATTTGAGTAAGTTTCTTCCTCTATCTTCACCCGTAAGCCTCAGTGTTTATCTCCTAGTTTATTTGAGTGAGTTTCTTCCATTATCTTCACCCGAAAGCCTTAGTATTTATCTCGTAGTTGAATAAGTTTCCTAATGGGAGACCAACTCATGTCAAAAAATAAGTCTATAAATTCTCTCTACTTCCCAAAAATATTTCCATCACCAAAACCCACACAACCCCACGGTCAGAACACGTGAAAACCAAATTTCCCTACCCATAAAGCCATTGTAGCCTTCCTCCGAGCAACCAATAGCCATCCCGTCGGACCACCTCCGACACCACCATAGAAAGCGCCGACCAACCCAACCTAGTCGCACCCACTCCCTTCCAATAAGCCCACTGCCGTCGGCCACCATTTTCTCTCCCTAGTGCTTATCGGCTTGACAAATCCTCTCCCTAACTCTCTCACCATTTTCTCTCTCTTGTGTTGCACCACTGCCTAGAGTAGGGCTGAAAAACCGACCGGTCAGTTCGGTTTTGGGCCCAAATCGAGACCGACCGGTCGGTTTTGTTAGAGCCTCAAAACCGGCCGAAACCGACCGAATTTGGGTATGAAAACTGACCAGTTAGGCTACCGGCTGGTTCACGGTCGGTTTGTCGGGTTTGGGCCGGTTTGGGCCACTGTGTTTGGGCCGGTTTTGGCACTGTTTGGGCCATTTTAAGACCCAATTCAACCTCTTTTTGAGCTCATTTTGTTATTCAAAATCATCTACTACAAAAACTTTTTTTTACAGAATTTTTAAAATTAATTAATTTAATCAATTTCTTTTTAATTTTAATCATGCCATGCATATATTATTAGTAACTAATAACTATTAACTACTACATATATACTACTTATATTTTATAGTCTTATTATCTTATATACTAAATTATTAATTATTAGATAAATAAAAAAACTCCACTAGATATTTAATACACATTACAGACAAAATTAAATTGTCTTAAGCAACAAATAACAATTGTTTTTGAATAAAACCCAAAAAATCTTCATTCTTCAGTCTGCAGTCTTCGACTCTTCAATCATCAATAGTTGTGATGTATGATGCTCCTAACTCTATAAGAAAACACCAAATAATCAAATTATCAATATTAATAAATTAGGATAATGAAAACAAATTAAATTAAATAATAAAAATAAATGAATATGGAATTGAATGAGAAAAAATTAAAAACACATTACCAGATTCTACTACAAAGCTCTCAACATTATCCATGGAGTCTCGAATATCAATTGGCGTTGACGGATGTCGCAACCAATTCTGAGTACAAATAAGTGCCTCAACAGTTCTTGGAGCCAAGGAATTCCGAAAAGGATCAAGTACCCGACCTCCTGTACTAAATGCAGACTCTGATGCAACCGTGGAAACAGGCATGGCTAACACGTCTCGTGCAATTCTCGCAAGTATAGAATAGTTAGGCTCATTCACTTTCTACCAATTCAACAAATCAAAAGATTGACTGAATGCCTCACAACCATTTGATAAATACCGATCAATCTCTGTTTTGTAGATGTAGATCCAGAGGCAGTCGATGCTTGCAACCACTCATAAAAAAGTTGTGACTCAAGATTGTCTTCAACATCATCTAGAGGTGCAGATGACGGAGGGGAAACATGTTCTCTGCTACTCGAGGAAGAACCGAACGTAGCATTATACTCCTCATACATGTCTGATAATAATTGTCTCACCCTCGACAATAAATCTTCAGCCCAATTGTGATCATAAATTTTTTCAAGTAAAAAGTAAGAAGCCCCAACTTACTACGTGAAATCAAGGAGAACTGCAATCAACAACAACAAATTCAGTCTATCCAATGAACCCCAATACTTATCAAATTTCATTCTCATGCTTATGGCCATGCTCACCAAACAAGTATTCTGACTCTCACACAGTCTAACCAACTTTTTTTGGAGCCTACAAATCTCTAAAAAACTTGTGCTTGCCGTGACATGTAAAGAACCAGAAAATCGACAAGTGGCATCATAAAACATCTTCAAAAATTTTACAAAAACCCGCACTATCTCCCACTCGTCAGCTCTAGGAGGCCCAATGTTTCCATCCTTAAAGTAAGAAAGAAAATTGTAGTCCTCACTCTCCATTCGTCTAAAAGCCTTTTCAAATTTCTCAGCAGCCTCCAACATCATGTAAGTTGAATTCCATCGGGTTTGTACATCAAGGCACAACATTTTTTTACAATCAATTTTTTCCTTTTCTGCACATCTCTTAAACTTGTCTAATCTTGCAGGGGAGGAGCGCACATATCTAACCGCATTTCTAACGATTGTAATGGCATCATCACACTCCATAAGACCCTCATTCACGACAAGATTTAGAATATGAGCACAATATCTCATGTGCATATACTTCCCTTCCAACATATTCTCCGTAAAAAAATGTCTCAAATATGCAATTGCAGTATCATTTGAGTTAGCATTATCAACGAGTAACAGTAAATATCTTATCAATGCCCAAATGAAAGAGGCATGATTCAACATATTTTCCAATGATATCCCCTCGATGATTAGGGATTAAACAAAAATTTATAATTTTTTTTCTGTAATTTCCAATCACTATCAATGAAATGGGCAGTTAGACACATATAATTAAGATTTTGTACCGATGTCCACGTATCGGTAGTTAATGAAATCCTCATTCCCCCATCTTTGAATAACTTTTTAAGTTTGGCTTTTTCAGATGCAAATAGTTTCATACAATCTCTTGCAACCGTCACTCGATATGGCACTTTAAATCTAGGTTCAAGCAACCAAACCATCTTCTTAAATCCTTGCCCTTCAACAATTCTAAATGGTAATTCATCGAGAATTACCATCTCCGCAAACGCCATCCTCACAGCCTCCTCACTATATTTATGAGTTACAAGATTTCTTAAAGAATTATCACTCTCTCCAAACCCCTCCGAGGATACCTCACCTACCAATGTTGTTTGGTATTTATCTAAAGGCTCACGCTTATGAGGATTTTTGGGACATGAAGGTAGATGATTTTGCATAGTTGAAGTTCCGTTCCTTTTCGAGTGGCAAGCGTATATCTTGCCACAATAATTGCACTTGGCCTTAGGATCATCTACGGAACAACCCTCAACTTTTGTAAAATGATCCCAAACAATTGACGGATCATTCCCCTTCCGTTTCTTAGGAAGTGGACAATTACTACTATTAGAGGCACTTGAAGTCGGGGATTTTGGTATTTGGGAGTTCGAATCAAGATCAATTGGACTTGATGAAGAATCCATCTAACATGTAAAAACAAGAAAGAACAAAAAATCACCACAATTGTTAATTACACAGTAGCTAATTTGCAACGTGGCAAACATCACAAATCTAAGATTCTAATCTACATTTTAGATCGCTCATAAATCTCACAAATTATTTTACTTTCAATAAATATCACAAATTAGTTATAACATAAACACATCATAAATTTTACTTTCAATAAACATCACAAATTATTTTTTTTTCAACAAAATTACATCCAATCCGTGAATGGCAATGCACACTGCCGACGAAAATCAATCAAAATTCTTCATCAAAATGATATTCACTATTTCAATCATCTCAAACAAAGCAAACACAACCCTAACCCTAAATTGAAATACCAAATCAGAAAACAAAAACCCTAATCCAAAAATTGGTCCTCGGGTTCTAAATAAAATCTCACAAAATACTTATAAATAAATAAATAAATCTCAAAATCATACCTAAAAACAACAATGGAGTGGAGGCTCTCGGGTTCCCTATGGTTTGCCAGAGGAAGTCTCGCCGCTGCTGGATGGTGGACCGCTGGGCGTCGGTGAGCCGTGAGTGGCTGGAGTCGTGGACGGCGATGCGGCGTCACGGACTGAGTCACTGAAGTAAGGCCGATTGCCGAAATTGTCGAACTGTCGAAGATGGTGGAAACTGGAAATGACGGAATGAGAGAGGGAGGTGGAAAGAAATGGACCTGGGGCCAGCTCGGGGACAATATGCTCTAGTTGGAACGGTGCCGTTTGGCTTCTTTCCCTTTATTTTTTTTCTAACTTTAAGATGAAAACGACGTCGTTTCACTTATTTAAGTGAAACGGCGTTGTTTAATAAATGAATATATTTAAAAATATATATATATACGGCGTCGGACGGTTTTTCAGTTTTTGGTTGGTTCAAACTGCGACCAAACCGGCCGATGCCGGTTTTGATGATTTATCACCGACGGCCGACCGGTTCCCTGCCGGTTTTGGCCGGTTCCGAGCTCCAGCGGTCGGTCTGAGTCGGTCTCGGCCGGTTTTGCGATTTTCTGTACAGCCCTAGCCCAGAGACACCTAGTTGCGCCGTGGGTCACTCACAGCCACCCAGAGTCGTTGCGCATCAGCTTTCTCCTCTCAGTGAGCATCTCACGGCTTTTCCCTTCATTTGTTTAAGTCCCAAGTGCTTTTAATCTCCTAAATGGTAGCCACCCTTCAATTCATAATGGGCCGTTGGGCCCAGAGCCCATACGACCAAGTGCCTTCTTAAGACAAAGTATGCTGGGCTTACTTTAAATGGACTTGTGTTTTAAATTGGGCTTGATTTTATTATATTTCAGCAACTGTTTTAGTGATTTTATTGAGCTGGTTATATTTTCAGAAAAACATTACTTTTTCATGGGTTTTATCTACTTAAATAAATATATTAGTCATAGACTTATTTTTATAGAAAGTATTTAAGGGATTTTAAAGCATAATTTTAAAGTATATTTTTTAAAAGTATCCTTTTTAAACTATTTTTTTATGCCTATTATTTAGTTAATATTCCAATCGACTATTAACTAGATTTTTATAAAATTATTAAGTTATATTTTTAAATAGAAGTTAAGGAATATGTTATAAGTTTTGAATAATAATATTATGTATTAATCTTAGTGTAATTAAATTATCTCTATATATGATTTTAAGTACTTAGAATGCTATGACACGCCTTTCTAGAAAAGCTAGTGACGATTAATGCCTCGTATAGGTGACGAGCTACGACGTGAGATTGTGGAAGCAACTCTAAGAGGAAATTAGTATGATCATATAATTGCATGTGTACTGTAAATGATCTAATTGTATATGAAAATGTAATGTTTGTCTACGCTACGCTACAAGCTAAGTCAATGTTAGATCCCTTTCATGATCTTTGATGAATTATAATGATATGCATGTAAGTGAGCTTATGTATGTTATGCTATTATGGATTGCGATTTGATATATGATATATCATGAGAATCACATGTATGTCATTCAATGTAATGTCATGAAGTATTTAGATCATATAAGTCATGTAATGTTCATGTAGTTCTCAGATCATGTATGCCATGAAATGTTTATGTTCATATCACATTATGTCATGTTATGCTATGCACAAGTATATGTCATGCTAGAAAAGTTCAAGAAGTCAAACAAACTTATCATGCATTAAGAAAGATAAAGCGTGTTCACCACAAGTTATGATAAGCGGTGCCACGGACCTAAGCGTGGATCACCATATGTTAAGTGAAATACAAACCTAAGCATGTTTCACTCCATGATATGTTAAAGGACACAGACCTAAGCATGTTCACCACAAGTTATGATAAGCGGTTCCACGGACGTAAACGTGGATCACCATATGTTAAGTGAAACACAGACCTAAGTGTGTTTCACTCCATGATATATTAAAGGGTGACACGGACCTAAGCGTGTTTACC
Organism: Juglans mandshurica; assembly: GCA_022457165.1. Classification (NCBI taxonomy): domain Eukaryota; kingdom Viridiplantae; phylum Streptophyta; class Magnoliopsida; order Fagales; family Juglandaceae; genus Juglans; species Juglans mandshurica. Next base: position 10,014,761 of record CM039629.1, on the reverse strand, counting down.
ACAAGTTATGATAAGCGGTGCCATGGACGTAAGCGTGGATCATCGTATGTTAAGTGAAACATGGACCTAAGTGTGTTTCACTCCATGATATGTTAAAGGGTGACACGGACCTAAACGTCTTCACCACAAGTTACGATAAGCGGTGTCACGGACCTAAGTATGGTTCACCATATGTTAAGTGAAACACGGACCTAAGCGTGTTTCACTCCATAATATGTTAAAGGATGATACGGACCTAAGCGTGTTCACCACAAGTTATGATAAGTGGGTCCACGGACCTAAACGTGGTTCACCATATGTTAAGTGAAACACAGACATATGTGTGTTTCACTCCATGATATGTTGAAGAGTGACACGGACTTAATCGTGTTCACCACAAGTTATGATAAGTGGTGCCACGGACCTAAGCGTGGTTCATCATAGGTTAGGTGAAACACAGACTCAAGCGTGTTTCACTCCATGTTATGAAAAGTTATGCGGTACCACGGACTCAAACGTGGGTTACCATATGATAAGTGAAAGACAAGATAAACAAGTCATGTATGATTGTTAGAGAATGCATGAAGTTAGTCATTTATGCATTCATGTTACATGTTTTCCATGATTATGTGTGAATCTGTGACGATATATGTGAAGTTTTTTTTTAGAAATTAAGCCTATGTTAAATTAAGCTGAATCGTGTTTATGATATGATTGTAAATCTAAGATGATATATGTATGTTATGAAGAGTCTTTCAAAAATTAAGTCTATGCTAAGCAAAGTTATATTTTACGTTATGATGTGCTATTTACTGAGTAAGAGGACGTAAAGCTGGAGGGCCAGGGATTGATTTAGTGTAAAGACTTAGAAATGAATAAATGTTATTTGCAAAAGAATTAGTTAGTTTATGTTTTTACTTTATGCTTTCAGTTTCATGATTCGAAGACAGTTACGTTCAATTTAGTTGACATTTTTTTTTTGTAAATGAGAATTTTTTCATGACTTCGAATCTCTTCACCGGGCATTATATTATGAATATTAGTAATATATCTATCCTAAGGGACGGGGGTGTTATAGTGATCTTCCTAGAAAGTAGGAAAGTCCAAACGTACAACTCGTGGGTGGATCTCTCTTGTGTGAGGTACCATCTGATCATTTCTGTTGTTATGCTCACTAGTATGTGCTCCATCTAATTGCTTGTTGTTCTTCCGATGCAGATCTGACGCCACTAAGGATTGCTGCATCATGGCCTCCACCTACCTCCTTAAAGCCTGCATCTCCACCTCAATAATCTTGAATTGAGAGTCAGAGTTCTTTATATGTGCTTCCATGGTTTTCTTAAAGCAATTGAAGCCTTCCTGAAGTTGGTTCATACGAATGCCTTCTGTCATGGACGATGGGTGAGGATTGGGGGCTCTGGATACTACTTGTAATGGAACAATAATGGAAAGGGCGAAATGGTAAGAAATGGATGGAAATTGTATACTATATTAAAATTGAAAGTGTAACTACTCTCTTTGAGGAGAGCTCCTCCACGAGAATTCAGAATCAAATATGGGAATAGTCTAGATGATTTCCTTTTTTTTCCTCAGTACGTATATAGTAATCTACCATGGATTAAGAGAACCACTTACAAATAGGGTCATGGGCCACATAAGAAAGTAAGAAAGTAAAACTAATTATGATAAATGCAATTAGACAAAGGCCTCCAGCCTAAAGAAGCCCACGACCCACTTACAACTCCTTTGTTATTATATGCCCGTTACATGGCCTCCAGGCCTTCTACGTCCAGCCCTAACGTTTCACAGCCCGTTAGCCAATCTCCCATCTTATTCTCTTAGGTTTTCTTTTACTCAGCTGATCAATCTCCACTTCACTTCTCAGCATTCCCATGTCACAAATGGTGATAAATGTGTCACGTCTTACATAGTGAGATGGTAGTATAGTGCATAAGATTTTTCTAAAAGTAATGATGCGACGCATCCTTCTTTGCAGTGGGCCTGACTAAGATTGTTCAATCGGGCACTAATTCAAATATATAGATATACTCAGATCCAAACTTGATTGTTTAATGCGATTCGATATACAGATATATTCAGATCCAGACTTGATTGTTTAATATGATTAGATATCCAAATATCCATCCAGATTAATCTGAGTTATGACTTGGGCCATTACCCGGATGAACTCTATTATTTTTTAAAAGCCTCTATTTTACTAAAAGGTTTTTAAGAAAAAAATAACATTGAAAAAAATAATGAAATAAATGAAATAAATCTCAAAACATCAAATACATCTTAAAAAGTTAAACATTTTCCATTGTCCATAATAATCTTAAAAGTATTGGGCCAAAATTATCAAGAAGTCGAGCTGCCTTCCTAGACTACATGAACTAAAATTAACATCACTAATTCTAATCAAAAGAACCCTACGATAGATGTGTTTAAATATGACCCTTTTTAATTGATTAAAACATCATACTCATATGAAAAGCTTACCTTTCCAATAATCTTAGGCTTAGATTCAGAAAGCATCTAAACTCATCTCATCCCATCTAATCATTACAACTTTTTCAAATTCTTAAATAAAATACAATAAATAATTTAACTTTTTTAAATCTCAAAATAAAAATAATATTAAAAAATAATACTCTAAACAATATTTTATTCAACTTTCATCTCATCTCATCTCATCTCATCTCAACTCACTATCCAAACCCTACGGTACATTTGAATCACGTCTTCAATGGTGAACTCAAAGTAAGCCGTTGCATCATAGCTCTGCAAGAAATGCAACACCCAACCAGTAGATTAAAGCTCCATTTGGTTTCATAGATAGTCTCAACCCATCTCATTTCAATATCTAAACACCATTAAAACACAAATAATTTTTAATTTCAAATTTTCAAATTTTCATCTAATCCTTACAACTTCCTTAAACTTTCAAATAAAACACAATAAGTAATATAACTCTTTCAGACCTCAAAATAAAAATTATATTAAAAAATTTTATTATAACAATATTTTAACGTTATAATATTTTTATTAAACTTTTTCTCTCTACTTTCTCAAAATCCTTTAAAACATTTTAACTTAAACTATTTAATTACTATTCACAAACTATCTCACTATTATTCACAGATTTTTCATTTCATCTATATAACCAAATGAGGTGTAAATTATAAGAAAGCAAGAAAATAAGCTATCACTGATTTTGTCGCTGAAATAATGAAGTTTACCCATGAGCTTGTTCTGTGACGTACCAATGTGTTTGCAAGGATGGGGAATATTAAACAAACACAGACAAGTCCAAATGTCCAATTACAGAGGCATCATTACTGTATAGCTTTTATGTTTATCATCATATGCTTGGTAATTTAAGCAAGGATGAGATTTGTAGCTTTGGCTCATGATATCTAATTAATAATTTAAATACAGTCAGGATCATTAAGATCTGCATCCAAACTTACATGATAAAGATGAGATATGTATATACATATAGACTAATATAGCTTCTTTTTTTTTTGTCCAATAAACTAATAAAAACTAGATTTAAGTTTCAAGTAATTTATATATAAATTTACCTCCAAGGTCTATTGCTTCTACATATTGATCTTCCAACTCCTGGTTGTCGACTGGTTTGTTCATTAATCAATTTTGGGTGCAAATAAGCGTTCAATGTATTGGGAGATAATGAACTCCTAAAATGATCTAAGATACATCCTCCAATACTAAATGCGGATTTCAAAGTAACAATTAAAATAGAGGTGACTAACATATCACATACTACCTCTGCAAGGACAAGATAATTAATTAATGAGAATTCCTACAAGCCGGTCTGTCCAAGGATCCTCATATAACAGCCTGCCAATAGTGTATTGACACCTAAACTTTCCACCACAGTTAGTGTGAACCAACATTATATGGAATACTCAGCTATTGCAAAAGAGACACAACCCCTATGCAGCCCCTTCCCCTTCCCCTTCCCCTTCGCGAGAGACACATCCCCCTCCCCTTCGCAGCCCCTTCGAATTGTGACGGAACCCTTTCGAAAACCCACCCCTTCGCAGCTTGCAGCCCCTTCCCCATCCCCTTCCAAAACCCCTTCGCAGCTAAAAGCCCCTTCCAACTCGCAGTTTGCAGGCCCTTCCTATAACAACCCGCTCATTTCTCTATCTAATGGTCACGAGTCTCGTTATGTGTGTCGAATCTCAATGACGTGTTTATGAAGATATTATGTGATTCCTAAAGTACGCCCAGTGTTTTAAATACACTGGAAATATTTATATGGGGTATTTTTAGTGTTATTAAACTAAGCTTGATTTTAAATAAGACAATTATAATATTTTTGAAAAGCTCCAAAAATATTATAATTGTAGAAAATTATTTTAATATCATTTATTAAAATGATTTCAGCTATTGAAAATATTATGAGATTTAAATTATATTGAAAATTTTAATTAATTAAATGGTTTTATTCTTTTAAAGATATTAAATAAGACTTCATCATTTTATTAATAATGAAGGAATATTATTTTATAAACTAAAGTTTAGTCTAAATAATATTCTATCTTAATTCTTCTCAATGTTTTTAACTTAAATCGGTGTTTAATATCTTACCGTTAGATTGTTTTGAGGATCCCAAGATGAAGGGCCTAGATTAAATACTCAAGCCCCCTCTCTTTCCCCCTCACTTTTCCCTTCCCTCTCTCTCTCCCTCACGCGTAGGGGTGGCAATATGTGACACGACCCGTTAACCCAATACGAACACGACACGATAAAAGCGGGTTAGGGTTTAACCTTCGGGTTCGGGTCAAAACGGGTTGACCCGTTAAGACACGATTGCTTAACGGGTCACTAACGGGTCAACCCGTTATGACCCGTTATGACCTGTTAAGAAAATTAAATTTATCTTTATACCCTTAAACCTAAAGGGCAGGGAGGACGCTCCACTTACTTCTTCAAGTTTTAAATTTGTTTAGATCTATGTTTTTAATTTTTTATTATATTTGAGATTGTAATATTAATATATTTACATTGTATGTTGTGTTTATTATATTTGGGATGTAATTTTAATAATGAATATTATTATAAATTGTGTGGATCATATTTGTTTAGATTGTAATTTTAGACTTGTATTAGTTTTTTATTTTTTATAGATATTATTTATATTTAAATATTTATATAAAATCAATTAAGTTAAATGGGTCGTCTCGTGTCGTATCGTGTATGTCCAACCCATTAACGTAAATGGGTTGAAACGGAATGGGTCGTGTCGTGTCAATTTATTTCTTATTCATTAACGGGTCGTGTCGTGTCAACCCGTTATCTTACCGTGTCATGTTCGGGTTTGAAATTTTGACACGAAATCCTTAACGGGTTGTGTTCGTGTTAACCTGTTAAGTGTAATGTACGTACATTGACACGACATGAACACGACCCGTTAACACGATTTGACACCCCTACTCACGCGTACGCTGCAAGCCCCCGCCTCTCTCTCTCTCTCTCTCTCACACTCGATTCTCCCTTAGCCCAGCCCGGCGCCACCGTGCGTCGCCCGGCCTCACCGCCACCACCTTCGGCGTCCTCTCATGCCGGCGAGCTCCCACCATCGAACCCAGCCTCCATCTCGTAGCCACCTTCTCTGTCACACGCCCGCACCTCCTCACGCACGGCTTCACCGTGCGCAGCTCCTAGCGCCGCTGTATGCGGCTACCCAGGCCACCGCACCTCCACCACCTCACACTGGCAACCACCTCTCATAGACCCAGCCACCACGAACCTCCCTCTTCCTCTCCGTCGCAAACACGCACACTACCCATAAATGGGTTTCACACGGTTTTACTGCCACCGACGACCCTAGCGCCGCCATGCATCAATCCTAGCCCCACCGAGCATCTCCTCCAACCATCGTGACTCCTTCCCGAGCTCCTCCGAGCCAGCCAAGCCCTCCACCTTTCTCAAGCCCTCTCTCTCTCCCACGGCTCCTCTCCACCTCACGGCTTAGATATGGAGCCGTAGAGCCGCCGCACCACCTTACCGATGCCACCACCACCTTGCCAAGGTACTCCCAAGCCCCTCCATGCCCAACCCCTTCCAGATCTACACCCATAGCCATCCTCAAGGGCCCTAATAGCCACTGTACGTGGGTTAGCCGCTACGTACGACCCTTTCGACGTCATCAACCGTGACGGTTACCGAACAACACACGGGTCAACCCCGACGATGGTATAACCCTCTATCCCTCGTTATTTATGTTAGTTGGTTGGTTAGGTTGTGGACTGTGTTGTTAGTATTGTGGAGTTCGTTGTGTCGTGTGGTGATGTGATGTGCTGTGTATGTGAAGTGTTGGGCGTAGTTCGGAACTGTGCTGTGTAGTGTTGTGGACTGTGCTGTGAAGTGTGGATTGGGAAAAGTACACATGGAGTGTACTCCATGTGATGGAGTGATGCACCATATGGCGTGTATGCTGTAGTGGTGCTGTGGCGTAGTGTGTGTGAAGGGAGTACACATGGAGTGTACTCCATGAGATGAAGCGAAACACCGTGTGGTGTGTTGCGAAAATAAGGATGGTCGCGTAGTTGATGGGCGTAGAGCGTGATGAGTAGTGTCGGGAACTGTGGAACAGTGTCCCGAAGTAGTTATGATGTGGCCTGTAGTCTAAGGTGACGGGTGTCACCATGTAGTTGACTTATGGTTGTGAGTATGTGCGAAGTGATAGAACAAGTGTAAGAGTAGCACAGCGAAAGCATGACGGGGTAATGTCATGATGTGACAGGAGTACGTGAGGGACTGTACTCACGATGAGTTAGGAGTTAGCGTAAGAGTGATGTAGTGGGATGTCAAGTGACGTGACGAGGTCATGGTGTAGCTTGGGAGTAATCTCGAGCTATGACGTGACGTAAGCTGTAGTTATGAATAAAGTCTTGTCGTGTTAAGTGTTGGGATGAACTGTCAAGAGGGACGGGTAGCATGAAGAGTCATGCTAGCCGGGTTAAGAGAAGGTTGGTATCGAAGTATGGCGCTTGTCCCTACGAGCATGTGATCAACGTGTTATATGTTGGTCTTAGGTGATGAAGGGATAAGGTACGTATGTAATCTGGTTAGACACGTGCCGGATGGATTTACCATGTGTAATGGGTAATCTGTCCTAAGCATGGTTACAAGGTGCTTAAGCCTCAGAGTTGGCTTAGAGTCGTGTGGCGTGTATGGATGGGAATGAGGATTTAGTGTGAGCTAAGATGCATTAAGATAGTGATGGGTGTAATGTCTAGGATTGGGATACGTGACTTAATCGGTCTGAGTCATGCATAGGGATGAGGTCAATAAGAAGAGTAAGACGAAGGTTTTAGTGTCTTAATTCTAAGATGAATCATGGTTCAGTTTAGTGGATGAACACTCGAGGTAAGACCTTGAGTTTGGAAGAGGTAGTGACCGTAAGTGGTCCCCAAAGGCTTAACATGGTAAAGGGACAATGTTACGTGTATGCATGTAGGTTGCCATCTGACACGCACATGAACGGACTGCATGAAATGAGTATGGCATGGAGTCCAGGTAAATATTACGTTCATACTCTTCTAGAGTTTTCTAAACGATATGAAAATGAAAATGAAATGCTTTTCCTTTATGATGAATTATGAAACGAAAGAAAGCGATGTTTTCTGAAAAACATGCTAAGTGTTTAAAGGTATACGTATGTACAGCCCTTATTGGCAGCCCTTTTTTACTCAATCAAAGTATTAATTGTATGCATGTGAATGGATGACTATATATAGTATCTATTGTATGTATTTTCTAAGAAAAGAAATGTTGAGGCTTATGCCTCAAGCCTTAAGCGATGCTTTGAACGACGCTTTAAATGATGCCATGGAAGATGATGTTTAAGCTCATACTTTTAAATGGTGTTTTTCCATGAATGAACTGTTAAATGAAAAGGACTGAAAAGGAAATGATTGAAAGGACTGAAATGAAATGCATGAAAATATGTAACGGCCATATGAATGAATGAATGAAAAGGGTACCAATGGACTAGGCATATTGTAATGCCAGGAAAGTAGTACTGGTAGTGCATCCAGTGCTGTCCCCTGATGGAAAAGGGATTCCCAACCCGTGGCCATGGGCGGAGTCCGGGTCCAAAAGACCGCTAACCCCAACACACTGGACATAACAGTGTGTATCGGCCAATGAAAGTGATAAGAAAGAATGTATGAATGCATGAATGCATCAAACTCTTGAAGAAATGAAGGCACTGACAGGAGATACGTTTTATGAAAAGAAAACCATTTTTAAAGAAAAACCTCATCCAGTGACGTTTTCAACGAATGCATGTATGCATGTACGTATAGTATGTATGGTATGATGAATACATGAATGAAAATCTATGTTATTATATTTTAATTGTAACACCCCGACCACGAGGGTCCGGAGAGTTAACTCATATCACCTAAAAATCATTTCCAAATAATACTTTTAAAATAAATCAGAATCTCCATAACATATTAGCCTATTTGTTCAACACAAATATCCATGTTCCTATATAAGGGCATATCAATGGTGTCTCATTGATATAGATAAACTTTTCCACAAGGACTAAAAATATCCAATACTCAACATACCAAAGCCACATAAAATATCAACGCTACCAAAAGACTCCAAAAGTCATTGTACCCTAGGGCACATAGTCTTCTATGATCCACAAAATTTGCAAGTATTCCCAATTCCTGATTTCCAGCTGTTGCATCAAAATTATCTGAAACATATTATGGAGATAAGGGTGAGTTATTAACAACTCAGTAAGCAGAGAACATATACTAGTATGCAAACATGAGCATTTACAGATTTTATAATGTAGAACAAAACACTTTTTATTTTCAGAATGTAGAGTCAGACATGTTATAAAAATATCAGAGCGAAAGTTCAAAAATATTCTTATTCAAATTCTTTTGGCATAGCATAACTGACCGCCATTGTACCAGAGTATCATATCGCATCAGAGGCCATGTTAAACCCCGTGGTAGGGTTGTGCAAACCCCGGTAGCTAACCGAGCAGAAACAGAATGTGAATCTTCCCCTTATTTATTCTCGGAGCCCCGAATGTGCACACAGGAAAGACCGCCAGAAAACCACTTTGTTTCCAAGTGAGTGCACCAGAAATAGAACAGTTGGTACCAACCCAAACAGAAGCCACTATTAGCACCCGTGGTAGGTCAAATAGGTCACCATCCACAAACCACATCCCGATTCAGAATGTCATGCCAAAAGCTTTTAGAAATTTCATCATATCAGAGTACAAAACATTTTCAGAACATAACAGAGTTTTTCAGAAATCATATCATATCAGAGTACAGAACATCTTCAGAACAGAAGAGTTTTCAGAAATCACAAAACATAATTTTATGCATAAACTTTCATATTCGCTCTCTTTTGCACAGTTCAGAAAATAAAATGCAAAATAGCTCATGTCTACACCAGTCATGCCAGAAAATGCTTTATTTTATTTTTAACAGAATCTCATGAGTAATGCAGAAAAAAAATGAGGTATTTCAAATCTCTTTTCATAACAAAACATGCATATTTTCAAAAATCAACCTCAGTCCATTTTATTTTTATGCAAATCTAGCATAGGGACCTCGCTTATGTAAATTCTGTAAATTTTCAATCAATCACGTATTTCGATAATTGAACCTAAGAACCTATTTAAATAATCAAAACCTAGAATTCTAATAATTCCTATAATACCACCATTTTCTAAAACCACCAATATCCACTTAATCAAATTCGTACTGAATAAGAGATTTAATCGAGCAAGTATTTAGGCATTTGTGGAACTCAATAAAGAGTAATATTCAAAAATATCTAAAGTACCAACAATATATTATAAATTAATAGAATACTTAGACTACTTTAAAAGTCTTATAAAATACGCCATGCAAAACTCCTCTCTTAAAAATAGGTTTACCTCTTTTTGTTAACAATATTGTTAAAATATTTTCTACACAAAAATAATGTTTTATGAGACTTAAAACCAAAACTCATTTTAACATAACAACAAAAATACATAAATAAATAAATACCCTTCATCAGAAAACACACTTCTGAAATGTAAAGGGGTAAATTTGAAAATAGAAATCAACTATCAAGTTACCACTTTATATATCTATGAAATATAATATATATGTACGTAAATCACTTATAAGAAGGAAAACAAAAACTGTTGCACACACAAAACACGGGAATCACCCAGTGAGTGGCGGCAGCAGCACTTACCGAGAGATGGAGCCACGATGGTGGCGAGCTGGGCGGATGCAGTAGACAAGGGCTGTCCTGACGGACGCGCACTGAGTGGGAGAAAGCGACGAGCGAGACTGAGAACGGTATGAGGGGCACCGAGAGGGAGACGGAGAGTGAGGGAAGGAAAGAACACGGGAAGGGAACACAGGCTTACGACAACAAACTGGAGGTGCCTCGGTTGAGCTATGGTGCACAACGATAGAAGGATAGAAGTTTCGGTTGTTGGCTGTGGAGGTGCGACACTAGACTCTGTTTTGGTTGCTGGAAAACAGGGGAGTTCGTGAGTGGTGCGTCCGTGCATGTGGGTGGCTCTTCCGAGGTGTGGAGGTGGCGGGTTCAAGATGTGGGATTTCGGAGAAGCAGAAAAAAGTGTTTCCATTGGTGGTGCTGCTGGCACCGAGGAGGGCATGCAGTGGCGAGGCCACCTACGCTGGATGGTGAAAGCGAGAGAGATAGAGAGCACGGAGAGTGCGAGATGAGGGAGATACGGTGAGAGAGAAAACAGAGGGGGAGCAAAGCCGAAAGGGGAGCTACAGCGAGGGGTGTCGGTGGCTTACGAAGAGACCAAGGTGGCGTGCAGCAGACCGAAGGTGACGGGACGATGGTTGGCGGCTTGGGTTGGCAGGTTAATGGCGCACGGAGGTGGGAAAACACTCCTCTGTTTATTGGTGTAAAAACAGGGGGTGGGGATAGTTGAAAACCGAACGGGGTACACGGAGGGGCGGTGGCGCACGACCTGGGTGGTGAACTATGAGAGGCGGAGGAACCGGCGCGAACTGCGTTTGGTGGAGTTACGACTCGTGGACTGGCTTTGGGTGTGGTGATTTGCTGGATGCAAACCGAGCTCTTCGGTTAGTGTTTTACGGAGAAGGTGGTTCTTCAGTGGCTGGCTGTGGTCTATACTGAGGTTGGGGGTGGAAGCTCAGATGAGTTTAAATGGCTGAAAGCATGAAGAGAGGGCAGCGGCGCTGAGGATGCTTAACACATATATAAGATATATAAATAGTAAGAAGATAAGAAACCTAGAGGAGAGGATGGGAACACTGCATGAAAAAGGAAAATGGACACAAACTGAGCGATGGTGTCTGGAAAACAATTCCACGGACCGGTTTCTTACGTCTAAAAAGAAAAGAAAAGAATATAAAATAAAATAACATAGCATAACATAAAGTAAAAAAAATAAAATATATACTTAGGACCACGTCTTGGACCCTTAATGAGATTATTGCATGGCTTTTATCTAAAGTTTTGGATCTCTACTCAACCTAAAATAAATACACTTATCCCATAAATTTTCTGATGAACATCCACTTGATCCATTAAAGACTTTAAAACCTAATTATCAACCTATTAAAAAATTTTATACCACTAAAAATATCTTAGGCCCAAACTCTCTTCTAAAAATTTTTACTCGTAATCCCGAATGATAAACCCAAAACATTCTGTAAAGTAGTTTGGCTGGACCGGGTGTTACATTAACTGTATGAAGTAATGTTTACTGAGTATTCGACTCATTTTAGTTTTTATGTGTGACCATCCCCCCACAGGAACTGAATGAGTAGTACACGTCAGGACGGACATGGCCGAAGGGGAAGAGTACGAAAGTCTTGGAATGAGAGTTTTAACTGTATGAGAGGCCTTTTTATCTTAAGATTAATGTTTTTCGCTGTAAACCTCTTTTATTCTCAAAGAGAATTTTATTTTAAAACGTAGAGTCTTGCACCCTGGGTATGGAAGTAAAAATTTTTAAATCGAACGGAAATTCCCGTCGTCCTTTCTAAAATCATTTTATAAAAAGTTACACCTCAAGAACGAGCGTTACACTTCCCCTTCGCACCCCCCACAAACAACACAGCACCATGTATCTCGAAGTCGAGGACGAAGGACTGGTACCAGCCACCGCCGAAGAAGACGCAGCCACCACCGAAGAAGACGTAACCCTCAAATTCTCGACCCCACATGACCCAACAATTTCAATGGCTTCATAGACCTCATTCAAACCATGTGCCCTACCACATACCTTTAGTAGTTCTTCTTGAAATGCCTGAACTCCCAAAACTACTCGATTCATGCCCAACCCAATCAATTCCTCCATCTTCTTAGAATCAAAAGTCCCAAGGTCCATCTCCATAGATATTTCAGGATTTGAACTCAACCCAAATTTCATCCCCAAAACTTCGAGAACCGACGCCACAAGTCTCGATGCCACCAGTGAAGGCATACCACCCCCGAAAAAAAACCGTTTCCAGAGAAGGGCTGGTCTCAAATTCTACTATAATGGCATTAATTTCTCAACAAAGCAATTGTATGTAGTTTAACACTCATGGGTCGTCGTCGGTTTGGTTAGAAGATGAGCCGAGAGCGACAATTGGGAAGTCACAGTAGTGGCAATGCTTTCGACATAAGGGTAGGTGGATGTATGTTGAAGTAGGGGGAAGCCGGGGTGCTGGGCGACGAAAATGTTTGACGAAATCGACACGTAATTGGCCTGGGCAAAATCAGCCAAGGAGAACAACGACAGACTGGTGGTGGTGGACTGGTGGTGGTGGACTGGTGGCAGTGGATGCTAGCGGTGGAGGTCTACTCGGCTTTCATTCTGGATGCACACGGCCGGGCTAAGCTTAGTGCGAGCGCAGTTCTCCTCTCAGCTGAAGTCTTTTGCAATTCCTATCCTATGTGCATGAGTCTAGCGTGATTGTGGGTGTGATTTCTGAGGTGGCAGCTTCTAAGTGGAGGACTGTTATTCCTTGAAAATTAGACCGACCGCTTAGAAGCAGTTCTGTTAATTAATTGCATCAATCCTCCTCCAATCTGAAATATCAAAACCAAATGATTTTTTTACACACCCCTCGGATAAATACCTATCCGGCCTCGATCTAAACTCCATAAAACCATCCTCAAAGATTTTGTAAAAAACGAGATCAAATCTACATGAGGGTGGTGCCAGCTCATTACCAATGTTTGTAGAAGCAGTACTTGGCCTTCCTTGAGCCCCATTAAAACTCCCCCTACTAAACACATGAAATATATTACTGAGTTTAACTGTAATACCTGGTAGATTAATTATTAAGCTTAATAATTAAGTATCTATTAACTGACTAATTAATCTAAATCTTAAATATCTTGTTGAAATTAATATATATATAATAATTACTATATAAATCTTTAATTTTTAAAAATTAGTATCATTATTTTACATGTATAAAACGCCAAGTCAAAAATCGAAACTCGGATTCAGAATGAGCTTGGAAGTTTTCGAGCATAATGCTCAGAAAGACTGAGCATTAAAGCACAATTGAGCATATTGCTCGGTATGCTTGTTCAGAGTGTTGCTCGGTATGCTTGTTCAGTGTGTTGCTCGGTGTGCTTTTTGGTATGTTTGCTCGGTGTGCTTTTCGATATGTTTGCTCTATGTGTTGCTTGATATGCCTGCTCGAAATGACCGAGCATCTTTGCTTAGCACACATGCTAAAAAGTGCTGAGCATCTTGAGCAACTTGCTAGAAAATACCTTTTGAGCAACTTGCTTGGAAAAGTGAGGGTAATTATCAACAAGAGTTGCTGTTATGGATAAGGGATCATGTGATATCTAGAGGAAATAACCAAAATTGCAACACCAAACCTAGACCTAGGGTGTAAGGCCCCCGAAAGAAATTCAATAGAAGGACTTTCTTTGGACTCTAGGAATGCCATGAAAACCTAGGAAGATTTCATGGATCAAGCAATTGCTAGGTTTTAGTTTGTTATCATAGTCGAATTATGATCTGGTAAGGGGACAGGTTGCCCTTTTTTTTTTTTTGAGACACTTAAGATTATAGTTAGACAAAATGAATTGTACCGTTAAACTCTTATGAATTTTTAGGATTTTATGGTGTAATAAAAAGTTTTTAAAATGTCCAATCAGAGAGCGCCACATCACTAAACAACTGTTACATTGCCATGTAGAATGCCCAAATTAGCCTAAGATCACTAGAGAATCTTATTGGACACATGGCACTATCACAACCCTCCATTTAGAACACACTTTACACTTGTCAAGAAAAGTACAATTGTGTAAGGAGGATTGAGTGAAAATCAAGCAACCTACTCACTTTCTTACAAGATCATGCTCTCTTACACCCATCACACTATTCCAACCACCAAATTACACCATTGATTAGATCCCAAAAAGGGTTTGAGACCCCAAGCCCTAAATGAAACCCCAAATCCCTTAAAGGAGCTAAAACCCCAAAGTGCAATATTAGTCCACTCAGTTTGACCCATTTTGCTTCCCTGTTGGTTTAAACTAATTCTACAAGCAACCATCACCTCAAGTACCTTCTCTTACACTCTCATCCACCATAGTACCCTCCATTTACCAACCCCAATTGAGTTTGAACTTGAAACTCCAATTAAACCCCAAAGCGAGGCAATCAGGTATATAGGGAATTTGCTTCAACCAAATGGCTTCCAACCACTTGGCTTCTCCCACAAGCAACACTCCCTTAATTGACCACTCTCACGACCAACTTTGTACCTTATGGTTAGCCCAAATAGTGTACTTGGACTCAACCACATCACTCAACCTCACACACAAACACACTCGACAAGCACATGGCCAAAACCAATAAATGCTTAACCAAGCTTGCAAGCAATCTCTTCCATCAACATGACCTGCCATTAACCACCCAAGTTAGCCCTTTTTCCCTTTTCCTATAGCCCCACGCGCCACTCTCGTTGTAACGCCCCCAGATTCTACTTGGGATCGAACGGACATCCAAAGTGTCGGGACATGCAACACAAGATTACCTACTCTCATTCATGATAACTAAAGATGTAATGCACTTAGCATGCAACTAATAATATGCAGTATTCGCAGTAGATAATTTTTTTCTTTGAGCATTACTATATACCAGAAGTAATGTATCCCAAAAATATAAACATACTTTATGACATTCACAATATAACTAATATCCAAAAGGTTACAGTACTTATCCAACATGTCTATAACATAATTAGTACTAGAGACAGAACTCCCTAAGTACATGCAAAACTACGGTAACTGCATCGAGTAGCTCGCACAACTCCATCAAAGATGCCATACTATCGAGGAAATGGAGCATCGAAGTGATGAGTTTCGCGTCGTGCCATTGCTGTCTAGTTAACCGCCTCTAGTCGATCATTTGCCGCGTCTCTTGATCCTAGCACATGATCTACCATTTTGGGGGGAATGTTAGTTAGGACTTCCACTATAAGATTTGATTATAAATCTCAGCAAGTTAACAGGAAACTTAACATACAGTTTAATAATACATGCATGACAATAAAAGCATGAATGCATACATAATAATCATAAATAAGCATGACGTGACTTAACATATAACATGGCATTGACTGACATGACTTAAACGAAGCACTGACTGAACTTCAAACTCGAGATGACATGAACTGACATGAGAAGAACATAACTGAATGCTAAACAACATGAGCATAAACATGAAATACATGAACTAGATGTTTAATAATTAAGCATGATTAATAAAAGTGACCAAAAGCGTGCTACACGGTTCCCCTTGATCCGTGTGTCCTTACCAATTACCACATCACAACACAAGTATCTGCACCAATTGTGACTTATGAGTACATTAACATACGTGCCAGTTCACAGGTATCTGCACCTGCTATGGAATACGTAATGTACGTATCTCGTGTCAGGTATCTACACCAGCACGAGTACGTATAAAATGAAATTGAAATGTGTGACACCATTGGCATTAGTGCCTGACTTCACTCTGGTGACTTGTTAATTAGGCCCTATTCGAAGCCTATTGATCTTTACCTTGTAAACCTAAGAAATTTCACACTAGTTTCGACACTTCAGAGCGAACAAATGAATTCCACTAGAATATTACCTCATCCTAGCACTTAGAGTCGTGATAAACATAAACAGACTTGACTGACTTGAAAATACTGGTTTTGAGATATACAAACTGTACTTGAGACATAACGTGACATGAAACGAAGGGACAGATGACTTGACGTAACATAATGTGACATGTACATGAGATGCGTGACTTGACATAACATAATAGTACATGACATGACATCATGTGTAACAAATAACATTACGTGACATGACATAACGTTTAACAGATAACATTAAGTGAAATGGCATAACATGTAACAAATAACATTACATGACAGAATATATATATATATATATATATATATATATATATATAGTGTAACAAATAGATATTATGTGATAGAATATATCATGTAATAGCTAAATATTTCGTGACAAAATATTATGTGTAACAAATAAACATGTAGTGATATGGCATATCATGGCATAGATGATATGTGACCAACCGCTTCTTTTCCTTTCAATTGGTCACGAGTCTTGCCTTTACGTTTTAAATCTCGAATTTGTGTTTTAAATTTAGCATATGATTTTTAAAGCAAGCCGAGTATTTTAAAATCCTCGAAATATTTTAATTGTCCAAAATTGTTTTAAATGGGGTAGTTTTTAGTATTATTGAACTAAGTCTAATTTTCAAGTAAGCCTCTTTATATTTTAGAGCCCCGAAAATAATATAGTCTTAGAAAATCAGTTCTTTAAGAGTATTATTTAATATTCATTATTTTGTTTTATGTTAAAAAATCTATTTATTTAGATGCTTTTATTTCTCTTAAGAAATATTTATGAAAAATCATTTTATTTTATGATGAAAAGTATTATTTTTGGATCAACACAAAAAAGTTGTATTTTTTACATTTAGTCTAATTCCATTTCCTTTCTATTTTCTTTATGTCTTTTCTCCTACTTCTAAGTGTTTAATCTCTACCGTTGGATATAGGTTAGGAACCCCAAAATGTAGGGCCTAGATTAATTGCCCTAAAACTGTAATTTTCCCCCCATCCTTTCCCATCCTCTCTCTCTCTCTCTCCCCTCCACCCCCCCCCCCCCCCGGTGACTCTCTTCTCCCTAGCCTCATTGCACACTAGCCGTCACCGCTGACGGCACAACCTCGGACGTCCACCCTCACACCTTTGCCAGCGACTAGCCCCTTGTTCATCATAGCCTCACCCTCATCCCTCAGATCTTCTTCACTCTCTTTCAGTAAACCACCCAACGACGCCGCCCGCCGCCACCGTGAGCAGTCCCACAAGCCTTGCCGCAACCACCCCTCCTCCCTCTTAGCCTTCCCTCACCCAAGGATCTCTCTCTCTCCCTCTCTTTTGTTCTCTCTCTGCCCCTCTCTAGATTTGGGCACAACCGCGGCCATCCTCCACAGCGCAGCACCGTGTGTCAGCTGCCCCTCCGCCTCCCTCTCTCACTTTTCCCCATGCCGAGCAACCCAACCCTCTACTAGCCGACAACCCAACTCCTTCGTGCCTAAACCGAAACCCCTCTCTGTCAGTCTCTCTCCACCGTGCATGGTAAGCCCAACCAACGTCCATGGCAGCCTACCCATAACAGAAGCCCTCACAGCACGACCACCAGTAAGGGTTGAATATCCACCATACCTGCATGACGAAGCCCCACAGCCGCAAGCCATCATCCCAACTCCCAAACCTAGGGTCACCACTGCTCAGCCCACCTCAGACCATTTCAACCATGAGCCAACCCACTTCAGCCGCACACTTCCCTCGTTGCTCAACCCCTCACGTTGTGGTATAAATTCAATCTCTATGCCTCAAAGAGTATTATGTTATGTAGTTTGTATGAATGTTGCTGGTATTGTGTTTGAAAATAGGCAGATTTATATTTATATATATTGATTGTGTTAACGTCGTGTTTCGTACACCTTTGGGCCAAGCTCTGACAACTCAGGTCTTCGAAAACGGGCCCTGCACAAGGTAGAAAAGACTACGGCTTTGAGAGGCGACCTTGGGGCCAGTTAACCTTCAATACCAAAGTTAGTAAATACTCTTAGAAGAGAGCAAATAAGTAAGTGAGTCTAGTGATCAGAGACCGTATTCTCGTACCTAGGATCTGCTATTTATACTACAGGTCTAAGGAGCAGATAGTGCATGCTTTCATGAAGTCCGTGTTCCCCGTATTGTTCCTTTTGTCAGTCTTTAAATGCAGCATGGCTCTGCGACGACGTCATTAATGTGGCGTGTTGTCCGGGTGGCGGAACCATTAATGCGACGTGGTTCTCCAACCTCCTCTTCTCAAGCTACCTTCCCTTTGGTCCGTTCATGCTCCGTCAGTAGATCAATGGTTCCCCCGTATATCACGCCTGTTGTGCGGGCGGGCACTCAAATAATAGATACTACTCGAGGGGTCCTCAGATCGACGAGTCTTATCCCCTGTAGCACCATCTCTCCTACAGGTCATGTATAGAGGAGCCTCCTAGTGGGTCGAGTTAATGGCTTTTTGCTCCAGGTCGGGCTTGATAGGGCCTCTTGGGCCTAGTGGAGAAAATTTCCTTACAGTTACCCTGCTAATTCTCACTGGACAAGTATTGTGAAAATTTATCATGATTCAATCCCGCCTTCTTATCAAGGCCGAGAACCCTATTTAGGTTTTCTGAGGTCCGAGAGGCTTCTACAGATTGGCATTTATGACGGTGTTCCTATCTTCCATAATTGGCTCACCTTTTCATGACATATTTTCAACCTTATTAATGAAGAGGTGTCAGGCGGCTTTTCATGTTTACGTCGATTCCCCGAATCCGAAATGGCGAGTATCCTTATTGCCACGGTGCATGAGAGTCTAACCGTCACTTTCTTTTTACAAAACGTGGGAGTGAGACCTGGTTTCCTCCCACTGCGTTGTGATTGTCTCGCTATTCTAGTTTTCTTGGTTTTTCTTCTCTCCGACAAGTCTTCTTCGCTACTTCGTGCTATGGCAGTGATGGCCTCTGAAAAATCTGTTCAACCCAACGTTTCTGGCAGGGGCTCCGCTGATACTAGGCCATTGTTTTTGGGTAGCGGATGGCGCTCGACTACTAACAAACTGACGCTTTCCTCCTTAGCCCTCACCTACCAAGTACCAAAATCTGCTTCCTTCGACGTTCCTGACCCCGATGAAAGCACCGTCGATGCATAGGGTCATTCCACTAGAGTAGCCCTATACCCTTCCATGCTTTCATGCGGCTTGAGATTGCCATTCCATTGTCCTGTTCGTGACCTTCTGGATCGCCTTGGCTTGGCTCTTTCCCAACTGCACCCAAATGCCTGGAGACTATTGATGTGCTGCAGCATTATCTGGCGGCGAGCTTTGTTGGAATCCTTCCAAGACGATGCGGACCTTAATAGTCGTGAGTTCTTTCTTGCTCATAGGGTGCTACGTCTAAAGGGGAATGTATGCATCTTCAAGGCATCCCACGCTCTAGTCACCTTTGAGTCACGATACCGCAAAGTGAAAGTCTGGTCTCCCAAATTCTTCTTCATATATGGTCGTGGATGGGAGTTTCTAGTAGGCCAGGTGAACCTTTGGGAGTTCCCAATACGGACAGAGTGGGGAAAAGTCCCGGAATACAAGGTTGTGCGTCCGACAACCACCCCTTACGAAGCAAAACGCATTGCGATTGTGCGATAATGGGTGCAGAACCACCCCAACAACGTCTTTTCCGAGATCCTCCTTTTCGAGGAGAGTTTGAGGAGCTCTCTGCCTCCCATGGGACACCTTCCCTTTGATGATAGGTCGGTTGCTATGCGGCCCCAAGTTGCTCCGCTTCGGAAACGTTCCTCGGACCTTCCTCTGCCGGACAAAGGGAATAAAGTTCGTCGAGAGATTGTTCAGGTTGAGGATAGGCCCCTTCCTGGGGTACAAGACCCCTTAACGCGGGGATCGGCTACCTTGGAGGTCAACCATCCCATTACTGTGGCTGTTCCAGCGCCGGTTACGGCAGGCGAGCTGGCGATAGTTTTCCTATGGCGCCTCTTCCGGTGGTGATCGTTGGGGAATTCGGGGGCGAGATCAAGATGGATGCCCTCCTCCAAAGTATTTTCGTGTCTATCGCTCTTGATGAGGGACAACATTCTTATCCATGGATCTCTCCTCCTTCTGCGTCTCGTTCGGCCGTCGGGAGTTACTCTCTTAAGGTAGCTGATGAAGGGGTGGAGGCTACTTCCAGCAACCATGCGGAGGTAGAGGATTATACAGGAGGTAGGTCCCCTCCAAATGTTGCATTCCTCGGGGGGTCAAAGAGTCCTGCTGCGGATTTTCTTCTGCAAAGGAATCTCATCCACAATCGCAACTTCGGCATTCACAACCTCCACGATGGTAGCCTTGAAGTCGTTTGTCCTAGCCGAGGTAGCAAAGTCAACGGTGAGGTCAGATAAGTTGGAGCCACCGAGCTTTCGCTGAGTAGAGAGAATGAGAGGGATCACTGGATCAGCCTTGCGATTGGGGTGGAACAAAGGTTGGGCATGATGGATTCTAAGGTTGGATGGGAAGAGGGAAATTTGGTGGTCGTGGAAATTTTCCCTTATGAGGCTCATGGAATAAACTTCTGTGGACACCGCCATGTTTTCTTCAACCTTCGTTGCATATTCTTCGTTCTCCTGCATCGCATGATTCCAGACCTCCTGGTCTTGCAACTGAATGAAAGATTCTGTAAAATCATTCAAAAATTCCTTCAATTGTTGCCACAAAATCTTGTAATTTTTGTGTTTGTTCTACTAAATCCCTGAGTTGCAAGATTGCTGTAAGAATTTCTTCCATAGATTTATTCAGCAGCTAATTTTCTTACTGCTGTTTGAATCTTATCTCGTCTGCCTTGAAGGATTGTTAGTCTCTGATGCCAATTGTTATGAATCCAAATGGGATGGTAGAGATTTTGAATGTAAGGAATAAACGAATTGTAAATTGATTGGTATTGATGGAAATTGATAGTAAAGAAAATTACAAAATAAATGGTTCAAGGCCACCCTAACCTCCATATTCACAATCTTCTTGCAGGATTTTCAATAAACATTTCCCTCCCCTCCGTGTTTCCCTTGTACCGCAAAAGGCTAACAAACTAAAGCAAGAAATAATTGACAACACGTGGAAATGGAAAATAACAGATTACAATAAAAGAAAAGTCTAAGCTATACAATCCTCTAAAATAACCAAATGAAACGATCTATCCCTTCCGTTGAGCTGCAGAGTTGTTTTCACTTATAATTTCCCTCCCTAAACGAGGCGTTCCAACAAGCACTATGCAGCGTTTCATTACTTCCTCCAAAATGGTGTCGCTCGGTTTTTACTTAGACTTCACTGATATTTCATCCCTTCACTTCTCCATATGCAGGTTTCCCCACTTCAATTAGGGTTCTTGACAGGATGCCTACTTGTAAGAGAAAGCAGCATAGCATCTTCTATCATGCTGATTTGCAGTTCCAAATGTGGATGTCCCAAAAAGGGTAAGGGGGAGAAGGGAGGAATCGAAAGACCTATTATGCAAGTGAACTTATTCATCCCACACCCAATCCATAGTAGAAATTGTTGGGAATTTGGACCTACCAAATTCACTTCCTAGGATCCATCATTTGCAGGAATATCAAGAAAAATAGAGAAATAATAACACAAGAATTTATGTGGAACTCCCCAATTGGAGAAAAACCACCAAACCCAGAGAAGAAAATCTACTATGTGAAAAATTGTTACAATCACACAATTTTTCTCCTCACCCCAAATGACACCCACAAAGCTTCCCCATTAGCAAAACTTTAACTCTCACCTCTTCCCCTTTTACCAAAAAAGGCCAACAGAGAAATTTTAACTAAAGTTAAAAGTTACTAGTTAAACTTTGACTGGTGCACTTTATCAAAAAGCTAAGCCTCTTTATATAGGCCATGAGCCTTGCCCCTCTTCTCTAATCTCACCAATGTGGGACTCCAAAAAAGGAGCAAATCCAACAATCTCCACCTTGCGACTTTGACTAATCCCACAACGACGCTCCACCGCAATAAAGATCTTCATAACTTCCGCTATCATGCTCCACCATAAAAGCATACCCAATCAGAATAAACCAATTCCAAGCATTTCACTTCGACCCATGTCGAAAATAATCTTGCTGAAAAATTATGGTGCAACTTTCACGTTTGGCTTTCCTGGAAGTTCATCAGCCATCGACTTGAATTTCCACCACACACCCTGCATCAATGCCAAAACAATGCCCATGTACAAATTTGTGGACCCTCTAACATTAACACATCCTCTATCATGGCAACTTTGAGATTTAGCGACATGCCATGAGGATGTACATCCTCTTCAAAGGACATCGTCTTCCATGGAGAGAGAGACACAACGTTAGCTTCATTTCCAGTATCTCCAGATACTGACTTGGAGCCACTTGCCGAACCTACTCCTTGTACTAGCCGTTTCACCAGTTGCTAGTATCACTGCTGACTTCGGTTGGTCTGCCCTTCAACGCCTTGTGTAATCCTGATTGAATCAAAACATCATTGACTTGAACTTGCCACAAGCCAAAATTGATTCTCCCATCAAATTTCTCCATCTCAAATCTAATAGGATTTGAAACCCTACTTCCTGACATTGCCTCGATGAATTTTACCATAGAAATGAATAGTACTCACTAAGTAAGTTCTCAGGAAAGATTCTCCTTTCCTAGACAGAACTTCAAGACTCTTAGGAAAAATTAGAGAGTCACAATGGACACACTTTAAATTTTCAATCTCCTAGACAGAACCTCCTTAGACTGTACGTATCTACACTATCACACCAAAAGGACCTAGGCTCTGATACCACTGTTGGAAATTTGGACCTACCAAATTCACCACCTAAGATCCATCCTTTGCAGGAATATCAAGAAAAATAGAGAAATAATAACACAAGAATTTACGTGGAAAACTCCCTAATTGGAGAAAAACCAGACCCAGAGAAGAAAATTCATTATGTGAAAAATTGTTACAATCACACAATTTTTCTTCTCACCCCAAATGACACCCACAAAGCTTCTCCACTAGCAAAACTTTAACTATCATCTCTTCCTCTTTTACAAAAAAAAAAGCCAACAGACGAATTTTAACTAAAGTCAAAAGTTACTAGTTAAACTTTGACTGGTGCACTTTATCAAAAGGCTAAGCTTCCTTTAGACCATGAGCCTTGCCCCTCTTCTCTAATCTCACCAATGTGGGACTCCAAAAAAGGAGCAAACCCAACAGAAATCACATCCGATCAAACATCCAATGGAAAACCCTAATAAAATGAATTTGTTCAGAGGCTGAGGCTTCAGATGGGAAGGGGCAGCTAAGAACAAGATCAAATTGAATGCATCTGAGAGATGTCAAGCTGCTGTTATGTGGATACACGTGGGTATACCTCCAAGACAGCTGAGTATTAATAAGTAGAAATCATAATTGAAGAGTTCGTTAGTTAGCAATGACTAGGTGCTTTAGAGGAGAGAGTGAATGCCACGTCGAACTAGGCACTAGTAGGAGAAAGATCAATAATCACTTGAAACTTGAAAAAAAATAAAAAAAAGAAGTGTAATTTTATTAAATTAGTCGGTCAGAGTGAACTACATTTTCGGAAAGCCCCATACCTACCTTAAATAAACATACGGGGATTGTGGCGGCCATCCTAAAATAACTAAACCGCTCATACCATACCCCATCTCACAGGTTTGAAACATATATAGATTAAAACGGGGGAAGAATGAGACACTAAGAATTTACATATGAGGTCACCCTGTCCATCAAATTAGGAGTCAGGTTGCTCAGATTTCAGTGGTGCACCAGATGAGGATGCACAACTCCCATTCTGAAGATAGAGACTGTTGGCCACCATAGAATCACTAACCAAGCCGACATCAACATCATCGAAGTTTAAGGTACCTCTGAGCTTTCGGGTCCTGATGTAAAAAGCAACGCCTATGAGGATATAGTTGATATGGTACAAAAAGGTAAAATAGGCTCAAACCTCAGAAGTTGAAAGCATGTAGAAATGCATACCCATTCAAACGGTTATTGATAGCACTCAAGTCTTTCGAAGGGCTTTGATATGCATGAGTACTCACTCCAACGCAAGCATAGTAACCTTTCGAGTTATGTGAGATTAGAGCATCCTTCTGCAATTAAAGATCAGAGCACTCCAGTTCAACTTATTTCGATGTCAAGTTCATCCATCGAGATCAGTCACTACATTATCATAATCATGATCTTTGTTATAAGTATCACATCCGAATCAACAAAAGGAAGTTGGCCCAGATAAATTAAAGATGCTATCAATGTTAACACCAGGAGTCGCATGCAAAATACTATTGCGTCCTTGCAGTAAAATCACCCTCAAATATTTATCAAGCAGCAGCACAACATCCCATTGCAAGACCAAGCAAGCAACTCAAATTCAAGGTGAAAAAGAAAAAAAAATGCCACCTTCTAAAAAAATCCAAAAGGCCTAAAGAACAGAGCAGACATCAGTACAATAACTAATTTTTTTTTTATAAGTAACAGTACAATAGCTAACTAACTGCAAGTTAAATTTGTTGGCATTATTTCAAGCACCAACTTTGACAAATGCCTCAAAGTGACATATATGATGGTTCATATCTGGGTATATGTACATGGAAAATAGATAAGAAAACTGGTAAATGAGCGACTTGAACGGATAAAAAAATTACTTTTTTTTCCTCCCGAGAGCTCCTGAGATTGTGGAGGCCTTTTCCCTGTCTTAGTACAGGTTTTTAAACTTTTCCATCATAGAAGAAACTTTAGAAGATTTATGTCAAAGGATGTCACTGTCAGAACAAGAGAAAGAGGAGATTATCGTTGAAGATGTTCTGCTAGAAGAAACTAAACAAAGGGGAGAGCACTGCTTGCTGGTGTCTTTATTCACGGACAAGCATTACAATCGTCAGGCTTTCAAGCAAACCTTGAGGGAAAATATGGCGTCCTGTGAAGAGGATTTGGGCTCAAAACTATTACTGGTAGAATTTGAAGATCAGAGGGAGAAGGCCAAGGTTCAACGTGAGGGACCATGGTCTTTTGATAGGAATTAAGACTGTTCATCCGGGCCGGATTTTTTTTCCCGGCCCAGTCCGGAACACGGATAACCGGGTCCGGGTTCCGGTTACAGGTTCCGGCCCGGATTTAATCCAAACTGGTACTCGGGTGACCAAACCCGAATATAGTCGGGTCGGGTACCGGGTTTAATATTCGATACCCGGGTTTCTTTATTATGACTCATAAGCTACGGTTTCAATTCCTCTCTCTCTCTCTCTCTCTCTCTCTCTCTCAATCCGAAGAAACCCTAGCCTCCCTCCCTCAATGCCGACGAAGAGACCCCGTCATCCTCGTGACCCCATCACTGTTGTTGCCGACTCGCCTCATCCTCGTGACCCAAGGTTTGTTCTCTGCGATTTGGGTCCGTTTTATTCTGATTTGGGTCTGTTTGGTTACAATAAGACAATGCTATCTGCTGATGTTTCTTCTCACCCTTGATCTCTTTGTCTTCTCACCCTCTCTATCTCGCGTCGTCAGATACCTTGGAATGACGACAATGAAATGCTACGGCTTGTGTACCTTTTGTTCAGGTAAGATCTATGCTACGACATTTTGTGCTAGATCTGGGTTTTTTTTTTTTTTTTTTTTTTTTTAAATTTTGTCAAACATGGGTATAAAATATATGTTGTTAGTTTGATAGATCTGGATTTTTTTTTTTGTTATTTTGCTAGTAAAATGGCCTTTGCGACTTGGTTTTTTTTGTCTGTTGATTTTAAGTTTATTTTGATGTGAAAATTTAATGGAGTAATCTTTGTGTAGTGTTTTTATAGGTTAGATATGGATTTGTGAGACCTCAAAGGGGAGGAGTGAAAATATCCATAACCACAGTCTCCTAATAAGATCTGGATCTGAATTTGTGAGATCTAGATCGTGGACATAAGTTTTAAATGATGTTAAACCCATTTTCTTATAACAGATTTGACACTAAACTCGTATAGAATTTTATTCCTTCCATTAATACTTGAATGATATTAAAAATATGAGTTGATTCTCTCTTTAAATGGACACTGATTTATTTGTTACATTAGTTTTATGTAGCCCTTTCTTTCACTTGCCCAAAAGAAAATTGGAAAAAAAAACATGTTTCAAATGACGTTTATCATGATGATCTTCTGTCTGATATCAGTTGCATTATTGATCATTTTGTTCTTATTAATTTATGTAGCATAGGCCCTTGCATGCTTTAATTATCTGTACTATTTCATCCTAGTATGTACTTTTATTTAAAATCATGATAACTCTTCCAATCAACTCTGTAGTAGAAATTGGTAATCATTATTTTATATTAATTTCTAGGAGGTATTATTTCTCTGTCTCTGTTTTTTCCTACAAACAGTGTTGAAATTGGTAATCCTAGGTTCTTTCTTTTATATTTCTCTGTCTCTATTTTCTCTATTCTAATTATTCACAATAATTAAAGAGTTTAAGAGAGTGCTAAGAATTTATATCTGGGATTCTTTATGTTAATACATTAATTAGAGTTTAAGAGAGTGCTAACAATTTCTCTATTCTCTATTCTTTATGTTTCCTCTATCTCTGTTTTCCCATTGACTTTCTACGGCGATGGGAAGCAAACCAGGAGCTTCCAATACGTTTTGGATCTGGTAAGTGGTAATGCTTTTTTGTAAAAAAATAATAATAATAAAAAAATAAATATCTATATTTTGCAACATTCATATGGATATCCTCTTCAACATTTTTTTTTAATGCCTTAACTTTCCTTTATCATATTAAACCAAACTTCTGCATATAAGAGTCTAAGAGGCATTTCCAAATCAGTGGTTTGCATTTCATAACATAGCATGAACGATAGGATAGTACATATCATTTTTGTAATGTGCATCATAAAGATGTTCAAAACTAGATTTAGAATTTGCAAATTAAAGATGTTCTTTTGATAGAAACAATAACGATGGCACTTCTCACCTGTATGACATTTTTTATTTCTGATTTTTGTACTTTTGATTTCTGATTTCATTATGTTTGTAATTAGGTAACGTTTAAGGATGCCGATTCAGCCAAGAGAGCTTGTCAAGACTCAAAACCACTATCCTGTGATTGTTGGAAGAAGAGCTAATTGATGGAAAATTTTCTGATTTTTTGCATACAATTTGTTGTGTATTAGAGTTTGATTAAAGCAATGTATGTGTTTTGTAATATTTTAAGCAAATTAGTTCAAACAATGTAATATGTAGTGAGTTGTATCTGTACGTGTCATGCATTTTACATGATGAATATTGATTTTTTTTTTATACATGCATTTAGTTATAAAATTAATTAATTGTTTATAGGCCTATACTCGAGAGTAAAGAGTTGAGTTTTCTCTGTTCCTTTAAAGGCCATTAACTGATTTTAATTCTCAACCAAATGGAGACAAAATCTTTGTAACTAATAATAAATTAGCTTTTGTAAAAAAAAAAAAAAAGAACCCAGGTTCAACCCGGATTCATCCGGGTTCCGGCCTGGATTTGAAACCCAGGTCCCAGTCCAGGTATACCCGGATGAACACCCCTAATAGGAATATGGTATTGATGCAACACTTTGAAGGGGATTTACAGGCCAACAAAATAAAGATAGTGAAGGCAGCATTCTGGATTAGACTTTATGATCTTCCATTGGGTGCCATGAAAGAGAGGGTGGCGAGAATGATTGGCAACAGTATTGGTACGGTGGAGGAGATTAATATAGAGAAGGATGAAGTTGCATGGGAGGAGTTCATTAGAATCAGGGTCAGTTTGGATGTCACTAAACCTCTGATGTGCGGCAAATGCATTAACTTGTCATCCCATGAAGTCTGTTGGGTTCGATTTACATATGAAAGATTACCAACGTTCTGTTATGTTTGTGGTGGATTGGAGCATAGTCATAAAGAATGTGGAGGCTGGCAGTAAAACCAAGGAATGATTAAGGAAGGGAGCTTTCCACTTGGTCCATGGCTGAGAGCTGGTGCGGCTTTCAACCTCCATGCCGAGCAGGCTGAGCATGGCAGAGATCCTCCTGTAACGGCTCCATGTCCGAGTTCAAAGGAAGCAGCTGACAATCAGGAAACAGTAGGAGCAAATTCAAAACCTTCCATCTTGGGCAGTAAAGGTGGAGGAATGAATCAAGGAGATGTGCATTTAGAGGTCAGCTCTAATAACGTAACTGAAATGGATCACACTGCTGGATTAGTGGAGCAAAAAAATGCCGTTTCTAATAATGTTGACTTGCCATATGGGGGAGAGGGAATCTTGCAGGTGGAAATGAATAATGCTGAGGTGCTATTTATGGTAAATAAGACACGCACTCATGAAGATACTGAACCAACAGGAGCTTGACAAATGAGGCCCCACAATTGGGCAAAGGTTTGGCCCATGATGAAGTTTCTTTATCCAAGCCTGCTGTTAGTAAGGAACAGTCAACAGGAGGAAAGTGGCAAAGACTAAGAAGGATGTCTGGGAAAGGTTCGAGTTCTCAGATTTCTAGAAGTGCAATGAAGAGGAAGGAATTTATGGAGGAAAATGAGTCAGGCTCTTTACCTAAAGCTAAGCAACGAAAGGTTATGGGGTTTGACAAGATAATAACTAGAAGATCAGTGGAGGCTGAAATTCAGCCCCGCCGGGAGCCATGAAACTCCTAAGTTGGAAGTCATGTTGGCTTGGGAACCCACGCGGAATTCGTGCCCTTCGTGACTTAGTCAAGAAGGAAGTTCCCGACATTATGTTTTTACAAGAAACTAAGTTGACTAGCAGGTCAATGGAAAAGATTAAGTATCAAGTTGCTTTTCAAAACTGTTTGACAGTGGATTGTGAGGGGAGGAGTGGTGGACTATGCTTATTGTGGGGAAAAGAAGTTGACTTAACAATTAGAAGCTTCTCTAAGCATCATATTGATGCTGTGGTGAAGGATAGCAGAGGAGGTGAAACTTGGCAGTTAACTGGTTTCTATGGGCATCCAGAGACTAGTAGAAGGGATGATTCTGGAACCTTCTTAGGCTTTTAAACACGGGGGACTGTGAGAGATGGTTGGTATTTGGTGATTTCAATGAAATCACTAGTAGAATTGAAAAAAGGGGAGGTAAGGACAGGTCGGAGACTCAAATGGAGAAATTTCGGAAAGTGATTGATGACTGTGCATTGATAGATTTGGGATATGAAAGTATCAAATACACCAGGCGGAACAATAGAGGAGGGGAACATGCCATTCATGAAAGATTGGATCGAGTCTTAACTAATCATGCATGGTCTCAAGCATTTCCTTTTGCTAAGGTCATGCATACTACAGCAGCCCACTCAGACCATGTCCCTATTGTTCTACAAACTGAAGGAAATACTCCAAGATTCAGAGGTCCTAAACCTTTCAGATTCGAGGCCATGTGGATAGAAAGTGAAGAATGTGGGAAGGTGATAAAAAGGCTTGGCAAGTCAATGGTGGGAATGGACAAATTGGTGATATTATGGGAAAGCTATCTGGTTGCAGTGGGAGCCTTTTAAAATGGAGTAAACATTGCTTTGGAGTAGTACAGAAGAGACTAAAACAGGCAAGAGCAAATCTGGAGAGAATTCAGGTGGCAAATTCATTAACTGCCAATAAAGAAGCATTACAACAAGCTCGAGAGGAAGTACAAACCTAGCCGGGAAGGGAAGAAATTTTATGGAGGCAGAGATCAAAGGCACTTTGGCTTAAGGCTGGAGACCAGAATACGAAGTTCTTTCATAGCAAAGCAAATCAGAGGAGAAAAAAGAATACCATTGCAAGGCTGATAGATGAATCTGGAGAATGGCAAGAAGGAGATAGAAGGGATGAGTTGATCATGAAGTATTTTGAGGAAATGTTCAGCTCAAGTGACCAGTCCAGTAACTTGGATTTTTTAACTTCTCTAAGAGGTAGAGTTACTAAAGCAATGAACGAGGAACTCACCAAAACTTTCACTGAGACTGAAATGGAGGCAGCTTTGCACCAAATGAATCCCACTACAGCTCCTGGTCCTGATGGTATGGCCCCTATTTTTTTTTCAGAAATATTGGATATAGTAGGGAAGTCAGTGTCTAAGGCTGTGTTGCATGCTCTAAACTATGGTCAATTTCCTTCTGCTCTTAATCACACTTTCATAACCCTTATTCCTAAAATCAACAAGCCTCAAAAAGTATCCGAATACAGACCTATCAGTCTTTGTAATGTCATTTATAAATTGATTTCCAAGGTCATGTCAAATAGGTTGAAGTTGATCTTACCTCAGGTTGTATCTGTTTCACAAAGTGCATTTGTACCAGGGAGTCATTTCAGATAATATTTTGGTAGCTTATGAATTGATTGACTTTCTTAGAAGGAAAAGGAGTGGCAATGTCGGTTTCATGTCTCTTAAATTGGACATGAGTAAAGCCTATCACTATGATAGGCTTGAATGGCACTACTTGGAGGTTGTTATGCAGCAGATGGGGTTTGCTAGTAAATGGATTCAGCTAGTTATGCTTTGTGTTAAATCTGTTTCTTTCTCCATTCTTATTAATGGGGAACCTGTTGGTCCTATACATCCTTCCCGAGGGATAAGGCAGGGAGATGCATTGTCTACATATTTCTTCTTGCTGGGGACTGAAGGCCTTATCTCTCTGTTGAATCAAGCTGGTACAAGGAAGCAGATCAGTGGAGTTAGAGTATGCAGAGGGGACCCTGTGGTGAATCATCTGCGGTTTGCAGATGATAGTGTACTTTTCTGTAAGGCTTCTATTCAAGAAAACAGGGAGGTGCTAAGAATCCTTGAAGTTTATGAGCAGGCCTCAGGACAAAAAATCAACCGAGATAAGACCTCAATGGTCTTCAGTAAGAATGTCTGGTTAGAAGCTCAACAACAATTATCATTTTGGGGAATTCAAGAATATCATAACTATGACAAGTACCTAGGTCTTCCACCTATGATTGGGAAAGATAAGAAGAGGGCCTTTTCAGAGATAAAGCATAAAGTCTGGTCTAAACTACAACAATGGAAGGAAAATCTTTTATCTCAAGGGACAAAGAAACTTTAATCAAGGCAGTTGCTCTAGCTATCCCTACATATGCTATGTCCTGCTTTAAGTTGCCAAATTCTCTTTGCTATGAATTAGAACAGATGATGGCCAAGTTTTGGTGGGGTCAGAAACAGGAAGAGAAGAAAATACATTGGGTGAGTTGGAAGAGGATGTGTGAAACCAAAGGAGATGGGGGTTTGGGTTTCAAAGAATTGAGACTTTTTAATGATGTTTTACTTGCAAAACAAGCGTGGAGAATAATGCAGAATGAGGAAAGCCTACTTCGTAGAATGCTCAAGGCTAGATATTTCCCTAAAACCAATTTTCAATCTTCAAGCCTTGGACAAAACCCATCTTATGTATGGAGGGGCATACGGAGAGTAAAAGACAAGTTTCTTCAGGCTTGCAGGTGGAGAGTTGGTAATGGGAGGACTGTTAGAATATGGGAAGACTATTGGATCCCTGGTAACACTTGCAACAAATGGGGGAGGTTACTAGGGGGAATGACCAGAAGGTGGAAGAGCTGATAGATCATAATACAAGTTGGGGGGATGTGCAAAAAGTAATTTGCTTACAGCAATGTGGAGCCAGCAGTTTCCTCAGCTCCAGAAGGTCCAAATGGTGATTTTAGGGAGTGGATTTCTAGAATACAAGACACTTGCAATAAAGATGAGTTGGAGAAGTTATTCATGATAGCATGGGCATGCTGGTACAGAAGAAATCTGGGTCTTTGAAGAGAAACAGATCACTCCTGAGAAGGTCATTGATAATGCTCTCTTTGCATGTCTTACAAAGCAGTCAAAGGTATTGATCGAAGCAGTTTCAAGAAGATATCTCAATGGCAGTTACCTCCACAAGGAATGATAAAACTTAATGTAGATGGGGCTGTTTTTCATGATGAGGCCAGAGCAGGGGTTGGACTTATTGTAAGAGACTGGAAAGGGAAAGTTTTAATGGCAGTGAGTAAGAAAGAAGCTGCTGTCATGTAGCCTCGGAGATTGAGCTACTAACAATACTGAGAGGTCTGCAATTTTGCATTCCTCTTGGCCTCCAATCTTTGTGCATAGAAACGGACTCACTGTTACTAGTACAAGAAATAACCAGTCCTCATACTTCGAATTCCAGTTATGGAAATGTAATTTCAGATATTCAACAGCTCAAGAGTAGATTTCAAAGCTGATCTATTGTTCATATCTATAGAGAAGTCAATCAAGCTGCACACAAGCTAGCAAGATTTTCAAGAAATGTTTCTACAATTAATGTATGGTGGGATTCTGTTCCCAGCTGTGTTCAACAAGTCCTATGGACTGATTTTCATTGTAATGCTATTTTGGCAGTTTAATGAGAAGTTTGTTTTTCCTATTTAAAAAAAAAAAAAAAAAAAAAACTGGTATGAGCACTCAGAGCAAAATTGAATCATCAAAGTCACCTTTACGGGGAGGTGGGAATTCAAGGTTCCAACAAATCAAAAATGGGACTTGCATTATATACTTTCATCCTACTTCCACTCAGTCTTATGACATGACATTGTCCATCAACCCTTGGGTTTTTTTTTCCTTTTAAAATAAGAGCTAGCTAACTCAAGGGTTGATAGACAGTGGCACATCAACGCAAAATGATGGGAGTGTAGTATATAACATAACTCAAATGGAAAGCATGCACCAAATATCTCATATAACTTTATATAGCACATGAAGATGTGAAGTCTTTTGTCCTCTGATCAAGTAGGATTGTAAGTATGTGAGGTCGACTGATTTGAAAAGGAAGAGAGGAGCAAAGAAAATATGAACGCTAAAGAAACATACAAGTACCTTTGATGATCGCAATGGAGAGACGTATACATTATGTGCTGCTGATACTTTCTTTGGGGACATATCAGGGAGACTTGGAAAAGGAGATATTTTAGGAGATGCAGGACATTGAGCTTATCAGCCAGGAAATACAAAAGCATATCAGGCAATTGTTAGCAGGATGCCAATTACAATTGACACCAAATAGAATGAGCATGACAATTATATATAAATTTGTAACAAAAGCATACCGTCAGTATTATTGTTGACTTCAGGAACTCGGTTAGTTTTTGTAGTTGTTCCAGCAGGGCCAAGCTCAACCAACAGAGGCTTTACAGCCGGAATAAATATTTCATTGTAAAATGTAATGATATCAACATGTTCCTGTGACGTTCTCTGTTTCCAAACCATTTAGAGGGTTAAAACTCATGCATAAAACTGACAGTTAGAGATTATGGCGGCATACCCCATTGCGCCGGGCAGATGACCAATCCACAAACACACTGCGGAAAACTTGTGGTTTACATTGTGGTTGCTTCCTGTAGTTGTGAATAATTTCCTTAAAGGTCAGGGTAAGTTGAGATATCTGCAGTTCGAAACATGGCAAGACTGAGAAAAAAGGAATAAGATTAAACGGGAGACCAAAGACACTCAATTAATTAAAGCAAACCTTTGCAACTCCATAAAAACAACAAAGTACGATTTGGTCAATGTGGCGGTTAAAAAATAGTGGCGTCCGCTGACTTAATATTTGCTGAAAAAGACAGTACACATTCTCCCTGATCTGTTGAGATAGTTGCAGCCTTTCAACCATACCATTGATTCTGACCGCTGCCAACTTAGTTATCTAGAAAGCACAAGTACACAAATGTAATTGTTAGTGCAACTAAAAAGGCAAAGTGAAAGAAAGGAATTGAATCCTAACTAAATCTGGAAGGTAAGATGAGATGATAAACAGACTACAAATACAAACCATGACATGAGCATATGCATACCATTTACTTTGTTAGTTACTTATAAAAATAGGACTTTCAAACACAGATACAGTACCATAAACATGGAAAAAAAAAAGCATTATAGAACACATCTGTGCATTAAGAGTGGTCTCCAATATCCTCATCGAACCAAACAATATTTTTGACAAGTCATCAAACCAAACCAATGGCCACAACAGTTTGATCCACATGTCATCTACAGGAAGATTTACCATCATAACACATAGAAAAGCTTCAAATTGAACAGCTCTGAAAAACCAAAACCATGGATATGTATATCCATTATACATGCAACATGCAGGTTCTCTTGGACTCTTGAGTAGAAGTGATTCCTTATAAGTGTGCCATACCTTGCCAAAGAATATATTGATTCCAGTTTCTGCACACGTCTCCCCTCCACCACCTGGATTTGGCCGTGTTGGACTGCACACATGGATATCCCAAGTAGAACCCCATGTTAAAGAATGGCTATAGCAATAAAATGACGCAAATAATTAGATTCATCACTCCCTGCCTTCCAAGACAACATCTACATCAAATAGTACCTAGCAAATGCAGACTGCAAAGCGGGCGGTGGTAGCTTTGATTTAAGGTTACTCAGGAGGCGATCCTTGACTGGGGATGTAAAGGACTTCCTCTCTACTAATACACTTCGATAATCCATGCACAGTCTCTTTGGAGATCTGATATCCCCATGCTGACCTGAATAACAGTATCAGAGTAGATATATCAATTGAAATCGAAATCACAGTTTATTTTAACAAAATAGAGCTATTCCAACCAGTTCTGTACATGTCCCTATGTGTCTTAGCTTTGTAGTAAGTGTATATACTTATGGACAGCAACCAGGAGCTTAAAACCTATATCTGCAACAACTATTTTGCTCACTCTGCTACCACGGATTTAACAATCCATTCAGTACATTTTTTCTCTGTCTGAGAACTTATGCATGTAATGAAATATGTAATTTTGAGTGGCCAATGAGAAAAATTTTAGACACAAGTCAATAAACCATTACCTGGTAAAGTCTCATGTTTCTGCAAAGATGGCATGGGAGGAACCCCTCCACAAGAAAAATTATGATGCATGGCAATTGCATCTAAAGATGGCATTGGTTCTGCCAATAACCCAAGTCGATTTATTTCAGCAGAGAGACTAGGTCTTGCCACTATCAAAGAATTATACATTGAGGAACCCTTTTCCCATACCATGCTCTCCAAAAGTCGTTCTTCCAATGAATTCAGATGACGCCTCAGTTCTCTCGGGAGGGATTCCTCATGTCTAATAAAACTCTCTATGACCTTGCTAAGATCAAAAGCTGTAATGCCGGTCCTCTCCAACACGGCAGGAAACAACATTGTGACAGTCTTATGTGTTGCCAGAACTAGTTCAGCAGAACAGGCAAGCATACATCTATGGAACCTCTCATTAGTTAACAAAGAGGTCAAATTGGTTGCATGCAATATTTGGGCCTCTGCTCTACACATTGCTTCCAATACTCTATAATATAACTTCTGTGCTTCAAGTTTCCGTTGTTCTGCCCAGATGTTGTCCATGAGGTTTGTGCTTTGCAGATTTCCAGTCGCACAACGCTCCCCAAGACCACCATTTGGAAATATAGCCTGCAATATTATATGTGCCCTGCGTACTACATCATCAGTTACATCCCGATCACATGATGACAGGAAATGCCGCAGCTCTGCAGATGGTTTTGATGGAAGTGGAGAGATGACAGTCCGAAGCCACTTTGCAGTTGTCATTGCTGTGCTTACCGGTGTAGCAGCCACCTTGAAATTAGAACCACCATGAACACCATTTGCATGAGGTCCAGGAGAGCACTGGGGAGAGAGTGGACTTGTAACTGTCTTAGCTGGAGAGGCTATCGCATCAAATTTTCTCTGTTAAAAAAGAAAAATATCACAATGAACTATTATTCTTCTACACAAGAAATAATGACAAGTATTTGCACAACTACACCGACTTCAAAAGCAATGTAGCTTGTTCACTGAAAACATACCTTGACACCACTTATGTTCACAGCACCTCCAGACAAGCTCCCTGAAACAAGTATGCTGTCCTCATCATTAATGAACACCCTCTCATCCAGTTCCCCCTTCCTACGAATTGCATCATCATAATCCTTTTCCAAAATGCCTAAACTCGATGTCAAGGACGAGTCCTCCAGTAGGTCGTCAAAATATGTTAAACCATCTACATGAGTATTGAAATTTCAGGAACATCAATAAATGAAGCTAATACCATATGTTATAATCAGTACCCATATAATATATATATCTGTAAGGAAATTTTCAATAACCTGTATCAATGTTCTCCATGTTCTCACTATTACACTCAGATGCTGGAAATGGTGTTTTCTTCAAAATATCTGCTATTATATTATTGGCCTTTTCCATTGTTTTCCTCAACTCATCTTCTGAGGTGTAAAAAATGTTGCACAGTGATGAAACGATGTCCACACCTTTGCCGTCTTTCTTAACTGAACCAGAAATTAGTAATCAGCACCAATTAAGAATGCCAAATTCTGATGCCTTTCCAAAAATTTAAGAAGAAAAGATGGGATCATATAGCCATGAATAATGTGAGGGGAAAAGGGGGGAAGAAAGGGGGGGGCTCACTTCCCCAAAAAAGAGAAACTATCGTATAAAATCTACCAAAAGAGCAGAAAAAAATTACCAAAGCGTTGAGAATCATTGATATTGAAGCTTCTGAAGCGAACAGGAACATGAATAATTAAAATAGCCTGTCACAGATTTCAATAATCAGTACGATAATATTGCAATTGAAATTGTTTTTTGCCAGTCAGCAAGATTTCAATAAATTCTTCTCTTGACAACAACCAATCTTCTAAATGAACAAGGGATACAATTTGGCTGAAAGAATATTATCAAAGAGTTCAAGGCAAAATCATCTCTGGGTTTGCAAGCGTTTGCAAAAAACTCCATGGGTTTCCAATTTTAGCATTTTAATCCTTGGATTTGATACTTTTTGCAATTTACTTTCTCCATCCAACTCCCTCGTTAGATTGAATAACGACACAGTTGACGCATGGCAACCAATCAAAACCCGACAAGTGGCACAAAATGCCCAAGTCAGCTACCTTATTAAAAATATGAATTTTTAAAAATCTAAAAAAAAAAATTAAAGCCAAAAAAATTTAAAAATGCTATGAAAAAATCTCAAAAAATGTATAAATATTGATAAAACGAAAAAATATTAACCAACTCTGGGTGGTCTGAGCGACCATAAAGGATTAAAGGTGGCTCGATTAGATCAACCACTGAGATGGCTCTGATCGGGCCACCTCTTGGGTGGGTCAAACCAACAAACCTCCCCACAGCCTCTTCCACAAGCAGGAGTAGGGTCTTGTTTTTTAAGTTCACTCCCTTTCTTTTAATTAAGTTTTTTTTTTTTTTTACTATTTTGGTTTTGATTATTATTTTTTGTTTTCTGTTACTTATAAATTTTTTTCTTAATTTTTTAAAATTATTTTTGACTTTTTAAATAATTTCTGGATTTCTGAAATTGTATGTTAAATTGTTTATTATTTTTAGTAAGATGGCTGACATGGCTTTTTGTGCCACGTTTAGGATTTTGATTGGCTAACACATGCCATCAAGAGCATGTGGAAACTATGTCTAGTGGTTATAAACAAGAGTTGGATGGAAGAAGTTTGTTGCAAAAAGTTTAAAACCCAAGGATTAAAATGCTAAAATTGGAAACTCAGGAGTTTTTTGCCAACGGGTAAAACTTGAGGACTGATTTGGCCTTTTATGTTTTTTTTTTTATTAATGTGGCTGATGTGGTGTCGTGTCAATTCTGATTGGTTGACACAAAGCATTAATGCCACATGGCAAACTCGCCGTTAGTAAATCTAACGAGAGTTAATTGCAAAAACTTCAAATCCAATAATTAAATTGGAAAAATTGTAAACCTAGGTAGCTTTTTGCAAACCCGTGAAAATCCGGAGACTGATTTTGCTTTGATCCTATTTAAAATGTTTAACTTTTCTGTTTTTCAGATAATTCTCGAAATTCTAACTTAATGCAACAACCATTATTACACATTTGAAAAGAAAATTTGAAAAGCACATGTTATGCCCATAACCAGACCACCATTCTGGGATTTATTAATCAATGAAATTATGTAACGCAGGAATGTAACTCACCAATACAGAAACCAAACCATTTGTGCAAGTCACCAAGTCCTTACAACGGCTGAACACATGTACACGAAGTGCCAAAAACAGCAACCATCCAAAACGATGGTAGTCCGAGACATAACCAGACGAACTAGCAACAGATGACTGCTTATCAACATTTGCATCACTTGTCAAGAAGAAATCCCGGTAGGCGCGTCCATAGTGCCTTGTATCATTAATATATGAGAAAATGATGTCATTTACATATAAACTAGAAAATTGGTCAAGAGAGGAAATACTGAAAATGTAGTCACCTATTGCCTTAGAAGAAAGTTTCATCATATTTTCAGAGAGTTTCATCTTAATAGTCAATGACACACAATAACGGAATTTTTCAATGATATATTGACTTACAAAATTTACATAGACGTTATGTATGGGAAAGATGGAAATTCCCATCACTACCTATATCACCACTTCAGCAAACAATTTTTTATCAGTACCACTTAAGCAAACACATAATGAGTACCACAAAACACAAATAAAACTAAGGAGACTTGACATTACACTCAACTAACATAACTGCTTCTGGAAGTATCTGTAATTAATTGCATCCTAGTCTCAGGCTTCTTAGATGCGATAAAAGACAGCAAAGTTGAATCAACAAAAGAGAAAGAGGCAATGCATCAGACTATATACATGGTTTAAAGATAAAAAGATACAAAAGAAAGGATAACCCACTTGCTAAGAAGATTCAAGTGCGCAAAATTGGCCTGCAACTCCTTCGCCTGATTGGAAAAAATGAAGGCAGAAGAACCATAAATTGCATCTCTGTCCAGAACACATTACGGCTACCCTCTTAAAATAAAAGCATAATGCTCTGTCACATCCATACCTCTAGTCTGTTTTCCCAATCTTCACCATATAAATTACTCAAAATGGGACCAGCCTTGACCACAAAATGTGGAAGCTCCCTGAAGAAGTCCACAATGCTACGAAACACAGGATAGGACGACTAGAATCAAAGAAAGTAAATAATCACCAAAAAGGGAAAACTGAACGACTAAAAACGTACGTCAGCTTTGCAACTCTTAGTATCTGGCATAAGGTAAAGCCATTATCATCACAACCTTGTTGCTCGCTATCTCCATTATTCACGCTTAGCCTTTTCACAGCATATAAAACAAATGCAAACCAAAACCTTTCCGCTTCATCAGGCTGGCACATACAAACACAATTCAGTTAGTGCCACATAACAACCTTTTCTCATGAAAAGGAAAAATGAGAACAACAAAACGTACCGTCCCATTTCCAATAGCAGAACTATTCGCCAATAGAAGGTGCTTGGTTTCTTTAAACAGCTTCATAGCTATCGTACAAGTGTTCTCATCCAATGATAGTCCCATCTGTCACCAAAATCCATATATAATTCACAGAAAACCAAAATTTAAAAAATAAAACAGAAATCCAAATCAAAATGCATATTAAAACTTATAACAAAAGTAAACAGCAAAATGAAGTGATAATGTACAGAAAAAGGGTACAAGTAATCAAGAAAGAGAAAAAAACAAAAACAAACCTCGCAGAAGTTTGTGAATCGAGCTTCGGGACGGTCCATATTGCAGCTACAGGTACGCGAGATGCTGGATGTTGCATCCAAAGGTTTAGCGTCCTCCGTCTTCTCTAATGCAGCTCGAGTCATCCAAACCCTAGCCGATCCAATCTAAGCCAATGATACTATCTTCAGTTTCCAATTAATGAATACTTTAGATTTCCAAGTTTTCTCAAATCAATCTGAAAAACCACAAGTGCGATCCAAAAAACCTGAAACTCGAGCATACCAAATTCACAAAAGGTTCCCGATTTTTACCTCCCCCACCAAATTAACAGATCGGGTGAAGAAAAATGAAAACGACAGCAGTTTTTGCTAAGATCGAGTTAAAATCGCAGAGGTTTTTGAGCTCTGAACTCTATTTTTCCCCTCTCTCTCCCTCTCTTTCTGCCTTTCTCAATTCTCAGAGTTTCTTACTCTTCTACTAGGGTTCCTTTCGGGGAAACCCTCCGTGTGGGCAAAATGCCCGCCAAAATTTCCCATCCTAACTGGATTCGCCGAGACGGAGTCACGAAGAGATTTGATTGGGATTTGGCCATTTCGGAGCCTAACATAACGGACCGGATAACGGTGACTAACGGAAAGACGTGGTTTTTTCGGGAACACAGCCCCCACGTGTGTGTAAGCATGGGCCTACCGGGTTGGTGTCTTTATTCGGCTGGCATCTGTCGTTTTGTGTTGGGTTTTGGAAAGCGTGACGATTTGGCGAGAGCATATACATTCTGTAGAATCTCCAATCTATCGATCCTATATTTAAAAAGAGTAATATATACACACTATATTATATAATACATTGTATAACAAATGTATTTTTGTAAAATAATGTTATTTTTATAAGAGATTTTATAAAAATATCTTTTATTTAAAACATAATTATATAAAGTGTTATAAAAAGTGTTGTGTGTAAATCATTTTTCATTTAAAAATGAGATTATGATTGGATAATAAGGTTTTAGGCATTTGATGAATAATAATAATAAAATAATAATAGAATATTAAATAATAATTAATAACAATGAATAATAATAATAATAAATAATAGTAAAATATTCTAAAAATTACTTCGAAAAATTTTCTATATCCAAATTAAGCCTTATCTCAATTTTAGAGCATTCTCACGGAATTAGTTAAAACATTAGTTAAATTCGGCTAACAATGGATACTATTTTGATTTGAGTAATGTTATATAACATACTCTCATCTTATTTTGATCATGCTAAGTAGTAATATGTAACACATTCATTATCATTAGATGATAAAAAAATATGCAATAAATAATTATTTAATGGTGATAAATATGTCATATCTTACTTAATTGAATGAAAGTAAGATGATAGTATAATATATAGAATTTTCGTTTTGACCGTGGCTAAACCTATATATCTTGTTCTTTATATTAGAGTAACTCTCCTTTGCATTATATTATTAAAATATTAATTTTTTCTTTTAAAATTTTTTTTTTTTATCTTTACCAACGAATGTCGAGAGCAAGTCCAGAATCAGAGTTCCTCAACCTTTTCACCATCCTCTTCTTAATTCAGGCAAATAAAAGTGAAGAAAAACTCAACAATTGAAAAAGAAGCAGCTATTTGTTGGATTTATTTTGTTGGAAACACAGGAGAATGAAATGCATGACAAAAAAAATGAATAAAAAGAAAAATGTTCTAACCATAAAAGAATTATATAAAAATAATCTTAGAAACTGATGTGGTTTGTCAGATTATAAAATTACTTTTATTGTAAAATAAATTATTTCTAGATCACATGAAAGATCATGTCAGTTTGTGAGATTATTTTTATGTAATTCATTACTGTAGGACTCCCCTTAAAATAAACCCATATAAAAAAATATAGAAATATAAAATAAATTTTATAAGAATTTAATTTAATTCCAAGCGGTGTAAAGCTGATTTTTATCCCCTCTAATAAAAACATAATATCTCATTTTTTTAATAAAGGATCAAATTCATACGTTCACACACTAAAATATATAAGTAATACTACATACAATTGTAGAATGCACAAATGTCGTGCAGTCGTTTTGAAAAAAAGTGGAGTACACTATTAAAAAATTAATTTCTTTTCATGTGGGTCTCATATTTATTCATTTTTTTCAAAGCGAATGCACAACTCTTACACACTCACTACTGCAAGTATTATTTCTTAATATATATATATATATATATATTAAAAATTAAAACAATTAGAATTAAAGTTTGAAATTAATGGGTGGATGTCTAGCCACCACCTACAATTAGCAGTTGGGAGATCAATCCACTACCAGCAGTCAATGTGGATAGAGGAGGGTCTCCCGGAAGTTTTGTTAGTCACTTTGCATGAGAAGCCATGTACTGCTTGATTTGAAGTAATGGAATTATATTTTCTTTAAAAAAAAAAAAAATCCACTACTAGCAGTCGATTGTTGAAGCTCCGTCCAGATTCCATCTATCTTTGGTTGTATTTTGATGGTCAATGGCTGAATTGTAGCAGCCACTAACAAATAAAAGTTGGAATAATGATTAAAAACAGTAATATTATTATGTTTAATCATTTATATCACTCAGTTGCCTCTCAATGTGGTGCTATGTAGGGGTGAGCATCGACCTAGTCGAAGTCAGAATCCCCCGATTCCGACTCCAACTCGACTCCGATTTTGTCGCAGTTTGAATTCGACATTCAACTCCGACTCCGACTTGGACTTGTGTAGATTTCGATCCAACTCTAACTTATCAAAACGGAGTCGGATTTAGACTTTTTTTTAGTTTCACAACTAGCAAAAAACCAAACATGGTGAGGGGGTGAGTGGCAATGAAGATTGTGGTGAACCAAAAATCTAGAAGCAAGCAGATGCCAAATCTAGAAATAAGTAGACCAAAAATCAACTATTATGGTATTTTTGGCAGACGGCTAATCCAATGCAGATGATTTTTACTTCAAATTAGCTAAATTTTTGCTTACGAGGACAAATGATTAAGTCGA
The DNA here is from genome assembly GCA_022457165.1 of Juglans mandshurica. NCBI lineage: Eukaryota > Viridiplantae > Streptophyta > Magnoliopsida > Fagales > Juglandaceae > Juglans > Juglans mandshurica. Next base: position 9,972,028 of record CM039629.1, on the reverse strand, counting down.
TGAGAATGCTCTTAATCATTAGAATGAGAGAAATATTCTATCCAAAAAAGGATACACAAAAATAATTTTATAAACTAATGTGGCTTGATGTGATTCATCAGATTGTAAAGTTACTTTTATTGTAAAATAAATCTGACAGATGACATGAAACTATATAAGTTTGTGGAATTACTTTTGTGTAATTTTTTTATAGCTGTAGCACTGATCTTAAAATAAACTCATATAAAACAATATAGAAATATAAAATAAATTTTATAAGAATTTAATTTCATTCCATGCAGTGTAAAGCGGACTTTTATCCCCTCCAATAAAAACATAATATCTCATTTTTTTAATAAAAGATCAAATTCATATATTCACACACTATAAGATATATTAGATGGAGGGGCGCCCACATGGGGCTGACCCCCTCCTGCAGTGTAACGCGTTATTTGCTTATAACGCATGGCTTAAAGCCATGTGTTACTGCCGTTTCACAAGGCAATTGAAGGCTGGCCTTAAAGGCCAGCCGTGCATATATAATCCTCCTCAATTGTGTTTTTGGCACCATCTGAAATACAAAAAAGGCTCTCTCTTTTTGTTCTCTCTTGATAAAATGCTTAGATTGTGGATTTATTAAGTGTTACTCTAGTTCTATAGTACGTAGTACACTTTTGCCACTAAGAGAAAATGCTTGGAATTTATCAATCTGGAAAAACTTGTGGAGCAATTTTATAAGCTGAGCTTGAGATACTTTTTCGCTGTGCATTCTAACAAGATATATATTAAAAATTAAAATAATTAAAATTAAAGTTTGAAAATAATGGGTGGATGTCCATCCACCACCTACAACTAGTAGTTGGGATCAAGCCACCACTGGCATTTGATCGTTGAAGCTCCGTCCAGATTCCGAGAATCTTTAATTGGTTGTATTCTTATGGTCAATGGCTGGATTGACCTCCAGCTAATTGCACCGCCACCCCAAATAACAAATGGAATAATGATTAAAAAGAGTAATATTACCATGCTGCATAATTTATGCCACTCATTTTTACCCTCAATATAGTGTCACATATGGGTGAGAGCATCGACCTAGTTGGAGTCGGAATCTCCTGAATCCAACTTCGACTTTGTTAGAATTCAAATCCGACCTCTGACTCTACCTTGTGTAGGCTTCGATCTGACTTTGACTCCTTGTCGGAACAAAGTCGAGTTTGGGATTTTCTTTAGCATCACAACCACCTAATCACAACCAGCAAAAATCAAACATAGCGAGGGGCAGTAGAGGGATTTATTGTGGTGAACCAAGAAAAGGAAGCAAGTTGACGGAATATCTGGAAATAAGCAGACCAAAAATCAACGGAAGAGGCTATCGTGGTGAACCAAAAATCAATTACGGCTGTGAACAGAAGAGGCACTTATTGTGAATTGGTGTTGGAACCGACGACGATTGGTTGTGGCACTAGGAGCTAAGAGTGAGTGAGGTCACGACGCGCAGCTGGTCTGAGAGTGAGTGAGGTCACACGGCAGTAGAACAGAGAGAGGCGATGGGCTGGGTGGGTAAAGGCAACTCAAGCAGAAGGACTTAGGGTTTCTTAGAATTTAGAAACTTTAGAGAGAGTGAAAATTGGAAACTTAGGACGGGCTTGAGGGGTAGAAACTAGGGGTGGGCAGCGGGGCCCCCGCCCCGCTTCCGCTCTAGTTGCCCACCCCTCCGTGCGGGGGAGGGGCCCCCCGCCCCGCATCTAGGGCCCCTAGCAGGGGCAGGTGGCAGGGAGGGCCCAAACCCGCCCCGCCCCTTCTTATGTTTATATATATATGTATATAGTATATATATAAACATAAATATATATTATAATTTGTTAGACTTGTTTATAAAATATACATTGACAAATTTAAAAACTACATAGTTTAAAAACTAATATACTATAATTTACACAAAATATATACTAGCAAATTTAAAAATTACATAGTTTAAAAATTATAATCATATTTACAAAATTTAAATTTATAGTTTGGGTCTAAAAATGTATTTTTAATTACTTTGGTACTTAGAAATAATTTTTAAATCAAATAAAATATAATATTTTTTTTAAGTAGATGAGGCGAGGCGGATTGAGAATCCGCACCGGGGCGGGGGACAGGGGACAGGGGACAGGGGTGAAAACCCCACCCCCCCCGGCGCCCCATGCAAGGCGGGGAAGGGGAAGGGGTGGCCCCGCCCCGTAAGGGGCGGGTAGTACCCCTAGTAGAAACATAGAAGCCCTAATCAAAACGGTGTCATTTTTCCTCTAGTCATTTTTCTCTAAAAATGACGTTATTTTGCTTGAATGTGGGCTGGGTTGAGTGTTTTGGGTTGGACCACTACGGTTTTGGGGTTCTAAACCCAATTTTCCCCCCTAAAATTAAACCCTAATTTTTTAAACCCTAAATTTTATTTTTATTTTTATTTTTATTTTAGCCACAAGTTTTTTATTTATGATTTTTATATTTGTTGGTATTGGTTATTAATAAATACTAATTTACTAGTATCTAATTATATGTTATTATATTATAGTATTACAATTTATATATTATTAACTTATTATACTAGACTTATTTCTATACTAATATCTAACTTATTTATATACTAGACTTATACTATAATGTCTAATTACATGTTCTCATACTATACTATTACATATTCTTGTATCTAATTACATGTTATTATATTATAGTATTATGTGTTATTAACTTATTATCTTATACTTATTTTTATACTAGTCTAATTAAATGTGTAATATAGTGTTACGTGTTATTATATTATACTAGTGTCTAATTTATTTATAACTTATTTCTATACTATACTTATTTATAGTGTTTAATTAAATGTTATTAACTTTTTAGAAGACTAAGCTTATTAGTTATTTCTATACTAGTGTATAATTTATTTATATACTAGTTTCTAATTTATTTATATACTAGACTTACATTTTACATTGACCACTTACATTAAGATTCTCGTTAACATACAATTCTTCTCTAACCGTTTTTCTCTCTCGTCGTCTTCCTGGAGGTGATTAGGAGGCTAAAGATCTAGGTGAAGCAGGTCAGTCGTTCCTCACTCCGGTGGAGAAACTGCCGAGTCTCTGTATACTAAGGTACACAGAGGGAGGTGCTATGGATGGTTTGGAGAATATGTGGGAGAAACTAAAGCTGGGCGATGAGGAGAGTGAGCCTATCGATATTCCTCTGTGCGATAGCGATGAGCTAAAGAATTTGAGGGAGAGGAGTCTGCTAGGGAAGGTCTTTGCTGAACGAATGATTGGAAAGGAGGTTATCAAAACCACTGTGGAGAAGATCTGGAAGGTAAGTATACCACTGACTTTCCAAGAGCTAGGGAATAATTGTTTTGTTATATCTTTTGCCAATCAGAGAGACAAAATGAAGTTGCTGAGGGGGTGTCCTTGGTTGTTTGACAACCACCTGTATGTGTTAATGCCTTATGAGGGGAAAACACAAATCCATTCGATAGATTTTTTCAATCAGGGTTTCTGGATTCATATGCACAATCTACCGTTAGATTGTATGAATCGTAGAATGGGAGAGAAGTTGGGGGAATCCATGGGAACTATAACAGAGGTGGAAGTCCAGGAGGGGGAGGTAGCATGGAGAAAGTGGTTGAGGGTGAAGGTGATTCTGGACATTAGAAAAAGTTTAGGAAGAGGGAGAACAATCAATTTACATGGGGAAAAGCTGTGGATTCCCTTTCAATATGAGAAGTTACCTAGGATTTGCCTAAAATGTGGGTGTATTGTGCACGGGTTGAGGGGGTGTTTGAATGTGGAAGGGGAGTCTGGCAAATACGGACCCTAGTTGAGAGCAAAAATGGTAGGGAGGGGTAGATCTGAAAAAAATGAGAGATGAGGTGGAGGAAGAGGAGGAGGAGAGTTTTATTCCTGAAAATAGTGAAAGTGAGGAGGGATATGTTTAAAAGGGTGAAAGTGAGGAACTTATTTACTATAGGTTCTGACCACAAACCTATTTTGCTCGAGGCAAGGGATACACCTTTTGTGGTTGGTAGGAGGGAGATGAGATTTTTTTTGAAGCCTCATAGATGAAAGATGACAAATGTGAGGAGGTGGTGAAGAAGGGGTGTGAGAGTCAGGGGGGTGTTTCTGAGCCAATGAGTAGAGTTCAGAGCTGTTAAAAATCATGTTGTGGAAAGTTAAAGGAATGGGCCAGAGATAAGGAAAATGATAGAGGGAAGAAAATTGACAGATTATCTGAGGAAATCAAGTTGTTGCAAGATAATGAGGGGCCAAGCAATATTAGGATGATTAGGGGTTTACAAAAACAAGTGGGAATCTATTGGCTCAGGAGGACCTGAAATGGAGACAAAGGGAAAAAAAAGATTGGTATAAACTTGGTGATAAAAACATCAAGTTTTTTCATGCTTGTGCTTCTCAAAGAAGAAAAATAAATCAGATTAAAAATGTGGTGGATAATAAGGACAAGTGGGAGAAATAGGTGGATATTAAAGAGGCTTTCTTTAATCACTTTCAACAGGTATACCAATCTTCTTCCCTCTCGAGTGTGGTTATTGATTCTTGTCTGTTAGCAATCGAGAAGAGTATTACTAATGAGATGAATGAAGATCTGCAGTGAGTTTTTACTAGAGAGGAGGTGGAAGTGGCTGTGAACCAGATTGGGCCTCTGACATCTCCAGGCCCAGATGGTTTTGGGGCCTCTTTCTACCAAAATTACTGGAAAGTGGTGGGGGAGGAGGTGGTAGGGGCAATAATTAGTTTTCTTAAGGGAGATGTAAACTCGTTGTCAGTGAATCACACTCATGTGGTTCTGATCCCTAAGGTAAAAGAGCCAATAAATGTAGGGGATTTCATGCCAATTAGTCTTTGCAAAGTGTTGTATAAAATCATTGCAAAGACACTTACTAACAGACTCAAGGGGGTGCTTAATCATGTAATTTCTCCGAATCAAAGTGCATTTATACCGGAGAGGCTTATTACATACAACGTAATTGCAGCCTATGAGATACTCCATTCCATGAAATTGAAGAAAAGGGGAAATAAGGGTAGTATGACTTTAAAGCTGGATATTTCAAAAGCTTATGATAGAGTTGAGTGGAGTTTCTTAAGGGCAGTGATGGTAAGAATGGGATTTGGTGAAACATGGGTGGGCCTAATTATGCATTGTGTACAATCAGTTTCCTATGCCATAGTAGTAAATGGGAAACCTGGTAGTTCTTTTGTTCCAACCCGAGGTTTAAGGAAGGGAGACCTCTTGTCTCCCTACCTGTTCCTCTTGTATGCAAAAGGACTAAGCACTCTTATAAATCAAGCTGAAAGGAAAGGGGATTTGAGAGGAGTTTCAGTGGCCAGAGGGGGGTATTGAGTTACACATCTGCTCTTTGGAGATGACCGCTTGGTGTTTGGGCAAGCTGCATGACAGGAATGGTTGAAGATTAAAGAATTACTTGAGACCTATGAGAGTGCCTCTGGGCAAAGTTTAAATAGGCAGAAAACTTCTTTGTTCTTTAGCTCAAATATGAGAGGAGATATAAGGAAAATAATCAGACAAGATGTGGGAGCTGGAATTCAGAATTTATGTGAAAGATATTTGGGTTTACCTGTGATGGTGGGAAAATCTCAATGCAACACATTTAGAGGGATAAAGGACAGGGTGTGGAGCAAAATAAGCAATTGGAAAAATCTTTTTCTCTCACCTTCTGGTAAAGAAGTTTTGTTGAAGGCTGCTGTTCAAGCTGTTCCAACGTACGATATGAATGTTTTTAAACTCCTTGTGAAACTGTGTAAAGAAATATCTACTTTAATGGCTAAGTTTTGGTGGGGTTTCCAGCAAAATGATAGGAAAATCCAATGGAAGAGTTGGGCTAAGCTATGAGTTGCTAAGTCAGAGGGGGGATTGGGGTTTAGAGAGCTTCAAAATTTTAATACTGTCCTACTTGCAAAACAATGTTGGAGAGTTTTGACTATGCCAAACTCAGTTGCTGCTAGGATACTAAAAGATAAGTATTTTAGGTATACTAACTTGTTGAAAGCAAAACTAGGGTGTGAGCCATCAAAAATATGTAGAAGCTTATGGGGGTCTCTTGAGTTACTAAAGGAGGGTCTGGTTTGGAGGGTGGGGAATGGAGAGCAAGTGAGTATATGGAAGGATAAGTGGATTCAAAAACCTTCTCAGTTTTGTATCCAATCACCTTAAAGGAATCTGTGTGCAGAAGCAAAAGTTAAAGAATTATTACTGGACGACAGCCGACAGGTGGAATCACAAACTAGTATTTGATACTTTCCAGCAAGAGGAAGCAAAAATGGTATGTGGTATTCCTGTAAGTCAATACAATGCACCTGGTAAGAGGATTTAGGCCTTCACAAAGGATGATTTATATAGTGTTAAAAGTGGGTACCACTTGGAGAGGTCCAGGAAAGGTAGAGACAAAGGGAGCTCTTCAGAATCTAGGATGGGGAAGGAGGTTTGGAACAGGATATGGCAGCTCAATACACCAGAAGTGGTGAAAATGTTTATATGGAAAGCCATTACTAATAGCTTACCTACCAAGGGGAATCTGTACAAATTAAAAGTAGTGGAAAACCCTATATGTCCTGTGTGTGAAAGGGAGTTTGAATCTGTATGTCATGTGTTGTGGAGTTGTAGTGCAGCAGGTGATGGTTGGGCTGATAAATAAAGTCCTGTTCAGAAATGGCATAGAATGGAGGGGAACTTTATTGATCTGTGGCTGCTGCTGATACAGAATCTAACAAGGCAAGAAATTGACTTGGTGGCAACTGTGATGAGAAATATGTGGTGTAGAAGAAATGTTTTTATTTTTGAAGCTAAGTTTAAAGGGACCTTCAAAGTTGTTTCTACAAGCTCAAGGAAGTCTGAAGACTTTTGCAGAGGCCAGAGGAGAACAAATTGGGATTAGTAAGGGAGGAGTGATGCAAAAGAAAGAAGCAAAATGGAGGAAACCAGGGAGGGGCTTTGTGAAGGTGAATTGGGATACAAGTTTGGACTCTGAAAAGAAAAGAAGGGGGTAGGGATTGTGGTGAGAGATGAAGAAGGGGAGGTTTTACTGACTCTTTATGATTCTATTGCAGGTTTATGTACCCTAGCTATAGCAGAACTATATGCCCTGTGGAGAGCCTTGAAGCTTTGTGCTGAGTTGAACTAGCCTAGAGTCATGTTCGAAGGTGATGCTATGGGGATTATACAATCTATTAATAATAAAAGAGTTGTTGGGAGTGGCATGGACAATTAGTTGAAGATATAAAATTGATTTTACACAATAGATTGGATTGGTCTATAAAATATACAAATAGATAAAGTAATAGTGTAGCTCATTTCTTAGCAAAACTGGGGCTAAATGTTGTTGAGGAGGTTGTATGGATGGAAGGAGGACCTCCGGGGATTGACTCTCTTGGAAAGAAAGATAAATCTTGTAATGTTCTTGATACGAGGTAATACAGAAAGGTTTTTTCTGTTTCAAAAAAAATATATACTAGACTTATACTATAGCAATTGCATTTTATTATACTATAATATTATATATTATTATATTATACTAGTATCTAACTTATTTCTAACTTAATTATATACTACACTTTCTAGTGTCTAATTACATGTTATTTTACTTTAATAAATTAGTATTATGCGTTATTAACTTATTATATTAGACTTATTTCAATACTAGTACCCAACTTATTTCTATACTTGATTATGTATAGTTGTAATACTATGATGTTTACATATACAAAACTATTATAGTCTTTTATATTATGGTATAAGTATATCATTTTATAATAATTAGCTCATACTAGTATATTATTGAATTTAACTATATAAGTTCTAGTTATATAACTATATAACTATACTAGTATATATAATTAATATATAGATAAATACATATTTTTATAACATATATACAATATCGGAGTTAGAGTCGGAGTCCGTCTGGTGACACCACCGACTCTGACTCCAACAGAAAAATTAAAAAGAAAAAAAATTCCGACTCTATTTTGTCAAAGTCGAATTTGAAGTTTTATTTTCAGATTTTTGTCCAGCCCTAGTACCATGTAGCTTATTAAAAAACATATATTCAAAACAAAGTGGCATTTGAAAATACAAAAAGATGAAGACTAAAATTTTAAATTCACTCTACCCTTTTATATTTGAGTTTTTAGTTTTTCTTAATAAATCATGTGGTACCATAATGTGGTGCCATCTCAAGGGACAAAATAAGTAGTATAAATTAAGGGACATAGCATTATTACTCGATTAAAATTTGTATTAAAAATAATTATTATATAAGTTGATAATTAATCAAATATTCAATTGTGGCTTTGATGACTGGTAGACGAAAGGTAGATTCGCTTAATACATAAGCTAATATCCCTTCGAAGAGAATGCGTAAAGTCAAGTTTTACATCGTGCATGTTTGAAATTGCAGTGGAAAATATAGTTTATAGTTTTAGAACTTATAATTTATAATTTAAATAATAAGTTCTACTACTAAAAAATTATTTACTGTTTGGTAACCATATATTTAAAACACTTTCAAATATGTCACATTTGTTTGGAAAAAAATTAAAAAAATATTTTTTGATATAAAAATGACGATCATTTGATTTTTTTTTTTAGATTATGACCATATTTTTAAAAGTTTGAAAGTTGTAATTATTTGAAACTTGTATGAATATTTTCATCCATTGATAATCTTTCTAAACTTTGAATTACATTATGGATTATTCAGAAAAATACGTTTGAGGACAAGCATCAAAATCATGCTTGTTTTCAAACGTACTTTTTAACTTATTTGAGATTAAAATGTATTTTATTATGTAACATCCAAATAACCTAACTTTTTCGTTAAAGAACTTTTAAAAAAATTTAAGTATATTTTAAGACTCTAACGCAATTTCAAATAGACCCTAATTAATATAAGGATGAAACGTTAGCCTTGCCATATTTTTCAACTCAACAATACTCCATAGATTTCAAAATTTTAAACTATTTTTTTTTTCAAGCAACCAAATAGAAACGAAAACAAATTCATTGACAAAGAGGAAAAGCTGAGATGGAGAAATAAATGGATAAAAGGAAACTTGGAATGCTTGGACAACGTAGCTATAGCAGAGAAGCGAGGTAACCAAGTCAAAGCTCACATCATCCAAGCCAACTACCAATAAAATTATAATTATAACTAATTATATTTTAAAAAGAGTAATGCTACTCTACTCATCATCTATTTTTTCACTATCATCTCATCATTTCATGATGTGCTCGATATTAGATAATTGAAGACTATTTATTATACTTCACTTGTGAACCTATCATTTAATACCACATCATAGGATTATGTGAAAAAATGTGATAAATAGATTTTCTCTTTTAAAAACCCAAGACATTGGCAAAACATTTGCTTGTACACAATTTTTTTTTAGTATTATTATTAAGAGCGGGAAGTCACTTGTCCCGTAGTGACCCCCTCATGAATTTATCAATAAAGCCCTCACCTATGGCGGATGAATACTGTGGTAACAAACAAAGGCCCATGGAAAAACCCAACAAGACCGTAACTAAGAAAACAATCTATGACAATCCTATGGAACGAAAAAGAAAACAAAACCACAAAAACCAGACAAACTAACATCTTAAAGATGGGAGGGCTAAGAAATCCAAACGGAGCAATTCTTTTAGAATCCATGGCATATCGCAATTATTAGAATAAACCAAATTGGCGCCTGAGGCCCCTTCCTTGGCTAACCAATCTGCCACCATATTACCTTCACGAAACACATGTTGAAAACGATAATGAATAGTGCGAGACAATCCAACAAGTTCCTTCCAAAACTCTTCTAGGTACCACTCACCACATCGCCCTCTAGTCTACCAAGAAATAACCACCATCGAATCCATTTCTACTATTGTAACGCCTCAATGGAAGGCCCAAACCACATGGCTTATACTCCATAAGGACTAGTCAATGATACAATTTGAACCTCATTGGAACCTTATAAAGAGTAAGAATTTCTTCTTCCCAAACAATGTGGAATTCCATACACCACCTACCCTTATCCATATCATATGGGGTATCACAATTTACCCCCCTTAAATTCCCGACGTCCTCTTCGGGTCTGTCCATTGTAGGTGACACGGCTCAAGTTCCACATTTCTGGTTGAGATAGGCTCTGATACAATTTGTAACGCCCTAATGGAATGCCCAAACCACATGGCCTATACTCTAAAAGGACTAGTCAATGATACAATTGGAGTCTCATTGGAACCTTATAAAGAGCAAGAACTTCTCCTTCCCAAGCAATGTGGGATCCCATACACCATATACCCTTATCCATATCATATGGGGTATCACAACTATCACATTAGAAATATGTAATGATTTGCAGATTCTCAAACCTTGAAGGAGAGCCAAAAGTTCCGCTTTGTTGTTAGAATTGAAACCAATATGAGAGGCATAGGCCTGGACAAGTCGACCTGAATCATTTCAAATAACCTCACCAATGACACAAGTGCCCGGGTTTCCGACACTACTACCATCCGTGTTCAATTTGTACCATCCCGACGGCGACTTAAGCCACTTAAACACTTTGCAACAAGGAGACTTAGGCACAACCGGTTTAATCCACAAGGCCTCTAGAATCATGCCATCCTAGCGAGACAATCTCATGGGATTCTTTGCTGCATGACAAAGGGAACCTAGCCACACACAAATAGAATGAATAACAGCTTCATGAGTTTCTAGAATACCTTCCATACGAGCAAGACATCTTCTCCTCCATAAGCACCAAGTAACAATGACGGGAATGATGCCAACTATGAAACCCACCTGAGAAGAAGAGCTAGCACGCCTAAACCAAGTCCTAGAATTCTGTTTCCAAGATCTGCCAAGAGGAATACCAAACATAGTTCCAAAAAAGGACCATACTTTTTGAGGAAAATACCCTCAAAGAGTACATGGTTAATATCTTCAAGATGACCTACATTACAATAATCACATTTGGAAACAAGGGGAATATCAATACAGCGCAATCTATCATCCACATTCAAGGCCATATGCCAAGCCCTCCAAAAATGTATAGACATTTTTAAAGGAAGACTTTTAGGCCAAATCCAATCATGCCAACCAAGAGAAGAACCTCTGATATGAATACAATGCTAAGCAGATTTGGTAGAGAACATACCTGTCTCTGTAGGAGTCCAAGTAGGAGTCCAAACAAGAACATCTTTTCCAGAATTAGGCCCAGATAAAGATACTAAAATCTCATCCACCTTCTCCTGCCCAACTAAGTTCTTCAAAAGATCGACATCCCAACTATCCAATAGCCTACACTCTTTAACTTTTAGCAGGGGTGAACCTACTAATGTCATCTCATTAATAAGGGGACCATTATCCCTCCATTTGTCATACTAGAAAAAAATATCTCATTCTCTAATCTTCCACTTATAATTATTCAATAACAACGGGATACAATTAGCAACCATTCTCCAAAATATTGACCCTTTAGTGGCCTCAATTAAGAACCAAGGCTTCTACATATTTTCCTTTGAAAAAGTTAGCCCATAGAAAATTACCTTGCCTTGTATAAGATTCCAAGCAAAATGCATATGTAAGGCTCTCTGAGTGTCTTGAAGATGTTGTAACCCAAGACCACCTTCTTCCACAGGGTTGCAAATATGTTTCCAAGCCACTCATTTCTTTCTATCTCACCCATCGGATTCTCCCCAAAAGAAAGAGCTCATCAACTTGTGAATCTTGTTGATAGTAGCTTGAGGGATCTGTAAAACAACAAAGAGGTGAATTGCCATGCTAGATATAACATGCCTTAACAAAACTAGTTTTCCACCAGTAGATAGTAGCCTCATCCTCCAACCACTAATTTTTTGCTTCACTTTATTTACCATGCCTTCTAGATGAGACTTGGAAACAGATCCCTCCAAGATATTTAAAAGGAAATGTCCCCTCCATGAACCCAGTACGACGTAATAGACTTCGCTTGCGCATAGATGAAATTTTGTCCGAACAATATAACACTGATTTCTGAATATTGATAGTCTGTCCTGACCACCTCTCATATTGACTCAGAATGTACTGAATTACTCGAACTGATCTCTAACATCCATTAGAAAAAAAATCATTCCATCATCAGCATACCTCAAGTGAGAAACAATAGGCGTACCTCGGGCCTATAAAAATGGCTAAATTATTTTCTCTCATGCTGCCAAGAATCATCGTCGAGTCTTTCCATACCTTCTGTCAGGAGATCGAGGGTCCTTCGCATCTCTGGCCTGCCTGTCTGTATAGGTTCTCGAGTGCTAGGTTTCATTGGAAGGTGTAAGGGCAGGAAGTCTCATCTGTCCCTACAGTTCGTCTTTCCTGCATGGGGGTTGCTTCATGGGTTGATTTAGCTTACAAGCTGAGTACTCCAAAGGGGTGCAATGCCTCCTTTAGAGAAGGATTGCTGGGCTGGGCTGGGCACCTTATAGTCCCTTGTGGGCCTGAGAAAATGAGGAAAAATCCCTTACAGTTACTCCGTCAATTCTTATCGGACTAGTCCGGTGGGAATTATATTTGCCCTTATCTTCTTGTTCTTTCCTTTATATGGTTGTGTCCATTGAACTTTCATGCCTTGGAGATGGTCGGTTATTACTCTTCCAGGCTCCTGTGGCACATCTTAGGCTCTTGGTACTTGATTGTACCCGTTCGGCTTCTCCGTCATTAATGGTGTCAAGCGACTGTTCCTCTCCCGACTTTAGTGGCACGTTCTCTAACATTTAGATTTGGCACCATTCGGTTTTGCTAACATTGATGGCGTCGGGCAGCTCTTTCTCTCTCATGTTGCATCATACAGTACACGTTGCAAAATTCGTGCTTGTCTTGATGGCCTTGTGGGGCGCGTGTGTTCCCAAAATCTGGGATCCCAACCGTTGTTGGGGCCTATTTAAACCTTGACACCTTCATCATTTCGTACCTACTTGCATTCCTTGCCATCGTTTTCCTTCTTCGAATCCCTTGTGTTTTTGTGCTTTCCTTTCTTCCTTTCTTCCGCGTGTTTCTTACCTCCCCTTCCTCTATTTTCACATTCGCATGGCTCCCAATAACTCTTCCTGTGCTACTCCTAAGAGCTCCAACTACGTCAATCCCTCTGGTTCCTCATAGGCCTCGAGGGTTTAGACCCTCCAAAGGTCCATACCGAGTCCTAACAATTCGACGGGTTTTCCTGACGGTCGGTGGTGACTCCACGTGAGTTGGAGTCTCTAAAGTCTACTTTCAAGATACCTGGCATCATTGAGTTCGAGATGCCGGAGCCCAAGAAGGAGTAGTGGACTCTGAAGGCTACGTCTCGAAGGTAGCCTTGTACCAAAGCATATTCTCTAGCGGCCTTCGGCTGCCCTTCTACTGTCCAGTCTGCGACGTGCTAGACTGCCTATGTTTAGCACTAGCACAACTCTATCCAAACACATGGAGGATTTTGGTTTCCTGCTACGTTATCTGGCAGTGGGCGCTGGAAGAGGTGGGTTCAGAATACCTTGACTTGACTGCTCGAGAGTTCCTTCTCATCCACAACCTCTTGAAACAAAACGAGAACATGTGAAACCTTCGGTCCATCCATGCATTGGCTCGTCTAAAGCCACAATACAATTGGGTGAAGGGGTGGAATCGACATTTCTTTTTTCTGTCAGGCAAAGGATGGGAGTTTCCGGTCAGCCAGGTTAACCGGCGCGACTATCCCGTTGACCTGGGAAGTTGTTAGTGAGGACAAAAGCTTTCGGCTATCGACAACTCCCGAGGAGGTGAGACAGATTGAGATCAGGGCCTGGGTGAAGGCACACCTGAATGATGTTTTCATCAAGGCCCTATTGGATGAGAGTAGCCTTCGGCGATACCTGGCTCCCCCAGTCAACATGCGCTTTGTCAATTAACGTATACCCAAGCAACTGGCCGTTCCTTAGGTTTGCAGGCATTCCCCTAGCCTTCAACGGTAGGGAAAGGGAAGAAGCCTAGGAGGGACGTTCTCGCCCACAACAACTCTGATTTGGCACCGATGCCACCTCTGGGACAGTCTTATGTTTTTGTGCTTGTTTGGCGGCCAAAGCCATCCTCGGAGAGGGGTGGGAAACCTACCCCATCTCTCAAAGCTGCGTCTTCTTCTTCTTCTTTTTCACCATGCAAGGCCTAGGCCCTTCAACAGGTTCGGGCTCACCTTTTGATGGCCGATGTTCCTCAACTCAATGGGTCCCTTCGAGTTCTTTAGAAGTTCCTTCTCTAACCCCGCCAGGCAACGCGCGCGCGGGGGGGGGGGGGTGGGGATCAAGGACCTTTCCTGGGGGGAGGAGCTGCTCTCCCTGTGGTTTTATGGAGTCCTTTTGGACCCTCCTACCCGGGTGTCCGAGATAGTGGTCCCGTCTCCTAAAAATAATATGGAGATGGTTCCCTCGCCAGCAATCGAGGAGCGTCCAGCTAGGGGCAAGGATTCTCTTGACCGGGTTTCTATTCCGGAATCTCCCATTGCATATTCTACCGAAGTCGAGGTTGTCTCTGCCGTTTTTTAGGGGGGGTGGAGGTGACGAAGTTGTATCTGGGCTGAAAATGGCGAGAGCGATGTCATGGGTTGCCGGGGTTCTGATTGATGTATCTGAAGCAAAGGCCAAGGTGGTGCCAGTTGAGGTCAATAAAGCTCTTGCTATTGTCACCGATGTTGGGGCTTCATTGCCTTTCCCTTACACCATCCCAACCTTTGTATCTGCAGAAGCCAAGGCCATGGTGGCGTCAGTGGGGGCCAATGAAGTTCTTGCCATTTTGGCCGACGTTAGGGCCTCAAATTCCTTCACTAACACCATCCTGGCCTAAGCGTTGACGGGAGTTGGCGCCGTGGTGGTGATGGAAGGGGCGAGGAAGATCAAGGCAGCTCTCCTTGGACCTGATATTGGCACATTGATGGCTGGTGAGACTCTGGCTGTTCCAACTAACCCAGGGGTCAGAGAGGATCCAAGCGTGCCATGGGAGATGAAGGTGAAGGTGAAGGTCAGAGAGGTCTATCCTCGATGGACTTCGCAGGGGGCGCTGATGCACCGGGTGGCGATGGAACTTTGGTTGGGATTCCCTCTGAGGGAAGGAATTACATAGCCCTGAGGTCGATGGTGGATAGGGCCTGTTCTGAAATCGTCCAATAGATGGTCGGGAAGCTCAGGGAGTTCTTTTCTGGGGTTGACTATTAATTTGTCATATTCCTTTTTATGTCTTCTCGGCATATTTTCTTTTGGCGCTGACTTGAAAACTTTCATGGTTGGGAGTGGAGTAGTTGGTAGCCTTCATTGTGGGTGACTGGGAGGGGCTAGAAGGTGAGAATTGGGCGCTTCGATCCTTGGCGCGATTGACCTTGCACCACACCAAGAGAAATAGGGAGAGAAAAAAGGAGTTAGAGGAAGCCCTTGTTAGGGCGCAACTTAGTCATCGACGGAGGCAGAAGAGGATACTCCAGCTTTATCATTGAAAGACCCAACTTAAGTCTAACCTAGTGAGGTCATGGGAGTAGGCCGATTTCCATCACCTCGAAGCGGTGCTCGGTAAGGAAGCGAGGGACAATCTTCAGGACTCCCTCGATCACCAACTACAGGACTCCCTCGAGAATTCAAGGTTGGGAAAACAACATGACTTTGATGCCCGAGGGGTACAAGTGGCTCGAGGGGAGACACAAGGAGCTTACTAAGTCCCAAAAGAGCAAGTTGGACTCTCTCAAGGCCAAGTCCCAAAGGGTGAAGGAGTTGGAGGCCGAGAATGCCTTGGCCTACGTCGGCGAGTGCAGTGAGAAGAGTCAGACTATCAAGGACCTATGCTTCCGCCTTGATCATGTTGAGGTCGTTGTGCCTTAGTTACACGACGAGTTGTCACACGTCTGTTTGGTTTGTGATGACGTCTAGTCTTACGGCTATCTGGAAGGCTTGGAGAGAATGCGAGACCATGTGCTAGTTAACCCCCATAGTGACTTGAGGTCTTTGAAGGTTAAGGACCTTCCTCTGGACCCGGCAGCTCTGAAGTGAGGTGCCTCAATAGGAAAGTTATTGATCCCAAGTGCCCTCTAAGACAACCCCGCTAGCTGAACCTTGATTGCCTTGTGTCTTTTCCTCTTGTATCTTTGTGTTTTTCCTTTATCCATCTGTACATTTACTTTGTAACAATTTTAATGAATTTGGGAGTATTACTTTATCTTCTTGTGCTTCTTTCTCTTTTTTTTTTTTTTTTGCCTTTTCCTTTGTTTTTTTACTTGGGCGGTGTAACTATGACACTCCTAACCTCTGCTTGGAATGGAACGAAGACTTAAAGCGTTGAGACATGTAACACATGGTGACATACTCCCGTTCATGACAGTTAAGATGCGATGCATTCTATAAATGCATATAGCAGTATGCAATAATCATAGCGGAATAAGGGTGAATAAAAACTTATGCCATAATACACTAAAACATCTTAATATCATTCATAAACATCATAAGTTCAGATCATAAGGTAACATAATCTTAGTATAAATAATTAAGATAAGAAGTCTCCATATCTAAATCAACTGCTTGATGCGTCCTAATGCACGAAGGGTTAAGGCTATGAACATCAGAATGAGATCTAGTCTGTTGTCGAGGTCCGGCTCCTCCTCAATCAATTGGATCCACTGGTCCATCTGGTCCGTCCTCTTTGAGTCCTGACACAACTTCTATCATTCTGAGTGGAATGATAGTGGGTCCACAAGGGGTGAGATTTACTTGAAATCTTAGTAAGTTAGACATCCAACGTGCGCAAAGATAAATTATACATGATGGATGATAAATATGGAATGCATGCAATGCAGAAAAAATCCGTATTTGTCTCCCATCCAGATTCCTTAACATTTTTAAAAAAACTAAGACACATTTTCTTACAGAGAACATTTTTACCTCAATCATAAAAAAATATAATTTCACCATAACATTTCATCATTTTTAGCAGTTCATAATTATTCATAACATTAACACATAGCGTATGGTATCGTTATAGTTCCCCATTTGAACTGGACGTACATGCTGGTGACCGTAGTAAAACTCACGTTGAGAATACGTTGTCTGCAAACTTGTTCTCAATGCATTGATAACATAACATAACATCATAACATATACACCCACTAGCCTTAGGTGTCATAACATTTGACTTCGCTCCGACGTTCTTTAAAAAAACCTCATTCGAAACCCGTTGATTGTTCTTCGTCAACCGAGGGGTTACCACTCCATTTTTACTCACTCCAGAGTGGACAGAGGAGTTCCACTAGGATAATTCCCCATCCCAGCCTTTGGGGGTCGTGACAAAAATTATTTTCATGCTATACTTGAAAAATATATTTCATGACATGTGCATATGTAGCAAGCTTTCATGTGAAAATGACATTTATATGCAATATACTAAAAATGGTAGAAATGTCACATGTCAAGTAGGCAACTAGTCACGTACTCAATGTATCATATAACATGATATTTCATGCTCAAAATGACAATTATAACATGAATGTGACATTTATAAATAAATCATAAATAATTTATCAAGGAGTAAGTTAGAGGCCAACTTACACACTGCCTGAATTTGGAAAACTGTAGTAGTTGTAATCAAAGTTTTACTAAGTTAGGATCTATACTATTAAGGAAGATGTTCCTAATCAAAAGGTTTCAAACATGGGTTTTTATAAAAATACCCCTAGACTTTCAAGAATTACCATTAAGGCCCTAATTTTTCACTAGTTTCAAACGATCTCTAAATTTAACCAAACTTCATAAACCCAAATTTTTCCATATTCTAAAATCATCTAAGCTCTTAGGATTTCAAAAATCAAAGTGGAACTAGCCCAAACACACTCAACCCGTGGCATGCACTCTAGTTGATTCCTAAGTGTAATTTCAACTATTAATCCCTATGAATGCATTCATATTCAGTTTTCTTTAATAGCAAATAATCACTATAATCCTTAATGGCATGTTGAAGCTTAATCTTGGGTGAACAAGTTCATCCCAATACTTAATCATGGCGAAAAACCTTAATCTATATTAAATTAGTCCTTAAAAGTTTCAAAAACTAGAATTAGATCGTGGATTTCTCTCCTTATCCAAATCATAAGGTTTTTCTAAATGCTTATATTTCAAGCCTAGGTGAAATAAATCAAATCTTCACAAGTTAAGCATGATTTAACCAAACCGTGCATGTTTTGATGATCAACACAAGATAGAAATTAAAATCTATCATGACATGCTTTCAACCTCAAATGTAAACCTCCAAAATCATTCTAAGGCATTAATAAATCATATCAAAAAATGCTGAGACATGCCATAGCTAAAATTTTCACTTAAAAATAATTTAAAAACTTAATCTACCCTTAATGATCCGGTTTTGAATTAAGCATGATAACCTTTTTCAAATTTATCCAAAAATTACTCCAACACTTAAAATCACAACTTGACACGTAAACTAAGATTTAGGTTAAGAAAAATTCAAAATTTTGTGGCCCTCTACAGCTCCCATCACAAGAACTCATGAACTTCCAAGAACACTCACTCGGTTTCTACTCTTTCGTACTCTAAGGGAAGAAGATCTCTCAAGAACTCAAGAGAAGCTTAGAGAAGAGGTGTGGAGGAACTTAGGGGGTTGAGGGATTTTTATAGTGCTCATGGAGGGGAGGGGCGCGGGTCATGGGTTGGAAGGGTGGCTTGTGATTGGTAGAGTGGGGCAGTGGTGGTGATGATGGCCTTCCTTCAGCTCGTGTCATGCTTTGCAAGGTGAATAGTATTCTAAATTGCCCTGATCTCATCATGGCAGGTGCTGCAAGGTTGCTAGAGGGGTAGAGTTGCCTTGGTACAGCAAGGAAGAAGATAAAAAAATAAAAACCAAGGCATGATTCCTTGCCATGATGCGCTGGGTATAGACCTGAAAACTGGGTAGATTTTCATTTTTTTTGTTTGCATCCCTTTAACTTATCTCCATGGGTTGTTTTGTGCAGGTATCAAGTCACTTCTTGAAGGCTTTTTTAGGTGGTAGAAGGTTGAGGGTTGGCTACCATGTGATTATGAAGGTTCAACTCAAAGAAGATTGTGCAATGGAGGGTGGTTGCCGAGTGAAGTTGTGCACAAAAGTCATTCGATTTTGGCTCTTCATGGGGGATGACTTGGGTCAAATTTATCATGATTATTTGAGGGACTTATGGGGATTTGAGGAGGGAGGAGGTGGCATGTGGTGGTGGTTCAGCCAAGAGCAAAAATGCAACTAAAAAGCAATGTCAATCTGTTGCCATCCAACTAGCCTTTGGGTGCAATTGGTTTGGGGTTTTTGATTTGGTTCTTGGAACCAATTTTGTCCAAGGCTTGGTCTGGTTCTAAAGGGATGAGATGAGGTGTGATTGGTGAGATTGGAACAAAAAATGAGATGGAATTGGCGTGGCTATGGGGCTGTTTTTAGTGCAATGCACATGAAAGTACATAAGTGAGCCGATTGGGTGGATTTGTGCAATGTCATGCTTTTGCTCTTAATGACATGTGTGGGATCAAGACTAAACTTCTAATTTATTATAATAATGATTAAAAATAATAATAAAAATAATAAAACTCAGATAAAAAAGACTAAAAAGTTTATGAAGGGAAATTAAGCTCAAAGAATGGTTTAAAGATCATTTATCATGTGGAATTTTAATCAATGGTCTTAACCCAAGTTCAAACTTAATTTTTGGTCCAAGAAAAATCTCTTAAGGGTGTAGGGCACAATATGGACTTGAGGAAAACCCATGGTATGGTATAAGTGGGCTCAAATTAGAAGGGTGGAAAAAACCAAGACAAGACGTTGGGCCTTGTTTGGCTTAAAATGGCCATGAATGGGAGTTGCATGGTTTATGGGCTTTGGGTGTAGGTTGATGGGAGGCCTTGGATCCAGATTTTAAGAGGTCATCAGAGACCTCAAGATCCACAAAAATGGGGCAAAAAAGGCTTGACTTAACATAAATGGGTCATGGGTCAATGCTAACACTAAGTTAGGCCCAAAAGGACTCAAGCCTTCTTCACACTTGGGCCAAACCTTTCTAAGGCTATCCTTCCAAAACTTAAATTCTTATAAGGCTTGGTTCAAGACTTCTAAGTCTTGGCCCATAAAATTCTAAAGCTTAAGGGCTTTAAGAGTAGCACTAATGGCCTTGCTCACTAAACCATTACTGCTAAAGAAGACAAGTCCTGATATAATATGGTAGCATAAGCTCATACTAAAGGTTAATCCTACTGGGTAATTAGGCGGGGTGTTACTAGGCGGGCTAAACTTGGCCTGAGTGGGCGACCCGGGTTACTGAAGGCCAGTACATTTTGTAGGCCTGCGCTTATTCTGCAGGTTCCGTGGGGGGGGGGGGATGGGGTCAATACAAAATACAAATAACATTTAATTGTAATTGTAATTGTGGAGTTTGCAAACCTGGGTTGTTTTGATGGGGTGCGATGAAAGTTTGAGCCGCTTGCTTAGTTGTCGCCTCTTCGTTGGAGGAGACACTCCTGGGAGTTAAAGTCGAGCAATCAAGATACTGGACTTGCACTCTTCTGGGGAGAGGTGGGGATGCCTTAGGCTAACTCACCTCTTTGGTTCCCCCAAAGAGTTAAGTTGTCGGACAGCTGAGGATCTAGTGTGCTCTTCGCCATGACGGGGGTCGGGGTAAGTCATCCTCCTCTGCGAGGGGGAGAAGTTGCTCTAAGTTAGACTCTCCCTTTAGTTCCTCACGGGGAGGTAAGTTGGGTAGTTTGAGATTGGACCCGTTCCTGCTCGTTGACATCATAGGAAAGGTAAGGGTAGGCTGTCGTTGATCCCGTTCTTCGTCATGGCGGAGGTCGAGGTAAGTTGCCGGGCAGCCGAGAGGCTAAACTTACTCTCCATTGCAGGAGGGATAAATCAACCTTAAGTAGGGATGGGCAAAAGCTTTGACCACTCCGACTTCATTCGGGCTCTAATGTCACTCCGACTCCGATTGAGTCAGAGTTTTCAAAAACCGCAGTCGGAGACGAAGTTATTCTAGCTCCTTTGGTCGGAGTCGGACTCGGGGTTTGGAGCCCATGTGGGCTCTAAACTCCGACCCTATTTTAAAAAAATTTGGTTTAACTAAAACGACATCGTTTCGTACAAACAGGCAATTGATGTCAACTCCTCTAGCGGGCAATGAGGTACTTTGGATTACTCTTGACATTTCCTACACTTCCGAATGTATTCTTTAGCGTCTTGGAGGGCACGAGGCCAGAGTACCCCACCCTCATTACTTTACCTGCCAATGCCTTTCCTCCAAAGTGGTCACTGTAGATTCTCGCGTGTACCTCTACCAACACTTATTGGGCTTCTTCGAATGAGACTCACCTTAAGAGAGGCATGGAGTAACCTCGTTTGTACAAAACCCCTTCAAGTACGGTGTAGCGTACTACTCTATTCTTGATTTTCCTAGCTTCCCACTTGTTATCGGGCAGTTCGTTGGCGTCTACGTACTTGATTATGTCCAACACCCACTAGGGGGCTCCCGACTTTACCTCCATGACTTCAACTCCTACGGCAGGCACTTCAATAGTCCTGACCATCGTTTGTTCTGGTAGAGGAGAGTCTTCTTGTCTGGATGCCACTCATGCCAACTTGTTTGCCTTTTGGTACTCGACCCTTGGTACTTGTTGGATCTGAAAATATTGGAAGTGGGCACGCATGCCCTCTATCAGTGTTAAGTACTTCTTTAGTTTTTCACTCTTCGTAGCAAACTCCCCTCGCACCTGGTTGACCATCACTTGAGAGTCAGCCCACACCTTTATCTCTTTAGTGCATAATGATCTGGCGATTACCAGCCTAGAGAATAGTGCCTTGTACTCAGCTTCATTATTGGTGGTTTTAAATGCTAACTTAATAGCATAATCATTCTCCTCGCCTGTATCCGTAACAATATGCAACCTCACTCTCCCTCCAGCCCGACAGGATGAGCCATCAACGTAAACCTGCTAGGGCTTCATGGGAGGTGCATGTTCAACTTCTTTTGGAAAGCCGATGAACTCTGCTATAAAATATGCCAACACTTGTCATTTAATAGCATTTTAAGGTACGTGCTTGATGTCGAACTCGCTCAGTTCCACTACTCAATTAGGCAGGCGCCCTGAGGCATCCGGTCTTTTGTAAGATCTTTTTCAGGGGTGTTTCGGTCAGGACCCTCACCGGGTGAGCTTGCAAATATGGGCGAAGGCATCAGGTAGTTATTATTAAGGTGAAGGCGAGCTAGTCCATGTGCAGGTATCTGGCCTCTGCTCTTCGGTAAGCACGACTGGTGTAATACATGGGCTTTTGGGTTCCCCCCTCATTTCGTACAAGGGCCAAGGAAGCCACATGTGGGGAGACAGACAAGTACAGGATTAGGGTCTCTCCACGTCTGGATTGGCTAAGTAGTGAAGGGCTGGTGAGGTACCTTTTGAGAGCCTCGAATGCTCGGTCGTAGTCGTCATCCCATATTTGTGCCTTTCGCAATACCTTGAAAAATTGTAGGCACTTGTCAGTGGACCTCGATATGAATCTATTAAGAGCCGCTACCCGTCCAAAGAGTTTCTATACTTCGTTGATGTTCTAAGGTGTGGTCATGCGTAGTATAGCCTCCACTTTCTCTAGGTTAGCTTCTATTTCCCATTCTGAAATAATGAAGCGTAGGAACTTCTCGGAGCCCACTTTGGAGGCATACTTTATCGAGTTGAGTTTCATCTGGTATTGCCGCAATACTGCAAAGGCTTCATGGAGGTCGGCAAGGTGTTGCTCAGAGACTCCACTTTTGACTAGAAAATCATCCACGTACACCTTCATATTTCTCCCTATCTGATTTTTAAACTTGCGGTTGACCAGGCGCTGATAGGTGGCCCCTGTGTTTTTTAAACCAAACGGCATGGCTGAGTAGCAATTCAACCCCTATCAGTGATGAACAAAGTCTTCTCCTCATTGTCGAAGTTCATGCAGATTTGGTTGTACCCGGAGTAGGCGTCAATAAGCTCAGCATGTGATGGCCCGCAGTGGAGTTGACGATCTGATCGATGCGGGGTAGCGGGAAGCTATCCTTTGGACACGCCTTATTCAAGTCTATGAAGTCAATGCACAATCTCCATTTGTCGTTTGTCTTTTTCACCAACACAACGTTGGACAGCCAATTCGGGTAATGCGCCTCCCATATGAAGCCCGCTGCAAGTAATCGGTTAACCGATGGTAGTGTTCTTCTTTGCACTGAAGTTCCGACATTTCTGTCTTAGCCCCTTGGCTTCCGGGTACACGCTCAGGTAGTGTTGCATAATCTTCGGATCGATCATGGGTATATCCTTATGTTTCTAGGCAAAGACGTCCTGGTGTTCCGTGAGGAGTTGTTGTATGGCGCGCCTTATTTCGAGTGCTATTCCACTGCCAATCATGGTTGTAGTTTTAGGGTGGCTTGGGTTTAGGGGGATTAACTCCAGTGGCTCATTCGAATCTACCTTCCTGAGGGTCTGTTCATCTTGGATCTCTCTATCCATTGTGGCATGTTCAGGCAGGGACAAAAGAGCATGATCATCATCCGAGTGGTGGACTACATGCACCCCGCCATCATTTGGCTTCAATTCCTGTATGTAACACTCTCGTGCCAGTACTTGCTCACCTCAGATTTCACCTACTCCCTGGGGGGTTGAGAACTTCATATTTAAGTTATAGGTTGATGTCACCACCCTTAAGCTGTTGAGGGTAGGCTTGCCAAGTATGGCATTGTAGTATGAGTGAGCTTTTACCACTATGAAGTCTGTCATGGTTGAGGTCGTATGAGGAGCCTTTCTTGCTAAGACATATAGGGTGATGGTGCCTACTGGCTGGACCATATCCCTCAAGAAGCCTTTCAATGGCATGGGTGCTGGCCGAAGACGGCCGGGATCAATCCGTCTATAAACTTTTCATATATTGCAATCAAAATGTGACGTTGAGCTATAAAAATGACTATATATGAATTATATAAAAGATGCAATATATGTAAACTATAAACTAAGTTTTGTATTTCACTAAATAATGTATAACAGTAACATATATTAAAAAAAATTTAATTAGTGCAATTACCATTGTGTAGATAGCTATCCAGCGAACGTGGGGATTTCTGTTAAATATGTTTACCTAGATAATTACAAGTTTTAAAAGAGAAATAATCTAATATGAATATTATATTTTAATTTAATTTTTTAAAATAAATAGGAAAAAATAATTACCATAAACTTTTTAATTAATTTTTTCCGAAAAAGAAATTAATTTTTTTCCCAAGGCCTTGGGGTGGCCCCCCTAGCCCCGCTTGACCTCATCACTACCAAGGAAGGCTAAGCTTCCATTTGAAAATACAACTATTCTAATATATTTCTAAATATTCACATATATTTCTTTCTCAAACATCACTAAAGATAAAACACTAATAATTAATGGAACCTACTATATTTTCAATTTTTCACAAAAAAATTAAACTCATCTCAACTTATTTTATACATTTCAACTTAAAAACTTAAGTATATCTCAACCTAAAAAAGTTAAGAAAAAATTTAGTTGTAAGCGATTCTGCGCACTAATACGTGTATTCATTCAATATGATTGGTCAGAAAGTAGACTTTATTGAAAACAGTGCTAATTTAAATTTAGAATATGAAGACAAGAATATTAGTAAGCAGATTAGTACGCAAACTTGTTTGTACATAACAAAACTCAAAAGTTAAACCTACCTCAATGAGACACACAAAATACTATTATTCACAATGCAACTCTACTCATCTCAACATCCAAACGTAACCTAAATTTTTAATTTTTTTTAATCTAATTATTAAAACTTTTCCAAACTCCTAAATAAAACACAAAAAAGAAAATAAATTTTTCAAATATTAAAATAAAAATAATATTCAAACAATTTTTTAACTTTATAATATTTTTATTCAACGTTCTTTCTCTCATTTCTCAAGGTATAATAAAACATGTTAACTCAAATCATTTTACTATTATTCACAGATATATTAAGATTTTATAAGTATCCAAATGGAACCTAAAAATCTTAAAGATCAAACCCATCATCATAATCCAAAATACATAACTAGTACAAATTTGTCCAAGAGATCAACCTGCAGATTAAATAAAAAACAAGAAACGTCAGTGATATTGGTCTTCACTCAGCTCAAGTAATAGTAGAGATCTTCTACCTCTTGATCCTCTGTGTCACCTTCAACTAGCCCTGCAATAGAAGCAACAATACCACAACAATATTGAAATTGGGAAATACCACGTGAGTATGTTACTTATAAGTATGTACCTAACAGAGTTAAGTGATCTAATATTGTTTTAGACTTCCCAAGTTTTATAAGTAAAGCAAAGATGAAAACTTTTAGCAAACACGAGAAATGATATTCTATATTCTATATACCGCACACTATCTACATGTCATATTTTGATTTGTAAAATTCAAATTTTAAAATTTATCTTCTAAATAAAATTATATCACGTAAACAATGTGTAGTATAAAAGTCTTAAAATAATATTCATTGTAAGAATTTTATTCTAAATATATTTTTAATAGGAAATTTTACATGCCGTATTATCGTCCTACATTCATCTTACTACGACAGTAATATTGTCTACCGTTTTTATTTTTTAAAATAATTAAAAGATAATCTAAATACGATAAAAAAAAACCACATTTTACTTATGGAATAAAAGTGAGAACAGAATTTGGTCAGAGATATTAGTCGTTTTCAATGTCCTACGATCTTCTCAAACTCTACTAAAAATATCCCTAAAATTTTCTCAACAAAATATATTTTTAAGGATACAAAACCTATTCAAATATAATTTTCACATTTTGCCCTAAATTTCTTGATATTGACATTTACCATATTGGCTCCATAAATTTTGGTACTTGCACATTGACCGCAAAATAAAATTTCTAAATTTACACATTAGACCCACTTTTGGAAGTTTTATTTTATTAATTAAAGTTTTAATTTTTTAGTTATTCATTCTTAGTTTTTTTTATTTCGCTTTCTTGCATATCTATGTATAAAATTCCTAATAAGGCTGGACGTGTCGACTTTTCAATGTCTTTTGGAGCACTCACCGGTATAGAGGAGGTTTTGCCATTTTTCAGCTAATGTCACTTTTTTTCATTTTGGTTAGCCTATTCTAAGAGTATTAGCAATCGTCTGGCTAAAGGTAAATGTAAAATTTGCCAAAAACCACATCGTTTATCTTTTGTCTTTTTCATTGAAAATATAATCTTACGTTGAATTATCTATCCATTAACCAAAATAATAATAAAATATTTCTGTTTTAACAATATTTTTTTTTTCATATTTTGTAATTATACTAATCATATGCTAATTAATAATTTTTTAGGACTTGCGAGTAGATTAATGAGGGAAATGAAATTGGAGCAGTTGGAGGGAGCAATATTTGGAATAAAATAATTATTTGCCTATAAACAGTGTAACGCCAAGTATGACTTTTCCTTTGGATTTACTGTAGCCTGGTTTGGATAATGAGTTGAGATGATATGAGATGAGATAAAAGTTAAAAGTTGAATAAAATATTGTTAGAATATTATTTTTTAATATATTTTTGTTTTAATATTTGAAAATTTTGAATTGTTTATTATATTTTGTTTAGAAGTTTAAAAAAATTGTAATGATTAAATGAGATGAAATAAAAGGAGTTGAGATTGTTTTACTATTCAAACCAAGCCTGTAACTCAACAGTTCAACTTCTTACTCTTAATTAGTCCAATGCAACAGTTTTAAGGGGAAATGAGGCATATTTTTGGATTGACTGCTAGTGCTCTAAACTCTTTTTTTTTTTTTTGAAACAACATCACTTGATCACATTTCATTAAGAAATAACAGAGCATAGCTCATTACAAGGTTTCGCCATTTCTACTACAGATACAAACTCACTAGGAATTTCTTCCATCCAAAATGATTCATCACCTCTATGCATAGCTCTCTTTGCCAACATATGTGCTACATTATTACCTTCTCTAAAGATGGATTGTATAGACCAAGATGGCCTATGTGATAGAACCTCTTTAATATCCAGAACTTGTTAATCTATCCACACATGATAAACATCTTTACTGTTCACTACTTTTGCTATTGTCTGTGCATCCCCATCAAAGATAACTCCTTGCAAATTTAGTTCTGCAGCTGTCTCCATTGCCTTCCATAATGCTAGCGTTTCAGCAACTTCAATTTCCCCCACAAATCCCCTTACGACACAGCATGAAAACAGAATTTCTCCTACATGATTTCTGGCTGCCATTCCAATTCCCATCTTCTTTTCTTCTTTATTAACTGAGGCATCATAGTTAATATTCATGAAATATTAATTAGGTGGCAACCACTTTGTATTTATCCTGCTTATTCTCATGTCTCTTATGTGTTCACCTTGTTTTTCTTCTACTTTATGAAACATTTCCATCATCAATTCAGCTTCTTTCATTACCTAACTTGGACTATCAAACTTTTGATTGAAAACAAATTTATTTCTTCTAAACCAAATGTCTGCCAGTATTACTACTACTCTATCCAATTTCTCTTTTTCCAATGTCTTCATTAGTCTCTACCATAGTCGAATAAAGTCTACTTCTTCACAACACCATTTATGCAAGCCACTAGATCTCTCAGCCCATACATCACTGGCTACTGGACAGGTCCACAAGACATGCTGAATTGATTCCTCCTCCTTTTTACAAATAAGACAAGTTGCATCTTCCACCACATTCCTTTTCCACAAATTCAATTTTGTAGGCAAGATTGATTGCAAAGCTTTCCACATGAAACGTTTTACTTTCCTTGGCACATTCAAGTTCCACACAAGCTTCCACATCTATTTTGTAATCTGCCAGTTTGAGCTTTCCCCCACAGCTACCCTTTTTTTTTTCTTCATAATAAGCACTTCTCACTGTGTATCTCCCATCTTTTGTATACCCCCAAACAACTTTGTCTACCCTTCCTCTCTTGCTCAATGTGATAATGCATATCTGAGTTGCTTCTTCTATGTTAAAAATTTCTTGTATAAGGTATTCATTCCAGCTGTGATTTTCCTCATTTATTAATTCCTCCACCTTTGCATTTTCTACTAGCAACCTTATAGGTGATCTGATTCGATGTGTTTCAGATTGAGGTATCCATTTATCAAACCAAATTGCCACTTTTTTTCCATTCCCAACTCTCCATGTCAAACCCTCCTTCACAATAGATTGTGCTGCCATTAAACTTCTCCACATATATGATAGTCTAAATCCAAGTTTTGCATCTATAAACTGGGTTCTTCTGAAATATTTCTCTTTAAACACCTTTGCTACAAAGAGTCTTGGTCCAATTTCAGTTTTCAACCCTGTTTTGCCAACAGTATTCTAGTAAATACCTCAATATCTCTAAAACCCATCCCACCATCCCCTTTGTTATCTCCCATCTTAGACCACTTCCTCCAATAAATAGCCTTTCCTTTATCATTGTTCTTTCACCAGAATCTTGATATCAATTCATTAATCTCAGTACATGATATCTTATGTAACAAGAAGACATTCATTGCATAAGTTGGTATTGATTGCAGCACTGCTTTAATCATGATTTCTCTTCCAACTGTAGAGAGTAAATAATTCTTCCAACAATGTACTTTCTTCCATATCATTTCCTTTATTATCTTAAAAGTTTGAAATTTAGCTCTGCCTATCATCGTTGGGAGCCCCAGGTACTTACCATAGTCCCCACACAACATCACACTTGCATTTTGCATAATTTCTCTCTTAGTCTCCCTATGAGTATTAGCACTAAAAAGAATAGAGGTCTTTTGCTTGTTAAGTGCTTGACCTGAGGCCCTTTCATATTTTTCCAGTACCTCTAAACTCAATCCTACATTAAATTAGTCATTTGACAATTTATAATAATATAATATTATTTCTTTATTCATTTTATCCGGTTATTAAATTATCATATTTTGTAAAGACTAACGTTCATTTTTTTTTATCCAGCTATCATTTTTATTTAATTATTATATTTACGAAAATATATTATTCCAACATATTGTCATATCTATCATCTTATCTAACTGTTTTTTCTTACCTCTCCAATTTTAATATTTTGCAAAATAATGGTTTTATATGTTCTTTTATGGATTTTGTTTTTTACCAACTTTTTCAATATTCATATTTTGCAGAATCTATCTATGTGACCAACCGTTTATTTCTCTCGAGTTGATCATGAGCCTTACCTAAACTTTTTTAATCTTAAATATTTTATTTTAAATCTAGTGGATGATTTTTAAGTGAGCCAAGTACTTAAAATATTTTAAAAGTCTAAAAATTATTTAAGTCGAGTATTTTTAGTATTTTTGAACTAAACCTAATTTTTAAGTAAGTCTCTTAAATTTTGTAAGTCTCTTAAATTTTGGAGTCTCGAAAATAAAATATATTTTTGGTAGTTCATTTTATTTAAATGATTTTATTTCCGCTTAGGTTTATCATTTGAATTTATGTTAAAAACTCTATTTATTTAGATAAACTTATTTCTCTTATAAATATTTATTAAAACTCAAAATTTTATTTTATGTTGAAAACTCTATATTTTTTGGATCAAGGAAACAATGTTGTATTCATTAGTCTATTTCCATTTATTTTCTATTAGTCCTTTTTTAATTCCATTGAGTTACTCTCCACCGTTGGATCAAACAACCCCTACGTATTGCCCATTCTCTCTATCCTTATCACCTATGTGAGAATCCGGACTTTGCCAAGTCCCCATTCCTATTTTATTCAAAGGATTATTTTAGTTACTGGAAGATGTGGAGTGTTAGAGGAGAGCTTCAAGGTATATTTTATTTTTTGGACCTTAGAGTTCTAAGGTTAGAAAGCTCATAAGAAATAGGGGAAGAAAAAGCCCAACAAGGCCTATGTGGATTTCGGCCAACAAGGTTAGCATTAGGGTTTGGAAGTCCAAAGTGTTTTCTAAAAGATAGGTGTAGGCGCCACATGGCCAAGAAGAGCCATTTGATCTTTTCTAGAAAGAAATATAAGGAAATGGTAAGTGTGACACTTGTCTAGCATGCATGAGGTTCTAGAAAAAGATGATGTCATCAGGATTAGGGCTTACACGCCCACATGCAAGGACCCCTTTTCTAAGAATGACACTTGTCAAAGCATGAAGAAAGAGACCTTTGGAGATCTTACTTGGGAAGATAAAGAGACATGTTCTAGAAGAATATTGGAAGAGTAAGATAGGAGAGAGGAGAGAGGGGCGACAACTAGGCATTGGGAAGGCCAAGGGATCACCTTGGAAAGGCCAAAGATCACCTAGGGTTTCGGCCAACACAAGGAATACACACCCACTTGCCACATGGTAACCATGCACATGAGGCGAAATTCCAAGAAGGATTGAGTTAAGTATTTTGACCCTTTTGTCACCAAGTACATTGAACCTAGACAAGCAAGGAAGGGCATAATGGGAAAGTGAAGCAAGAGAGGGTTTCGGTTGGAAAAGGCTACACACCACTTGTGAAGAAGGCCTTTGGTTTTCCAAAGTCATCCTAGGGATGTGGAAGAGACTCTTTGTCTAAGATACCAAGTGGCATCCATGCATAAGTCTTTGGCATTTCAAGAAGGGATGGAGGCTCTATAAAAGGCCATTGCCAAAAATAGGAGAGGTCTTTTGCTCAAGTTTTCAACCTTGTTTCTAAGGATTTTCGACAACCACTATTTTCTCTCTAAGTTCTTACATTTTTTTCACACTTTCTCACCAACCAAACGCCACCATTTTGAAAACCACCAAGAATACTTCTACAATCTTTCGGCTTGAGGAAGAACACAAGGAGGTAAGAACCATTCCACCATTTCTTGCACATACACACACAACCAAGAGGGAAAACAACACCCACAAGTTTTGGGTTTACGGTTTTCTCACATGTACACACACTTTCGCTTTAGAAACTAGGGTTTTTCTTCAAGAAAAGGAAGAACCCAAAAATATTCTTTTGTTTCAAACTCTTAAACACGAAGTGAAGAGGGATTGAAGGCCACGACCACTACTTAGAAGAAAGGCTAGGGTTTCTTGTCTTCAAAAGTTTCGGATTCTAGGGTTTCTCATGGGAAAACATTTTTCGAAAACCCTAGATGCACACTCATCCACTCTTATTTTGAGACTAGGGTTTCTCTAGTTGTTTTCTAATATGTTTTGCATGTACTTTTAGATTTTGCTAATTTATACTTCGAATTTTTGTAAGTAAACTTCTAAAACTTGTGATAACGCTTGTATATATTTCGTGAACTCTTGTTTGTTTATCATTGCTTGAATCTTGTCATATTGTGGTATGTATATTCGGTTTTGATAAAAAGATGAGATGCTATGTTTTCATGATGGTTTGTTGAAGTGTATTTCGAGTATGCCATGATTAGGGTTTCGATTTTGATATGTAAATGTGCTATGCATCCTTGTTTTGATATATGAACGTGTAAAAACATGAGAATATGTATTGAGATGATGTAAATCCATTTGGAGGACTTGTATGTTTTAGCCAAGGTCATATCAAGGAAATCCGAATTTGTTTTGGGTTTGGATAAGTGTGATTCAATTATGTTTGCATGTATTCATTATATGATTGCATGTTCTAATGTTTTCAAGCCATATTGTGAGATGTACATTGAGAATTGGATCATATATGTTTTGAGTTGTACATGTTGCATGAGTATGCTAAAGTGTAACATCATGTATTCATGTCTCATGCATGGAAGTCTATATTTTCAAAAATAAAAGAGAAAAGAGTCAAAGTACATTTTATCACGACCCCAAATACTAAGACGGGGAAATGTCCTAGTGGAACTCCCTGTCCACTCTGGAGTGTTTAAATTCGAGTGGAGACTCCTAGGTTGATGAAATACAGTCAACGAGTCTCGAATGGTTCCTTTAGAAAAGGATACCAGAGAGAGGTTACACCTAAAGCTAGTGGGTGTTATACGATGAAGGTGAAATAAGCCAACTACCGTAAATGAATATGTTTAAGAATACTTTTATGTTCTGACGTAGTCTCCTCGATCAAGTGGATTATTGGTTGATGCGATAATTAGCAGGGAACACACAGTGCTTAAGGGAGCCGTGAGGTATCCATCCATGTGAATCATGAAATGAACAAGGCATTTGAGCTCCATGTCATGATACTATATGACATGCCATGATAGGTTATCATATGCCATGATATGTTACGATGTGATTTGATCACAATATGAAAATGTCATGAAATGATAAGAATGGCATAATATGTTATGATATGAAAAGTATGGCATGATATGTTATGATAAGAACAAATACCTGAGCTCAAATGATATGAACACGTGTTAAGAAGTCTAAAAGATGAAAAGAAGATGTTTTATGAAAAGTCCATGTTGCATATGTCAAAGTTTTACGTCAAAGTTCATGTCCATGCATTCATTGTGATTTACTTTTATATGCTTGTGACATCTATTATATGTTGACTGTTTACTTGCTGAGATTTGTCAAAATCTCACTGTGATTGTTTTTACTACCATTCCCCACCTAGAATAGTAGAAGTTGTTACAGGTTTAGATAACGAAACGCAAGAGGACCAAGGTACCCCCGACTAGTGAGAAGGTGCCCAAGACTAACGAGAGCTTGATTGAGCCTTCCCTTTTGGATAGGAAAGAGAACGTTGACCGGCTCATTTCCAAGACCTTACAGCTTATAGAAGAGACAAAGAGGCTAAAAAATAGGGACAGTGATTGCTTTTTGGAAAAGAGAAAGAAGCCTGATTAAAAGAGTAACTTTAGAAGAAAAATGGGGATAATGGAAAGTAGAAAGGAAATGACCTATGGTTTTTTGAGAAAATAATATTTTGATGGTCCCTTTTTCTGGGAGTTGTTTAAAACAATTATCTATTTTGGGAAGTACAATTATGAAAGTTTTAAACTTTTGGGATTTTACATTCGGTACCATGGTTATTATATTGCCACTGTCCTTATGTAGTAAAAGAATTATCCACTGTGAATTGTTGCATACTGCTAGATTTATAGGTGCATTGCATCTTAATTGTCATGTACGAGAGGTATGTAGCCTTGAGTTACATGTTTTGACGCTTCAGTCACCGTCCAATCCCAAGCGAGGGCTAGGGGCGTCACAACCTATTTTCTCTCTCTAATTTTAGATCACATGAACTCCTTCTTTCTCCCTATCTCGGTTTCAGATGGCCTTCTTCCTCTCTCTCATGATCTCTACTCTCTTTTCCACAACACACACACACACACACACACACATCTCTCTCTCTCTCTCTCTCTCTATCTCTATCTCTATCTCTCTCTCTCTCTCCATTGCTCCACCGAGAAACCCGGCCACACCGTCGTCGACACCACCATCTCAGGTCACCTCCAGCCCCACATTGAAGTTGACAAGCTCCACCGTGAAACCCATATACCAAATCCTAGCACCTTCACACGACTCTATCAGTAATATTGGGAGCAAGGAGCAATTTCAGACTTGTTGGAGAGCTAAACATACATCCCACATACCTTTCTAGCCTTTGTACGTATTTCGTAGCTTCTGGTTTAGGTCAACAGTGCATAAAGCAATTCCGGACTTGGATCTCTCGACAGCTGTTGTTTTCTTCTCCTCTCTTCACCTCCAGCCACTACAACCAGTGTATTTCGACTTTAAAGCCATCTTGGAAGGTTTGTCATCCAGTGGCCACCATCTCAGTTGGTAAGTTCAAAGGTACATCCTCTATTTCTCGAGTTTAAGCAATACACACGATCAACAACCATGTTTAGCTTTTCCTTGAATTTCTACTACTATCCATAATTTATGTAGTCAGTTTCACCTTCATTTTCTCACATCTTGTTTCTAAACCTTGTGTATTTGAGTGAATAATCATAAGGAAGGAAAGTAGGATCTATAAATAAGATTAAACCCACCTATTATAGCTCAAAGTACATTAGAAAATTTCTAATGTTTGCCACTTGTGCTGCAGCAGTCTCCCCTTCATTTCCAGCTTGTATCTTCACTCTACAAGGCTGGAACTTTGGCTTATATTTCATTTGTAAAATAACTAAGTTCATGTTAGTATAAAACTCCATCATTTTCCCTCTCTCCCTCTCTTAGCTCATGTTCAACACCTAAAAAGATAGCAACAACACACCTCCAATTTCTAAAATTTTTTGCAATAGATTTTGTTATGGTGTCTTCCAACCTCACTTGTTCTTACATCCTTAAATCCCTTTTAAATTCAGTTAAACCCTTTGATTTTGTATGAGAAACCCTTAGGAATCAGTTTTGTAATTGTGGGCCACCTCCTTAAGCTTTAAACCCAACTGAACAAAATAAAAATAAAAAAAAATCCCAAATCGATGTATAGCAACAACAAACAACAGTGCCACTCAGCCCCTTTCTATTCCTCCTCAACTCTAACCCTCAAGCCACATGATCATACATGGTTATAGACCACCTCAAGGGGTAGCACAACCACCATCAAGGCAACCAAAACAGTAGTTGGGTGTTTACTTGAAGGAGTGAAGATTTCGAGCAAGAAAATGTCCTAAATTGTTCACTGTTTAGGTGAGATCAAACTATAATATACTTGTTGTTTTTCTATTTTGGGTTTGTCTCATGGCAGCAAATCGATTTCATTTCGTTTCTCTCATTAGTTTCCTTTTTCCCTTGATCGATTCCCCCATGTTAAAGTGTCAACCAGTCAAAATAAAGTGAAGCATGTTAGCCTCAACTTTATACACAATCAGTTTTACCAAGCTCTTTTAGTAAACTGTTATGCATATGGATCCCAGATAGATTTCTGTTTTAGGCAAATGTTTCACCTTTTTTTCCTTCATGCCTTATTTCCATGAATCATGTAGATAAGTGCTTTAAGGAGGATTGTAACTTCTTATCAAAGGAAAAGACCTCAAAGCACTAGCTTTCCTAGTGAGAAAATATTTCTAAGCTAAACTATTTTTCTTGTTTAGTTTCCTTGATGAAGAATTTATGTAATAGTTGCCTTCCTACTAGTTTCTGTTGGGTCGACTTTTTAGGTTGTTCATATCCATCTTTATCACTACTAAACCCTTGCTTGTGTAATTATAAATGTATTAGAAAGATGGAAATTTTGACAAGTAGTTGGTTGTCTTACTAGTTCAAAAAAATTCAGCAGCTTTACCTCTCAATTCCTCTTAAGTTTTGGCTCTTTAGTTTACCTTTATTTCATCTCTTCAACTCAACTTCAATACGTGACTTTAGAAGTACCATACGACCTTAAATCTCAAACAAAAACCAGCTCTAAGCCATTGCAATCAAGGTGGAAAGCAACACATAGCAAAAGCAAAACAACAATAAGTTGGCTCTTTCCTCAAGCTCTTACTTTTATTTTCTCAAGCAACCACATCGAACCATAAGCTTCTCAAGCATATAAATAAACTTCTTGACTTTTTATTGAATCACCAAAGCAAGGCAAAATCAGAAGTAATATAACAGCTACTGAGTTGTTTATACTAGCGCAATTAGCGAACCAATCTAGTGCAAAGTCCTCCACTCCGAACTCCATTCCTTCTCCAACTCCACAATAATTTAGTGGCCCAATATTATGTCTAGCACCTTCTCTTTCTCTACAGAAACCAGACCTCAAGTTAATTCCCATGACAGTTCTAAACTTTAGTTGCTACACCATTGAACAACCACTATTAGGTGGTAATGCTCCATCAAAGCCACCACCTCTCTTCAACCACTAACCCACAATAGTTTCCTCTCCCATATACTCTTTGTTCCTGTCGTAAGCTCTCTCCAAAGTTGATGCCTCTACATGGTACTAGGAGAGTCTACATCAAACTAAATAGAAACTACTGCTAGTACTCCACCACTTTTCTTAAGCTATGCAACACTCGATAAACTTTTAGAAAGCTCTCTGTCCTGAACACCAGATTGTCTATTCAATATATTGACCTGTTTCATTAATGTGTGTGATCTACGGGTATAAAGTACATATTTTGCATAGAGTATGTAGTAGGGAATCAATGAAATACCTAGAGGTGTAAGTTCATACAATTTATGAGGGAGTATGCAAGTAGATAGTTGAAGGAGGTTTAAGTAAAGAATCGATTGAAGGCTAAGACCACAGAGAAGAGAAGGCACTAAGAGTTGAGAGTACTGTTACTATGGAAGTTTAAGTTTAAGTTGCATATGTGATGAAAAGGGAAATAACGTAAAGTTATGTATGAATGTAGGTTACCATTTGACACGCAAATGAATGGAATGCATGAAATGAAAATGGCATGGAGTTCAGGTAACTATTATGTCTTCTAGAGTCTTCTAAATGAAATGAAAATGGAATGAAAAGCTTTTATGACAAATGTTCTTTTTATACAATAAAGGAAAATGAAATGATGATTTATGAATGTATGCTAAAGTATTAATGTTTTAAAGTCTATGTATGCAATGACCTTCCTTGGCAATTCCTTTTTATGCACCTCAAGAATAATTGTATGCATGTGAAATTAATATTATATGTAGTACTATTATCTTTATTTTCCATTAAATGAAATGATGACATTTATGATCAATGCTATGAAATGATTTTATTAAATAATGTTTAAATGATGCTATGAAATGATGTTTAAACGATTCTACGAAATGATATTTAAATGATAATGTGTATGCTTATGTTATGAAATGATGTTTTATGAAATGAATGTACTGACAAGTGAAATGAATAAAAAGGAAATGGCTACGATTATGCCCAAACTAGTATGCGGTGTTATAGTATAGTTGATGGTGTCGATCCACAGGGAGTCGGAAGAAACACAACAAGACGCAATTTTAAAAGAAAATATCAAATTATAATATGATAAGAATCTGAAAATTCTGCCTAAAGCACGTAATTAAAATGAGATTAGGGCACGGATAAGAAGGCAAATAAAGCTTTGGGCTTCCATCAATCGGATTCAATACTCTAACTTTTCAATCCAAACGATATACACAATTAATAATTATAGCACCAAATTCCTAATTGGAAGATATGACACTATATTCATTTATTTTCTCAAATTTAATCTAGAATCTATTCTCCCTTTACAAACCACGGTTTTCATATATAAAAATGAATATCAGATCTAGAGACGACACTATGTTCTCAAACAATAACGCAGCAAAAGATCACATCAATGGCATGAAAAGTCTGTTTAAGTCACAATCATATATTTATAATCCTATAACTCAACAAAATCAAACCATAACAAGATTTAATATAATTGTATCAAACTTATAATATCCAAAACAAGTAGAGAATTGAATCATATAATCTTAAACAATAAAACTTAATCTATGAATTGAAATATAATCAAAGTATTTTCACCAATCAATTTACGCCCTAAGCTTTACCCAGGATTTAGTTCTCTATAGAAGAACTAAAAAATAAAAATGGTATTTTTGTCTTCTCTAGATCTGTGCCTCCTCCCTTCAAAAACTTATTCATTTCATGCTAATGATATGCTTATATAAGGTAGGAAAGAAATCCTAATGTCTTCATGATTCTCGCATAAAAAATCGCCTAAATTTTAAGACTCAGCTTGGAAGCCACGTACGTGCTTTAGAAGTTTGAATTTAAAAATTCTTATTAGAGAAAAATTTGTAGCCCTTTAAAATAGATTTCCAACGCATTAAGAATCGCATCAATCAGATGTGTGAGTGGCAAGTTATGATTACAATACTAAAGTATGTCCAGACTATCTCCTAACGAATTTTGGATTTGGACTTCTTGCGGTTTCCTTTGGTGATTTTTTTTCTTTTTTTTATTAATCCAAATTGCTCTGAAACCTCATCATTATTCTTATTTGAAGAATCCTACACTCGTTGAAAGTTCTTAGCTTGTTCCAACGTCTTGCCCACTTGAAAGTCATCATTTGAATTTGACTAAGCTTTGACTTACTATTTTATAAACTCTGAAATTAAATATAAAAATTGACTTAGGAGTATCCCAAAGTAAATAGAAACTCAATTCAAGAATACACATCAATTATTTTTATTTCTATTCATATTTTAGCATTTTAGTCCAATCATAAGGTATTTAGAGTGCACTTTCGTACACTCATCACACCCCCCAACTTGCTTATTGCTAGTCCCTAGCAATTTTTATGCTAGAGAGATGAAGGAGATGAGAATCACTAAAATAGGCCACCAATTCACATTTTCCAGATTCACATATCAAAACAAACTAAAGAATCCAATAACCCATCAAAATCAATCCACTTATAGCAATTCACAGAGAGTGTTTGTGTTCTCCAAGCCATAACCATCTTACCGCTAATCTTGACACATGCAACCTCAAAAATGTCTTAAACAAAAGGTTCAACTCCATAACTCTGGGGCATAATAGTGTTTCATGTAAGGGTTCTCTCTATGGAGTTGACAAGTGATGTACACACAATCACATTGAGATTTAGGTAATTATGAATAAGCAACAAGCAATCATTAATCTTATGATAGGAACACTAATAAATGAGAATTCAACCATTCTTTTCACAGGTTTACTTGAGATCAGAACGGTCAAAACAAAATGTTGTAATGTGGCTTAGGTTAGAATATATGACAAGAAAAGGAAAAAGATTCAAAAACTTCCAAGTACATACCTATGGAATCTTATTAAACATCTCAATAAATCACATTTATCACTTTATGTACTCTTCAACCTTTCAAATCACCGAATAACGCATTTGTTTTTCATTTGTTATTTTTTTTTTTAGCTCAACAATTTGGTGAACAAGTATATATCACCATAATATTCTGCAATTTCTACCCAGCCTTGGTATTTTTGCTTTTGAAACTCACTCACTTGAACACCTTGCAACTCATGTTCTTTCATTTTCTCTCTCTTTTTTTTTTTATTCTTTGCAAAAAAAAAAAAAAACTCCACATCTATTACACACTTGGAAGTAACATGGGTAGAAAAAAATCAGTGTATAGGTTATACTCCAATGTGGAGAGGTATGGATAATATAGATATATGAAAGAAAAAAAGCTATATGTGTTTCTTGGCTCAAATTTGACTACTAGGGAGTCTATAATTCAATGGGTTGGTTTGAAAGGCTCAAACGTTAATCCTAAATTGACTTTCATCATATCCCAAGTATATCCCCCATCATACCACAAACCATACAATGATATTCAGTGCCCAATTAAAAAAAAAAATCAATGAATGCTTATCGCAATTTTCAGTATTTGTTGGCTCTTAATCCTATCCAAAACTCACACATAAAGACTTAAACAAAAGAGTTTTCTAGATACATGTGTCAAACCACCATCTTACCACAAAGCTTGGGTTGAGTGTATTATAAATTCTGTGAATACCTCAGCATAATAATCAAGATGAGTTTGTTGAATTCACTAAGATGACTATGTATGAGAATGAGTACACGTGAAATGATGTACGTGTGATGCTAAAAAAAAATTATGACACATGTAAACGTGCCACAGAGTTCCAACAAGTATTTGTAAATGCATAATTTGCACCACCCCCAATTTAAACGAAACATTGTCATCAATGTTTAAGAATCAAAACTGAATGGAGAGTAATTGAAGAGGGTAGAATACACTTGATATGTGACTTGGGCAGCCTGGTAAGTATAAGAGATGGCAAACTGAAATGGCGAAATGACACTATCCTGCAAACAAAAAACAAAGAAAATAACAACAAACAAAAAGAAAGAAAAGGAACAGAAATACAAGAAAAGAAAAGAAAACAGATAATAATAGGAAAAACATACATGCATGGTGTGGTTAAGGTTAATAGACCGGGTCTACAAGTGGAATGTCTTTCACTTCAGAAACTTGTCTATCAATAAGTATTTTTAGGTGCCGACCATTTACTTTAAAGACCCTGCCATCCCTAGGGTCCTCTATTTCTACCGCCCCATTTCAAAAATATGTTTCACTACAAAGGGGCCAGTCCACCTAGATTGAGATTTTCCTGGGTGCTTGTGAAGTCTAGAATCATATAAGTATACTCGGTCATTAGACTTAAACGTCTTCTTAACAATATTTTTATCATGAAATACTTTCATTTTAGCCTTATAAATTTTAGAGTTCTCATAAGCATTATTTCTCAACTTCTCTAACTCGATCAACTAAAATTTCCTACGCTTACCCACATTCAATTTCGAAGAAATACTAACAGGAGAAGTGTCACCTAAATCGAGAAATGCATGCTTTAAACCTGAGGGTGGCGGTTTCAATTGCAATTTGGGACTCTCTACGCTTGAAGGAATTTGTTTTTCACTTTTCTTAGGCAACTCCTCAAATTTCAGTTGCCAAGTCTGTGTTCACCCAAACCAAGCTGCAAATAAACGGAATAAGGTATCAAATTTACACTAGCTCCTAAATCTAGCAACACTTGCCCAAACTCATGATTCCTAATATTACATGCAATGTTTGGACAATCAAGGTCCTTGTACTTAGGAGGAATTTGCTGCTCAATTAGAGCACTAACTTGCTCTGTTAGAAATGTTGCTTTCTTAACATGGTGCTTCCCCTTAATTGTACACAAATCTTTAAGAACTTTTGCATAAGTAGGAACTTTTTTAATAACATGCAAAAGAGGAAGATTGATCTTTTTTACCTGCCTGAGGTTTTTCAAGATTTCATTGCTAGAATCCAAAGTTTGCATACCAAATTTTAAAGCTTGAGGAAATGGTACCTTAACTACGCTCTTGATTACGTAGGCTTCCTTGGGCAACTCAGCACTATCATTGCTCTGTTACTCTTCAACATTCTCTGGCTTATCAGTTGTTGGGATATGTAAGGATTTACCATTACATGTCACAATGGCATTAACCTCTTTCAAATTTCCTTGAGCCATATGTTGACCTTGGGGTGTGGATTGAGTTTGATAAGGGAACTTGTCATACTCATTCACATTCAAGGAGCTCATCAATTTGGATAAATGACTCTTTATCTCCTTGTTTTCTTCAACAACCTGTGTAATAAAAAATTCAAACTTTTAATTAGTTTTACCATGTGCCTTAATAAAAGCATGTAAAATATCTTCTAAGGGATTCCTAGAAGAAGATGATGCATGATACAGTGTAGGGTAGGCTCTAGGTGGTTTTGCAGGCTGCTAGTTTTCAGATTTCTAGCTAAACTTGGGGTGATTACGCCACCCTAGATTATAGGTATCAAAGAAATGTGCAAAAGACTTCTCGTACATACCTAAGGCATTATATTGTTCCTCATACATTCCTCTCATTTCAGCAAATGTGGAGCACTCTTGAGCTAGGTGATCTACCCCACCACACACAAAACACGATCCAAATGACTCTACACAAGTAACCATGTGTGTTGGATTTAAATCTTTAGTTTTTAACAACTCTAACTCTCTAGTAAGCATTTCAACTTTAGCTTTTAGGTTATCCTCTTCCCTAAGATGGTAAATTCCACCACTATTTGGATTTCCAGCGGGCCATGACCTATTTGTACTCTCAGTAGCACTAGGTCTGGTCCAAGTGTAAGCTTTTTCAGCAAGCTCATTGAGATATTCTATGGTCTCATTTGGGTTTTTCTTCAAAAACTCATCATAACACATCATCTTTATGAATTGACACTCTCTAGGTGTAAGTTCCTCATAGAAATAACTAACTAAGCGCCATTTCTCATAGCCATGGTGAGGACACATACTCAACAACTCCTTAAACCTCTCCCAAACCTGATACAAAGTCTCGCTATCCTTTTGTGCAAAGGTGGAGATCTGCATCTTCAAAGCATTGGTCATATGTTGGGAAAAATATTTGTTAAAAAAATACCTGTGTCATCTCATTCTATGATCCTATGGATCGTGGTCTTAATAACTAAGTAAGTGCCAGTTTTCATAGCTCTTTGCTCTATCCTTCAAAGAAAAAGGAAATAACTTAAGTCTCAAACATCATCTGTAGCATTATGACTATGAAAAGTCGCAACTACTTCCTTAAACTCCCAAATGTGCAAATAAGAATTTTCATTCTCTAAACCATGAAAAGTGGGAAGTAGTTGTATCATTCCTGTTTTAAAATCAAGTCGACGAGTGTTGACTAGAAACATGATGCATGATGGTATGGTTGTGCATGTAGGGTGGAGGTAATCCTGAAGAGTTCTAGTGGGTTGATCTTCTTGTTCACTCATTTTTTCGGGACTAGATGGATTGTCAAATAAAAGATTTAAAAAATTTGATCCTCACTCTAACACAGACCTACAAGAAAATCTACCTAAAGCGTCTCTATATATGTGCATGCAAGGTAACAAAATTTAACTAAAAATAATACGAAAGGAAAGAAAAGAAAATGTAGCAAGCAAAAGAGGGAACGAAGTTACCGCTTTTACAAACTACTGAAATAAATTATTTGTATCGTTTCTTCCACCGTCTCCCTGACAAAGGCGCCAAAATTTGATTACGCCTAAACTAGTATGCGGTGTTTTAGTATAATTCAGGGTGTCGATCCACAGGGAGTCGGAAGAAACACAACAAGACGCAAGCTTAAAAGAAAAGATAAAATTATAATATGAAAAGAATATGAAAATTCTACCTAAAACATGTAATTAAAATGAGATTAGGGCACGGATAAGAAGGCAAATAAAACTTTGGGCTTCCATCAACTGAATCTAATACTCTAACTTTTTCAATCCAAACGATATACACAATTAAGAATTATAGTACCGAATTCCTAATTAGAAGATATAACATTATATTCATCTACTTCTCAAATTTAATTTTAGAATCTATTCTCTATTTACAAACAACGGTTTCTCATATTCAAAGTATTTTCACTAATCAATTTCC
Organism: Juglans mandshurica; assembly: GCA_022457165.1. Taxonomy (NCBI): domain Eukaryota; kingdom Viridiplantae; phylum Streptophyta; class Magnoliopsida; order Fagales; family Juglandaceae; genus Juglans; species Juglans mandshurica. The sequence goes on along the minus strand of CM039629.1, from coordinate 9,929,166 downwards.
GCTCTAGACTTTATCCAAGATTTAGTTCTCCATAGAAAAACAAAAAAATTAAAACGATATTTTTGCCTTCTCTAGATCTGTGCCTCCTCCCTTCAAAAACTCCTCCATTTCTTGCTAATGCTATGCTTGTATAGGGTAGGAAAGAAAACCTAATGTCTTCATGATTCTCGCATAAAAAATCGCTTAAATTTTAGGACCCAACTTGGAAGCCACGTATGCACTTCAGGAGTTTGAACTTAGAAATTATTATTAGAAATAGATTTGTAGCCCTTTAAAATATCTTTCCAACGCATCAAGAATTGCATCAATCGGATGTGTGAGTGGAAAGTTACGATCAAAATACTACAATATGTCCAGGTTGTTGTCTAGCGAATTTCGGACTTGGACTTCTTGCAGGTTCCTTTTGTATTTTTTTTTTCTTGATCCAAATTGCTCTGAAACCCCATCATTATTTTTATTTGAAGAGTCTTACACTCATATAAAGTTCTTAACTTGTTCTAATGTCTTGCCCACTTGAAAGTCATTCTTTGAATTTGATTGGGCTTTTTTTTTCTTTTTTTTTTATTATTAAAGAATGAATAGTCACCTGTCCAATAGTGACCCACACCCAAGTTTATTAATAAGCCTTCACTTGTGGCAGAGGAATATCGTGGTAACAATAAATGTACTCGGGCTTTGCAATAATATGAAAGACTAATTAAGCCCCAAGCACCAGACACCAACACAAATAACTCAAACAATATAACCAAACTTACAACTGAACAATAACAAATTAAACATGCCTATATAAAGGATTTAACCAGAGAATATTAAAAATCTTATGCAAGTAAGTACACTGTCGTCCTTCCTAAAATGTATTACCCATACTAAAGACATCCACACTTCCCGAGATAAGCCAATCCACATAAATATGTTCTAAGTATACCTCTTAATAGATGAGGAACTTCCGTCTGCCCTAACCATCATGAGAGACCCCATTACTGCCAAACTGAGCCAAAAAATCTACAGCCTTATTCCCTTCCCGATAGATATGCTTAATGGAAAAATTCATCTCTGCCAACATATTCATAATGTCTTCCCAAAAATCGTCTCTAAGTACCAAAGACTACATCTTCCTTCCTGAACCCAGTTAACAACCAAAAGCGAGTCCATTTCAATAATTATATTATTAAGCCCCAATCTTTTACAATGCTCAAGCCCTCTTCGCAAGGCTATAACTTCCGCAAGATTATTGCTACCGCTTCCAATGGTGACCCCCACCCAAGTTTATTAATAAGCCTTCACTTGTGGCAGAGGAATATCGTGGTAACAATAAATGTACTCGGGCTTTGCAATAATATGAAAGACTAATTAAGCCCCAAGCACCAGACACCAACACAAATAACTCAAACAATATAACCAAACTTACAACTGAACAATAACAAATTAAACATGCCTATATAAAGGATTTAACCAGAGAATATTAAAAATCTTATGCAAGTAAGTACACTGCCGTCCTTCCTAAAATGTATTACCCATACTAAAGACATCCACACTTCCTGAGATAAGCCAATCCACATAAATATGTTCTAAGTATACCTCTTAATAGATGAGGAACTTCCGTCTGCCCTAACCATCATGAGAGACCCCATTACTGCCAAACTGAGCCAAAAAATCTACAGCCTTATTCCCTTCCCGATAGATATGCTTAATGGAAAAATTCATCTCTGCCAACATATTCATAATGTCTTCCCAAAAATCGTCTCTAAGTACCAAAGACTACATCTTCCTTCCTGAACCCAGTTAACAACCAAAAGCGAGTCCATTTCAATAATTATATTATTAAGCCCCAATCTTTTACAATGCTCAAGCCCTCTTCGCAAGGCTATAACTTCCGCAAGATTATTGCTACCGCTTCCAATGGAATCGGCAAATGCAAAAATCATCTTCCCAAGCTCATTTCTTACTTCTCCTCCGGCACCCAAAATTCCAGGATTATTAATACTACTTCCGTCCACATTCAGTTTAAACCAATCTTTCTTTGGCCTCTCCCATCTTACTTCCATTAAAATCTCCTTTTATGAATTAATTGAAAGATTCAAAGACTTCAAGATCTGTACATCCTTTTCCACTAGCTGGGAATCCTTATGAATCTTAATACCCACCCAATTAATCCAATACTTTATCGATCTCCATAGAGCCTGAACCTTCTCTTTCCTTCCTTCCTTCCATCCGAGCTGTAAATTGCCACTTCCATAAATTCCATGTGATGATGATAGGTATAACTCCAATAAGAGTACCTAACTGAGATGACTTCGATGCTCTTCGAAACCAAGCCTCAACAGTTGCCCTCCAAGACCGGAACGAGACAAACGGGATACCCAAAGTATTTGAACTAAACTTCCATATAGCATTAGCAATATTCCCACTATATAACACATGATTAATATCCTCAAAGGAACCTTCCCGACAACATTCACATTTCGAGACTAAAGGCACACCAAGTCTGTAATACCCTGCTCCTTCTTCTTACTTACGGTTCTTCCTTCTTACGTACGCTTCTCTCTTTCTGATGTAAGATTTCCTTCCTTCTTACGTAAGCAAGTGTTGAGGACGAAAATTATGTAAACCGTCCACCCCTTCTCACTAGCGACTGCGAGCCTCGTCATGCGTGCCGAACCCCGATGGCGTGTCTTCGAAGGATATCGTACGACTTCTAGGGCACGCCCAGTGTTTTAAATGTGTTGGAAATAATTAGAAAGAATATTTCCAGTGTTGTTGATCTAAACTTGATTTTAAATACCAGAATTATAATATTCTTGAATAGCTCCAAAACTATTATAATTGCCAGAAATTATTTTAATATCATTATTAAAATGATTTCAACTGTTTAAGATATTATGTGATTTAAATTGTGTTGAAAGTTTTTATTAATTAAATGGTTTTATTCTCTTTAATATGTAAGTGAGACTTCATCATTTTATTAATGATGAAGAATATTATTTTATAAACTAAAGTTAGTTTAAAATAATATTCTACCTTAATTCTTCTAAGCGCTTTTAACTAAGTTATTAGTTAATGCATTTTAAATCAGTGTTTGAGATCCATCGTTAGATCATTACATGGATCCCCGAACGAAGGGACTGGGTTAAATACCCAGACCCCCTCACTTTTCCCTTAGCTCTCTCTCTCTCTCTCTCCTCCCTCTCCCCAGTGTACGCAATACGCAGCTTCTCCCACGCCCGATTCTTCCACGCCTCAGCCCGGCGCCGCCGCGCGTCGCCAGACCACACCGCCGGCACCACTAGCTCCACCTCACGCCGGCGAGCCTCCCTAGCCCAGCCTCTCTCCCTCACGCTCCCTCTCCCTCTTCGCTGGCCATGCACAGCCCAAACAGGCTTAGTGCACGTAGCGTCGCCGTGCGCCGTCCTCCGGCGCCACCACTCCCACAGCAGCTTCCTCTGCCACCGGTCACCACCCTCCAGCAAAACCAGCACCTCCCATGCAGCCACCTTCCCCCTCCGTCGCACACATGCACGCACTCACAAGGAGACCCACGCATGGCTTCACCGTGCGCGGCCTCTAGCGCTGCCGTACGCAGCACCCACGGCCACCTAGCGACACCATGGCTCCTCCCCGAGCTCCTCCAAGTCAGCCAAGCTCTCCACCCCTCTCAAGCCCCTCACTCATGCACGGTTTCTTCCTCCCCTCATGCACGGCTTTTATGCCTCCCACCACTGTGCACCGCCACCCACGGCTGGTAACCACCACCTTCAGCCTCCTTAGGCCGCCACCAAGCCAAGCCAACCTCCCACGGCCCCGATTTGCCACCCACGCAAGCACACTCTCTCTCACTTTCCCACGGCTTCTCCTCTACTGTGCGGCCAGATCCACTGCCGTGAGCCACCGTGGCGCCACCCCAGTGCCACCAGGAGCTCCACCAGCAGCCCCTCAGCCTAAGCTTAGGTCTAAACCACCACTTTGAGTGGTGGGTAGTCGCTGCACGTGGTGGACAATCATTGCGCGTGGCTGGCCACCACTGTACACGGCTAGATCCGCCGTGTTACGCTCCTTGCCATCATCACAAGGCCTTCACGAGCCCTTCCAAGACCACACCTAGCTATCCAAACGCCTAAACAGTTAACGTATGTGGGTCAGCCGCCACGTACGACACTTCCGACATCATCGACTGTGACGATCAACGAGCAACACACGGGTTATCCTGTCGATGGGGTTATCCCGTCGATGGTATAACCCTCTATCCCTCGTTAATTATGTTAGATATTGATTAGTTGACTAGGTTGTGGACTGTGCTGTTGGTATTTGTGGAGTTGTGGTATTGTGATATGGTGTTGTGTAACGAAGTGTTGGGCACTCTGTGTAAAGTGTTGGACTTGTCTGTGTTGTATGGAGGTATATTGTGCGGTGTAGTGTGCTGTGAAGTGTTGGGCGTAATTTGGAAGTGTGCTGTGAAGTGTTGTGGAGTATGTGTTGTATTGGTGACGTGGCAGATGGAATGGGAATAGTACACGCTGGGTGTACTTTGTGTGTGACGTAGTGTGAGATAAGGAGAGTATATGTAAAATATACCCTCCTGGCATATGGTGGAACGGGATGAGTACACAGAGAGTGTACTCTGTGGTGTAGTGCGTGTGAAAGGAGTACATATGGAATGTACTTCATGTGGCGGAGTGATGCACCATATGGCGGATACACTATAATGGTGATGTGGCATGATGTGTATGAAGGGAGTACATGTGGAATGTACTCCATATGATGGAGTGATGTACCATATGGCGGGTATGCCATAATGGTAATGTGGCGTAGCGTGTATGGAGGGAGTACATGCGGACTACTCCATGTGATGGAGTGACGCACCATATGGCGGGTATTCCGTAGTGGTGATGTGGCGTAACGTGCATGGAGTATACGAGGAGTGTATTCCATGTAGTGGAGTGACGCATCATATGGCGAGTATGCCATAGTGATGATGTGGCGTAGCGTCTGTGAATGGAGTATATGTGGAGTGTACTCCATGTGATGGGACGATGCATCATATGGTGCGTACGCCATAATAGTGATGTGGCATAGCGTATGTGAAGGGAGTACACAAGAAGTGTACTCCATGTAGAGGAGCAATGTACCATATGGCTGTATGCCATAATGGTGATGTGTATGTGGAATGGGACGAGTACACGATGAGTGTACTCTGTGGTGAAGTGATGTACTATATGGCAGGTACACCATAGTGATGATGTGGCGTAGCATGTGAGAAGAGAGTACGCATGGGATGTACTCCATGAGGTGCAGCGATATGCCATGTGGCGTGTCGCAGTGATAAGGATGGTTGTGTGATTTATTGGGTGTGGAACGTGATGAGTGGTGTCGGGAACTATAGAACAGTGTCCCAGAGTAATTAAGGTGTAGCCTGTAGTCTACAGTGACAAGTGTCACCGTGTGGGACTTATGGCTGGAATATGGATGAAGTAGCGGAATAAGTGTAAGAGTACGCAGTGAAAGCATGACAGGGCAACGTCACCTTGTGACGTGGTTAGTGACAGTCGTGCTTGCCATGTGATGAAGTGATAGTGTATGAATGGCGTATCGGGAACGTGACGAGATGTCACGATGTGTCGGGAGTACGTTAGGAATCTTACTCATGATGAGTTAGGAATTTATGTACCAGAGTATTGGGTAACGCGACAAGGTCATGGTGTAGCTTGGGAATAGTCTCGAGCTGTATGACGTGGCATAAGACATGGTTATGATTGGAGTCTTGTCGTGTTAAGTGTTGAGATGAACTGTCAAATGGACGGGTAGCATGAGGAGTCATGCTAGCTGGGTTAAGAGAAGGTTGGTATCGGAGAATGGCCCTTGTCCCTCGAAGCTGGTAATCAACGTGTTATTTATGTTGATCTTAGGTGATAAGGGGTAGAGTACATGTGTAATCTGGTTAGACACATGTGCTGGACGGATTCACCATATGTAATGGGTAATCTGTCATTAGCACAGTTACACGGTGCTTAAGCCTCAAAGTTGGCTTAGAGTCGTGTGGCTTGTCTGGATGGGAATAAGGATTAGTATGGGCTAAGATGCATGAAGACAAGTGTATTGTCCAAGAAAGGGATGCGTGATTTAGTTGATCTGAGTCATGCGTTAGAATTAGATTAATGAGAAGAATGAGATAAAGGCCTTAGTGTCTTAATCCTAAAGTGAATCATGAGTTCACTTTAGTGGATGAGCACTCGAGGCAATACGTGAGTTGGAAGATGGGGTGACCGTAATGGGTCCCCGAAGGTTTTAACTTAGTAAGGAGCATGTAAGAACACGGGATAGAAGGAGAGTGTTCCAAGTGAAGTGTAGCTTGTACTTTCTAAGTTTAAGTTGCTTATGTACTAGATAGAGAATGACATTAAGGTATGTGTATGCATGTAGGTTGCCATCTGACAAGTACATGAATGGACTGCATGACATGCAAATAGCATGGAGTCCAGGTAATTATTACGTTCATACTCTTCTAGAGTTTTTCCAAGATATAAGAAACACTTTTCCTTTAAGATGCTTACGAAAAGAAACGAAAGACGCTTTAAGGAAGAAAATGCTAAGTGTTCAAATGTATAAGTATGTACGGCCCCTCCTTGGCAACCCCTTTTTACGCAACCAAAGTATTAATTGTACGCATGTGAATGGATGACTATACGCTATATCTATTGTATGTTTTTTCTAAGAAAATCCATAAACTAATGAAAATGCATGAAAGGCATGACAACAGATGATTTTGTGGATCCTACGAACCGACGCTTTTATGTGCGCCACGAGGTGACGCTCGTGGATGCCATGATTGACGACGTTCAAGGTGACGCTTATGGATGCCATGAAAGCTGACGTTTAAGCCCATGTATGTTCTTAAACGAAGTTTTCCATGAACGAACTGTTAAAGAAAGGATAGGACTGAAACGAACTGAAAAAGGAAAAGATGATTTTCAGGCTTATGCTCCAAACGATGTTTTTCCATGAAAAGAAATGTTTTCTCATGAAAGGACTGTTAAAGGAAAGAATGAACTGAATGAAAGCTCCAGCTCTTTCGAGCTGACATGAACGAACGAATAAAAAGTAAAGAAAGACATGAAAGCATGAAATATATGAAGATACGTAATGGCCACATGAATGAATGAAAAGGGTACCAATGAATGGGCAGATTGCAATGCCGGGTAAGTAGTACTGGAAGTGCACCCAGTGCTGCCTCCTATGAAAGGGATTCCCAACCCGTAGCCACGGGCGGAATCCGGGTCCAAAGGAAGACCGCTAACCCCAACACACGGGGCATAACAGTGTGTACTGGCCTATGAAAATGATAAGAACGAATGGATGTATGAATGCATGTACGAATGCACGGATGCACGAACCTTTAAGAAATGAAGGCACTGACGGGAGAAATGTTTGACGACAAGAAAGCCTTTTAAAAGTAAAACCCCGTACAGTGGCTCTTGAAGAAATGAAGGCACTGACGGAAGACACGTTTCACGAAAAGAAAGACCTTTAAAGCAAAATCCCATCTAGTGACGTTTTTAAATGAACGCACGTATGACACGTATGCATACACATAATAGTATGTATGAATGATGAATGCATGAATGAAAACCTATATTGTTATAATTTAACTGTATGAAGTAATACTTACGAGTCTTCGACTCATTTTAGTTTTTATTGCATGCCCCTCCCCCTCACAGGAACTGCATGATCAGGACGGACACGGCCCATGGGGAAGAGCATGGAAGTCTAGGCACGGATTTTAAACGTACGAGAGGCCTTTTATTTCAAGATTTAGGTTTTCCACTGTAAACCTCTTTTATTGTCAAAGCACATTTTAATATATAAACGTGGAGTCTTGCACCCTGGGTATGCAAGTGAAAAGTTTTAAATTGGACAGTAATTCCCGTCGTCCTTTCTAAAAATATTTATAAAAAATCTCAGCATAAGGACGGGCGTTACAAAGTCTCCTTATACGATCATCCATAGCAAGGCATGAGTTTAAGGCCTTCCACATAAGCACAAACAATTTCTTTGGTAAAGTCGAATTCCAAATCCAATCCGACCATTGACATTTAGGATTACTAATCCAAACAAAAGACCAAGCGGTTTTAGTCATGAAAGACCCATCCGAATTCTCTAACAAAATAAGTTGATCCTTACCTGTCCTCCTACTACTAATTTCATTGACTATTTCCTCCGTTTTCTCAGGCCTGCTCCATCAGAGGTCCAGAATTAAGCCAACCATCTCTCCAGAATGACACATTCCCCTCCCTAATCTTCCACTTGGAACGTGAAAGTACAATAGGAATCTCTTTTACAATTGCTTCCAGAACCTTGTGCCTCTGGATGGACTAATCTTCAGCGGATGCTGTCCATGCATGTATTTAGCACAAAAAAATCTTTTCCATAAAGAATCTGAACTCAACAAATTCCAGGCAAATTTAAGATGCAACGATCTTTATACATAAACAAAACTTTGCAAACCAACCCCTCCTTCATCCACTGGTTTGCATAATCTTTCTCATTTAATCCATTTCCTCTTGGGACTCCCATTAATTGAGCCCCAAAAGCAAGTGCTAAATACTTTATTTAACTGGAGCAACACTAATTTTGTAACCTGTATCACAGATAACAAGTGAATCGGCATACTCGACAACACATGCTTTAATAAGATGACTCACGCCCCTGTGGAAAGAATACTCAACTTCCAACCTTCAATCTTCTTCCAAATTTTTTGAATGACATCCTGGAAATGAATTAACTTCAATCTGCCAAAAACAACTGGCACTCCTAAATACCTGACCGGGAACACCCCTTCCAAAAACTATGTAGTCGATAAGAGATGTCGACATCTAACATAATTAATTCTTTTAGAGAAAAATATAGATGATTTGGCGCTATTTACCTGCTGACCTGACCACTCAGCATAAATACAAAAAACATCAACAATCTCTACAACTAAAGACTTCTCTTTATTTGCAAAAATCACCATGTCATCGGCATATAAAATATGAGAAATAACAGGACCATGTCTAGGATGAGAGAAACATTTAATTCTACCCAACTCAAATTTCTTTTTTAACAGCCGAGAGAGAACTTCTTCTACTAAAATGAACAAATAAGGAGATAGAGGGTCCCCTTGACGGAGACCTCGTCCACCCTTAAAAAATCCTTTTGCAGCGCCATTCATTACCACAGAATACCAAGGCGTAGTAACATTGAACTAATAGATGACAAACCTTCAGAGAAAACCCAAAAGCTTTCAAAATATGAAATAAAAAATCCCAGTCAATCGTGTCATATGCTTTTGCAAAATCAATTTTCATCATAATATTTCCTCCTTGAATTGGCTTATTAATATGATGAATAAGCTTCTGAGTAAGACTAAAATTTTCAAAAATACTTCTACCAGGAAAAAAGCTCCCTGTTCCATGGAAATAATCCTACTGAAGACTGAAGTAAATATGTTCACTAAAATTTTAGAGTAAATTTTATAGACCACTAAACATAGACTTATTGGCCTAAAATTCCCAAACGACGTAGGATTCTGAAGTTTTGGAATTAAGACAATATAAGAGGCAAAGTAAAACCTTGGTAATGCAGTCCCGCCAAAAAAATCACTAACAGCTTCCATTAAATCTTGGTATACCAAGGACCAACAATGCTGAAAAAAAACCCAAGATCCATCTGGCCCCGGACTACTATCCACAGGATTAGAAAAGAGTGCATTTTTTACTTCCCCAACCGACGGATTACTACCAAAAAATTGATTTTCCTCCTCCAAAACATCCTCCGAAATGAACCCAACCAATTTTGGCAATGAACTTGTTGACTTAGCTTTGAGGAAATCCTCAAAATAAACACACGCAGCCTCATGAATATCTTTAGGCGAGGTAAGCACTCGGCCATCAGAGAGCTTTATTTCCATCAACACATTATGTTTATGATTCTGCAGAGCTTTAAAGAAAGCAGTCGAAACCTCACCATGCGATACCCACTTTTGTTTGACTTGTTACGCCATACGAGACTCTTCCCTTTTTAACCAGACATCAAGCTCAACCTTGTTAGCTAAAACGTCTACTTCAACATCCTCTGAGTAGCATTCTTGTAGACTAAATTCGCCTTCCTCCACTTTTGCTTCTAATTCTTTAATATACTTTCTTGTCCAGCCAAACACCTCATTGTTCCAAGTTTTAAGAACCAGTTTTATCCTCTTCAATTTTGTGGCAAGCTTCCACAAACCCATACCATTAACCTCCACCTGCCAAGAACTAGAAGCACATCTCCAAAAATCTTCATGATTAGTCCACATATAGTGAAATTTAAATGAGGTGTGATCATACCTAGTAGATGAAACCGAAAGACCCAAAACCATAGGGGGAGTGATCTGAAGTCCTCCTAGGAAGATATTGAATTCTACCCGACGGATAAAGATCCTTAAACTTAAAATTACATAAAGCTCTATCCAGTCTAGCCCATGAACGCGCCATTCCTAATTGTCCGTTGCACCAAGAAAAACCATTACATGAGAATGGCAACTGAACAAATCTGCCATCAAATAAACGAACAAAAATCCTCCATTGCAATAAGCATCCTTGGATTTCCCCCTCTTCTCTCATTATCGTTACGTAAGACATTAAAACCTCCAATAATCACATGAGGAAACTGCAAGTTATTAACACCAATCAAATCGGCCCACAAAGACCTCCGATCTAAAAATTGACACTTTGCATAAACCGATGAGATCAATAAATTTGAATTAATAAGCAAAGTAAGATGCTGATCCGAAACACCCATAACATCCACCTTCAAACCAGACTTCCAAAAACACCAAATCTTTCCTGCTTGACTAGCATTCGACAGGCACTTATCAAATTCTAAAAATGTCTTCCAATAACTCAAATGAGTATCATCTCTGAACGGTTCCGCAATAAACAGAATAATAGGGTGCTGCTCTCGTAACAACCCCCTCAAACGTTTGAAACATAAAAATTAAACATAAAAATCTGTTTAGGAGTATCCCAAAGTAAATAGAAGCTCAATTCAAGAATACACATTAATTCTTATAATTTCTATTCATATTTTGTAAATAGAAACTCAATTCAAGAATATACAATAATTCTTATGATTTCTATTCATATTTTAGTATTTTAATCCAATAATAGGGTATTTAGACTGCACTTTCATACACTCATCAGACTAGAATGAATGAAAGGAAAGGATGGGAAATGAATGTTTTAATGTATGAAGCTATGTAAAGGCAATGACTGAATGAATGATGGTACCAATGGACTGAACAGATTGCAATACCGAGTAAGTAGTACTAGTAGTGCATCTTGTGCTACCCCTAACTGAAATAGATTCCTAACCTGGGCCCCACGGGCGCAGTTGGGTCCAAAACACCGATAACCCCAACGTACGGGACGTAACATAGTGTACCGACCAATGGAAAGTGATAACAACTAATTGAATGTTATGGAATTGTTTATCTTTTTATGAAGGAAGGTACAATGTGTGAGAAATGTTTTTTGTGGAATGAGAACCTTTTTAAAAAAAAAACTCCACCTTGTAATGTTTTCAAATAAATAAAATGATTTTATAAATTTTGTAGAGGGATGATAAATGTATGAAAGAAAACCTATATTAGTATATTTTTACAGTATGAAATAATGTTTACTGAGTATATGACTCATTTTGTTTTTATGTATGCCCCTCCCCCTCCTAAGAACAAAATGAGGATGAAGTGTCTGGGTAGACATGGTCCAAGAAAAAGGTGACAGAAGTCTAGACACGTTTTATGTAATGTATGAATGCACATTTTGTAAAAAGGCTTTATGATTTAATTTAACGAATTAATGTTGCAAATTCTCTTTAATTTACAAGCAGATTTCAATTTTAACTGTAAAATCTTTTATATCTTGGGGAGGAAAAGAAATTTTTTTAAAAAGTTCAGTAATTCCCGTCTTGTTTTCTAAAACTATTTCTTTAAGCTCAGTGCATTTTCAGAAGAAGAAATCTCCTCAAACATCATTCAAAAACATGGTTCTTGATATGCTTGCTGACTTGGAGGAAGTACTTCTAGTTTAATTTGCAGTGGTGATTTGGAAGATTTGGAAGATTTGGAAGAGAATGATTGACCTAATTTTCAAGCAGAGCTTCACAAATCCTATTACTCTTTCTTATCAGTCAAAACAGAAGATGAAAGATATGAAAATTCTACAAAAACATACCCTGACTTCATCTCCATTGGCTAATAACCCAATTTCATAGTGGGAGGCACCTCCTCAAGGTTTCTAAAAATAAATTGGGATGCTAGTCTTCAAAAACATAATTGTACAAGTCGAATTGGTGTGCCAATCAGAGATTGGGAAGGCAACTTTATTGCTTCAATGAGGATGAAAAGATCCTTATTTCCAAACCCTCACCTTGTTGAATCCTATGCTGCTCAACATGTTGTTCTCCTAGCTGCAAACATTGGCCTTAGGAATATCATTCTTGAAGGCAATGCCCTGCAGGTGGTGAATGAGCTCAAAGACAAAAGTGAAAATTGGTCCCAAACTTGTCTAATTTCCATGGATACAAGGATCCTTCTAAACATATTTGAATCATGGTCTGTCCAACATGTTAAAAGAGCATCCGATGAGATTGCTCATGTTCTAGCTAATCATGCTCTAGTTATTGATGATGTAGTCGTAGAACTAGAGGAAATTCCTAGTTGTATTGGCCATTTAGTCTCTACTTGATGAATAAATTCATACTGTTCCTTTAAAAAAAACACTATTGTACCCTGTCTTAAGGTCTTTATACCTTGATGAAATGAAGCTTTTTTCCTAGCAAAAAAAAAAAAAAAAAGAATGGGCATTACAATCTAACTATGTTTTTTTTTTTACAAATTTTTTCAACAATCATATTTAAAAAAATCTTATAGTCTTATATTAAATTCTCCAGAACTGTTTTTTTACCAACTTTTACTGTATCCAATGATCATATTTTACATAATATATTGTATCTAAAATTATATCTATCTTTTTTTACTAATTTTTCCTTATCCTATTTAAGACTGTTCATCACCATCCGGGTCAGAACCCGCATCACTCCTAATCGGCCCAACCCTGTCTGGTTACAGTATTACATCCGAGTACTGGATTTTAACCCCGGTACCCGGTTTTAATAAAAATAAAAAAACGAAGCCTAACTCTAAAGCCCCCACCCACCCGTTGGCTGAATCCTATCTCACTGCTCTCCCCTCTCTCTCCCCCTCGAGCCATGAAACCCTAGCAAATATCCTTCAAGTTTTGTCGCCGTCTCTCTCTCTCTCTCGCCATTGCCGCTGGCCAGACTTTTGATCGGTAAGTATCTCTTCTCTCTCTCTCACTTCGGTAAGTCTCTCTTCTCTGTCTCATTTCGATAACTCTCTCTCTCTCTCGATCTATGAGCAATGCCTTTGTACGAATCTTATGTGGGTATAGAGTATATGCAGGTATTTTTCTAGATCTGCTCTTTTTTGTTAAACATGGAGTTTTTTTTTTACTTTTTGAGGGTTTACGTTTTGGTTCTTCGAACTCTCTCTCTCTCTCTCACACGCCGAAACTCGCTTTCTCTCTCTTGCTCTCACTTTGAAGCCCTAGCCTCCTCTGCCGATCAAAGCATCGTCTTCATCCTCGTGCCGTCGTCTTTATCCTTGGGTATGTTTTATTCTCTCTGTTTGTTTTGTTCTCTCTTTGTTATTTTGAGTTTGTTTTTATGAGAATGTTTGAAAGTTTGAGGAGTATCTTTATAGGTTAGATTCTAGTGTCGTCGTCTTCATCCGTGGGTATGTTTTTTTCTCTCTGTATGTTTTGTTCTCTGTTTGTTGATTTTGAGCTTGTTTTGTTGATTTCGACGAAGGTCTTGTGAGATTCAATGCTTTCTCTTTAGCTTTGTTTTTAGAAGATTTGTTGTTGTCGGTGAAAATTTTGAAGTTGAATTTAATAGATAAGAAGTAGCTTCTTCATATATATTATAAACATGATTATTCGGTTGTGATGGGTTTTAGACTTTGGGGTGAAAGTGATGGATTAATGTTTTCTTTGATCTCCTCTTTTTTCTTTAAGATTGGTCCTTTTTCACTATTGATCTACCCAGATCTTAAGTTTCTTCAGCCAAAGATCTAGGAAGGAGAAGAGGTGCAGATGCTGCACATGACCTCATAGACCCTTTCCCCGTTCTAGCACGTCTTGGTATGGAACTCTCTCTCTTTTGTGTGTGTGTGTGTGTCTTGGTATGGGTTGTTTTCTTGAGAGCCAAACAGAATGTCTTCTACTTGTATTTTTGAAAAGTTTGACTTGTTATGCAGCAGTACTGAGAGAAAAAAAAAATGTAGACTTTTCCTGTTTGAAAAGTCTTTACAAGGGTTACAACTTCCCATTATTGATTTAAAAATGGAACTCAGTGATCAACATCTTTTTTTTTAGTCCATCACTAAACAGATCTTCAAAGATACTGTATCTTAGTACAATTTTTTACTGGAATCTATGCTTAGCATTGTCACAATTTTCTTTTATATGTATTTATCTTGCAGAGAAAGAGATAGAAGATAACCTAGCTAGGAAGAAGTAATTTGTGTTAGGCAAGCTTGGAAAAGTTCCTGATGAAATGTTAGCGAAAGCTTCTTTGGAGAGTTTTTTTGGTGTGAGATTAAATCACTGATGGAAAGACTATGCTGTTGATTTTGTAACTCATTTCTTGTAATTTTGTGTTTGGTAATGTAATTTATAAATACTAATAGTGTAATATGTTGTGGATTGCATTGTGATGCATATAGATGAATATTAGATTTGTTTTTTTTGTTTTACATGCATTTAGTATTTTTAGAACACAAATAAAATAAAGGCTTTCATGAACTTGACTTCTTAGAAAAAAAATTTAATAAAATAAAAACTTTTACTTAAAATAAATAAATAAAAAATCCGGGTACAACCCGGAACCCAGATTTTCAGGTTTTAAAAACCTGGATCCATCCGGGTTCTGGCCCGGGTCTGACCTGGACCAACCCGATCCGGGTTCTGGCCCGGATTTGAAACCTGGGTCCCAATCCGGATATACCCGGGTTTCCGGGTTGGAACCGGGATGAACACCCCTACTCCAACTGTCATATTATGTAGAATTTAACGGTCGTATTTAAGAGTCTATCTATTATTTTTATCAACTTCTCTTGTATTGAACAATAATATTAAAAATCTATTGAATGTTTTTTAACAACTTTTCTTGTATCTAACGCTCATATCTAATTTTGTCAAACTGCCTTTTTCAGTGTTTTTTCAACAATCTCCTTCACCCATTATAAATAGATCCGTAAACTCACTAGTTTTTATTCATCTCAAACTAAGCATTTTATTATTCATGCTTTGTTCTTTTGTTGCTTTTCATCCACCATACCCATTCTTCTATGGATCCTTCTTTTAATATTGAATGTATCGTATATGACTCTTACTTTGTTATTCATGCTTTGTTCTTTTGGTTACGTAACTATCTTTAGCTCTTGGTTAGTCCTACAACAAGTTTCACAGAAAAATAAGCTCTTCTTTACCAAGTCACTATAATAAAGCAAAAACTTCCAACCTAGGTTAAATGCTCACCAACCACAAAGAAGCAATATCAACGTACATTTAAGCTTCGTTTTCTTCTTAAACTCATCCCAATTTATCTCAACTCATCATTACAACTTTTTCAAATTTCAATACAAAATATAATAAATAATTCAACTTTTTTAAATTACAACATAATAATAATATTAAAAAATAATATTCTAACAATATTTTATCATCTAAACTCAGCTCAACTCAACTTAGTTCAACATCCAAACGCAGCCTTAGATTAAGAAGGAGATCTAATTCTACGCTTTTCAAGAATTTCCATTTGAAGAGTTTGAAAATATTTTTGTTGTAACACATTCATTTTGCTCATATCTAAATGCATAATTTCCTTCTCTATCTTGGTCTTCTTGAGATCAATAATTCAAATCTCTCTTTCTATATTCTTTTCATCATCAATTTCTTCCTCTCATTGCTCATATGATGTAACACCTCTTTAACTCACTAGGTGAAGATGATTTGTCTTTCATTCTTTTTCCAATTTTCTTTTTCAACCTTCTTGCCTAGGTTCTCATCATTGTTGAACAAGTTCCTTGAAACACTATCATCCCTTAGTTGTATCGACTCTATAATACTAGAGCAGCCTCATTTTCTTCTCGTTGTTAGTTGAACGGTATGCACT
This sequence comes from Juglans mandshurica, assembly GCA_022457165.1. Classification (NCBI taxonomy): domain Eukaryota; kingdom Viridiplantae; phylum Streptophyta; class Magnoliopsida; order Fagales; family Juglandaceae; genus Juglans; species Juglans mandshurica. The sequence goes on along the minus strand of CM039629.1, from coordinate 9,912,900 downwards.
TGCCATTTTAGTTGTCTTAACAGATTCTAGCAATGTTCCATTTGAAATGTGGCTTTTTGCATCGCTTGGTACATATTTTTTTCATTTTTAATCTGAAAAATTCAATAAAATATAAATATATAGTTCATTACTAATATTTATAAATAAAAATTCAAATAACACACTAGTTACAATACAATCATACCTAACCTTGCTCATTGGCATTGTTCAAACTGAGCTAAGAAATTACAAAACTTGTTGGTGCATTTTTTAATGGTTGACCATTAATTAATCAAGGAGACTAAAGAACATACATGACTGGTAATTAAAAGAGGCTTTCAATAAAGGCTAATACACAAACACACACATATACCTTTATAAACCTTTACTACTTATATATTGTTGCAAAAAGATCTTTCAGTTAAATATGATTATAGTCACTTATCTCGATCCTTGTATCAATTAAGCTATTAATTGTGTATTTTCGAGCATTAAACCGAACCTATAATCTTTAGGAAACAAAATAAGCATTATTTTACGTTAATAGTATGAGGAATATGCATCATACACTAAACCTAAGGGTATCTCGTGACATTAAGATTCCTTGGGTTACAATTCTTTCCTCGCTATAACACTTTGCTCCTCCAAACTCTGTTTGGGATTTGAAGCCAATCGGAGTTTGGGGGCATCATGTTTTCAAGCTCCTAGAAATTCTCGATTTTGAAACATGTCACATAGCTGCGTATCCTCAGTTGTAGCCCTTCTTAGAACTTCTGGGCTTGCATCCTATCAGTTGAAATTAGGTGAGGTGCGAACCTCCCCAATTCCATAAATTAGGCAGCATACTGCTCCACATACATGTTGCCTTGTACTAGAGACGCGAACTTTTGCATCTTTTGTTGCTTCATAGATTCTGGGAAGAATCTGTTGTTGAACTTCTCTCATAATCTTCCCTAGGTTAAGACAGCTAGGGTTCCTAACTCCCTTTCCAAAAGCTGCCTTCACGTATCCCACCATATACTGGCCTCTCCTTGCAGTTGATATCTGGCATACAACACTTTTCTGATCTTCAGTGCATTCGCAGATCTTGAATGTTCGATTGAGATCAATCATCCACTTATCTGCTCTCATGGCCCAAATGTTTGGATAACGGTACACCAAAAACTTCTCATAGGGGCATCACCTAACTTCTTGCCTATGCTCTTGCATTTGTTGTTGTTGTTGTTGTTGTTGTCGTTGTCTGAGCACTCTTGTCAACAAGCAGATAGCTTCTTTCATTCCTTATCCTCTGACCATTGGAGGATTTTGTTTCTCTTGGTTGTTATCCCCACCAAGTTTCTGGGTACTCTGGCATGCCCATGTGTTATGTTTTGAAACGAATGTTTACGTGTATTGCATTCACGTGCTTAACCCAATACTTAAAAAATTCAAGCCCAATAGGAGACTAAAATTTCAATCCTATATTCTGGTACCAACTCCTAGGGACATGTGGGTTTACCCAGAGACGTATTGCTTTGATACCATCCTCTGATACCCCCAAACTTCACTTGGGATTTGACGAAGCTTGCCGCGTCAATACATATAACAGAAGGTTACATATCCACATTCATGACAATTAATGATGCAGTACACCTAGCATGCATCTAAAACTATGCAGTATTCCTAGCGGATAATTTTTTTTTTTTAGTAATACGCGATGTACCAGAATGCTATATCCCAAAACATAATCATAATATTCACATCTAAAAATTTATCCAACAAGTCTGTATCAAAATAAGTAATGGAGACAGAGTTCCATGAGTACATGAAATAAAACTATTGAGCTAAATCACTAAGCCGCTCGCGCAGCTCGGTTATGATCTCCAAAATAACGTTTAGAAAATGGAGGATCGACTCCATCAACTCCTTGTGGGTGCTCCATGGTCTAATCGACCTTGCCCAACTGGTCGGATCCTCGTTCTCCTGACACATTGTCTACCATTTAGAAGGAAATGGTTGTTGGGACTACTGAGTGAGATTTATAAAATCCAAGCGAGTAAAGCTCCTAAGCTACCAACATTATAAACAGGCATGCATGACATGTATGCATCATGACATGGACTTGAATATGTGTGACATGACTTGAAAATAACATGACTATACATGAACATAACATGATTTGACTTGAACGTGGTATGACTTGACATGACCATGGCATGATTGCGTGAACATGAGACCTTGTTAACATATACATGTTTGATTACTTGAATTGTAGATGATTCAGGAATCCCTAAAAGTCGTGTGCTCCTGCTAGTACAATATTACATCACAGACATCTGCACCAGCTGTGAGTACGTCATAATAACTGAACTTGTAAATGTGTAATTTGGCACCACCAACTTTGGGTGCCTGAGTTTGCTCTGGAAACCAGTTACTTAGGTCTCATTCAAAACCTATTGACTGTACTTCGTCAACCTAGGGGATTCCACATCCAATTTAAACACTTCAGAGTAAGCAGATGAGTTCAATTAGGACAACTCCCCATGCTAGCATTTGGGGTTGTGATAAAATAAAAAAACCTATGCATGACTTAGAAATATTTCATGACATACTCAATGCATATGACATGGCATGTAACAAATAAACATGAGACAGATAACATGACATTCATGGCATGTGATAGATATTTATATACCATAATAAGTGACATGACATGATATATTATAAAAAATTATAATAAGCATAATAAACATGACTATAAAATTCTTACCACAACACATACGTAAAATATCGAGAGTAAGTATAGAAGCTAGCTTACAGAAATGTAACGTAACATAAGCAAAGCGTAATAGAGTGTAAACTAAAATGAGATAATTCTAGGATTAGATTATCTCCCTTAATTTTTTTAATTACAAAAACTTACTAACTTAGGGCCAAATTTGAAAAGTTACTTCTCAACTTATGGGAATTTACAAATTTCCCCCTAAAAATAATGATTTTGCAAACAAACTTGGAAACTTACCAAAATTTATATTCCTCATGTAAATTTCATCCTAAATCCAAATATGAATTTAAAAATTTTTAAATCTAATCCCAAATATGCAAACTCTCTCTTGGCCGATTCTTGTATAGGCTAAAATCTATGGTTTTATTGTTACTTGGCCATTTAACACTCTAACAAGTTTAAACTGAAATAAAAACTTCAAAAATCACATCTTTAGTTCTAAAATCATGTTAAAACACTAAATCACACATTCCATAAAAACTTAGACTCATTACATCAAATAAAATGCCAAAACATAAAGATTAGGTCAAATAAAATTGACATTTGATGTTATTGGTCTAACACTTTCATATCAACTCCAAAGACTCCAAAAGTCTATAAATAACTCTCTTAATATGTTGATCATTCAAATATAAGTGATAGTATGCTTGACTAATCAACCAAGAATCATAAAACACAACACAGAGCACTCAGTTTGCATGAAGACTTAGAAACCGAGTAAACATGCTTTTGGACTTGAAACAAAGTGACTAGACCCTTGATTTTCATGCAATAACTCTTGAAAGAATACAACTATATACCTCATATTCAAGTTTAACTAGATCTAAGTATTAAACCTAGCATGTCATAGCAAAAATTTCATAAAAATACTCATCAAACCCGAGAGCCTCTAAATTAAACTTAAAGCAAACTCTTGCATTTTCATCATCATTCCAACAAAGATCTAAATCATAATTATTTAAAAATTCATTCTAAATCTATAGATCAAAGATCCTAGATCTAAGATCAAAGCCATAAAACTAAAATCATAGAGCTAAAATCACAAACAAGCCAAAAGAAAATATGTTTTCAACCGACCGGTTTCTAACACTATAAAATCATGCAAAACCATTTTATAAAAAATAATAACATGATTTGGATCAAATCATAACTTTCATATAATCATGTTAACACTTAATCAAATCAAGATCCACCCAACATTTCATCAAAATCTCACAAAACTCCCATTTTCATCAATCATATCTCCAAGAAACATTTACAAATAGATACCCAAGTAAACTAGACTCAATGCTAGATAAAATGAAAGAGAATAGAGCTAAGGAAATACTCAAAAAGAAATTTTAACTAATGGAGCAAAAACCGCCCTGAAATTCTCTCAAGCTCTCTCTTGGTCTCCTCTTGGAAAAAATGGATGAAATGTGCAAGTGTGGGGAAGCAAATGGGTGAGGCGTGGGGTATGGATGAAGGGTTGACCTGGTGGGTGAGTGATTGAACATTTAATGTGAAGATGGCTTGTGAAAATGGAGGAGGAGAAGCTTAAGAGTGCAGCTGATTTCCTCTTACTGCTGCTGCTGAGTGGGTGAGGTTGATGTGTGGCTTGTTTGACTTACCATCAAGGCACTATTTGAGGCTGATTATGAGGTGGCATGGCAGCCAAAACATGGCCTTGTAAGGTGGTGGAATCATGTTGAAGAAGCTTAGGGCAATTGATGGTTTTCGGTGGACTAAAGGGAGGCTGATTGAAATGCATCTAGTTTGGGGTTCCATGGGGTTTTCGGATAGGGTTAGTCCAATCCTAATTTTTTCTTGGTCAAAGTAACTACCAAGATGTAGGAGTGGAAAATTGTGTTAACAGGTCATGTTCATGTCGTGTAAAGGCATGAATATTATACTATATGGGTCAACACAAATACGACATGTTAAGCTTAATGTGTCAAAATCAACCCTAACACAACTCATTAACATAACAGGTTGAAACGATACGACCCGTTATTAATTAATCAAAAAATGGGTCGACACGACCCATTTTAATCCGTTTTATGTTAATGGGTTAAACTGACCCGTTTCAACCAGTTTTATCTTAACCTAATTCCATAATTTCACATAAAAATTAAAATCACAATATCTTTCAAAAACATAAAACTAACTACTAATAAAAAAAATATAAACATTTTTCATCTATTAACATCTAATAAAACCAATATGAAAATCCAAATAATATAGACACAAATCTAAAATAAAATATAAACAATAAAAACACAAAAATCAAAATCACAACAATACTAAATATTAAACATAAGTCCAAACTTACAATAAACAATACAAATATAAAAACCAAAAGTAATAATATTAAAGTACAATCCCAATAATAATAAACACAAAACTAAACATTTGATTGATTTATAGAATGAATAGAAGCATCCTCCTTGATCTTGTTGATATCCAACTCCATAACATCTTCAATTAGCTCTTCCATAATATTGTTCTCGCCTACTGTCTCAGATATTTGACATAACATAACAAAATGAAACATGAAAAATTAGAATGGTAAAAAACCAAACAATTAACAGAATAAGTCTACTGATGTATTTAGCGGAAAGCAGTTATTAAAAAAGAATGGGGGAAAAACAACCTATGCCATCAATAAATCATATTCACTTTTTTCTTTTCAGATTGGATAGTTAAACCAAAAATATTGCAAATAAATTTAGATAAAGACATGATGCTAATATTTAATAGTAATGCATTTGTATTACAATGCAACAACATGCACATCCTTTATTTATATTCTCGTTAAATTTATTGATTAAAAATCAGCATGTAATTGCTGGCACCATCACAAGTACTACTGATATATTAAATAAATGCATGAGCAACAATAAAAAGCTAATAAAAAGAATGTGTTGTGAACCATCATAGATTCACAAGTTTGTCTTTAAACCATACAATTTTAGCAGGTATATTACTAATAAAAAGCTATGGATAAAAACACAAAATAGAATCATTGTGAACCCAAAACAAATTCTAAAATTCATCCACAAAATACTATCTTCTTTGGTTCCATTTAGATTGATCATGTGCCTTTCTTCCAACTCTTTGGTAGTTTTGTTTTGAATTAAATATGTAAAGAAATTCAAGCATTCAAGCATTTCTAAGAACAAAAACAGAACGGAACTGTTATGGCACCACTTTAATGCAAAATAGCGTGGAGAGTCATAAAAGAAAATTGGAACAAAGAGTACTATAGTGGATCATTTTTATTAAACTTAGGTTCATAGTGCTCAAATTGTAGTCACCTTGTATATCGATTATGTACAATAATGAATATTCTAGGTTTTAGATGTCAGAAGATAAACAAACACACTTGCAAATAGTAATGAACATTCACATCTCAAAACATGACCACATTCTTTTATAAATGCCAGCCAACGTACATAGATTATACATACCTTTTATAGTATACTAGTACTCCAACTACAACTAAGCAACAAGATGATGAAGAAAAGAAGGGGGGACCAGCAAAAATAAATAATCCAAAACTGAAAGATAAAATACTGTTGATGAGTTGAGCTGATTGAAAATCTCTGTGTGAAGAAGAGGAGAGGGGGAGACTGATGGACTGGGACGCCGTGAAGAGCTCTGTGAAAAAGAGCTCTGAGTTTAGTCGATTGAAGAGCTTTGTGTAAGGACATCTTGAGAGTTTGAGACAGAAAGAGGTCTGGGACACCGATTGAAAAGCTTACGGTGAGGCTATTACTCATGAGTCATGACTAAGGTGGCTTGTCAATGGGTATCGTGGGCATGGGTTAGGGTTTTTTGAATTTGAGATTTGAATGAGGGGGCGGCGTGAGTGAAGAGGGAGTGACTGTGTGTGGCCAATGTGTCGTGGGTTAGGGTTTTTTCAGTTTTAGGTATAAGGGTGTAAACGTAATTTTAACATTTTAAATGGATTGACCTGTTATCGACCCGTTAAGCAATCATGTCTTAACGGGTCAACCCATTTTGACCCGAATCCGTTGTGACGCTTCCAAATTCTGCTTCGGATCGGACAAACTCTAAAGTGTCGGGACATGCAACACAAGGTTGCTTGCCCCCGTTCATGACAATTAAGGATGCAATGTACCTAGCATGCATCTAGAAATATACAATATTCGTAGCGGATAAATTATTTTTTAGCAAGACTATGTACCAAAAGTAATGTATCCCAAAACGTAAACATACTTTATGAAATTCACATGATAACTGGCATCCAAAATGTGACAGTACTTATCCAACAGGTCTGTAACATAAATAGTACTAGAGATAGAACTCCCTAAGTACGCGCAAAACTAAGGTAACTGTTGCGCAAAACTAAGGTAACTGCTACGCTAATCCATCGAGTAGCTCCCGCAACTCGGTCAAGGACGTCATAAAACTATCGATGAAATGGAGCATTGAAGCGATTGGCTTCGCGTCGTGCCGTCCTGATCCTGGCACATGATCTACCATTCTGGAAGGAATGGTAGTTGAGACAGCCATAATGAGATTTGATTACAATCTCAGCAAGTTAACAGATAACTTAACATACAGTTTATAAATGCAGGCATGACAGTAAAGACATGAATGCATAATCGTAATCATAAATAAGTATGACTTGACTTGACATATAACAGGGTATGGACTGACATGACTTAAATAGAGCATGGACTGAACTTGAAATACGACATGAGAAGAATTGAAATTACTTGAACTTAACATGACATAAAGTCGAACATGAAATGAACATGAATTGAACTTGAACTGAACGTTAAATAACATGAGTATGAACGTGAAATACATGAACTTGGAATGTTATTCAATAAATAAGCGTGATTAATAAAAGTGAAATGTGGGTGCTACACGGTTCCCCATGAATCGTATGTCCCTACCGATTACCGTAACACATCACAGGTATCTGCACTAGCTATGAGTGCGTTATCATACATGCTAGTTCACAAATATCTGCACTTGATGTGGACACACGTATTGTACGTGTCAGTTCACAGGTATTTGCACCTGTTGTGGACACATGTACTGTACGTATCCCATGTCAGGTATCTGCACTAGTACGAGTACGTATAAAATGAAATTGAAATATATGGAGGCACCATCGGCGTTAGTGCCCTTCTTCGCTGCGGTGGCCAGCTAATTAGGCCTCATTTGAAACCCGTTGAACTTTACTTTGTCAACCTAGGGGATTTCACACTAATTTAGATACTCTAGCGTGAACAAATGAGTTCTACTAGGATATTACCCCATCCTAACATTTAGGGTCATGATAAACGTAACCAGACTTCACTGACGTGGAAATACTGGTTTTGAGATACACAAATTGTACTCGACACATAACGTGACATGACACGAAAAGGACAAATGCCTGACGTAATGTAATGTGACATATACGTGAGATGCAACACTTGTCATAACATGAAACAAACAAATAGTATGTAACAGGGCATAACATATAACAGACAAACATTACGTGACATGACATAACGTATAATAGAAAATATTATGTGACATAGCATAATATATAATAGAATACATTACGTGATATGACATAACGTGTAATAGATAACATTACATGACAGAATATATTTTGGAACAGATAAATATTTCATGACAGAATAAATAATGTAATAGATACATAGGTCATGACATAATATAACATGCATAACAGACATACATGATGTAACATGGCATATAGGATAACATAAGTACATAAACAATAGTTCCCTTACCCATTACACAAACATAATAATATGACATTAAGTTAGAAACTAACGTACATTGATCGTCGCGTTTTACGAGACAATGCACGAAACATGAGAAACTGTAAGTAGAAGTTTTAAATGTTAGAAATTTATATAATCATTAACAATTAGAAACATGAAAAAATATTAACTTAGAGTAAAATTACCATTTTACCCTCTACATGTGAAAAAATAACAATTTTATCCCTAACTTAAGGATTTCACATCCTAACTCCAAAAATATCAAAATTTACATTCATCATGTAACTTTTGTCCTAAACTCAAATATCAACTTACAAAATTAAAACTAAACACAACTATATAAAACATGATAGGGCTGAAACTTCCAAGGGTCATTTCTCTTATTTTTTGTTGCAATTTTATCTAACTTCAAACATATGCTTAAACCGGAATATTGCAACAAAGATCCTCTTATTTTAAGCTTAAAAACATGCTTAAAACATTGAAAAAAACTATACTTCACATAGACACAAAAAATTTTAGTAAAAATATCCAAACTTTTTAACTAAAATACCAGCTCTTGAATCTCAATGTTTGACCTCAAAACATTTTCAAGAACTCCAAAAATCCAAAACTTTCTTTTAACATGTTCATAACACATTCCTAAGAACTAACATACTTTGAATCAACACATAAAAATACCAAAAATTACAAAATCTCACTTGAAGTACTAGGCTTAACCACTTAGCCAAAAACATAAATCTTTTCTCAACTTGTTTTGATCAAACACTTGATCTAAGGCATACAATGGTGATATCTTCAAACCAAAACATCAAGTGGTTTAAAAATGTGTCCTAAAGTATATCCGAGCATTAAACTTAAAATCACATGGATAAAAATAAACCAAAACATGGATCTAGTAAAAAAAATCAAACTTTTGACCCAACCGAGTATTTTCTTGCATAAAAATTTATATTTTTTAAACTAACACCAAGAATATTCAAAATAACATCCTAAAATGTAGATAAAAGGCGTAGGAGTATCAGATAAAAATATCAAAACCATTGGAGTAAGATTAAACCACAAAAGATCGAAACTTTCTTAAAATAAAAACTATTTTTTCTCTTCTAGTTTCTAAGTTTCTAGATCTAAGAAAATCTTTCATCAAAAGTTTTAATCATGTAACTAATCTCCAACAAACATTGATATAAACATGTTGAAAATACTCCATAAAAATTTCAGACCTAGATTTATTCGTTAGTTTGTTCAAAAACTCCAAAATACAACACACTATCCAAATTATTGCCCAAAATGACCTTTCTAAGGTTCAAACAAATGTTGACCAAATAAATGACCATGAAATCAAATAATCAAGATATCCATGGAAACTAGACTCAAAGAAAAACAACTTTGGTAAAGGAATTATTGTGAGAAAATACTTACAAAGGTTCCAAAAGTGTCATGGAAAAAGCCTCTGGAATCTATTCCAGAGAGCTTCAAAAGGTTTCTTTCCAAGAATGGGGTGAAAAGTGGTGAAGTGAGGGAAGTGGTGACCTGCACACCTCAGATACTTTTGAAAAGGGAGGTATGGCCTTGCATGACATCTCGAGGTATGGTGGTTAGGTCACAAAAATATGAAAATAGTGAAGGAGATTGGGTTGATGTTGCTGCCGTGTGGAAGGGGGTGATGAGGTGGATTTTCCTCTCACATCAAGGGACTATTTGTGGCTGTTGAGGGCAGAGGTTGATCTGCCATGGGTGGGTGGAAACTTTCTCAAGAAATTTTTCCAAGGTGACCAAAATTCGTGGGCCTTAATGGGCCTTAAACAAGTGGGCTTCATTTGGGGTTTAAAGAGGGTTTGGTTAGGATTTAAGGTGCTATTAAGTCCAAATCTAATTTTTATTGGCACAATCAAATTTCTAAGGTTTAAAGAATTGGATAATGATGATATAACATGAATCTGAGGAATTAATAGTATGTGAAAGTGATTTAATCAAGTGATTAAACACAATACTAGAAATCGGGTCAAATAGGGTTTGGAGGCCAATTTTAGGGTTTGAGGAAATCGTTTAGGGTTTCAATTTCAACCAAGTTTTTGGAATTTCAATTGGGCTCCAACCATTTAGGGTTTCAATAGGGTTAAAACCCTCTTTGGTTTCACACAGTTTGGATGGTTGGATGGAATAAGATTTTGCTTACGTGGCATGATTTCACACATTGATTCCTTCACAAACCATCTCATGGTTCCTCTTGGTATCAAGTGTCAAATACTATTTACCAAGTGTGGATAAGATCTTGCCAAGTGTCCAAACAAAACTTTTCTAACCTAATTTGGATATTCCACACTGTGATTCTGAAAACACTACACTAGGTGCTACTATTGAGGTCACTATTCACTCCGGGAAAGTGAAAAATAAACTTTGCACTATAAATCCTAAATATACACACTAAACTAACTGTGCAATTCTTTTACCAAAATTCAACCTCGAAATATCTCGAAATAAACAAAACACTTTTTTGAACAAGCTTTTCATCCGAAAACTAAAAATGAGATTTTTGTGTCATAAAACTCTAAATAATCAACTGAGTCTAATGGCGCAGACCATATATCATTCTGACACATCTAACTATCTCAAATAAATAAAATTGCGCTTCTGGCACCATAGTGAGTGGCAACACTGACTATGATGACAGACTAAAACCTACGCGACTGGTCGATTCGTGAAAACTTACGGAGTTTTCACGAGGTTCCTAAAGCCTAAAGAAACTCCATCACTGAATTTCTAGCTAGCTCTTACACTCGTTAAGGCTAAATCCAAACCCGCTATTATCGTGTCGTGTTCATGTTGGGTAAACGGGTCATGTCACGTATTGCCGCCCCTACCAAGATGTAAGCGAGCGGGTGAAGGTGTAAAAGTGTGTACTTGAGTGGTTGGTTGCATGTAGAACTGACATAACCAAGTGAGAAAATACTTAGTCACAACGTCCATGTTTAGGGTTTGGAAACAGTTTAGGGTTTGGGTTAGCCTAAAGGGTTTTGGGGTTTCAGTTTGCCTCAAACCCATTGGGATTTCATTAGGGTTAAAACACTCTTTTGGTTGACCAAGCAGTGTTTGGTTGGACTAAATAGTGATTGGTGTAAGAGAGCATGATGACAAGTTTGATTCACCTTCAATCTCTCGTACACTTTATCCTCCTCTTTACAATAGCCTTAATTAAATAAAAAGGTGATTTCGTCACCATAGTAGATTGGGATTCGACAATGCTAACAGACTAAAACTTAATTGATTGCCCAGCTCATGAAATTCATTTGGGATTTCACGACGTTTCTAAGGTCTAAAGAAACTCGTCTCTTACTTTGCTCTCTTAGTACCTTGCTTGCCTAACACCTTGCCCGCCTACTTCTTTGCTCTCCTAACATGACCTTGCTCTCCTTTCCTTGCCCAACTCTTTCCTTACTTTTCCTCGCCCTAACTCTTACGCAGTTTTAACCTAACTTCCCCTCACTCAAAACAAATGTTAACCTTAGTCTCCAACCCGTGTAACTCCATTCCTACGCACAACAGTCACACTAACTTTCCTCGTTTCACTTCCCTTTAGCCCCCCTAATTCTGGGTCTCAGAATTTGTCAAGAGTCAATATGCGAAGGGAGAGTACATGAACTCGAGAGAGGATGAGAGAAAACTTACTATGGTGGTGTGCATATATGTGGGGTGAAGATGTGGCAGCGATGCACTGGATTGGGTCATCTGAGATGGTTACGTTCAGGCTTATGGTTTTTGGGTCATGGTTTGGGCTCTTCTAAGGGCCTTGAGTCTTATTCTCGGGTTATAAGCTATTTTCTATCCCATTGTTATCTTTAACCCCACTCTCAACTTCAAAATTCACACACTTAGTTGGGTTTGGATAGACAGTTCAGATGAGATGAGATGTTTTGAATAATAGTTGAATAAAATATTATTAGATATAATTTTTTAGTATTATTTTTATTTTGAAAATTGAAAAAGTTGAATTGCTAATTATATTTTTGTATGGGAATTTGAAAAAGTTGTAATGATGAGATGAGATGAGATAAGAAGGTTTGTGTATCCAAACCCAACCCAATTCTCTAAAGTTGTAGATTCTTGTTCTCTTCTAAATAACTGATTCCAATAAAATGATAACAACATAATTTACGTATAATATATTATTATAAACCAAAACAGCTAAGTCATATAATATAATAATCTAATAATATTATTTATAGATAACCGGAGGTTACATGCAGATGTCCTTACAAAGGCCACTATAAAATGTAAAGTGAACAAGAAGAAAAATTATATAGAAAAAAAAGAGAGAGAATAAGAGTGGAAGAGATCTACCTTCTAAATTGTGGAGGATGAACAATGGCATGGACCCACGATGCTGATGGTCCACGGTGGTCGGTGGACAATGTTGATGGCGAATTGGCGATATAGCGAGTCAATGCGTCACGAATAGCACGGTGGTGGAAAGCTAGAAGCATTAGTGCGGCAGTCGTTGTCACCCTGTCAACGTGGGCTTTAGTATTTCACCGTTTGAGTCTTTGACTCTTCACTCTTCAAGATTCCGTTAGGATTTCTTTTCTAGGGTTTCAACTTTCAATCTTCAGATACATTGATAGTGGGATTGTGCGAGTTAGTGGTTGAAGCAGTTCATGAGTTTTCACTTTTCATTTCTCGCAAGTTTCTCTCTCAATTTGTTTTTTAAAAAAAGGCAGTATCAGGTCAATCCGCCAACCCGATAAGTTGACCCAATATGAATTCGAATAACTCCCCACTTAAGGCCTGATTTGGATAGTAAGAGTCTTTCATCCCATCTCATCTTACCTCATGTCAATACCTAAACACTACAAATACAAACATTTTTCAATTTTAGATTTTCAATATTTTTTTTTTTTTTTGTCAAGGAACATCTCCAAGGTAGGGCCTTTCAGACCCACCTCAGCAGAGTAAACCCCGGTCTAGTGCACCACACTCTCAAAAGTTTTCCTGCACGAAACTGGTTAAATCATTAGCTTTTTACCAGGAAGTGTGGTCCCAAATGATTATTTACACTCATGAGATGTTGAACCTTGGACCTTGAAGGGAGTGATATCCCAAGACCAAAACTTTCACCACTTGGGCCAATCTCTTGAGGTTTTTAAAATTTTTCATTTAAGCATTACTTAATCATTACAACTTTTCTAAATTTTCAAACAAAATACAAAAAACAATTCAACATTTTAAAATCTTAAAATAATAATAATAATAAATTATATTTTAATAATATTTTAACTTTATAATATTTTTATTCAATTTTTTTTCTCATTTTTAAAAACTCTATAAACATCTTAACTCAAATAATTTTACTACTATTCATAAATCATTTTACTACTATTTACAGATCATTTTATGTCATCTCACTATTCAAACGAGGCCCAACTCTATTTTTGCATGTCATGTTCGTTGGTTGTGTCGAAAATTGATTCCTTATCTAAGATCTCATTTAGTTACACAAACTATCTCATATCATCATTATAATTTTTTTAAATTTTTATATAAAATATAATAAATAATTTAATTTTTTTAAATTTTAAAATAAGAATATTGTTAAAAGATAATATTTTATTCAATTTTTATATCTAGTCGTAAATGCATAAAATCGGTGCACAAAGCATGGACTAGCTTGTAGAGTGGCAGTGCGCACGGCAGAAATATCACTGAATTGTATATTTAATTCTGAGTAATGCTAGAGAGAAACTATTATAGCAGTACACACTTTGTACTCACTGTATAGTTACTTCTAATTGATTGTTTCTAACACTTACTTAGAAAGATATATAGTCTACATGATATCATATTAGGTGTGCAAAATGAATATTACCAATAGTATATTCTATCCATATTTATTCTTTAATTCAACTTCTCTCGGCGTTCCATTTTACCTGTACCTTTCGACTTTGAGCCACATAAAGCCCTACTCTTCTTTTACCTGTTGTTTCAAGTTTTTTTTTGTTTTTTCGGTTGACGATTAAAACGTTGGGGAAAGGGATTGGAAACAAGTTTGGAGTTCCGGCAGGTATACGATATATGAAATTAATAATTTCTTTCTTCCTCCGTTTCTTTCTTTGAAACCAAACAGAATGTTGAAATTGATTCCCAATGTTTTGTTTAACTTATGAAGAGTTGCTTACCACTTTTTGAAACGAAGATTGTTAGGAGTTTCTTTTCTTCCTCTCGAAAATCTCTGCAACAACACGGAAAAGAAACTATTATTTTTTAATTTCTTCGTCTTATGTCATTTTTGCACCTGAAAATCTAGGTTTCAGAACTCATTGGTTGGGTTCCGAATTGGAGCACTGACTGCTTATTGTTGGTTTGAGAGTTGTTGGTTCTCTGCCGAGGCTTCTTGGTTGAATTTGCAGCATGGTAAGCCTTCTTGGTTGGTTATTTTACCTGTTGGTAATGGTTAGTAGCTTAAAATCTTCGACCAAGTGATCCCCTGATGAGATTGAATATACGAAGAGTATTTTTTGCTGTGTATTCATCGTAGTTTTATCCCTCTTCGTTTAAAAACAAGTGTAGATGGCCGAGCTACGAAGTATGGACCTAGCTGTCGTACTGGGTTATTTAGGAGTGCTCCTTTTTTTGGAATTTAACTTACACTCTCTATGAGATTTGGACCCATCACTGACCACCTCCAGTTTAAGGAAGTGGAAGTGCCATTTGGACTACAGCCCATTTTTTAAGTGAAAAAATATTTTTAGCTCTTGAAGTTGCCACCTCTATTAATATAATCGGAAGATGAAAATATAATCGATATGTTTATTTTTTGTTCTGCTTATTATCCATTGCAAAACTATGAGGTCCCAGGTGAACTATCGTAATTACTATTTCACCTTTTTTTTTATTATTATTATTGTTATTTTTTCCTCTTCTTAATCCTGGTTTATGTATCAATGCATTATTATTCTGTTTGTTTTTTTGTTATTCTTAGGAAGTGTTCAAGAGGGCCATCCTACAGCCTGGGCCACCTGAAAGTTTTGCACTACAAACAGTTCAGGAAATTGTGAAACCTCAAGTAAGAAAAATAGAATTCTTTTACAGGAGCTAAGTTTCTATATGCGGGTATGCTTATTTGAACAAAAATACAATATGAGTATTTGTCTCTTCAATTGTAAGCTCACATAGGAGCTCTAGCTCAGTTTATTTGAGTACTTGGAGTTGTGAAAAAGATGGTGTATGCAAACCTTCTTAAAGCCTTACTTTCTCCCAAAAAGAGGGAAAAAAGACAAGAATTTGGAACCTTTAGAAGTTTTTGGTTTTTGTTATGTCTCCTGGTTTTAAACTGGGTTCAAAGCTTGATCCTTAATGGGAGTTCTGATAGGCTATTTTCTGGACAAGTTAAATTTTAACTAGTATTCCTCAGTGGTTTATATGTTGTGACAGGCTGCCAAACAAAGCTATTGGTGGTTTGCATGCTTGTGTTGTTAAGAGTTTTCTTTTTCAGTCTTCAAGGGTGATTTTTTTTTCTTGACAGAAACAAACAAAACTAGCCCAGGATGAGAATCAATTGTTGGAAAATATTCTTCGGACTCTGCTTCAGGAACTGGTGGTATGTTATACTCTCTGGTACTTGTTTGTTCAGTAAGTTTAATTGTGTAATAGTTTATGTGGCTATACTCTTGGACCGCAGTTGTTCATATCTTTTGTGTATGAACAAAGAAGGGATGACTTAGTTTTTTTTGTAAATCATCATCTTCTTTACTCCGTGATACAGACCACTGAAATATTTGATGTGTTTTGTACCTGTTTTTCCTGAAAAAAATCTGTACTTCCTTTTTTCTCAAATATTAAAAAACGTCACATGTGTTTGATATAATCTCTATATCCTGAATATACTTGAACACATTCAGTTTAGTTCCAGCCACACCATTTGGTCCTACTTTTAGATATTTTATTTGGAGGGCAGGGAAATCCATAATTTACAGTGAACACATTAAATTTGTCGGCAATAAATGACAGCCACTTCATTATGTCTTCTGTTGTCATTTTGGTTCTATGATTTATCCTTTTGTGTATTGTCAACAATAATTTACATAGCCACTTCATTATGTCCTCTATTGTCAATCATGTAAATTGGGGCTTCTTACTTTATTTGCCGAATGTATGTGGAGTTGGGATAAAATGTGTCTGGATTTAACAATGCATTTCTTTAAGTTTGGTTCTCAATATTGCTGACCGTTACCCCCATGGGTGTCTCTAACAGTTTTCGAGGCATATGTCAAATGGACATTTTATTCCAGTTACTATTTGCTATTGTCATGGAGGTTGAGTAGAATGATGTTGGGCATGGAGCGCATGGATTTCTTATCTGGTTTTATAGTGGGCTCTAGAAATAGAACCAGATCCAGTATCCCTCATTTACTCTTTGCTGATAAGACACTATATATTTTGCAAGGCCAATCTCGATCATCTATTCTATTTGCAGTGCTTACTTATATGTTTTAAAGTATTACCTGGTCTAAAGGTAAATTTGGCAAAGTCGGAATTGCTCCTGTGGGTGAAGTTGAGAACGTGACTAGCTTAGCGGATGTTTTGGGGTGTAGGATCTCTTCACGTCCCACGACATATCTCGCCCTACCCTTGGGAGCTCCCTTAAATAACAAAGTTATATGAGATGACATTATTGAAAAGATGGAACGTTAGCTAACTGGATGGAAACTGATTTATTTATCAAGGGTGGAGGGATTACATTGACTAAAAGCACACTTTCCAACTCGCCCACTTATTACGTCTCTTTTCCCACTTCCTTTATGAGTTGCTAAACACTTGGAAAAATTATAGCTGGATCTTTTATGGCCAGGGATGGGGGAGGGGGGCACCAAGTTCCATCTTGTGAAATGGGCTAAGTTGTATTTGCTGATTGAAGAAGGTAGGCTAGGGGTGAGAAATTTAATTCTCTTTAATTGGGCACTTTTGGGTAAATGACTTTGTGGTGAGAATCAAGGTGGACCTAGTCTTAAAGATCCTTTGCAAGTTCCAGATGGGCCAATTACAAGATCAAGAGTCAAGAAGATCAATGAAGCAATGCAAGAATTGGTGCAATCCACTTGAGATGAAGCTAGCAAGTGCCCAACACTTAAGATGGGTTTGAAAGGAGGAGAATCAGTTTTGCACCACTTGATACAAGCTATGGAAGATGTGACTTAGAGTTATTGTTTGGGTCTATTGTTATTGAAGGCTTTCAATTTATTAAATGATTTATTTTATTAGTTTAGAATAAGTGGGCTTGAGGATGCTTGACCCACATATGTCTTATTTCTTATGAACTAGGGTTTTGGGAAGGCCTTGTATTGTGGCCAATGGCTTATTTGGAAAGTTACTTTTTTAGGATCTAGGGTTTCAAGAAGTACTGTAATTGAACCCACAATCAATTTGAAAACAAACCCAAGAAGCCAAAATCAAGTCAATGGATGGAGAATCTAGACCCGTTGAGAGCTCATTTCAAGAACTTAGATTATATTAAAATCTAAACCCGTTGAAGAACCTATCTTAAGAACCCAAATTACAAGGAGGAACGCCACAAATGTTGTGATTTACCTTTGATAAGTTCAAAAGTTCAATTAAGAACAAGAGGAGTAAACTCACAATGAAAATTCAATATTGTCCAAATTTTAAAATGATGCTACAAAGAGTATTTAAACCAAAACTTAATTAAAACCCTAGTCAAAATAAAGCCCTTTCCCCCAAAATACCTATGAATGAATTGTGCCACGCCACACTAATTCGGCTACAGTAGCTACAATACTTCTTGAAATCCTAGTTACTAAAAAAGTAACTTTCCAAATAAGTCCTTAGCCACAATACAAGGCCTTCCCAAAATTCTAGTTCATAAGAAATAAGACATATGTAGGTCAAGCATCCTCAAGCTCACTTATTCTAAACTAATAAAATAAATCCTTTAACAAATTGAAAGCCTTCAATAACAATAGGCCCAAACAATAACTCTAAGTCACTTCTTCCATAGCTTGTATCAAGTGGAACAAAACTGGTTCTCATTCTTTCAAACCCATCTTGAGTGTTGGGTTCTTGCTAGCTTCATCCTAAGTGGATTGCACCAATCCTTGCATTGCTTCCTTGATCTTCTAGGCTCTTGATCTTGTAATTGGTCCATCTGGAACTTGCAAAGGATCTTTAAGATTAGGCTCACCTTGGTTCCCATCACTTTTGCATTATGCCTATGAAGGGGAGAGCCAATGAAGGGTGTTAATCAACACAAATCATTGAAGCATGGGAGGAGGAGGTTCGTGCTCACATGAGATGAATGGGTCTTTTTGATCTGTTGCTCATTAGAAGAGGGTGAAGTGGGCTTCCCAGTTCACTAGATTTATGTTGGGTGACGAGTCAAAGATATGCTCTTGGAATGACATGTGGACCTGTGGTGTGGTGATCAATCCTTGAGAAGCACATTTCCAATTTTATTTATAATTGCTTGTATGAAGGAAGCTTATGTGGCGGGTCGGTGGATAACTATTATTCTAGCATGACTACTCAATGGGTGTCATCTTCACTGGGAGGCAATCAATTAGGAGGTGGATCTTTGTTCATCCTTATATGAATGGTTATTTTCATGTAGGGTGGGATGAGATGGCTATGATAAAAAGGTTTGGATCTCCCATCTAGAATGGGTGTGTTTGAAGTGAAGTCATACTTCAATGTGCTATGTAATCATGTTCGAATTCTTTTCCCTTGGAAGCTTATTTGGAGAATTAGGGCTCCCCCAAGAGTGGCTTTCTTCATGTAAACAATGGCACTTGAGAGAATCCTCACCCTGGACAACGCAAGGAAATATGGCATGATAGTTAACCTAGTGTTGGCAAAAGTACATTTAAGCACAAAGCCAAGAGCGCCAAGCTTGAGTGTTTTCCTTACCAAAAGCGAGGTGCATGTACAAAAGCTGACTTTGGTAATTTTATTTTGCGTGCATTAAGACCAAAAAGCACGCTTTGGTAATTTTTTTTAAGAAGTATAAAAGATCAATTCAAGACCCATAAAACAAATATTCTTAAGTTAACATAGAAGCGTGCTTTTACGGTGCCATTGGTGGCGGTGAATCAACCGCAAACACGTTTGTACATGGAGGTCCTTCAATAGTCGCTAACACCAGTGCACTCCCAAGAACAAAATAAGGGAGGACGGTATGACGTGTTGGCTACCCTGGGAGGAGCTACTGCAAGCCATGGAAACGAATATGGTCCTGGAAAGGCTCTTCGTGCAGTAGTATAACAGGTGCTCAGTGGCAAGATGCTGGTGGCAGGCGCGCTATCGGCTTGACAGAAGATGGTGTGCATAGTACTCTGCTGGACATGAAAAAGCAATTGGTGGCAATGCAGGAGAGGATGGATAGCCTAATACGTTGCGTTGAGGAGAAATAAGAGTTGGGCTTGGGCTGTTTGGAATGTGGACCTGGCAAGATATCAGGCTTTGATGTGGCAGATGGGTCGTTAAGTACGAACTAGAGAGGTATAACTATCCTGGGTCGATCCAATGGGCTTCAATCCGAGGGCCAAGACAAAGGGAAATCTAAGGCAGGTCCGGATTGATCCAATGGGCTTCAGCCCATGGGCCAAGACAAAGGAAAGATGAATGCTGGCCCCGATAGACTTGTATGGAAGATCCGTGAAGGCAGCAATGCAAGGAACTTTGTCGGGGGTGGTGCCAATAGACTCGCGACAGGCTGAGGAACCGTTGATGGCGGCCGAGATGGAGGACACAATATTGGTGGAGTCAACGGGTGATAGTAATAGAACCAGACATGGGTCACCATCATTCCTCACTATCGGATCGTTAGTTTTCCAGCACAGTATGGACAAAAAGGGACAATGGGTAGGAGAGATAATGGGGATTCGAGTTTCAGGTTGTATCCTCTTCGGTGAAGGTTCTTCAGATAGTGGCTATCGATCGTGAGCCGTGTACTGAGGTTCGGGGTGACGAGGATGTTAGTTAAGGACTCTTACGGATGCTAGTTCCTATGAATGATATTCTTGAGTGGGAGTGTAGGTCTGTCTTTGTTGAGGAGGAGACAAGGGCGTTGATGGAGTCGCAGTGGGCAACCAGGGAAGGGATTGAGATGGACAGGGAGCCTATACCTCTGAATTCTCTGCCATCATGTTAGTCTACAGCCTCTAACTATGTTATACATAAGGTGAAGGAAATCCAACATTGTGTGGGGATTGAGTGTGACGGTTTTGAGGAACAATTCATGAATTTGCTAACGGTAACACCCCTTCCCGTAGGTACGGAATGTTACGTACATTTGTAGTGTAATGCCCGATAAAGAGATTCGACACCATAGGGGCAGGCGCATTGGTATTAATAAATTTTTACTTATCAGGAAAAAAAAAAAAAAAAAGAGTTGACACCATAAAAATATACCTCATTTATTGAACCATCAACTAACTTAGCATAATAGAGTTTCATAATATAAAATCTACAACATACAAATAACTTAAACTAGTTCTATGTATCAAAATCATTTATTCAACTGCCTAATCATTACTAGATCCATGTGGCACTGACACTTACTCAAGGTACAAGTCTCTGGAAGAATAATCTACTCTTGGCATTCCCACACTGTATCCACAAAATCATCATTTGGGACATTAACACATAAAATAGAGAAACAAACAAATGAGTCGAAGACTTAGTAATAGCACATCATACTGTAAACTTAATTTAGCTAAACATTAGGCTTAATTTTGAAAACTTACATCGTCACACATATACACATAATATATAGATCATTCATTAGTAGCATAAGCAGAATCAAACATAATTATGGCAATACATGTAACATGGATGCATGAATGACTGACTCCATGCATTTCCTACCATTTGTACATAATTTATTCATCTTGTCTTTCACTTATTTAGTGGCAATCATAACATGTGTGCATTGGTCCAATTGTTATTGACCATGTACAACATTTCATAACATATGGTGAACCACGTTTGGGTCCGTGACACCGTATAACGTATCATAACATGTAGTGAACCACGCTTGGGTCCGTGTTATCACACATAACATATGGTGAACCACGCTTGGGTTTGTGGCACCGCATAACATATCATAACATGTGGTGAAACAAACTTGGGTCCATGTCACCTCAAAACATCATAGCTTACATGTGGTGGACCAAACTTAAGTCCGTGGCTGCACCCACCCATAACATAAGGCCAATCTTAAAGCTTGCTTGTCATTCACGTGTCTTCTTACTAACTTTCATAATGCATGTGAACATGTTGACTTCTTGAATTTACGTGGCTTGACATACACTTTTGCAAGACATAACGTTAAACATAGCCTATTAACATGAGCCTTATGCAACATGGCATAGCATAGACATGGCATAGCATAGACATGGCATAACATAATCTAAACATTACATTATCGATCAAAAAAAAAAAAATAATCTAAACATTACATGGCATACATGTGATTTTCATGACATATCATCCATTCTAACAACAATCCATATCAGCATGGCATACATAGTCTCATTCATAAGCATATCATTGTAATTCATCAAGGTTCATGAAAAGGGGCTAACCTTGAATTGGTTCATAGCGTAGCATAGGTAAACATCACATTTTTCATGCAAAAACAGAATATTTACAGCACACTTAAAGTTATGATCATGTTACTTACTTCTTAGCGTTGCTTCCGCAATCTAGGGCTGGGTCGGAGCGGAATTTTTCCTCCGACTCCGACCTCCGATCGGAGCTCCGAACGAAGGTCGGAACTCCGAACTCCGAACTCTGAACTCCGATCGGAGTCCGACCGTTTGTTTCTCTACGTTTCTTACGGATCGAGTTGTACGTCGGTTTAGGACGTTTGTTTTGTGTATATAGGACGTTGTGGAGACAAATTAAAATGCCTTTGGGCGCCAGTACTACCATATATATCAAAAGATTCAAAACCATGCGGCAAAAGAATGAAGAATCTAATACTAATAAAAGTTTTAAGCAACATGACTCGATTGGCCAAAATCCTAATTGCAAAGAAGATAATTAATATTGGAGAATATGAAAAAGAAAAAGACAAATCAATGCGGCCTAAATAAGAGTATCATGTGATGGGTCCTTGTTTCAGTCTTTGCTCGGATCGAGCACAATGTAATGTAATAACAACATTGACTTAGCCTTGAAATATAACTACATAAATATTAAACACGAATTTCACTCAAATCTCAATAGTCCATTGGTCATGCTTGAAATGAAGATAGAAAGTTGCAACGGAGACACGAGAGAGAGAAGGGAGAAGGGAGAAGGAAGAAGGAAGAAGGAAGAAGGAAGAAGGGGGGTCCTGCGTTTTGGACCCCCCGTGTGATGAAACGTCACCGTTCCGCATTAAGTGGAACGGCGTCGTTTAATTATTTTTTAAAAACCCCAGATGTGAAACGGCGTCGTTTTACATCTGGGTTTTTTTTTAAAAATTCGGAGTCGGAGTTAAGCTCCGAACACCAACTCCGACTCCGACTCCCTATTCGGAGCTACTCCAAACTCCGACTCCGAATTCCAACCACTTCGACTCCGTCGGAATTAGAATCAGAACTGATGTTGGGCGGAGTCGGAAATTTCGGAATTTTGCACAGCCCTACTGCAATCTCACTTCGTCGTTCGTTACCTATATGAAGCACTAATCATCACTACGTTTCTAGAAAACGTGTCGTAGCATTCAACTTAATTAATCACATGCTAGGGAAATTAATCTAGTAATATTTGGTTATATACTAAAATTAATAACTACTAATATCATATAATCATTTAAACGCTAATATCATATTTGATCTTTCAAATATACTTAGTTGCGTAATTTAGGCTTTATTCAAGTCTATTAGAAAACGTTTAAGAAAATAAAATCTGAACCCTTATAATATACTGCTGTAAATTGGTAAAAAGATTAATACTTAATAACATAATTTAACTCCCAAGTATTTTCTGAAAAATGAGGTTTTTGGACTAATATTTGCCCAAGTAAAACCAAGCCCATGTAAAACAACATACAAGGGTGTTTCTGAAAAATACAACCAAGCCCATGTAAAACAACATACAAGGGTGTTTCTGAAAAATACAACCAAGCCCAACCGATGGTGTCCTCTAGATGATTCTGGCGAGGAGTGTCTCGGTTTGTGTGAGGAAGACTACGGTGGCTTTTTTGTATAGGAGGGAATTTGGTTTAACTATGCGATGGGGTTCTGGCCGCAAGAATATTGTGGGTTTGTTGAAGGAAAATTGTGGGGAACAGAGAGTATATATGGGAGGGTTTTGGTGCATGAATTAGTTACCAATTAGGAAACTATTTAGACTTGGAAATCAAACAGAGGGATATATGGGTGTGCAGAGTGGAAGAATCCCACTCATAAAATCACCATCTCAAAACAGATCTTATAAAAATTACTAAAAATACTACTACTTCTAATAATAAAAAATAATAATTCTAAACCCTGATTTAGGACCTGTATTTTACACTAATTGCCATTGAAGTAGGATACACTCAGCTCAAGAAATCTGGTTCCAAAAAACAGAGGGAGCTCAAGAGATTAACTTGGTCTATCAATTATGAGGGTAGTTCAAGCAGAGAAAGATCCAAAGGAAGGCGATCGACATTTTCTTTATGACGCCCTAGATTGTATCTTGGAATGTTCGAGGGCTTAATGAGGTAATAAGAGTTTTCGGATAAAAAATTTGCTCTATGAGTGTAAGGCGGATATTGTGTACTTGCAGGAAACTAAGATGGAATGTTAGGAGCTTAGGATTGGTTGGAGGAAATTGGGACTTGAGTAAGTAATTCCTGTGTTTGGGTAAAAGGACTGAAAGATTGCCATTTGAAGGAATAAATGAAACGCTACGTTTAGTGGTTATCGAAGTTGTTTGTTTAGGGCCAATGTTGTGCGTTTTATGCCAACCTTTCAGTTTACAATAGTTTGTTATTTTATTATGTTTGTCTACAATCATTTTAGCTTTTGCGCTTTTTGTTGGGTGGTTACTTTGAGTGCGCCTAGTGAATTGTAAAAGGGGGAAGGATGGTATGGGGGAGGATCATTCTGGATAATTTTTCAAGGTTCCATTATCATTCATGGTGGTTTTGGGTACCTCGAATTCCCTTTGTACAATGTCAGACGTATGAATCTTATGAGTATAATTTCTATCACCTTTTCTTCTAGTCAATTTTTGCACTATGTAATAGATTAGTAAGGGGGTTCATTATTTCAAGAAGTACCGCACGAGGCTTGTGGAGCTGTTGATATGTTGATTGGGTTAATCTTGCATCGGTTGCGGCCTCAGGTGGAGTAGTTATGTGGGATAGAATGGTGGTGGATAAACTTTCGCTGGAATTTATGGGCCGACATTGGACAGCAGTAGAAACATTTTATGGGAGGAGATAGCTGGGTTACATAGCTGGTGGGACTTACCATGGTGTATAGGTGGGGATTTTAATATTATAAGATTCACAAGTGAAAGATCGGGAGAAAGTAGGTTGCGGCCAGCAATGATGGATTTCTCGAAGTGTATTTTCGACTTGGGGTTGGTGGACATTGCTCTTATGGGTGGAGCATACATGTGGTCTAATAACCAAAAGTGGTCTAGATTGGACAGATTCTTAGGCTGTGTTTGGGTAGTGGAGTATTTAATATTTTATCATTACTTTTCACCTACTTTTTACTACTATTCACTACTATTTAATATTTTATCATAACTTTTTCACTACTATTCACAGATCATCTGAGATCACCTCACTACCCAAACGTACCCTTAGTCTCCTCTGAGTGGGAAACTCATTATTTGGGTTTATGTCAAGAATGACTACCTTGACTCTGTTATGATCATTTTCCTATCTTGTTGGATTGTGGCCTTTAGGGAGGATAAAGATACTTTAAACTCAAGAATATCTGGCAAAAAACAGAAGGTTTTGTGGAACGATTCAGGCAATGATGGTCCTCCTATCAGATCCATGGCACCCCTAGCTCCATCTTCGCAAGCAAATTGAAAGCTTTAAAGAAAGACTTAAAGCTATGGAATGTGCAATCTTTTGGAGATATAGGCGATCGCAAGAAGTCCTTATTGGAGGAGCTTCATGAGGTAGAGAGGGCATAGGAGAGACGAGCTCTTTTTTTGGAGGAACTATCTTGGAAGACAGGGCTAGTTTCAGAACTAGAGAAGGCTACCTTATTGGAAGAGATCTCATGGCGGCAAAAATCCAGAGCATTGTGGTTGAAGGGAGATCGAAGCACAAACTTTTTCCATAGAGTGGCCAACTCCCATAGGAGAACTAATACCATTGAGATTCCGAACATAGATGGAGCTGTTTGCATGAAGGTTCCTGTGATTCAACATTTGGCTGGTTTTTTCGAATAGTTGCTTACCGAGCAAGCTGGGTGGAGGCCAAAGCTTGATGGGCTAGCCTTTGAGACCATTAATTAGCAGAATGCCTCTTGGCTGGAGAGGCCTTTCAAGGAGACAGAGGTTCATGAAGTGTTGAGGAAGATAGTCAAAGACAAAACACTTGGTCCGGATGGATTTTCTATGGGTTTCTTCCAATCATGTTGGGATGTGGTGAAGGAGGACTTAATGAAGGTGTTCCATGAATTTTTTTCGGTTGGGAAATTTGAGAAAAGTCTTAATGCCACTTTTATTGCACTTATTCTCATGAAGATTGGGGCATCGGAGGTGAAGGATTATCGGCCCATTAATCTTGTGACTAGAGTGTACAAGATTATCTTCAAGGTGCTTGCAAATCGCCTAGGGGAGGTTTTGGGGCGGATCATTACGAAACCCCAAAACGCATTCATACGAGGAAGAAAAATATTGGACTCAGTACTCAACACTAATGAATGCCTAGATAGTAGATTAGGGGGAGGTTTGAATAGTGAGTTGAGTTGAATTGAGATTATATGAGAGTTGAAAGTTGAAAGTTGAATAAAATATTGTTAGAATATAACTTTTTAATATTACTTTTGTTTTGAAATTTGAAAAAATTGAATTGTTTATTATATTTTGTTTGAAAGTTCGGAAAAGTTGTAATGATTAGATTAGATTAGATGAGATGAGATGATTTTTTAATCCAAATAAAGCCTAAAATCTGGCAATATGGGTATCTTATGCAAGTTGGATATGGAGAAGGCCTACGATCACGTTAGTTGGGACTTCCTACTATACTTGCTTGGGAGGTATGGATTTGAGGAGAGGTGGTGCTTGGGAGGTGTGTACTTCCTACTATACTTGCTTTTGGTGAACGGCAGCCTAGTTGAGGGCGCTTAGTAGAATTATCTCTGCTATGGTTAACAATGGCCTTTTGGCTGGATTTTCGGTTGGTGACATCAATCGGGGTACTCTTAACATTTCTCACTTGTTGTTTGTAGATGATACTTTGATATTTTGTGTGGCAAAAAAAAAAACTAGATTCAGGCATTAAGGGCACTTCTACTTTGCTTTGAGGTTGTATTCGGTTTGAAAGTAAACTTATCTAAGTCAGAGTTGGTCCTAGTTGGTAACGTTTACAACATCCGGCTGTTGGCTAACACTCTTGGATGTAGGGTCTCCTCTTTTCCCATGACTTACCCTGGCCTTCCTTTGGGGGCCGCCTCCAAGGCTAAATCCATTTGGGATGTATTAATTGAAAAGATTGAACGTAGATTGGTAGGTTGGAAGAGATTGTATCTGTCAAAAGGTGGTAGGATTGCCCTAATAAAAACCACTCTGTCCAATTTACCAACTTATTTCTTGTCCTTGTTCTCAATTCTAGTGAGTGTGGCGATCCGAATCGAGAAACTTCTTGGGGGGGGGGGGGGGGGGAGCACTAGGGAGGTACATGAGGTTTATGGAGTGGGAGTATGAAAGCACATTAGACGAGGGTGGGGGTGTTTGCTTGTTGCCATACTAGAATAGTAATGGGAGATGGCTCAAGAATAAAATTCTGGCATGACTTATGGTATGGAGATAGTGCCCTTAAGGACTCATTCCCTACAATGTTGAGGATTGCACGTGAGAAAGAAGCTTCCATAGCGGACCTCATGGAGATGTCTAGTGACTTAGTCTAGACTATGTGAGTTTCACTAGGGTGGCCCAAGATTGGGAAGTTAGCAGCTTTGCAGATTTTTTTATACTTTTGTACTACATGAGATCGAGTACTCAAGGAACTGACACTTTGTGGTGGGTACCTGCTAGAAAAGGTATATTCTCAGTTCGTTCTTTCTATAAGTCCCGCACACAACCGTAGAACAATCACTTTCCATAGAGAAGGATTTGGAGAAATAACGGGCCTCCTAGGGTGGCATTTTTTGCATAGACAGCTTCTATGGGAAAGGTTCTGCCATGTTTAAATTTTATGTAATTAGTTGACTGCTTAATTACCATCTTACTTTTTAAACCTTTTATTATTGTATTTTTAGATTTTTCTTATTATTATACATCATTTTAAAAAAATGTGTGCTTTACATCAGTTAGGAATGCGCTTGCACTTTGTATTTTTCGCCTAGACTCTAAATAGCATTTGCAGTGCACCTAACACTTTCACCAACACTGGGTTAACCCAATGTTGCTTGTGTAGAAAAAGTAAGGAAACGGTGGATCATCTTGTCTTGCATTGTGAGACTGCATGCGTCCTATGGAGCATGATATTTGATCTCTTTGGGATCAATTGAGTGATGCCTTCCCAGGTGGTGAGCTTTTATCATGTTGGAAAGGGCAGTTTAGCCGCCAACAGTGTATTTCTCCATGAAAGATGGTTCTGTTGCGCGTACGTACTATGTGTCTATGTAGGGAAAGAAACAAGTGTAATTTTGGACTGTGAAAGATCGGTATCAGAGTTGAGGGCCCATTGGGTTGCTCCCTTTTGTATTTCTAGTTTCAGACTTCATAGCACTTTTCCCTTTTGTTTGTTGAGTGTATCCATGTATATTTCCTGTGTAATGAGATAATGCCCCCGTCATCATTAATAAGATTTATCTTATCAAAAATTTATTTCCTCTATCTTCTTAAGAAAATAAACTCATTGGTAGATCTGCTTATATTGATTATTCTAGTTCTATGGTCTATCCTTTGATGTATTCCTTTTAGCTTCCTTTTGCATTTTCTCCTGTTCTTCTTTCTTTCCTTGTAAAATTTGATTATGATCTGTTGCTTGCTGTTACTCGTTCAGAGGTTAGATGCATTTCATCACTGTAGGAAGTACTGTTGAGGATTTTTCTTCACCCTTATTTAACACAGAAAAGTCCACAGAACAAAAACAATATACTTTTCTTCATCAGCTGGACAAGTATTAGATTTTAGACATATGGGAGTTCTATTAGTCACTAGATTTCATCACTGAATAAAATTTTGCTTGTATTTGCTACAGTCATCTGCGGTACAATCAGGGGAGCAAATAATGCAGTATGGGCAATTGATTGATGATGGGGAAACTCAGGGTCATATTCCTCGTCTTCTTGGTGTGTACAGGTTTCTTCCTGCTATACATGAGGTGTTCTGTAATCTGTTTCTGATTGTCTGTGCTTAGATTTTTTAGAAATTAATTTCTTTTCTGGTAGGGGATAAAAATATAGAAAATAACACAAATCCAGTCTGTAACACCATCTTAGGAAGCAAATTTACTTGCTGATGACATATAAGCTTACGATGATGCAAATTAGGGTTTATCCAAAAGTTCACAATTTAAATTTAGTTATAGTTTTATTGCTATTTTTCTTAAAAAAATATTTAGTAATCAGTTTTTCTTTGTAAAATTTAATTCTTGACTCTCTACCATTTTTTCCTGTCAGACATTGTGCTGTATCTTTGTGAGAGAGAACATGTTGAAGGTGGCATGATATTTCAACTGTTGGAAGACTTGACAGAAATGTCTACAATGAGAAACTGTAAAGATATTTTTGGTTACATAGAGAGTAAGCAAGATATTTTAGGGAAGGTAACCACTTTTTCTTTAATGGATTTGTTTATTTAGTTTTCTGCCTTGTAATCATTGTAATCCTTATTTTTACTTACATTTATATCATAAAATTTGGCTGCAATACAAACAGCAAGAGCTTTTTGCTCGCGGGAAACTTGTGATGTTGAGAACGTGCAATCAACTTCTTCGTCGTCTATCAAAGGTTGTAAGAAACCCATAATCATTGCTGTTTGCTATGTTTTTTGCATTATTTGTCTTACTTTTGCCTCTTTCCCATTTAACATTGTGGTTTCGGTTATATTGGAAGTGGGTAGTGCATTTGCTTATCTAAGTTACATCTTAAGCTTGATCTTGAAATGAATTTATTTTATTATTGATACGCATGCACTAACATCATGAATGTAGAAAAGAACATTTCTACTGCATCCTTTTTTTGGAAGGAAGGTTCTGCCCAACTATCCTTGTTCATACTTTTGCTGAATGGGAAGTTAGAACTCAACATTTTAGCATTAGGCAATTAAGTAGCTGCTTTGGAGTTCTTTCTGGCCTTAGGTTTGAGCCGTGGGTTGGCAAAAACTGACCGACCCTTACTAACCAGTTTTGGTAAGTTTCTGAGGGTCTGACCTCATGTTCATATTAACAAAGAACTTCAATAGTGATTGTTTAAATTTGTAGGCGAATGATGTGGTGTTCTGTGGGCGAATTCTCATGTTTTTGGCACATTTTTTTCCATTATCTGAACGCTCAGGTACTTACTCTTAGTCACCCTTGGCTTTTCACCTTTATTTTGTTTGCTCTTTTTTTGGCCTTGTGTTACTTTGTTGATTTCATTTAATTTCTTTCAGCTGTGAATATAAAAGGAGTTTTTAACTCATCAAATGAAACAAAGTATGAGAAAGACCCTCCTGATGGTACTTCCTTTCCAAACATCATTTTGGCTTCCTTCAATGTCTATCTATTCCTGTTTTATTTACTGTGTACAAGTTTCTTTATGAGCGAATACACCAATCAATTTCCTGTTTTTCCAGGAATATCTATTGATTTCAACTTTTATAAGACCTTTTGGAGTTTACAGGTAAATTTTCCTTACTTGGAAGCATGGCTGGCCACTCCCATGTATATTGCTGTTGTGCTTTTGAGAGGTCTTTATCGCCAGCACATATAAAACAACACCATAACTACTCTTCTGTGGTGACAAATCAGACTTTTGTTTCTTTAAAAAAGAGGAAGAAACCCTGTAACTTTTATTAAAAGGCCTCACTTGTTGCTGGAGAAAATTGTGGGTACATCGCCTCCCTTGGTAGAACCAAAAAAATCCTATACATCTTTTAAACTCATTTACAATGTATCTGAGGTGTCTCAGCTCTATCAACTACTAGAGCCCCTCTGCACCTGCCATGGTTGTTCTTCACATTTATAGAATTCTTTAGATACTTCTATTGCTCCTGTTTTCACCAAATATCCGCCACTTGATTCGATTCATGTCTAAAGGAAAAGATCGTGGACCGTCTATGAGAAGATATTTGCTCCCAAAGCTCTACAAGAACCATGGAACACAGCCTTTGTCACATAGCCAATCAGCTAATACTCTTGAGTTAGATTCAACTTCAATGTCGGCAAACCCATCTGCATGCAGTGTCAACCCATCCAACAAACCTTGCACCTCTGCCATAGAGTTAGTACCCTCCCCATAGGAATGAGAGAAGGCCAGCAAAAAACCATCTCAACTCATCTCTCACCACCCTCCCCCACTTCATAACTGATTACCCAAGCTGGACCCATCTACATTCAATTTGTATTTACCATATATCGGTCTTTGCCACTTCAGAAGACTTACTCTTGGACGTCTCACTTCTATACGTGGTAGCCCTAGATGCTGGATCACAGAAATATCTGATGGAGAGATGGAATTTACTTTGCTCAACATGGTCATAATACTAGCTAACATTGACTTTACTCTAACAGACTACTCTACTACTATTTATTATTTTATTATTACTTTTCATCTGTTTTTCACTACTATTTAATATTCTATCATTATTTTTTCATTACTTCACTACTATTCACAGACTATCTGAGATCACCTCACTACCCAAACGCAACCTACATCCTCATTCCCTTTTATCCCATTTGTCCTTGCTTTACATCTAACCTATAGGCACTAGCTTATAAGAGGGGAGGATTCCAAGCACATACTGAGTTGAGTTCAAATTGGCTTTGTGAAACCACTACATCATCCAATCCCTCCCCTCCTGCCTACAAGCCAGCCTGAGCCCGAGAAGTCCTTCAAAGAAGCGGACACCTTCAGAAAAGTCACCAGCACAATACATGGTCCTGTATCTGACCAGTCGTCATGCCAGAAAGACAATTTTCCTTCTCTCACCAACCCTTCCGTATCCTTCAAGACCGAGGGAATAAGAAATAGGCTAGGTCTTCACAGATTTGAGTCATGTCTGGAAGAAGCTATTAAAGATGGATGAGAAACTCTAAGGTACTTGGCTGGAAAGTACTTTGCCCACAAAGAAAGTCCATACATAAACTACCATGCCGGCTTATGTGTAGGGCTTTTTTTAACTTCTCCCAAGTCTTAACCTCTAGGGGTTGGCTCAAGTGGTAAAGGCCCTGGGCTTGAGGGTATGCTCCCTCCAGGTCTAAGGTTCAAATCCCCTTGGGTGCAAACAATCTTTAGAGACCATCGAACTGGGGGATTTTCTCTTTGAATTACCCGTTGTGCACTTGTGGGAAACTCTTTGCTGAGGGCCTGTGCACCTCCGGGATTAGTCTAGATGCTGTTCCTGGACACCCAGTGCCAATAAAAAAAAACATCTCCCAAGTCTTGAATTCCCAATCTACTGGCTTACATACTAACCATTCAACCCACTTCCTTTTTTGTGTGCCTGCAGCATCCCCCAGGAAGAAAGTATTAAATATTCTAGAAATATCTTGCTTTACTTTCTATGGAACGTGAAGCACCGACAAGAGATGTGTAGGCATACTCAATATCACATTTTATCAAGACTAACTCCCCACCATTCTAGAGCAAACATGACTTCCACCCAGCTAGTTTGTTTCTTATCTTTGTCACTAAAGGATCAAGCATAGAGGAAAGCAACTTCCCATTATGAATTGGAATATACCCAAGTGCATGATAGCTTAGCTTCCATAAAACCATAACCAACCTACCAATAGCTCTCCTAGTGGCCGATGCCTTTGAAGAGAAGAACATAGCAAACTCTGACTTATTCACAAGCTGCCCCGGGACCTTCTCATAATACCTCTGAACCTCAAACAATGATTTTAAGGATGATTTGGCGTCATTCACAAACACCACCAAATCATCTACATATAGCTGGTGAGACACCGAAGGACAGCCCCTATTCTCTTGAAATGTCCTTATACTTCTGGAGTCAAAAGTTCTATTCAGCAACCTACTCTGAACTTCTTCCGCCAAAATAAACAGGTAGGGTGACAATGGGTCTCCTTGCCTAAGACCAACATGAAGACTTGAAAAGTGAGGGGTTATTATACAGACCATTAACATTCATACAATTACCCCCTGTGCTCATGGTTGGTGATCTTGATGATCATCATTGCACCTGAAGCCTCAGTGAAACCTCATCATAAAGGAAATGGTCATTACTAGGCACACATCTATTGAATCATCCTGGTGTTGTCATCTGTCATCCGTCAACCATCATCTGTCAATTCTCACCTGTCATCATACATGACATACAATCATCCAATTGTTTATCTTTTTCTTTTAATCATTGCCTCGTCTTTTCTTATCTTTCAGTTATTCATTTATCACAATAATACATTTACATGACATGGCAAGCGGAAGCATTCATAAAATTTCTTTACAAACACATGCTTTTATATGGAGAGGTACATCAAAGGGGCTATCAAGGAAATAGTCATTTACATCATATAATAATTCAATACAACATTTTACAGCAGGGAACATTCAATACAACAATTTACAGCACCGAACATTACAGTGATGCAAATACAAAAAAGAGACATGCTCATGATTACCTTTATAATAAATAAATAAAGACAATCTTTTGTACATGCGTGCATTCAAAGGTGCGATCGTAACTACTCACCATTTTGCTTCTTGTAATGATGAGCACATCAATAATACCTAGCCATACTTATATTTGTGTCAACATTCTAATGAAACATTTACTACCTAAATTGAAGAATGAGATTTCATCTAAAAGGAGCTACGTGTGACACAAGATAAATTTTCATCTTGTGACTTTTAATATCTACAGAACTTGAGAGGGCTCGTAAAACTCAACTGATCACAAAACTTGAGAGGGTTTCTTTATTGGAGGAGATATCTTGGAGACAGAAATTGAGAGCCCTATGGTTAAAGGAGGGTGATAAATGCATACAGTTCTTCCACCGGATGGCTAATTCACAGAGGAGAAACAATGCCATTGAGACGTTGATGGTGAGTGGTGTGTGTGCCTACCTAAAACCTCCTTGAGATCTCGGATTGCATAGTTTCTATGAGAAAATGCTTTTGGAAGAATTCTCTAGGAGACCAAAGTTAGATGGAGTTTTTAATGCTGTTGATTCACACCAAGCAAGGGGGCTCAAGAGGCCTTTTGAAGAGGTGGAGATCTCGAAAGTGTTAAAAATTATCGCGGGGGACAAAGCTCCATGCCTAAATGGTTTCTCAATGACCTTTTTTCAAACATGTTGGAAAGTGATCAAAGACGATTTCATGGGGTCCTACAAAAATGGCAAGTTTAAAAAAAGTCTCAATGCAACCTTCATTGCTCTCATTCCCAAAACATCCAATGTGATTGAGATAAAAGATAATTGGCCTATTAGCTTGGTGAGTGGGATGGCACACCAATGGGTTTTTTTAAAAGCTCCCAGGGTCTAAGACAAAGTGATCCTCTATCTCCATTACTATTTGTTTTCATGATGGAAGCTTTTATTTAGATGATCTTAGGTGTCGTGGAGGGTAAATTACTATATGATTTCTCAATTTGGGAGATAAATATTGGTCATCTCAACATATCACACTTCTTAGGCTATGTTTGGGTGTCAAACCCATCTCAAACCGATCATTGATGAGACCCACTACTTTTTCAACTTCTCATAAAAAGTTAAACATATCTCAACCTACTTCATACATTCAAACACATCTCAATGGGACTAACAAAACACTACTATTCACAGATCAAATCAGATCATCTGTGAATCTGAGATCACCTCAGCACCCAAACGCAACCTTATTTGCCGATGACACCCTAACCTTGAGGTCTCTCCTTTGTTTTGAAGCTGTCTCTAGATTGAAGGTGAGCCTTGCCAAGTTAGAGAAGTAGTTCTGGGGGTATGTTCCCAATGTGGAGAGTATGGCTTCCATATTGGGATGCAAGATTTCTTCCTTACCAATAGAATATCTTGGCCTCCCCTTGGGTTCTCCATATTGGGATGTAAGATGATAGGGTGCTCACGAAAGTTTATCTTGAAATATTCGGTATAGAAAGAATGCAAGAACCCTCTATTGCAAACCTTGTAGACCTATCCAATGGCATTCTCCAATGGAATATTACATTTTCTAGAGATGCGCAAAATTGGGAAGTTAATGCCTTCTCGAAGTTATACAAGCTTTTGTATTCCATTCGAATGATGAGGGAAGTTGAAGATAAGATTTCTTGGCGTCATACAAAGAAAGGGAAGTTCACCTCTCGCTCATTTTACCAGTCCCTTACCACGCATAACGCAAGTCCATTCCCGTGGAAGAGTATATGGAAGACTAAGGCTTCTCTAAAGACAATCTTTGTATGGATGGCTTCCCTTAGATAATTTAAGGAAATGGCGA
Source organism: Juglans mandshurica (assembly GCA_022457165.1). Classification (NCBI taxonomy): domain Eukaryota; kingdom Viridiplantae; phylum Streptophyta; class Magnoliopsida; order Fagales; family Juglandaceae; genus Juglans; species Juglans mandshurica. The sequence continues at coordinate 9,877,630 of CM039629.1, read as the reverse complement.
ATCATTGTCATGGATTGGTGTTGTATGTGCAAAAAGAGTAGGGAGTCTGTTGACTATCTACTACTTCATTGGGAGATTGCCACGACCTTGGTGAATGAAATCTTTGCTAGGATGAGACTAGTTTGGGTGTTGCTGAGAAGAGTGATCGATCTTCTTGCTTATTGGAGAGGCCCAGGGCAACTCACAGATTGTAGCAATCTGGAAGATGGTTCCGATATGCCTATGGTGGTGCATTTGGAGAGAGAGGAATGGTAGAAGCTTTGAAGATCGTAAGCGGTCAATGGATGAGCTTAGAATCTTCTTTATTACTCTATTCCATTGGAGTTTTGTAATAGATTTTAGTGGTATGAACTTACATGAATTTCATGTATTACTAAATCATGAAGCATAGGTGATGCTCTTGTATATGTCCCGCGTACTCGGGTTATTGCCTATCCTTATTATCAATAAAAGTTTTTTTACTGATAAGAAAAAGATATTTACATCCCCTAAAATAATATATGTATATAAATTAGTTGCAAAAGATTTTTTTTCTTTTTAACATCCGTAACACATATCCTCCATTAAGTTATCCTCCCGCGGTTGGAGTTAAAACCTAGCACCCGATACCAAAACAGATTAACTTCTTGAACTTAGCATCAAAATAAAGCATTTGTGATACAATTACACAGTAAGCTTAGCAAGCTCAAAATGATTTCGGTGAAAGAGAGAGGTTTGTACCAAGAGCGCATGAATTGAGAGTGTCCTGCCCCAAGAGGAATTTGGCAAAAGGCTTGAAGATGCAGCAGTGGTTCAACGGCTGAGCAAAGTCATCCCTTGTGAGCTTTAAAAGACCAACGGGAGGACACTTTAAGAACAAAAGCAGGCAAGAGAGGGTAGCCCATGTGGTTTCTGTTTAAGCTCTGAAAAGGGTAGCCCATGCGGTTTGATTGCCAAAACGGTAGCTCAGTGCAGATGAACAGTTGGGTGGCACAAAAGGGCAATGTTTGATGTGAAGGGAGTGGCTGGTGGTGGTTCTGTGTGTCATCAGGTGGAGCTGGGCGACCATTGGCAGTATTGGGTGGCACTGAGTTGAGAGAGAGAGAGAGGGAGAGCCTTGACTTGTGAAGGAAGAACAGAGAGCTCACCTGCTTTTCGTGGTGGTGCAGTGATGTCTGAGGTGGAGTTGAATTGTGCTCAAACAATAATCTGGATGTTACAGAAAATTTGAGCACAATTCAACTTGCATGAGATGCAGTAAAGAAAATTTGTGCCAACATGATTATGTGAGCATGTGGTATTAGGAATATTTTTAACACTCTTCTTTACCCCTCGAAAATTTGTTTCTTTATGTCGGAGCTGTTATAATTTCATGCTTGTATGAGCATGTCAGAGCAGAATTTGCTCATATGATTACCCTGATCTCAAAAGCATGAGTGTGACATGGGGATTCAATACCTCTATTGAAAATTGTCTCAGTTAGACAGCTTAGATGGATGGCATATGTGATGTTTTCATACTTTGGCTAAATTTTTCTGATGGATGTCTGGGCTTTCAGGAATATTTTTGCAACCCTGCTTCTTTAACTCCTGCTCCTGCAAAGTGGCAGAAATTCACATCCGGTTTAATGGTAAACCTTTCATCTCCAGATAGGTTTTATGATCCACTTGATCTTGATGTTTCATTATTTACCTCAATTATTCTTTTGGATTTTGGATTTTGAGATGTATAGATTGTCTTGAATACATTTGAATCTCAACCATTAAGTGATGAAGAGGGGGACGCTAATAACTTGGAGGAAGAAGCAGCAAATTTCAGCATTAAATATCTTACAAGCACTAAACTGATGGGTTTAGAAGTAAGCAGTGTTTAGAAGCTCTGATACTGATTCATAAAAGAATTTATATTTCTCGACTTTTGAAGAATAGCTTCAGCCTTCATTTAAAATCAGTATATTTATATAAATATATTATATTTTGGGCGACAGTTGAAGGATTCAAGCTTTCGACGCCATATTCTGGTGCAGTGCCTCATATTGTTTGATTATCTGAGGGTAATGTTTATCTGAAGGTTTTAATTAAAATCCTTATATGTGCCTTCTGTTTTTCTGTATCTCAGTAGATTATGAAACTCTTATTTGCTTGTAGGCTCCAGGAAAGAACGAGAAAGATTTGCCATCTGAAAGCATGGTTAATGCTCTTTCCTATCTTTATCTTATGTTTGTGTTTGCCAACATCCTGCTTCTTGTTGTATTTTAGCTTATAACTTCAGAATTGTATAGTAATAAGGATATGTTAGATGTATCCATGGGTGTGTAATACTTGACTATAGACTTGAATGACTCCTTGTTGATTCCAGAAAGAAGAAATAAAATCATGTGAGGAGCGTGTGAAAAAGCTGCTTGAAATGACTCCACCTAAAGGGAAGGATTTTCTCAGTAAAACTGAACACATATTAGAACGAGAGAAGAATTGGGTGAGCATGCTATCAATCTTCCCCACCCGCCCACCCACCCTTCTCACTTAAATATTTTTGAAATTGTTTTGTTTGCTGTCTAACTCAATTGGTACCAAATCTCTTGTCCCTTAGGTGTGGTGGAAACGTGATGGTTGTCCGGCATTTGAAAAGCAACCACTAGAGAAGAAAACAGTGCAAGATGGAGCTAAAAAGCGGTATGGAAGTAACTGAGTATGGTCCTTTGACTTTTTTTGGTTCTAACGACAATAAATGCTGGTAAATTTTGATGGGTTTTAAGAGGTATTCTTGGAAGGATATAGATAAAAATCAATCATTTCTTTGTAATCCATGTTTCCGGGGCTTAAACGAGGCATTGGGTGATGGTGTTTATGCAATGGTCCTTTACATCAGTATAGGAATCAGTCAACTGAAAATTATGATGTTTTAAAACTGAAATGAAAATATTGTTTACAAGCTTTATGCTTGTTGATTAGATGAGTTTGGAAGTAACTTCATGATTTTTTTTAATGACGGGGGAACCACCCCACGACAGAGTCCTTACGACTCATCCATGGAACCTAAACCCCCAGGGAGACTAGCACAACAACCCACTCCATGGCCTCCCACTTAAATTGCAGTTTGATCCCAGAGGGAATTGAACCTGTGACATGGGGCACATGCACACAAATTCGCCCTTAGAGGTTTGTCTTCCAATGAGTGTTTAGTTTCTAATCATTTGGACTTTGTTGTCTCCACCAATGTGTGGAATGAAAAGTTAATTTATTCTGGCAATATTTGAGGAGATACGAGAATATTACAACTTTGGTCAGTGTCTTAGGGGTTAGCTATTTTTGGAGATGGAGTATATGGACATTTAGTATAGTTAAGGACACGTGTCTTTTGTTTTCAGAGTAGGAAGTTATTGTGTCCAACTCAGATACTTGTTTGGCACTGTGCTAAGAGCATTGGCTATGGCATCTAGTTGCCTGAGTGTCAATATGGCTATTCCGAGGGTGTTTACCATGAAGTCAGCATATGATACTGTGTAAACCAATCCAGCCATTATGTTTTGAGAAATGCTAGGTCTACAAAGAAAATTACAAAAAAGAAAGCTTTTGCTATTCTCTTTGTAGACCCATCATTTCTCTTTTGTTTTCTTCTACATTGCATTATTTCGTTCTTCAAACTCATGCTTACAATTCAAAATGAAGACATTCCTAGCATATATGGCTTTACTATTGAATGCAGTACATCTAGATTTACTTATACATTATGTGTTCGTAATACTGCAGAAGACCAAGGTGGAGACTGGGAAATAAAGAACTTTCTCAGCTGTGGAAGTGGGCAGATCAGAATCCGGTGTGTATTCTTAAGCGACTTCTCTATTTCTTAACAGGCAACAAACTAACCTTATAAGATCCCTCTCGTACAAGTTTTACTTCAAAAGTGTCTCCATGTTGGACAGTAGCAACCAACAACTTTATCAATGATGATATGTTGCTTGTGATTTAACCATCTAGTAATTACCTTTTGTTGTTAAATTTAGGTGAGGCCCTTTTCCCGATTTATAAAAAGAAATCCAGGTTGACTTTGACAGTTACAATCGGAAAGTGTTCATTACTTAAGTCTTACTTAACGCAGGATTGTGGTGGATAGTTAGAATAAAAATAATACGAGGTAGAGGGCTTCGCCTATTTTAATAAAATTCTTATTTACTGATAAAAATAAAATAATGAGGTATGGGACCTTTTGGGAATGGCTGGTCTGGCAGACCAGAAAGGGGAATTAAACTTATAAAAAAAAAAAGAGAAAGGGGAATTAAACTTCATTCCTTACACTTTTATTCATTATGCATTCATTTTGTTAAGATTAGCTAACATATTTCTACACTAAACTAGGAAGTTCAAAAAGAAAAAAAAAATTTGAAAATTTGGGAAGAGGGACAGGGATCAACAACTTAATGATAACTAGATGCACACCCGCACCATGTACAGGAAAAAGTCCTTAAATTCATTGTAGGAAAAGAAAAATAAAAAAACCATGATTCAATGTTGTAAATAGTAGAGGTGTAATCGGTCTGGTCTAGTCAGTCATGGAGGAGGATTTTGGACTAGACCGATTCTTTCGGTCCACCAAAACACTGGACCAGATTATTAAGCCTTTGGGCTGGACCGGACCGATTTGGCTCGGTCTGGTCGGTCTTATCAGGATATTTTGGTCCGGGTCTTTTTTTCGGCTTCTTTTCAAGTTTTTGACCAAAAAGGTTGTATAAAATGATAAAAAAAAAAGTAATCATTTGAATGATTTAATCCAAGTGGTCTAACTAAGTATATATTTGAATAATTAATTATTTTAATTAAATGTAATAAATTAATAAAGTTAATACTATGTGTATTATCAATAATTAATAGTTAATACCCTATCTTAAAATTCTTAGCCTTCAATGTTTTATATAATCTAAGCATAAATAATTAGGTTAGAAGAAAATTACATAATTTCTTGCTTTCAATTTATATAACTACTAAAAAAATTCTAAAATATGATGTAAATTAAAAATTTACATAGTAAATTCGATCAGTCCGGTTCGGGGCGAAGAAACCCCACCTCGAGACTGAACCAAAAAATGAATTTCCCTACTTTTCTTGGATCGAGACCGACTGGTTCCTTAATCGGTCCAGTTCGGACTGACCGAAACCGGTCAGTTTTTTGGTCCGGACAGGAATTCATATACCCCTAGTACCTAGAATTGAAGTGGAACCCGAAGGATCTTTTGGGAAGTGGAAATTGAAAGGCCTTTTGCGAATTGAAAATCGAATGGTCTCTTTTATGCAACAAATGACCATTTAAGTAGTAGGGGGAGTGTAAGAGATGGGTAAGTGAATGATCACAATGGGTGAAGTGGAAAGTTTGGTGTTGTAATTAAGACAATAATAAAATTAAGGAACCAAGAAAATAGTAAAAAAATTAAAGTAATTTGGAAATTGATGAGGTGGCTTGATGAGAGTAAAGGAAATGTTTCACAAATTTATAGGTAATAGATTGTTTTCCCGTGGAAAATTTTCCTCACTAGAAAACACTCATCTCTTTGCTTTGCTTCATCAGAGTTTTAAAAACTTTTTGGAAGATCTTAAGTAGCTTGCAATTTAGGCATTAATAGCACTTATAATAACATCGAGTGAACTTTCTACTGGCACTTACTCTGATCGCAAACAGTGCCAAAAATTTCCCCTCATCGGCCCAAGCCTGCGCTCCATGGCATAAGCCTCCTTGAAAATCTGCCAAAACGCATCATTGTCGGGTTGGATCATCAAATTGGGCCGACACACTAACAAACTAGGCTCTACAAACCCAACAGGGTTTTCTCTCTAGTAACTCTGTCAATAACCTCTTTGGTTTAGCCTCTATTCCTCCCAAATCAAATGATATCTTGCTCTGGCCTTGCAATTGTGACAGAAGTTGCCTCCATATGTTACACATCGTCGTCACTTATTGTTGTTTTTGAGAAAAAAGATGTGCAGCTTCATTCTTAAAATGAACTTGAAGTAAGGGAAGGTTGCAAGGAAAGGTCAAATTTGGTTTTTGATGAGGCAAATGTCCCTTCTTAGCTTAACATTGGAGGTGAAAGGACTTGATGTCATACCATTGGAGAGAACCAATGGAGTTGCTGAGGAGGTACGGGATTTGAATATGGATTTGGCGTTGGTGCCTTGTGTAAAGGAATGCCTAGAGTCGGGGTGTAGTTTGATACTATGTCTAGGGATATTGTGGCTCTCCTGGTCTCTCTTCCTCCAATAGTGGATTGGATTCTGCCTAAAGTTAATGAGATTCAGCAGTTCGTGGGAATTTCACATGGAGGATATGATGACCAATTTAAAGAACTAATTACTGCGATCGAGGCAAGCCGTGCACTTGAAACCAAATCAAGTTTCAAGAAAAGCAGGGAGTTACAGCGTCTTTTTTCGACAATCAACTACGACGCTAAGGGTGGTAGCTCAACTAGAGGGAAGTCTAAAGGGAGGGCATTGTGAAGACGGGAAACAATGGGTTGGGGTGGGGTTTTTGGGTAGAGTTTTAGTTCTACAGGAAGCAAGGGGTTGGGGTCGGGGTCGAGGTCGGGCTTGGTGTATTTTGGGTTGTTTTTCACGGGCTTTTTGGGTTATTAGGGGTTTTCTATTATGGGCAAGGTGTTCTCTTGTATACATTCAGTGTACTTGGTTACTCCTTTTGATATATATATATAATATTTTTACTTGCAAAAGAAAACAATTAAGTGTTCTAGAGAGAAAAATAAAAAGGATGATAATTTATGCACTAGTGTTATGAAAGCAGAATGATAGGACCAAGTTGATATTATTTTATGTAAAATAATTTTCTAATGCAACTAGGAGGACAAAAGGAAGTGGAGCACAGATGAGGTTGAAGCTAGAATATGGTGTAGGTGAATGAAAGTGACCATGAAACCCAATAAGTTGCAAGCCATGGTCTGGTAAGGACTTGGAGAAAAGGTCGGTTAAGGATAGCAGTTAGCTTGATTGTGGGCTAGTATTAGGATCTCAATACAGAAGTTAGCTACGTGTTTGCAGTGCATAAACCAAACTTGACACACTGGACTGAATGATCCTTGAGATAGGCAGTCCAATTAAATGAAGGGAATTACTTAGTGGTGGTTGGTTTATGCCAGCCACATGGGACACATCTGGTGGCAGAATGGGCAACCATTTTTTTTAAAGCGCACAAAACATATCTTGAAGTGTTGAATTTCTTGATATTAGCCGACTTTTGATTATGTCTCGTTTACTTATGAATATATACATATATATATATATATCTTGAAGTGTGGATTGAGAATAATTTGAGACCCAGAAACTGTTGTGAGAAAATCCCTTCCGAAAACACACATGGAACACAAAAGAAAACAGTTGAAAAAAAATTGCAAAGCATGGCATATATGCAGTTTGCTCAACGTGAGGTACATCCATTTACGTTACACTATAAGACAAAATAGGATTAATGAACAATTATTTTTTATAGATATGGCATTATATATAGCCCTACATGATTAGGGTTAACCAAGCATAGAGAAAATTACTGGTAAGTGTCTCCACATGATTGTACAGATTTTTAAAACCCTTTGCCCGGTTTTTGCCAACCAGACATCAGACTCCATAAATACAAAATAAAACACTAACTTAATTGGAATTTCGAGTTTTTTTTTCTTATGACTGCTACTAGATATAGCCTGCCACTTTGACTAGGTCTTAGATTATTATTATTTTTTTTTTATAAGTAAGATGATGATTGATTCTATTAATTAAGAGAGTTAGATGAAATCGCGTAGTATAATCTTAATAACTCGTAATTTGTATCACTGGCTATATTAAGCCTGTCTGTTTGGTTGGAAGGTTAAATGATCTCCTCCAGTGGTGTGTAAATGCTCTAGGACTATAATATTCTTTTTTTTAATAGTTTTATTCATGATAAAAGAATATTTAGGCATAATTGAAGTATACAGGGAGTGTACAATAGATACACCCAGTGAGAGAGGGAGAGGAGGGCAAGAAAAACCTGGAAAGTAAGCGACAGAGACATAGGTGGGCTGGCTTTCATAGGCCTAGTTTGTTTTCACAAACCATCTCATCATTACAACTTTTCCAAACTCCAAACAAAATACAAAAAACAATTCAACTTTTTCAAATCCCAAAACAAAAATAATATTAAAAAATAATATTCTAATAATATTTTATTCAACTTTCATTTCATCTCATCTGTGTAACCATACGGATTAATCACCACACCCAATCTCTTCTGTTCTTCTATAATCCAACTTCGGAACTCTTGTTCCCCTTATTAGAGTTCCATCCAAGCCACTTACTACCATATTTCATCTCTATTACTGCACTCCATTGACTACCTTTATCATTGGATAACACCAGATGTGATTATAATAGTCTTATGCTCAGAACATTACTTTTAAAAAAATTAGTCTTATACTCAGAAGTATTTACAAATGTACTTAATGTTATAGCCTTGATTCAGCACTTCTGGAATTTTATTTATTTATTGCTTAGGATCTTATTAACGTGTTCAGGATGCAATGACTGATCCTCAACGTGTCCGAACACCTTCCATCATGGAGTACTGGAAACCCTTGGCTGAAGACGTAAGCACCCTTGCATCATTAACTCCAATTAACATTTAAATATGATATGTTCGATTTTTTTTTCTCCCTTTCATATAACTAAGTTACCATGAATGTTTCTTCTTTGTATCTAGGCCTCATTTCGTTGTCAATTTTCAGAATTACTCATTTCGTTTTGGAATTACAGATGGATGCATCAGCTGGAATAGAAGCTGAATATCACCACAAAAATAATCGGGTAAGTTTTAGTTCTTTGAACTTCGCGTCCAATTTTAGTTTGATGTTAGTCCATAGAACTTCACATTTAATTTAGTTTGATGTTACCCTGAAGATGGTCCTATTTTCATACATGTTACTCTTAACTATTTTTTGAAAGGCTTTATCACATGCTTGGATGTATGCTGTAGAGCATGGATTTTAAATTGCAATTAGCATTGACTACTGGCCTGCAACTTAATATTCAAGCGTATTTTGTTCTCAGAATGGTCTATTTTTTCTGCAGGTTTATTGTTGGAAAGGTCTTCGATTTTCAGCTAGACAGGACTTGGATGGATTTTCTAGAGTATGTTTAATTTTAGAAATGTATTTTTAACTTGAATATTGCTGAATAATCACTTAAAAAAATGAGTTTATGTACATTTGGCTGCAGTTTACAGACCATGGGATTGAAGGTGTTGTTCCTTTAGAACTTTTGCCACCTGACGTTCGGTCAAAATACCAAGCAAAGCCAAATGACAAGTCTAAGCGTGCTAGGAAGGAAGAAACAAAGGGTGCTGCACCACAAGTTGAGGACAATCAGGTAGCTTTGCAGTATTTAATTTTCCAGTTGAGATGTTTTATTTTTCAAAATGGTGGATTATGATATTGGCATGAATTGAAGGTTTGCAATGGAGCCTAGGTTTGAAAAGCAAGTTGTAAAGTGAGTAATTTTGTTTGCTCAATATCGAAGTAACGTAAAAAAAAAAAATGGCACCGGGTGTCCAAGAACAAAGTTCCAACTAATCCCGGGGGTGTACAGGCCCTTGGCAAGGAGTTTCTAACAAATGCATCTCAGGTAATTCAAGGGGAAGTTCCCTCAATCTGATGGTCCCTAAAAATTGTTTGCACCTAAGAGGATTTAAACCTTAGATCTGGAAGGAGCATACCACCAAGATCAAAGCCTTTACCACTTGAGACAACCCCTAGTGATTAAAAAAAAATAAAAATTATGATGATTATATGTGCCACAAAGAGGTGATTTCAAGAATTTATCTTTTTCGGACGAGAGAAGGAGAGGGAGGTATTGGAAATTATTACAAGGGAGTTAGCATGCAGCACATGGGGCTTTTATAACACAAAACTCTGGTGTATTTACATGCCAAGTTGTGGGTTTGGGCACAAACAGCAATAGTAATAGATAGTTTGGGAAAATAAAAGATTAATTAGTGGTGTCGGCCATTATATCAAGCTCTTAAATTTTAGACATTGATCAGCGTATTTATGTCAACATCAAGCATAGGAAGTGGTGTAAAAGAACGATCAAATTAGAAGCCAAACATGAGCATACCCAATAAGATTTTGTAGGCATCAAAATAGACCTCAAGAGAGCAATAAAATATTTGATGGTTCAGTTAAAAGAAGGAATTCTCATTCAGCACTTTATACTTTGTTTTTAACTCCAGAGATGACTGAAAATTTTGATATTTGGTGACATAAAATGACCAGTGATTTTGAGTGGATGTTGCTCCTTTATGCTCGGCTCTAAGAAGATTTATATAGCACCTCTCTTTGATGAATCATCTCACCATTGTTCTAGTTTTTCTTCTTGAGATTGTATAATCGTTTATTTTTGGACATAGATTGCTACTCCTGCAAGTGAAGTTGATGGTGACGGAATCAGAGCTGATCTTGAAGCCTCGGCAGCACAGATGGATATTGATGCCACAGCAACTGGAAATATATCCCAAGGTGGCACTCCAACACCAGATGAACATCAGAAGCAAAGTTCCGACACTGATGTTGTTCAAGAGGCAGGTCAGTTAGAAGCTGATGCTGAGGTTGAGACGGGAATGATAGATGGAGAGACTGATGCCGAAGTTGATTTAGATGCTGTTGGCTGATATGATAAGAGTTGAGGGACGTTCTTGGTTGCACTTAAATCTTTGATTAAAAGCATGTGCGCATTGTATTTTTTCCACAATTGCGATTTTTCTGGTGTTTTTAATGTAACTACCAGATTTTGGGGAACATTAATGCATCTATTGCAAGTGTTTACAGAGTGAGCGCATGCGCGCGCACACACGCACGTGTGTATATATATATATATATATATATATATATTATGTATGTATGTATGCATGTATGTATGTATGGCGAGAGTGGAAGTGCAATATATTTCGAAAGTAGGTATCCTAAATAGATTTTGGCGAGGGCTTTGGACAGAAAGCAACTCAAAAAGTATTTGGCATAAGCCCCTGTACTGGAAGACCTGATTCCAGGAGTCAAACGTTTCGAGTCACCCCCTGCTTTCCTTTATTAGATCATATGCAGTGGCGGAGATGGGGACTTGGGATCTCCAGTATTCTAAAACTACAGAACCAAATGCGTTCACACAGGGAAACGAATGTCTTCGATTGTTCGGAAGATATATTGAGAAAAAGTTATGGCACTGTTGCGGCCTAATATGTACTCAATGGTTTTTCACAGCATTTTTAACAGCAGCTTAGATGGGTGTTCTTGACCAACTACTACGGAAATTAATTGATTGTAAGTTATGCCGATTGCGTTTGGGTAGTGAGGTATTCTGTAAATGGTAATGAAAAAATAATGATAGAATATTAAATAGTAGTGAAAAATAGGTAAAAATTAATAATAAAATAATAAATAGTAGTGAGGTATTTTGAAAATATCTATCCAAACTAGGCTATATTAAAGATTGTTTAGTTGCCAATCGAGGGATCCGGCTGAGAAGATTAAAGACTTCATTTACTTGAAACTCATATAAGGTGTATTAAACAAGACTTGCACGTTATATAATTGTAACTAGCATTTACTCTTGCAATAAGAGGGATTTAGGGTTTCTAAATTGCTATGATCTTTGATCTTCCATGGATAGAATTTAAAATTTGTGAAAGGAGCATGTATTGGAGCACATTTGGGCTCTACTCGAAAAAGACTAGTAAATAGTACAATTAGAGTTATATTGGAATCATTATAAAGAGTAATAAATTCTCTCTCAAGTAATGTGAGATTTCATACACAATTCTCACTCATTAAATGGTCTCTTAAAATTTTCTCAAGAAAGGAAACTTTTGCACGTTTAAATTAATAAAAAAAAATTGAGAAATAATTAGGCATCCATCATTGTTTGATAGATTTTAAAACTCTAGTCAAGAATAAAAAAATGTCATTTTTTAATCATAGGTTACCTTCAAGATATTTAGCTTTTTAATCATTTATTGATAGAAGCATGAGACATCATGTGTTGGACTAGATAGTTCTTTGTGCATGAATCATGATGTTGGGCTTTCTTTTCTATCAGAAGTTTTTACACTTACGTTTCGTTTGGAAGTTGAGTTCATCTCAACTCATCATTACAATTTTTTCAAATTCCAATATAAAATATAATAAATAATTCAACTTTTTCAAATCTCAAAATAATAATAATAATAAACAATAATATTCTAACAATATTTTATCATCTCAATTCAACTCAACTCATTTCAACATTCAAACCCACCATATTACAAGTTAGCGTGAAAGATTTTTTTTTTTTTTTTTGAAAAACCTTGATTTATAAGAAATAGTCGTTTTCACAATTCCTTTTAGCTCATCTCATCTAAGCATTACAATTTTTTTAAATTTTTACATAAAATAAAATAAACAATTCAACTATTTCAAATTCTAAAATAAAAATAATATTAAAAAAATATATTTTAATAATATTTTATTTAACTTTCAAATTTTTTATCTCATCTCATCTCATCTGTGAAAACAAACTAAATTTTAAACTTCTTTAGTTAGTCAAATCCTATCGCATTAACTATTAACAATGCAGAAGATATGTTATTCACAGCAATTTTATAAATAGAAGTTATCTTATCATAGGCTTGAATATTTTAGTTTTGTCCACTCATATCGTAAGGGGCCTTGAAATGCCATACAGTTAGGGATGTGGACTGTTGTTTTGTCGGGCAAAGGACAAATTAAAAGTAAATGAGATCCCTTGGCACCACAAATTAATATGTGGCTGTGGTCCTCCTACTCCTCCCTCTTGGAGTCTTGCGCTACCCTTGTCTGTTGTCACACGTTATCCCCGTACTCAAATCTGGCCAACCAACACCTTTTTTTGCCTTTTCCCCACTCTTTCCTCTCACATGTTCCCAGCCAACTTCTTCCTCCATTCCTCAATTCACCCTACAGTCACATCAATGTTGAACTTATGTTAAACCTCCATGTGTCTCATGGAAATGACCAAAATAGCCATTTATCTTGATGAAGGTATTACATTGGCCAGACACCTAAAGAGGATATTATTAATTGTTCCAATGGCTCTAAATCATTTGAATATAATAACATCCATCGATGCCGATCGGCCTCAATTGATATTATTGGTTTGGATAATGTTAGGGTGTACAAATGTACATTTTCAAATATGCACATTAGTGTAAATGAATATTTTTTTTTTAAATATTTTTTAAACATTCTTAATCATTACGAAAAAAAAATATAAATTTACTAATAGTCACTTTCTCAACTATTAAGAAATATATATATATATATATATATATGAGTAGATACATTTAATCGCCATATTTGAGAGTCGTGTTATCATTTTCCTATTGGTTTTACCCACTGACCCAAAACACATTCATAGACATAATATTTTCACCCAAATTATTTTTCAAACACAAGCAAACTTAACCAAAACTTTTGGTAACTTCAAATTGACAAAAAAATAAAATAAAAGAATGAATTTTACGTAGAAAGATGTGTAAGCACTTGTTTAGTTTTGAGTTTGAGAGCTTGATTAAACAGTTTATAAATTATTTTGAACAAAACATAGAATGTTTGATAAATTTATAATAAATGTTTCATGCATTTAAAAAATGCTAAAAGCCCACTTTTTTTTTTAAAAAAAAAAAGGGCAATGTTATTTATACTCGCAAAAAGCCCACTTTCTAATCTACACTACTTTCATTAAAAATAAAATAAAATATAAGTATAGGAGTGTACACTAAAGAACCTAAATGCTGACTCAATAAATAATAAAAATATAAAAAATTTATGTGCTTGTCAAAAATTATTTGGGAACCAACTGAGGAGGCCTTGTGCACCACCCACGGCTGGCCAGGTTATCCTTTAATCCTCGTGAAAGTGCCACTTTCAATTTGAAGCATGCAACACTTTCCATTATGGCATAGGAGATTATCTATTCATGTGGGCGCCTCTCCATATTTTAATAAGAAAAGAGAAAAATTGTAAAAAGTCACATGGATAAAGGCTCGTTTGTTTTCGTAGATGAGATGAGATGAGATGAGATGAGATGAATTGAGTTGAGTTAAAATTAAAGTTAAAAAGTTGAATAAAGTATTGTTAGAATATATTTTTTAATATTATTTTTGTTTTAAGATTTGAAAAAGTTGAATTGTTTATTTTATTTTTTATTAAAAGTTAGAAAAGTTGTAATGATTAGATGAGATAAGATGAGATATTTTCTGAAAATAAACGAGCTTGAGTACATTTAGCATTTTCTTTTTCTAAAATAATAAAAATTGAAAAATGCTTTCAGAAATATATATTAGTATATTGTTGAAATGAATTTTATCGGTTTGGTTGGAGCGTCACTTGGGTTGAAGTATGTTATTACTAAATTTCAAATAGATTTATTTTAATCTCTAATATTTGAGATCGGAGAACATATTTCATTCATTCATTCAATTTCAAATCCGAGTGGGGTCAGTCCAGCTGTTTTTTTGTCTGCCTCTCACCAAACTTTAACCAAAAGAATCGTTTTACTTTTCTGTCCCAACCCAAACGCAATAGATCCAGGGATATTTAGGGCATTAAAGTTTATGATGCAACTCACCGCTCGCCAGGTCACACGGCACCTCATGCCAAAATCCAAACTGATCCTCATCTCCAAAAAGTGGGACCGGATACTGCCACGTGGTCCAATGTTAGTGTAGTTTTAGATGGAGGATTCTCAGCCACTAATCCCAACCTTATTCCTCAGCCACAAAACTGAAAACACATTTGATCTCTCACCTGCTTTCTGTCCAACTTGCTGCACATTAAAAATACTAATTTGGGCTTCTTAAAACCACACAGCTTGCCTCAGTTTTTCCAATCTATCTCTATCTAAGACGCTCTAAAGCTCCTGTACCAAGTATAACCACCCATCAAAGTTTCACCCATGTTTCTCCGGTTGTTTGGGTTGTTGCAGGCATGTGAAAAACATACAAGATCTATTACGATATCATAGACGGTGTTACTGTTAACATTGTGTTTCGCACACCTTTAGGCTAAGCTCCAACAACTCAGATCTTCGAAAATGGGCCTTGCACAATGTAGAAAAGACTAGCTTTGAGAGGGCAGTCTTGGGGCTGGATAACCTCTAATACTAGAGTTAGTAAATATTCTTAGAGTGTAGCAAATAAGTAAGAGAGTCTAGGGATCAGATAGAGCATTCTTGTACATGGGATATGTTATTTATACTACCATTCCGAGGAGCAGATCGTGCCTGCTTTCATGAAGTTCGTGTTCTCCGATCTTCTCCTCTTAGTCTACTTTCCTTCTGGTTCGTTCATGCCTTATTAGTTAGTGGATCAACTGTTCTCTGTATATCACGCCTATCGTGTGGGCGGACACTCGATGACTGAACACTATTCGAGGGGTCTTCAGATCGATGAGTCTCATCCTCTACAACACCATCCCTCCTACAGGTCATGTACAGAGGATTCTCCTAGTGAATCGGGTTGATAGCTTTTTGCTTCGGGCCGGGCTTGATAGGGCCTCTTGGGCCTTGAGGGGAAAATTCCCTTACACCCACTTGTTTTTAAAGGACAATACTATTTATACTCACAAAAGACTTATATATCCACATGGCTTTCTCATCTACACTACTTTCATTAAGAATAAAATATAAGTATAAGAGTGTACAATAGAATACCTCAAGCACAACTTTACTTTCACGAGTTTATCCAGCCTAATCAAATAATCCAGCAAGCTCAAGTGTCTCCTTTTAGTGAAGTGTACTATGTATAATAAACTCGAGTAACACTAAAGAAACCCTACAATATAAATGCTTACTCAAGAGATAATAAATATAAAAAGAGATTATGTGCTTATCAAAGATTGTTTGGAACCAACTGAGGAGGCCTTGTGCACCACTCAAGGCTGGCTTTAAAGCCTTTAATCCTCATGAAAGTGTCACTTTCAATTTGAAGCATGTAACGTGCCATTATGGCGTAGGAGATGATCTTCTTTTTTTTTTTTCCTCGGCAACTAAGTATTTAAAGATAAACTAATGGATACAAGATACAAGTTCAGTGGGGTGGGAGTCCCCTACAGTCTTCTCAAGGCCAACACACAATACAACACAAAAGTAAGAAAACAAAAGGGGTGATCGGAGCAAAAAATTTGACTCCTACCCAATTCCCACAAGGGAAGACCGCTTGAAGACGGCTTTTGAATAATCTGATAAACAAACTATTAACCTGCAGCTATAAGCTACAGTATAAAGGGGTGTGCTACAACGTGTTGGTCTAGACTGGCTGAAAGGAACCTTCACATCCACTTTCACTTGATCTTTGGTTAGGGAAAGCGGGAATATAGTGTAGCAACCAAAAACTGAGACGAATTGCCGGTGAGGGGCCACCACTGGCTGTGGCGGCGCGTGCAGTACACGCGCCACACCTGGAGAGGGTTGAAAGGACGGAACAACAAGATCCGACGCCGCTGATCCCGATGGTGCCGTGCGTGGCGGCAGAAAGTTTCCGCAGGCGTGGCGGTGTGTGAAACTCGCACACAGTATAGACCGTGCGTGAGGTTTATGCGCCACTCGAATGGGCAGATCTCTTCTGCCGTCTTGAAGATTGGCGCTGGGGAAGCTAATGGCGGGGCGCGTGTCGGACTTTGCTCGCTAGAAAGCAGCAGATCGCCTAGTTTTAGTGCAAACGGAGAAAAACTAACAAAAAAACTAGGGAAAGAAAAGCCTAAACCGAGACTAAGGCTGGCGAGGGAGGGAGGTGGGTGAATCCAAAGCTTCAACCCTCCTCCCCCCAGCAAATGGAGCAAACTCCTAAAGGCAGCGATTAGTTACGCAGGCGTAGGAGATGATCTACCCATGTAGTCGTCCCTCCATTTTATAATAAGAAAAGAGAAAAATTGTGAAAAGTCACGTGGATAAATAAGTTTTTGTGATTACATTTAGCATTTTCTTTTTCTAAAATACTAAAAGTTGAAAAATGCCTTCAGAAATAATGCATAAGGCTTGAAACATCCGTGACAATTTTTGTAACACCCGGACCCAATCAAGCTCATTTATTTATTTATTTATTTATATTTTGTTTTAGTTTATTCTATTTTTTTTTGTTTATTTATTTTTTCTTCACACGTTTATTTTTTCCCGCATGTTTTATTTTGTTTTCTTCTCTTTCCGTATTTATTTCTTAATTCCCGTAAGTTTTCCTCTCGTCCACTCCATGCACACACACAACACATCCACACGCACGTCTCTCTCGTATCTCTAGGGTTTTTGCATCATATATATACACACACTTTGGCCATGCTTAGAGAAACTGCTATGTTACGTTCACTGCCCCCATACGAGTCGACGCAAACCATGCTCATCTCCCTCACGTTCACTGCCTCTCCGCTTCCTCAGCTCTATGCTCATCGACTTTGCCACCTTAAAACCTCCACCGCAAACCACCAACACCAAAAGATAATCCATCTGCTCAACCCTCCCACCGTGAGCCATTCCATGAAAGCCAATCACGCGTAGGTCCACCGCACGGAGTCATCCTGCCCAAACCTCACAACCACCACCGAAGCTCTTCCACCCCGCAACCCACACGGCAAGTTCCTTGTGGAACCATAAGCCACCGTGCCCAGCCACACGAAGCCACCGCCAACGCCTCCCGCAGCCTTCGTTGCAAACCACGAAATTCCCCTATTTTTAGCCTCCCGAAACAGAGGTCCACCCACTGGACCACTGCACCGCACCGCATCGCTCCAGCCACTCCAGGCCGTCGTCACCCGCGCGGATAAGGGCGCTGAACACCCTTAGGCCACCCCAGCCGTAGCACCCCTCAATGTGAGTACCCCCCTCGATTACTCCCTCTTCGCCCTCTCTCGCTCACCTCTCCCTCTCTTTGTCTCGTGCCCAGCGCTGCTCGACGGAAGCTCCGCCGCGCCCCTGCTCTTCTGCCGCACCACCGCAGTCCCTCCAGCCAGCCCCGTCGCGCCTCACCCTCGACGCATGCCTCGGTTTCCCGTGGGTAACTTCCTGCCGCCGCATGTGTTAATTCCTTGTGTTTGTTTGTTTGGTTTATGTTTATAAGTTATATATACGTACTTTATATATAGATTATATATATGGAAAGTTTTAACGTACTTACTAGTTTTGGCCTAATATATATATATATATATATATATATATATATATACATAGAAGGTAGGTTTAACCTAATGTTTTTGGGTGAAAAGTTTTATTTTTGGGGTTTATGTTTAAATGAGTTTTGCTTTAAGTTTTAATAAATATTATATTTTTATTTTAATAATATTTTTAATTAAAGGAAGTAAACCTATTTTTTAAGAGAGGAGTTTTTCATGACTTATTTTATGGAAATTTTTGTAACCAATGTATTCTTTTTATTTATAAAATGTTGCTGGTATTTTAAATATTTTGAATATTAATTTTTATTGAGTTTTATATTTATTTTAATACTTGCTTGATTAAATTCTTATTCGGTACGAATTCGTTTAAGTGGATATTGATTTTTTTTTTGGAAAATGAGGGTACTTTGGGAATTATGAGACTTTTAGGTTTTGAGGAATTTAATAGGTTATTTTAGAAGTTTAGGATTAAATATCGAAATAAGTGGTTGATTGGAAATTTATGGGAAATACTTGATTATTTTATAGGTGACGATTGTTAATTGTTCGGCATTTTGAGGAAAATTCTGAAAAGCTAAGGGGTCCAGGTAAGCGGGTCCTATGCTAGACTTTGTATTAAAATAAAATGAGCTGAGGTTGATTTTTGGAAAATATACATATTTGGTTATGAAAATAAATTTGAATTACC
Organism: Juglans mandshurica; assembly: GCA_022457165.1. Classification (NCBI taxonomy): domain Eukaryota; kingdom Viridiplantae; phylum Streptophyta; class Magnoliopsida; order Fagales; family Juglandaceae; genus Juglans; species Juglans mandshurica. The sequence continues at coordinate 9,858,767 of CM039629.1, read as the reverse complement.
TTAGTTATTTGTTCAGCATTACTCATGAGATTCTATTTAAGAAGAAAGTATATTTTCGTCATGATTGGTATAAACATGAGCTTATTTTTGACTTTCTATTTCTGAACTTTGAAAAAGAGAGCGAATATGAAATTTGTGCATAAATTATGTTGTGATATGATTTTTGTTTTGTTCTGAAGATTTTCTGTACTCTGATATGATCTGATGTGATTTCTGAAAACCTATACCATAACATTCTGTTTCTGTTTTTGTTCCGTTCTGACCTCACCAGGGGTGTAAAACTATGGCCTCTATTCGGGTTGGTACAAACTTTTCTGTTTCTGGTGCACCCACTTTGGAAACAAAGTGGTTTTCTGTGTGATCTTTCCTATGTGCACACTCGGGGCTCCGAGAATGAATAAGGGGAAGATTCACATTTTGTTTCTGCTCGATTAGCTATCGGGGTTTGCACAACCCTACCACGGGGGTTAAACATGGTATTTGTTCTGATATGATAAGATAAGATGTGATGTTTCAGTTTATGCTATGCCAAAGGGATTTTGATTATGAAAATTTTTGAATTTTTGCTCTGATATTTTGATAACTTGTTCTGACGCTACATTTTGAAAACATTATTCTGATTCTGCATTCTGAAAGAAAATATTTTGTTCTGCATTTTGAACTCTGTAAATGCTCATGTTTACATACTAATATATGTCTCATGCTTACTGAGTTGATGATAACTCACCCCTTATCTCCATATAATTTTCAGATAATTTTGATCATTCAGCTGGAGAACAAGAGTAGAAAGTTTAGCAAGGTGTGATGATCGTAGTGGAATAAGTGCCTGAGGGTACAAATGCTTATGTGAGAGACGTAGTTAGTAAACTGATTTATTTTTCGGGTATTTGATTTGATTAGTTGAGGATGTTTTCAAATTTTTGGAGAATTTCGAATTTATGTTATTGGGGATTTCTTTATTGTCGCTATGGAGGAATTTAGATTTTTGGATTGATTAAATAGATTAATATTTTATGGGATTTTCTGGATTTTATAGTTGTGTTATTTAAGTTAATTTTAAGTATTAAAAGCTAACTCTCCGAACTTCCGGAACCGGAGCGTTACAATTTTAAAAGCACTTTCACATATGTTTACCATACAATAGTCAACTTTTTAGTTGTAAAACTTTTTGACAAAACTTTACATTTAAAAACGTTGTTACTAAACTCTATCTCTTGTATTAATCTCAATCAAGCTCTAAATCAGAGGAGGCATACCGTTATAAATCATAGATATGAATGAGATAAACACAGAAAAATAAAAATATCAAGATAGAACTATATATTAGTCTATTATTGAAATAAATTTTATCGGTTTGGTTGGAGCATCACTTCGGACTGAAATATATTATCATTAAATTAAAAATTCTTTTCATCAGTCACTATTTATTATTTCATATTTTATAAAAAATATGATCACATCTTATAAAAAAATATTCCTACATCTTATAAAAAAAATTATAGATATAGGATAATTCTTGGATAAGATATTTGAATATTTCATTCCATTTCAATCTGAGTTGTGTCGGTCCAGCTGTTTTTTGTCGTCCTCTCACCTAACTTAACCAAAAGAATCGTTTTAGGGCATTAAAGTTTGTGAAGCAACTCACCACTCGCCAGGTCACACGGCACCTCATGCCAAAATCCAAACTGATCCTCATCTCCAAAAAGTGGGACCAGATACTGCCACGTGGTCCAATGTTAGTGTAGTTTTAGATGGAGGGTTCTCAGCCACTAATCCCTACCTTATTCCTCAGCCACAAAACTGTAAACACATTTGACTCTCTCCTGCTTTCTGTCCAACTTGCTGTATTAGACTTATTTGATTATTAAAAATACTAATTTGGGCTTCTTAAAACCACACAGCTTCACCTCAAATTAAATATTAAGAAATATATATATATATATGTATATATTTATAAGAGTGGTCACGTCTGATGACCATATTTAAGAGTGGTATTATTATTTTCCTATTGGTTCACTAACCCAAAACACATTTATAGACATAATATTTTAACCCAAATTATTTTTCAAAGCAAACTTAACCAAAACTTTTGGTAACTTCAAAATTAACAAAAATAAAATAAAATAATGAATTTTACGCAGAAAGATGTCTAAGCACTTGTTTAGTTTTGAGTTTGAGAGTTTGATTAAACAGTTTATAAATTATTTTTGAAAAAAACATAGAATGTTTGATAAATTTATAACAAATGTTTCATGCATTTAAAAAATGCTAAAAGCCCACTTTTTTTTTTTTAAAGGGCAATGCTATTTATACTCACAAAAAACTTATATATTCACGTGGCTTTCTCATGTACACTACTTTTATTAAAATAAAAAATAAAATATAAGTATATAACGGAATACCTCAAGCATAAATTTTCCTCTACGACTTTATCTAGCCTAATCAAATAATCCAGAAAGCCTCAAGGGTCACATTTTAATGAAGTGTACTGCGTAATCGTCGTCATCACTTAACTCCACAGCGACAGGGGAATCTTGGGAAGTTCGCTCGGCCCTGCTAGGCTTAGCGAAGGAAATTGGAGAGGGAGCAGCCCTAGTGTGGGGAGAGGCGGACCCGGCTACCCCCTCTGGGTTCCCGATTGCAACAGAAGGGACATCTCCTTAACCTCCCATTGCTTCCCTTTCTTCTTCTTCTTCGTCACCCGATTGCAAGGAGAAATTGGGATGCTCTCATTCTTCTCTCTCTCCTCCTCTTTCTCCCTCCTCGTCCGCGGCCTTGGAGGGACCCTGCTCTTCCTCCCAGCCCCTGCCTCCGGACTCAGCTCTTCCCCTCGGTGCCTGGCCTCTAGGGTCTGCTGAGGGGCCTCACGAGCCACTGCCTCCCCCAAGGTATCTTCAAAGGACATGAACAGCTTGAACGTGTTAGGCCCGTGAGAGAGGGGGGTGCGCAAAGGAACTGAAGATGTGCGCCTGAAGGTCACATGTGTCCTCCTTTTCTCCAAAAGGAAACAACGGGTCGGGGGGGGGGGGGGGGACCTAACGGAAGCAGGCCGGGGACCCTTCGTAGAAGAAGAAGGCCCAGTGGTGGAGTGCGAACCACTCGGAAACGATGTGGTCTCCCACATTGAAGGGACCGGAATCTCTGGAAGCACGGATTGTTGCTGCCCTTGTCTACGAATACCTTGGCCCCGGGGCATCTCGGCATGGCTCCCAGACTCCTCAGGACAACCGCGGAAGGAAGAGGAACCCCCTGCCTCACTACTTGGCTTGTTTCACTCGGCCACCAAAGGAGGTCAAGATGCGTTTCCGTCTCCGGGGAGAGGGAATATCACCCAAGAAGTTCCTATTGATTGCATACGAGTGATCGAGCATGGATAAGAAATCGTGAATGTTCTCATCGGAGAGGGCCTGATCGGTTTGCGACTCATCAGGATGGGCCCTCGCCCAAGCTATCACCGTCTCTAAACGAGCCTCCTCCCTCTGATTCAATGTAAGTTCCAAACTCTCCAAGGAAGGGAGGAACCCCCAGAATGCCTGAATCGGATACTCCTTGTGGGCGGCCTCCCCCTCAAGGTACTCCAAGTCCGAGCCCGACAAGAAGAAAAACATCTGGGACCATTCATTTATGCTCGAGTGACGCTGCTCGGGCGAAGCAATCTTCCGGCCATAAGTCTGGGCCTAGAAACTGCAAATGCTCCCTGGCTGCCAGTTGATACGATACACCGACAAGAACTCCTGAGTCGTCAAGTTGGGGTACTCCTCAGCAATCCCACTAAGTGCCATCCGGAAGATGATTCAGTTAGATACCACGAGCCGCCACGCGTTGGGATGGAGCTGCGCCGAGGCCAGCCCAAGGTAATTAAGAACCTCGCAAACTAGACTATAGAACGGATGGCGAAGACCATTGGCAAACATTAATTGGGAAAGGGCCACTCGCGACACAGTGCCGTCAGGATTCATCGCGTGCTCGCCCCCGGAGCAATGGCATCAGCCTTGGGTGCCATGACAGTAGTGGGAAGCGACAGAAAAGTAAGAAGTAGAGGAAGGTCACAGTGGAGGAAGAAGAAGGAGATGGTGGTAGAAGAGAAATGAAATGCCTGAAAAGGAGAGTAAGGCACGACGGTTGGAGAAGGAACTTGGAGAAGTGGCAAGAACATGAAGAATGATGGGAGGAAGAAATGGAGGAAAAAGAAGGAGAAGCGTGCTTTATATAGCAGAGGAAGGTTGGAGAGTGCGCGGGAAATGAAGCGGTCCTGATAGCGATGATGTCAGTAAACGCCACGCGGCGCCCACCAGCCGAAGCCACGGCACGAATGACAGCCGTTGTGTCAGGTGAGCAGGGGGCAGGGACCAATGAGGTCTCATGACATGGAGAAAAAGATAGCCGGCATGTCCAATCAGTTGTCAGGAGATGGAACAACCATGGGAAACGAGGAGAGGCGTTCATTGAACGGGCAGATGGCCTTGGGAACCCGAATCGGCGGAAGCCGAACATGTTACCTCAAGAACTCAACTGGCGGACGGCCTACTAAAGACAAAAGACGGAAGGAAACGGGAACCGGCGAAACGCACTCATCAAACATACATATGGCCTCGGGAACTTGAAGCGACAGAAGCCAAATGGGCAACACCATTATTGGGGGTGTTTTGAATTCCCACCACATGTCTGTGATAGGAATTTGCGGGATACTGTGAGGGGGGCCCATCTTAGAAGGGCCTAGACCCATAGAGATCAAGCTAAGGGAACCCCAGGCCCTCGAACGAAACCTTGACATGGGCTAGAAACCCTGACATGGGCTAGAAGCCCAGACCGGGAGGCCTCGCACCGAGCCCACAACCGTAAACCTATATGGAAAGGCTTTGGCACCAAGCTCGAATACGCTAAGAGCCCTGTCTCGGGACTCGGTGACCTACTGAACCCTGCCATAAGGTACCGTGTAGACTACCCCACTGTACGCAGACGGCTGGACGTGCCCATCGTGGGCGCGTCAGACTCAAGGCATGTCGCATTCAATGCGAGTGACAGGAGACCCGACACGCAACGGCGTGCTGCTAGAGTACGCAGGATGACTCGGCCACGACCTGACACCCTGTCTTGGCAGGATGGTGGCAGCGGGTCTGACCGAGCACAACCTGACATGCCACGATCTCTCTCGACAGTCTGAGCCGCAGACTAACAAACTGTCATAGCAGGGGGAAGAATGGTGGCAGGTCAGGTACGACCTGACACTCCACGACCTCCCTTGGCAGTAGAGTCTGAATCATGTATAAATAACAGCCATCCCTCTTACGGGTAGGCTCTTTGACACTTTTTACCATTTTTCCTTAATCCTAAGCTTTCCCCATTACTCGTGTGTTCTTCACTAACTTTGGAATTGGAGCTATCCCTGTAGTAACTGGAGCCCGTTCTCCATCCTTGTTGCAGGTGGTGTAAGATTGGCAATTGTGGCACTGCTCTGGATGCGAAACACGACCTCAACACTTTATATTTAAAAACGTTGTTACTAAACTCCATCTCTTGTATTAATCTCAAACAAGCTCTAAAACAGAGGAGGCATACCGTTATAAACCATAGATGTCTGGAAGCATGAAATAAATAAGGTTTTTGATACAGAAGTGAGTCAACGATCTTTCGATTCATATCAGATGAGAAAGTCATAGATGTCAGTGGTGAAAACTTGTGAGAGGATGGAGAGAGGATTATATTAAAAAAAAAAAAAAAAAAAAGAAGAAGAATGATATAAACACAGGAAAACTAAAATATCAAGACAGAACTATATATTAGTCTATTATTGAAATGAATTTTATCGGTTTGGTTGGAGCGTCACTTCGGATTGAAATATATTATTATTAAATAAAAAATTCTTATCATTAATTACTATTTACTATCTCATATCTTACCTCTTATAACCAACATACTCACATTTTATAAAAAAAAGTCTTTATATCCTATAAAAAAAAATTATAAATATAAAATATAAAAATAAATAGTCATTGATGAGTTCTTCTTATCACATATTTGAATATTTCATTCCATTTCAATCTGAGTTGTGTCAGTCCGGCTGTTTTTTGTCGTCCTCTCACCTAACTTAACCAAAATAATCGTTTTAGGGCATTAAAGTGTATGAAGCAACTCACCACTCGCCAGGTCACACGGCACCTCATGCCAAAATCCAAACTGTTCCTCATCTCCAAAACGTGGGACCAGATACTGCCACGTGGTCCAATGTTAGTGTAGTTTTAGATGGATGGTTCTCAGCCACAAAACTGGTAAACACATTTGACTCCCTCCTGCTTTCTGTCCAACTTGCTTTATTAGACTTATTTGCTCATTAAAAATACTAATTTGGGCTTCTTAAAACCACACAGCTTGCCTCAGTTTTTCCAATCTATCTGAGACGCTCTAAAAGCTCCTGCACCAAGTATAACCAACCCATCAAAGTTTCACTCATTTCTATTAGGTATTCTTGATCTGAGTTGATTTCTCTGTCTGAGTCAGGAACTGGGTTTTCCTCATTTACGCTTCTTAAGGTGAGTGTTTCCCTTGAACTTCTTTGTACTTCTAATTGAAGCATTTATGTTCATCTGCATGATAGAATACACAATTCTTGAAGATTGGTATTGTTTGTAAAATTCTTGTTCTTTACTTTTTCGATGATACCTTGCTTCTTGGGCTTCAAATTTTTTTTTTTGGTTAAATTAAAGTTGTTTTTTGGATGCTGAGAAAAAGCAGGGAAAGAGAAGAAATTAAGCTTCCAAAGTTTGAATTATCATTTGAGAATATATTATTCTGAACCTTCACTCAACTAAGCTGCATACATATGCTCGTCTTGGTGGAGGAAAGCTTTCTTTTTTTTTTTTTTCTTTTTTTTTTCCCCATTAAAAATAAAGAAATTGATAGGGTAAATCTATTATTATTCGTCTTGTTTTCCTTGAATATTATGAATTTCTTACTGATAGCTACTTGATACATCTGTTCTTGTTGTAATCTGATTCTGGAACTAGGTTTAAACTGGGTAATTTATACTCATTTTCTTCGGTTCTCCCTTTTAGTAGTTGAACAAGTGTTATAGTTTATCGTTTGAAGAAAGAGAAAAGAAACAAAGGATAGAGAACACTTTATGTCTATATATACACGTATGTAGGTACGTATGTAGGTATGTATGTGTGTATGTATATATGTATATCAATATAATATTCTTAAGGCTCTGTTTGATCGCCTCTAATACATAATCTTTCTGTTCTGTCTTATATTAAAAATTGATTTGTATTCCGTAATGATAATTTAATCTGAAATTGATTTGTATTTCTGTTCTGATTGCTATGGCTATTCAATCTTATGCTCGTTTCCTTTTTTTTCTTTTAGATCCCAGATCGTGTCTCATGGATTGGTATTATGGGAATGGCATCGATGAGCTTGTTGTCCCTCAATATCAAGACATATCAGATAGGCTCCCATCGCCTGGCAGCTGGTCCAAATGGGGGACAACTACATCTGAAAGGATCGGGTCACCTAACAAGTGCTTTCTCCAGGATTCAAATTTGAAGGAACAGGAACTCAGCTTCGATGGAAACAGTTTATGCAATGAAGTTGAGTTGGATACTTCCCATGATAAAGATGATTCCAATGGCTCGAGCATATGTGAAGGATTGTTGGAGGGGGCTTTTTACTGGAGATCACCTTCACATGACCGGCCGGACTACCAGCTTGATGACTTAGAAGGAGTCGAACAGACGAATGACATTTTCTTGTACAAGCGTAACATCTGGGATAAACTTGATTTACTGCATGTAGGAAATGACGTCAACTGCTTTAACTTGACATAAAAATCTATTGCATTTTCAGATGCCCAATTGCAATCAGGACTTAGGCCATTTAAAACCATGTCACCATTGATATGATGATTAAAATCTGAAAAGCACGAGCTAATCACTTACCGTCAGTTTTGTAACTTAAATACATTTTTGATGGTCGTTTTTCTAAAATACATTTATATATATTGTGCCACTTGCAACTTAATTGAGCCATTCAATATCCGAAAAATGTCCAAAGTGCTGCATGTTATATTCATGTAAATGATGTATTCATCTTGTTTTTTGGACTTAATCTCTTCTGGTTATCCCTTAATGCAGGAGCTCCTTACTCGAAGATCTTCCTGAGATGGAAGCTATAGATGAGTCATTTGAATTTTCTCCCGAATCCCCCCAATGTGGTGGTCTGCCCAGTGACAATCTAGATTCACGAAGCATGTGGATTGATGTAAACAACACCGTGGGAAAATCAAAGTATCCCAAAAGACATGCCTTCTCTCCATTAATGGGGCGGGATAATCAAGATGTAAATGCTGTGCAGTTATGCAACTCAGAGCAAATGGATTGTGCGCCAATAAATGTAAGTTTTTCCCATCTGCTGGGTAAATTATAATTTATCAATTAATATTGGTGTTACAAAACCTGGACTAGAATGCGTAGTGAATGGCTGGAACTATTAAGTGGTCTGGTTTCAGTCATTAACTGCCGGTCTGCGCCTGATCAATGGAAAATGTAATGCAATCATATATTGAAGAAGCACATATTGGATGACTTCGTTGATAGTACCGCTTTTGCAATACCAAGTTTAGCTTCTGGTATTGGCAGGTATTTTGATGTTTGGATTGCTGAAATTTTATCTTTTCTGCCCATTAGCAGGAATTTATGGTTCATTGTGGCTTCGCTTTCTACATTTGCAGTGCTTAAACTCTTCTTTTTGGTTTTCTAAGAATTTACATAAGCACCTTGCTCTTTATTTCAAGATCTTGATCTCAAGTGATGCATGCATAGAAATGAATCTTATGCTTTCATGCATTTTATGATTTTGAAGAGTTTTTTTTTTTTTAATATTGTTATGATATGATCTGTCAAGCAACCGGTATTTATGTTGGATGCACTTTCAACGGTTGAGATTTATGGTTCTTTCTAGTAGAAAGTTCTACTCAAAGATCCTTATTCTCATAGCTGCAAAATGAGCATCGGAGTACTCTTGCCCCCTTGGTTGGGTTTTCTTTCGATTGAAATCTGTCGCGATAGTTAGAATTTTATAACAGTTAGTTTAAGAGTAATGGTATTCACCATCTTATTAATCATTGTCCTTCTATTATCCCCTGCTGCGGCATCAAATTATTATTAAACTATTGTTATTTTTCACTCATCTGCCAATCATTTGATATTACATGAGAGGATGACGAAGAATAACAATAATTTCCTATTTTAATCCTTAAACTTCTGAAACTGAATTTTTTTTATATATCTATATATTTATTTCACCTTCTTCCATTTGGAAACAAGTTAAGAGAACCAGGCTGCGGTTGTTCTTGAGATTTTCCCCAGGTGGAAATATCTTGTCCAGTAAAGAATGCCATAATAGTTGAGAGTACTTAAGGTAGTGTAGAATTTATTTCATTGGAAAATATTTGACAAGAACTTGAAATTAGTCCACCAGGTTGCACGTAAGCAGGAGATTGTAGTAGGTTCATTTTGTATAACCTACAGTAATATACCTGAACAGACTGAATGCTTTCTTAGTATTTCTACCTGGAAATGGTATTCTAGAAACAGAGTCATGCCTAGTTTGGGTTCTCAGAATACCTCACTACTATTCATTATTTTATTATTACTTTTCACCTACTTTTTACTACTATTTACTACTATTCAATACTTTTTCATTACTTTTTCACTACTATTCACAGAATACCTGAGAATACCTCACTACCCAAATGCAACTAGTGTGAAGTTTGCATGCTGCGTATCATCCTTTCATCAGGGTACACATAATCGAACTGCAGGGAGAGAGGGAGGGAGGGAGGGAGTATATGTTCTCTCCACTAGTATCTGTTCTACTTTTATTACCAAAGTTTATTTTTTCATTACTTGTTACAAGACATGAACCTTGGTTAGTCAATTACTTTGATTTTTTCAAGGGGCAGTTTGGAGAAGACATTGTCTCGTCTGAGCAGAATAGCTTGAATGAAAACTTGGGCCAGGAAAAATCACCTGAAGAATCTGTATTGGAGGAGCTTGAGATGGTGATGGCACAGGTGAAATTATTAAGAACTCGAAAGCTTTTTATCTATATTACTATTGGTAAACACCATTATATTGCTCATCAATGTTTCTCTATTTCACTTCAAGTAGTTGACGGAGAAGACTCAGATTTGCTTTCGAGATGCTTTGTACCGCCTTGCAAAGAATTCGGAACACCATGACATGGAAACACAGGAGGAAGGTGGATATCTTGACACTGAAAAGCCCCCTCCATGGACACTACATGATATAAAAATGAGGTAAAATTCAATTTCACTGCATTTTTTTTGTGGTATTTCTATATTATTATGTAAAGTCTTTCCAGAATTCCCATGTAAGCTACTCACGGTCATTGACATTCCAAAAGTCAAATTACAAGCCAGAGGCATCACCGGTGGCAATAGGACAGATCTTGTTTCATTGTTATGTTTCTATTCCATGACAGCCAACCATTGCTTTGATTCCTGAAGAATTAATCTTATTCTAACAATAAAACTAATCCACTTCATTCCAAGTTTTAAAAATTCCTTCTACTCACATGGATTAAAACTTTTTCTGTTGCATTAACAGTTAAATAAATGCTTTAGTCACAAAGAGATTTCACAAAAGTAAACTTACAAACTAACGTGGTTTCATGTCTCTTTGTGGCTGTAACACTTTTCTAATGATTAATCCCATTACATTGGCATATGTGGTTGTTAGGCCCCTTCTTGGGCAATTAGTATCTATGTAATCTGTATGAAGTCTCCGGGTCCTTGTCTTGGTTGCAGTTGAAGTTGGCCTCTCTTGTTCAAACCTCAATTTATATGCATGCAGGCCTGCAAGTCAGAAAGCGATGGAATCTGAGACCAATGCCATCGACCGAGCAGTTGCAAACCTCATGTTCAATGACATGGACTTCAGTGTAATAAGAGAACATTCCAGTTCAGCATCAGTTAACTTCACCGAAGGAGTAATTGGTGAAAGGGAACCACCAGTAAACTCCAAGCAAAATGTCGTCAGATCAACCAGACCAATGAACTACAGCTTTAATCAACCCAAAATTCAACATGTTTCACACCGATCAATTTCACAAGGTGATGCTGAAGTTCCACGACTTGCTCAAATAGACCGGGACAATGAGTTTATGTAGAAAATTCTTGAGCATTACTACAGAGAACACTTAAATTACCTACTGAAGAAATGCTGCAGGGAAGAGGAAATCTTTCATACTGGAGTTTGGTTCTCTGACATGATTGTGGAGGCAATCTGCAGATTGTCATGAAGGCAAGGATCCGTGCAACCTGATCTGTGTGTACTAAGAGAGCGTGAAACAATTATTAGAATTGCTTTTTACCATTTTCGTATGTATATCCTTTGTAATTACTAAGATGGCTTGTTTAGTTTATGCTACTCAAGAGAGTTTTGTTTACTGTTGCATAACAAGAATAACTTGGATAACTTAATGAGCAATTTACATCCAAAGTTTTCGGGACTGAAAGTTACGGATAAATATTATACCATATTTGGGGTTCCCTTAGTGAAACAAGGGATGAACAGAAACATGTACTATGCCCTACTGGCCACCATTTTAGAAAAGTCCACCAACATATGCTTTTAGAGTCTTTCAACTCAAAAGCATTACAACAAAATACAAAACCGAGTCCTCTCCTTGGGGTGAGGTTTTTCTCTCTAGGAAGTGTCAAGTCTCTTAGACTGGCTTGGCTGGTTTGAAGAGGTTACAATGGAGGAGGATTTAGCTAAATAGTGGGAAGGCCTTTGTCTCATTGAGAAGGAAAAAGGGGTAGTGGTTTTACCTCCCTACTCTACTGCCAAAGCTTTGCAACATGGTAAGTTTTGTTTATTGGCCATGATTATAGCAGAAAGACCAATTAACCGAGAAGCATTCAAGACTACTATGACCAAAGTATGGAGATGTGAGAGTTGGTTTCAATTCTTAGAAGTTGGTATGAACAAATTTCTGATCGAGTTTAACCAAGAGAAGGATCTCCAGCATGTTATACGTGGCAGACCATGGTCCTTTGATAGATGGTTGCTGTGTCTTCAAGTTTTTGAAGGTAATCGATCCATAAATGAAGTTCCTTTCAATAAAGAAGAGTTCTGGGTGCAAGCTTATAACATGCCTCTTGCAAGCATGACACATGATGTTGGAGTCCATATTGGTGAAAATATTGGTAGAGTAATAACAGTCCAGGTTGATGACAGAGGCATTGGCTTGGGGAAGTTCTTGAGGATAAGGGTCGAAGTGAACATCTTAAAAGCTCTCCTCAGGGGGGTGTCCTTAACTTTCGAAGGCAAGAAGACTTGGGTCCCTCTTAAATATGAACGTCTGCCTATTTTCTGCTTTAAGTGTGGGGTGATAAAGCATGCTAAGCAAGGTTGTTTTGTTAGCTCACTTGGAAGTAGTAAGCTGCAAAATGGGGTGTGGATGCGAGCACCAATAGTGAAGGAAAGTGATAGCACAAATAAGAAATATGGGAAAGAAGACCTTCATTACAATGAAGAGGGATAGTCATGGAGGAAGGGTGGGGAGGATAGGGATGAAGGTCCAAACAACAATCTTGAGTCAAAAACGGATTTTCAGGAAACTGGTCTGTCTGATGTTGACATTGCAACCACTGTGATGACAATTGAAAAAATGCTTTCTCTTAGGAATTATGCAGAGACAACCCAGAGGCCTTTTAAGGAAAGATTGAGTAAGCCTTTTTTGGATAGTTTTGAGCAGACCTTTAATGTAGGAGGGGCTTGTCTCATGTAAGGCATTGAGGAATCAGATTGTCAGCCAGTCATAGCCTGTAAAGGTAATGACCAAAATTCAACCCTGGAACTCGAGAGCAACCATGACCTGAGGGCCCAAGCTTCATCCTTGGCCCATTTTGTCTCTGACCAGGTCCAAGCCCTGGAGAAAATTAAAACAAGAGCTAGTTGGAAGAGGAAAGTCAGGGATAAAAGCTTTGAAAGTCTCTTAGTTGGTTTAGGGGAGAGTAATGCAAGCTGTCCAAGTGGCCCCAAGAGGGATGTTGCTTAGACAATTGAAGAAGATGCAATACATGTTACTAAAAAAGCAAAAAATGTGGTGGTGCTTAATGAATGTGCCAATAGAATTGGTGTGGTGGTGGTTGGTGCACAGCCCCATCCTATGCAATGAGTTGTCTAAACTGGAACTGCCAAGGGCTTGGGAACCCTCGGACAGTGAACAACTTACATCTCATGGTGCAAAATAAGGCCCCAACTTTTGTTTTCTTAGTGGAAACAAAGTGCAATAGATTAAAGGTGGAAGCTGTCAAGAGGAAGTTGAATTTTGAAAACAATTTTGTGGTTAATTCGAAAGATTCTAGTGGAGGCCTGGCCTTCCTATGGAAAGAAGAAATACAAGTAGAGGTGTTGTCATATACTCAATACCACATCTCACTGTTAGTTAAGGGTATGAAAGAGGGTGTTCCCTGGCACCTAGCTGGGTTCTATGACAATCCAATCACAGCAAAGAGGCATGAAAGCTGGCAACTGCTACAGGCACTTAAACCTACAATCTCAATAGGATGGTTGTGTGTAGGTGATTTTAATGAAATATTGAGCAATGGAGAGAAATGTGGAGGGCCTTTGAGACCTTATAATCAAACGGAGGCTTTTAGGTGCTGTGAACTGATGTGGACTTAGTGACATGGGCTACTCTGGAAGCAAATTCACTTGGTCAAATGGTAGGCAAGGGGAGGCCTTTACCAAAGAAAGGCTTGATAGGGCTTTTTGCAATAATGCCTGGTCAGACCTTTTCAATGACTCGAGAGTTTTCACTCCCTGCACTTAACTCAGACCACAATCCTATATGGATTGCTATGGAACAGTTGCAACCTACTGTAAACAGATACCTAAAGCCATTCAGATATGAGGCTAGCTGGTCACTAAGGGATGAATGTTTTAAAACTGTTGAGGAAGCTTGGAGGATACCTAGGTTGGCTGCAAACAAAATGCAATTCACTGCTGAGGGTCTAAAAAACTGTACACTAAAGCTGCCACAGTGGAGTAAGTAGACTTTTGGCAACTCAAAGAGAGAAGTAAGTGAACAAATGGACTATCTGTCCAAATTACAGGAAAGGAACACATGCCATTTAACTGAGGAGATCAAGCAAGTGCAACAAGGGGTGTACGGAATTCTTGAGGCTTAAAATATCAATTGGAAGCAAAGGGCAAAACAGAGATGGCTGAGTGAGGGAGATAGAAACAAAAAATACTTTCACCAGTGTGCTTCACATAGGAGAAAAACAAATGGGATTAAAAAATTGGTTGATAGCAATGGACAAGTAACTAGCTCGAGAGAGAGAATTAGTAACTTATTGCAAGATTATTTTACAGATTTGTTTACCTCCTCTAACCCTAGCAATCATGCATCATGCATTGCATCCTTGGAGCCTCGAGTGACTTCTGCACAAAATGATATGTTGACCAAACCTTATTCCTAACAGGAGGTTGAAGAAGCTCTCTTTCACATGAATGGCTTAAGCTCTCCAAGACCAGATGGATTCCCTATAATATTTTATCAAAAGCACTCGTCAATAGTGGGACCCCAGGTGTGTGAAGCTGTGTTGAATGTCCTTAATTCACATGGCAGCTTGGGAGACATCAACAACACATTCATTGCACTTATTCCAAAGAAGAAATCCCTTACAAAAGTGACAGAATTCAGGCCTACCTCCCTTTGTAATGTACTTTATAAACTCATCTCTAAAGTCATACCCAATAGATTAAAGAAGGTTCTTCCTTGTATTATTTCACCTTTTCAATATGCTTTTGTCCCCAATAGACTAATAACTGATAATGTAATTGAGGCTTTGCATGCAATGTAATGTAAAATGGCAGGAAAAAAAGGTTACATGGCCTTAAAGTTAGACATGAGCAAGGCCTATGACAGAGTTGAGTGGAGTTTTCTAAGAGTAGTTCTCTACAAATTGGGGTTTTGCAGCCAATGGGTGGAACTAGTGATAAAGTGTATTGAAGCTATCTCCTATGCTCTTCTAGTGAATGGTGACCCTCAAACAGAATTTATACCTACTCGAGGCATAAGACAAGGTTACCCATTGTCATCCTATCTCTTCATCTTGTGTGTTGAAGCACTGAGCAATCTGATTTATAAAGCTGAGAAATGCAGGTTGATACATGGAATACTAGTTGCAAGAGGTCAGTTAAGGATTTCTCATCTCTTTTTTTGCAGATGATAGTCTCTTGTTTTGTAAGGCAACTGCAGGTGGAATGGAGTAGGCAACTGCATCTGGACAAAGACTAAACCTCGAGAAAACCTCCATCATCTTTAGCAAGAACACAGCTAGACCTACTCAAGAATACATCCTATCAATTACTGGTATGACGACAACTACACCTTATGAAAAGTACTTAGGATTGCCATCTGTGGTGGGTAGAGATAGACTCAAATCCTTCAAAGACATCTTGGATAACATCATAATGAGGCTAATAATTATAGAGTTAGCACTCTTATCTCATGCAAGGAAAGAAATTTACCTCAAAGCAGTGATCCAAGCCCTTCCAACCTATACCATGAGTGTATTTAAGCTACCTACCACTTTACTTCAGTCCTGCAATAGTGTCATCTAGAATTTCTGGCGGGGTCAGCAAGAGAAGGAGCATAAAATCCATTGGATATCCTAGAAAAGAATGGGGCAAGCCAAGTCAGATGGGGGTTTGGGTTTTAGGGATCTTTAATGCTTCAACAAAGCAATGATTTCTAAGCAGAGTTGGAGATTGATTCAAGACCCTAACTCTCTTGCTACTAGGGTTTTAAAGGCCAAATACTTCCATAACTCAACCTTTCAGACAACTAAAGTAGGCTCTAAGCCTTCTTTTGTGTGGAGAAGTGTTCTTGCTGCTAGACATGTAGTAGAGGCTGGCTCATTTTGGAGGTTGGGGATAGGGTCTGAAATCCTAATCTGGAAGGACAAATGGCTAGACCATTCTGATCCTAGCAAAGTCACCAGTCCAATCAAGACCCTAGATGGTAATGCAACTGTTGCATAATTGATTGACTCTGAGGCAAAGATGTGGAAAACAGAACTGGTACAAGACATTTTTGAGGAGGGGGAAGCTAACATGATTCTAAAAACTCCAACTAGCACTATGGAAACTAAGGACAAAATCATATGGCATGGGACTATGGATGGCTCCTTCTCAGTAAAGAGTGCATACCACATGGAGAAGTCAAGGGAGGTGGCATATCAAGTCAAGCTAAGGAGAGTCTGTCAGGAGGCCCTCCCCACAAAACATATTTAAAGATGTTTGGAATAAAATCTGGCAACTTCATATCACACCTGGTGATAAGGTTTTCTTATGGAGAGTCTGTCAGGAGGCCCTCCCCACTCAATCCAAGTTGTTCAAGAAGAAAGTGGTGAATGATCCTCTATGCCCCATCTATTGCAAGGAAGAAGAAAGTGTCCTCCATGTCTTGTGGAGCTGTGAAGCAGCAATGGATGTGTGGAGTCAATGTTCTAAAAGGTTTCAGAAATGCACTATCCCTCATTCCCCTATGTTGTTGTTTTTTGATTCATTAACTATGGTACTGAATGAAGAAGAATTGCAAGAATTTGTGGTGGTGGCAAGGAAGCTTTGGTGGAGAAGGAACTCCTTCATCTTTAACAAGGATTTTCTCATCCAAACTCCATTGTGAGGGAGGCAGGAACATTGTTAGACATGCTGTCTGAGAGGGATACTGATCACAACAGCAGAGACACCCAGGCCTGCTCCTTAGTTGCTGTATGGTAGGCCCCTCCATTGAAATGGTTTAAGATTAACTGGGATGGTGTAGTGGATAAGGCTAATGGATTGATTGGCATTGGAGTGGCTATTAGGGACTGTGCTGGCCAAATCATTGCCACAATGAGGTAGAGGAAACAATTTTTTCCTAACCCCTTATTAGCTGAGTCATATGGAGCTTTACAGGCTGTTAAACTGGGATTGGATCTTGGACTGCATCAGATTTTTATTGAGGGGGACTCACTGCAAGTCACAAAGGCATTACTAGAAGATAAAGAAGCTTGGAGCAGTTCAAGCATGTTTATGAGTGAAGCAAGGTCATGTCTTAAGCATTTTGAAAAGTGGAAAGTTTCTCATGTTAGGAGAAATGGCAATTTTATAGCCCACTTACTTGCAAAAGATGCTCTTACCATTTCTGATTTAATTGTAACTATGGAGGAATCTCCTCCTTGTATATCACCAATTTTATAATGGAATGACATAAGGGTATTTCCTTTAAAAAAAAATAGTCTTTCAACTCGGTCCTTAAATCTTGTTTGAAGGTAGTGGTGGATCTAGAAATTTGCCTTTGGGGGCAAATTAGTGTTAGTCATTTTGATATACTAACTTAAATCCAAGGATTTCTTTGAAGCTTTTCAACCGAATCAGTTTGAAAAAGATCATACCTCAAGGACCTGCAAGGAAAGATAACAAGACTTGTGATTACAAGAGTCCTAACTACTAGAATTTAATTATAGGGAAATTTGGACAAAACCCCATGTGCTTATGCCCATTTAAGATTAGCCTCGTGTGTTTTTAGGTTTAACCCATTGTTGTATTAAATAACGAATGACACATGTCATCTAGTGAGCCGCCATATGTCAAATTGATTTTTTGTTATTTTCAAAATTCAAAATGAGAATAAAACATAATTTTTATTAAAAAAAATTGGTTTGTAGGAGGGGACGTCCCCTCCTCACTAGGGGCCGGCATGGGTCCACGGGCGACTGAATTCAGCCACCGCGTGGGTTGCTAGATCTGGCCATTGGGGTGGCTGACCAACTATATCGTGGCTGACCACCATGGGGCGGCCAAAGTATGGCCACTACGTGGATGGTTGGCCAACTTTGACATGGTTGATCACCACGGGGTTGCCGGCCAACCCTGGCGTGGTCGACCATCGTGGTGGCCGAATTTGGCAATTCCAATGTTCTCGCCACATGGGTGGTCGGATCTAGCCAACGACCCACATACTTTGAAAATAAGAAAAAATAATTTGACACGTTCATGGGATGACACCTATCATTCATTACTTGAGATGGATGAAAAATGTGATCTGATTCAATTTGTTTAATACCATGTAGGATTAAATGTTGACCGATTCTTGCTCATGAAGACGTTCATGAGTGGGAGTCTATCATCTTAAGAGTCCTTTAAGTGGTCAAACACTCCTCCATCAATTTAAACTGATCCCATGAAAATAGGATCACGTGGGACACATAAACCCGAAATTTGATGGGGATTTCGGCTATAAATACATGTGTTTGGTCCCCAAACTCACTCACTCAATTTCCTTCGATAATACACCATCTAATTAGAGTAGAGAAGAGTTTGGAAGAGCCAAACACAGTGAGAACCGAAACTTTTACAGTGAATTGCATCAATGGCTGGAGGTAAGATTTCCTGGCATTAAACCCTTTAATTCTCATTTCTATAGTGTTATTCTGCATTAGAGAATTTTATTTAAGTCTAACAGTTGGTATTAGAGCATTAAAATCCTCTGTCTTGATGTTTAAATTCAAAAACCCGAGTTCCTCTGTTTTTGGCTGTGACTTGGAAAAATTTTTGGGTTTTGATTTTTGGACTTTTTTTATTTGAAAGAAGTTTAGAAATCATAAAGAAATATTTTTTCTAAGCTTTCTGTGATTAAAAACATGTTTTTTGACGTGAAAACACTGTGAAATGCGAAAATCGCGCTGTGTCTGGAGGTAGGAGACGACGCGAACGACATGTCGTTTTCAGGCTTGTTAAAAACGACGTGTCGTTTTCAGCAGTTTTTTGTTTCATTCGGTTCTGCTAAACGCCAGGTCGTTTTCAACTATGATGAAAACGACATGTCGTTTAACATAAGTATCTATTCTCGTATACTACTAAACGACACGTCGTTTTCAATTTAATGAAAACGACATGTAGTTTTGTTTCGGAGCCCTTTCAGTGTGTAATGACAAAAACGACACGTCGTTTTTCAATTGATGAAAACGACATGTCGTTTTATTCGGTAGTCGTTTATCAAGCCTGATGATAAACGACATGTCGTGTTTAGTTTCAGTAAAACGATATGTTGTTTAGAGGCTGGCTGTGTTTTAAGAAATTGGGCAAAACGACACGTCGTTTTTTCCTTCTAGAAAAATGACATGTCGTTTACTTGGTGCAGTGTAATAAAAAAAAAAAAGGAAATTTTTTTTTTCCCATTTTAAATGGCTTGAATAGTGGGTTTTTGGGTCTATGCCCTTTGTGCTTATATTTTTTTATTTTTAATTATATGCAATGAGGATATTTGTTTATTATGCTCATATTTAGTTTGCATAAATTGATTAATTTTTTGCTGTTTACATGCAATTTTTGATGACTATATAGTTTAGAGCATGAGATTAAATGTTATGCATAATATTATAATCTAGATTGTGCAATATTTATGCTTATATTATGAATCTTTTGTGCATAGTTATAACATGTGAGTATTAGTTAAAATTATGTAATTCATAATATTAAGATAGTCTTATGCAATTTAAATGTCTAGTGATCCATATAGTTTTATGTTAATTAGAGAATAACCACAGCATCTTTAATTAAGTAAAATTATAATGATTGATTAGGATCACATAAGGAATATTAGACATTAATTGTAATTAATTATACATAAATATAATAAATTTTATCCCACATGAATTTTTATTATATTTATATTATTAATTAGGATAAAATATCAAGTTATTCATAAATTACCCACAGGAATTATGAATGAAGTAAATAAAGTTTTATCATAAAAGTTTAAGATAGAATACACATCAAATCATAGTATACCCTTAGAATTATGAATTAAGTAAATTGATAAAATTCTATCATATAGATTAATTGGATCTACTTGAATTAAAAATTTAGCCCACAGGCAATTTTATGTCATTAGATTCAATTCTTAAGCATGATTTACATTGGTAAAACATGAATATTTATTTAGGTCTCAATTTTTTTTTAACGTAAGCATGTAATCTGTATGCAGTTACACAACCTGCAAATTTCTCTGATATTCGTTATGAAATCCCTGAACTTAAGGGAGATAACTATAAGGTCTGGAAGGAGAGAATTCTTCTTCATTTAGGGTGGATGGACATAGATTATGCTATTAGGAAAGATGAACCACCAGCTATAACTGATACCAGCAATGCAGCAGCTATCGCACTTTATGAGCGATGGGAGCGATCTAATCGCCTAAGCATGATGTTCATTAAGACTAGAATATCAGCTGGTATTCGTGGTTCTGTCGATCAGCATGAAAAGGTCCGAGACTTGCTAAAAGCCATTGATGAACAATTTGTCACTTCAGACAAGGCACTAGCAAGCACCCTAATTATGAAGTTCTCATCCCTAAGGCTCACCAGTGTGAAAGGTGTGCGTGAGCACATCATGCAAATGAGGGACAATGTGGCTCAATTGAAGAAACTTGAGGTTGAAATGTCGGAGTCCTTTCTGGTGCACTACATTCTGAACACCCTCCCGCATCAATATGGACCTTTCAAAATCTCTTACAACACACATAAGGATAAATGGTCAATTAATGAACTTATGACCATGTGTGTTCAAGAGGAAGGGAGACTGATGATGGAACAGGGTGAAAGTGCAATGCTAGCAACGCATGGAAAGGGCAAATATCAAGCCAAACTGAAGGGAAAAGGCAAAATACCTCCCCAAGGTGGTATTAAGAAAGATTCCAAGTGTTTCTTCTGTAAAAAGAAGGGACACATGAAGAAGGAATGCGCCAAATTCCAGAAATGGCTTGCAGACAAAGGTAATTCGACCTCACTTGTTTGTTATGAATCTAATATGGTTAATGTCAATATTAACACATGTTGGATTGATTCTGGATCAACAATCCACATTTCAAATTCCTTGCAGGGTTTGCAAAACCTAAGGAAGCCAGTGGGAAGTGAGCGAAGCATCTTATCAGGAAACAAGATGGGCTCACATGTGGAAGCTATTGGAACTTGCTATTTAATTTTATCTAGTGGTTTTGTTTTAAAGTTGGAAAAGACCTTTTATGTTCCAAGTTTTTCTAGAAACTTGATTTCAGTTTCAAGACTTGTACCTTTTGAATATTCCTTTAAATTTTCAAATTCATCATTCAGTTTATTTTATAAATCTGATTGTGTTGGGAATGGTACTTTGTCTGATGGTCTTTACTGCATTAATTTACAAAACAATACCACTTATGATTCAATGCATGTTCATACTGGCACTAAAAGATGTGTTATTAATGATGATTCCTCTAAATTATGGCACCGGAGATTAGGTCATATCTCCATAGATAGAATTAAAAGATTAGTAAATGAAGGAGTACTTAATACTCTGGATTTTACTGATTTTGAGACTTGTGTGGACTGCATAAAGGGAAAGCAGACCAACAAGTCAAAGAAAGGTGCCAATAGGAGTTCAGACATATTAGAAATTATACATACTGATATATGTAGTCCAGACATGGACTCACATGGTCAGAAATACTTCATCTCTTTTATAGATGATTACTCACGATATATGTATCTCTACATGCTTCATAACAAGAACGAAGCATTAGATGCCTTTAAAATATTTAAGGCTGAAGTAGAGAAACAATGCGGTAAACAAATTAAGATCGTGAGATCAGATAGAGGTGGAGAATATTATGGTAGATACACAGAGATTGGACAAGCACCTGGGCCATTTGCAAAGTTTCTTCAAGAGCATGGGATTGTTGCCCAATACACCATGCCTGGTTCACCGGACCAGAATGGTGTAGCAGAAAGAAGAAACCGAACATTATTGGACATGGTGCGGAGTATGCTTAGCAGCTCCAGTCTTCCTAAATCATTGTGGGCTGAAACACTTAAGACGGCAGTGTATATATTAAACCGAGTTCCAACCAAGGCTGTTTCTAAAACGCCATTTGAATTATGGAAAGGTTGGAAACTGAGTTTGCGACATATGCGCGTTTGGGGATGCCCGTCTGAGGTGAGAATTTATAATCCACAAGAGAAGAAACTAGACCCAAGGACCATTAGTGGGTATTTCATTGGATATGCTGAAAGGTCTAAAGGTTATAGATTTTATTGTCCATCTCACAGTACTAGGATTGTGGAATCAAGAAATGCAAAGTTTCTTGAGAATGACTTGATCAGTGGGAGCGATCAAACCAGGAACATAGTTTCTGAGAATGATCATTCAGAATCTCAACCTTCCACTTCAAGTGATAGATTGGTTATTGTTTACAACACCCCTCAAGTACCAACTGGTGTTGAACTACCAATCATTGATGTTCCACAAGTTGCTGACGACACTCTAGTAGATCAGGTAGTTCAAGAGTTGCCAACAACTTTTGAACAACAAGTTGAACCACATACTACTTCTCAGGAAGATGATGGTGCAACATTAAGAAGATCTGTTAGAGCAAGAAGATCAGCAATTCCTAGTGATTATGTTGTGTATCTGCAAGAATCTGACTATAACATTGGAGCCGAAAATGATCCCGAGTTATTTTCACAAGCCATGAGTTGCAAAGAATCAGAATTATGGTACAATGCCATGAAGGAAGAGTTGAATTCCATGAAGAGTAACGAAGTCTGGGATCTTGTTGAGTTGCCTAATGGTGTAAAAGCCATTGGATGTAAATGGGTCTTTAAAACCAAAAGAGACTCATTAGGCAACATTGAGAGATACAAGGCAAGACTCGTTGCTAAGGGATTCACTCAGAAAGAAGGAATCGATTACACGGAGACTTTCTCTCCCGTATCTAAGAAAGATTCCTTGCGTGTTATTTTGGCATTAGTAGCTCATTTTGACTTTGAATTGCAACAAATGGATGTGAAAACAACATTTCTCAATGGAGATCTAGAGGAGGAGGTTTACATGAAACAGCCTGAAGGATTCCCCTCTAGTGATGGTGAGCAATTGGTTTGCAAGCTCAAGAAATCCATATACGGTTTAAAACAAGCATCTCGCCAATGGTATTTGAAATTCCATAATGTAATTTCTTCATTCGGTTTTGTAGAAAACGTTATGGATCAATGTATATACCAGAAGGTCAGTGGGAGTAAAATATGTTTTCTTGTTTTATATGTGGATGACATTTTGCTAGCAACCAATGATAAGGGTTTGCTGCATGAAGTGAAACAATTCCTCTCTAAAAATTTTGATATGAAGGATATGGGTGAGGCATCTTATGTCATTGGCATTAAGATCCATAGAGACAGATTTCGAGGCATCTTGGGTTTGTCTTAGGAAACCTATATTAATAAATTTTTGGAGAGATATCGGATGAAGGATTGTTCACCAAGTGTAGCTCCCATTGTGAAGGGTGATAGGTTCAATTTGAATCAATGCCCAAAGAACGACCTTGAAATAGAACAAATGAAGCACATTCCATATGCTTCTGCTGTTGGAAGCCTAATGTATGCTCAGGTCTGTACAAGACCTGACATTGCATTTGCTGTGGGAATGTTAGGACGATATCAGAGTAATCCAGGTTTAGACCACTGGAGAGCTGCAAAGAAAGTAATGAGGTACCTTTAAGGGACCAAAAAATACATGCTTATGTATAGACGAACGGACAATCTGGAAGTAATTGGCTACTCAGATTCTGACTTTGCTGGCTGTGTTGATTCACGCAAATCAACATCAGGATACATATTTTTGATGGCAGGTGGAGCTATATCATGGAGGAGTGCCAAGCAGACTTTGACTGCCACTTCTACTATGGAAGCCGAGTTCGTCTCTTGTTTTGAGGCTACTTCACATGGTGTATGGCTTAAGAGTTTCATTTCTGGGCTTAGAATTATGGATTCAATCTCTAGGCCATTGAGAATGTATTGCGACAATTTGGCTGCTGTTTTTATGGCTAAGAACAACAAAAGTGGGAGTCGAAGTAAACACATCGACATTAAATATTTAGTCATAAGGGAACGTGTTAAAGAAAATAAAGTGGTCATTGAGCACGTAAGCACTGAACTAATGATCGCTGATCCTTTGACTAAGGGCATGCCACCGTTGAAATTCAAGGATCATATAGTGAATATGGGACTTGGTTCCATTATGTAGTTTTTCATTGTATGAACAATGTTATTTTTAATGAAATTCTTAATCATTTTGATGTTCTTTTCTCATATTAATGTGCACCTTAATTTATTTTTGAGAAAATTTATCTGTATTGGACCAAGAATAAACATAGGGTTTATTCATTAAGAAATTGTTCCCACATAAATTGTAAAGAATGAATACATAGTAATACATGGAAGGTAATACTCGTCATTAGAGGACCTATCGCCATGATTCATGTATTTATTACTTAAATGAAGATTATTGATGGGTTTAAGATCAGGAGTGTTGACCAAGTGGGAGAATGTTGACCGATTCTTGCTCATGAAGACGTTCGTGAGTGGGAGTCTATCATCTTAAGAGTCCTTTAAGTGGTCAAACACTCCTCCATCAATTTAAACTGATCCCATGAAAATAGGATCACGTGGGACACATAAACCCGAAATTTGATGGGGATTTCGGCTATAAATACATGTGTTTGGTCCCCAAACTCACTCACTCAATTCCCTTCGATAATACACCATCTAATTAGAGTAGAGAAGAGTTTGGAAGAGCCAAACACAGTGAGAACCGAAACTTTTACAGTGAATTGCATCAATGGCTGGAGGTAAGATTTCCTGGGATTAAACCCTTTAATTCTCATTTCTATAGTGTTATTCCGCATTAAAGAATTTTATTTAAGTCTAACACTTTAAACAAATACAAAGGGCTACTGATCATGCTCTTTTAAACTCCACAATAGGATTGCATATTGGTCAAGGTAATGATGCCTTTTGTAATAGTATAGCTGCTTTCTTAGCAACAGAGATAAGAGATAAGGAAGGGAAAGAGTATGGTTCTTGTGTAAAAGGAATACCCCAAGGCTGGTCTACGATTAGCTATGCTAACAACGAAATTCCTTCGTTGATCAATCGTGGAAAAAGTCGCATGGCCAAAACGAATTCCCAAAGAGAATTATTTCCATTGCTAATTGTAGTCATTTGCAACGATTTCCCTCCGTAGGCTTTTCAATATATCGTCCTCGCTAATTGGATTCTGACAACTTGGAAAATCGTTGATAATGAACACTTCGATTTGCATCCACTCCCAAGTCGTTGGTAATTGATTATTTTCCAACAAATCACCAACGTTGCAATAGTTGATGTTTTCGACGAGTCCCATGTCCGTGTCGTTGCTTTGCATTCCTATCGACTCGTCATGGTTGAAATTGTCAGTGTTCGTAACAGGTTACTAATAGTTGCAATAAATTGCAAACGATATAATGCCCTTGCAATTTCCAGCTTTTCCAACCACTCCATCTTGACGTTGGAAGCTTTCTTCCAACCAAATGATGCTTGTTGAAACAATCTTGTTTCCCAACAAAATAGATATATGTCGTTGGAATGTTCATTTATTCAACCAAATTCAGACCGCGGTCAGCCAACTATAGCCGCTTATAGTCGTTGGGATTTTTTAATTTTCGTTGAGAAGCAGGGAATTGTTGTATTTTTACAATGACTATTGTCAAAATATATTGTAATATGAATTCGTAAATTAAGCACTACCATGCGACCCTTACATTCTTTTAGATGAGCTTTAGAAATGACTTTGATCCTGCTACATGGTTTGAGTGTGTTGCTTCCAGATTCTTTTTATTCTGGCTCGATAGTTTTTGTGCCAAAAAAATAATCAATAGCTAAGACCTTCACTACCCAATATCTAATCGTCACAACTACATGCAAGATCACATTCAGTATATAATCTACATGGTGCAATTATCTGATTTCAACATGCACCCAGAACAGTTTGAAGTAGATACATGCAAGGTATTCATGACAAATGTACATCTAAACACATGTAGATGAAAATCTGTGATCACTAGTTTCACTCTATTAGCATATATACCTCCAATGTAAATAACGTTACACAACATAATAGTACACGCAGCACAGCCACTACAGCAGAGCCACAACGGATTGTAAATCATACACTGCAAAACAGATTCCCTCGCACTGCAGAGTAGATGGTTTGTCTCTACTGTGATGTAACAAACTTTCTTCTTTGACTCCCTTGTAAAGTCTATATATAGACTACTGTGTATTGTTATCAAACATCAAGGAAAGAATTCCTACATTCTGTTGCTGTATTTATTTCTTCACTCTGCTTCTCAACATGGTATCAGAGCCACTTGACTCAGCTAGTCTCCCCGATCCATGGCCAATCCTTCTCCCTCTCCCTCTTCTCCATCCGTCCCTTCCTCCTCTCACATTATTACAAACAAAACTCACCACAGAGAATTACCTTCTTTGGAAGTCCAAACCTGTGTGGTCAAGATTTATACTGCTACGTTGATGGCACCTTACCAAGACCTCCAGAATTTCAAACCGATGACCCTAATCAACCCTACAAACCCAACCCTGCCTTTTCTCTTTGGAGATGCACAGACCAACTGGTCCTAAGTGTGCTATTCTCCTCCCTTTCAGACTCTATCTTGGGTCATGTTCTTTCCTCCACTACTGCCCGAGTTCTTTGGAACTCACTGACCTCAATGTTCTCTTCTCACTCTCAAGCCAAAGAATTCCAAATCAGGTTCCAACTTACAAATCTCTCTAGAGGTGACCAATCCATCACGGATTATTTTTGCAAAGTATGCTTACTTGTTGACTCTCTTGCTGCTACTGGCAACGCAATATCTGAGAAGGTGCTTGTTTCCTACCTCCTCAATGGTTTAGGTCCTTCCTATGAATCCTTCATCACCTCTATCACCACAAGAGTTGAACCATTGACCTCTCATGAACTATACCAACTCCTCTTAATCCATGAAAGTCGACTCTCATAATGCCAAAACCAACACAGCTTCACTTGATTTTTTTTCCAACTTTAGCTCAACAAATTCTTACCGTGGTCGTGGCCCCTTCAGAAGTGGCAGGCAAGGTCGTGGACGAGGCAGAACCTCAAACAAAAATCGTGGCAGATGTACCTTTCAAACCAACAATGGCATCCAACAACCCAACATGCAAAGGCCTACCTGTCAAGTCTGCCACAAGTATGGACACGTTGCTCTCCAATGCAGACACATGTTTAATCATTCCTATCAGTATGATTCTCCAAACAATTTCTCTGCTCATTCCTTTGCTTAAAATGATTTTTCTGCTAATTACACTGCTCCAAGCTCAACGTCAGACAACATTTGGTATCCTGATTCCGCGGCTACGCACCACATCACCAACGATTTGGCCAACTTGAACATGTCCTCAGAACCGTACACTGGTGGTGAAACAATTCGGGTTGGAAACGGCACTGGTCTCCCTATTCATAACCATGGTGAAACCTCTCTTTCCACTGACTCTTCTCCATTTCTTCTTCGTAATCTACTTTACGTACCTTCCATTACCAAGAACCTCATATCTGTTCTTCAATTTTGTATGGACAATCATTGCTTCTTTGGATTTCACTCATCCCATTTTTATGTGAAGGACTGAACGACCAAGAAAACCCTCCTCACTGGTCCAACCCGTGACGGTCTCTACGTGTTTCCAGCCACCAATACCTCCTCTCCCACCGCCAATGTCAGCAAGAAAACCTCCCTTACTCAATGGCACCGTGGGATGGGTCACCCTTCCTTAGCTCTCGTCACTCGCATCCTGCGCAACCAATGCTTGTCTGTTTGTCCCACTGAAGATGTCTTCAAATGTCCAGTTTGTCCGTTGGCCACATCTCATCAACTGCCCTTTTCTTCTAGTCAGGCCCTTTACAATAGGCCCTTAGCTTTAATTTGTTCTGATCTTTGGGGCCTAGCCCCTTATGTATCCCGGTTGGGCTTCAAATCTCCTTTGTAGACCATTTTACTAGATACACTTGGTTATTTCCCATTAAATTCAAATCTGATGCAGTGCACATATTCTCTAAATTTTTACCATTTGTTGAACGATTATTCAATACCAAGTTACTTAATCTTCAAACTGATAGAGGTGGTGAATTCAAACCCATCACCTCTGTGTCAAAAACTTGGAATTAATCATCGTATTTCATGTCCTCACACTCATCAACAAAATGAGCTTGTCGAAAGAAAGCACTGTCATATAATTGAAATTGGGCTTGCCCTTCTAGCCCAAGCATCACTTGCCTTCACATATTGGGGCAATGCCTTTGAGACTGCCATTTACCTTATAAACAGGCTCCCTACTCCAACTCTTCAAAATTAGTCTAAGTTTACAAAAGTGACCCTGATTATAATTTCTTAAAAGTTTTTGGTTGCCAATGCTGGCCCAATCTAAGGCCATATCTCTCTCACAAATTCAATTTTCGTTCCACATCTTGTTTATTTTTGGGCTATAGTGCAACACACTAAGGCTACAAGTGTTTAGATCTTGCCAACAACAGAATGTACATCTCACGAGATGTTACATTTCATGAGTCTTCATTTCCCTTTACTCAGATAAAGCCCACCAATCCATCTCTCACCTCCCCTCAATCTCACACTATGTTTATGCTTTTTAACACATCTATTTTAGGCCCACACCTAAATTCCTCCCAACTCGGTCCAACATCCTCTCAATCCACACCCTCTCTCTTAGGCCCTGGCCAATCTAATTTCTCCCAAAACATTTCTTCAACGTCTTCGTCAACCTCCCGCACTCCAAATTTGTCAAACACCTTACTTGCATCCAGTCAAACCACATCGCAACCGATTCTCATCCCGCCCAGGGCCCCCATCATCACTAGAGCTCAAACCTATTCTTCTTGTACCAAATTTTTTACCGATGGAACCGTGCCCTACCCATCTCGACAGTGTTTCACTATCAGTGCCTCGGTTCCTGATGACCCATCAAGTTATTCAGTAGCTTCCAAGTTCTTAGAGCATTAGCATTGGCTTCATCAAAGCCATCTTCAAAATTTAATGAAATGTACATGTTTTCCATAAATCCAAAACCTCCCTATCTATAACCCCACATTGGATTAGCCATTAGATTTATCAAAATAATAATATAATATTATTTTTTTAATAATAATATTTTTATTTTTTGGTCATATTTTACAATTACAGTAACTATATGTTAATTAATAATTTAATTTGTACTTAAATTATTGTTTCTCAACTAATTTTTTTCCTCAACCTAATAATCCAATAAACACATTTTGCCAACCCTTCTTCTACTCAACAATCATATATATAATTTTTGAAACCAACAAACACATTTGTTTAAATGATTGCAAGAAAGCCTTTTGTTCTATTTGTGATTCTTTTCATACAAATGACCTTTACCCTAGTGAAGCAAGTGTTTTGATTACCAACCAAGAATTAAAACAATGAGTATGGAAAATACTCTTTTACCTATCAAGAATGCATTGTTGCAAATTCCAGGCCATTGACATGATGATTTACATGACTAAATACAAAAAATAATGAGTATGGGAAAGACTAAATAATTGATTTCATCTAAAACTAATGAGGGAAGGAACTAGAAGCTATATCAAATCCAACTTTGACCCAAGCTAACTGAGATCCTTGCTGCCAATTGCAGCTGAAAGCTCCAAAAGAAGAGTTGGGTTTAGTCCAATACTGGAATCAATTGCTGCGTGAGGATAAAGATATTGAACATCCAGCTGAGGTAAATTCTTCCTAGGAAGTAAACCAAATTTCAGTGTGCGCATCAAGAAACTAAAAAAGCTTCCAACAACTTACTAAATAGATACGAACTTACCCAAACCAATAAGGCCCACAACCAAGCAAACTAGGGCAAGCCCAAAACATTTGAGGGAGGCATCTTCATACTGAGGATAAGACAAGAGATAGTGCAAAAGGTATCTGGAAACCCAGTGCAAGAGGACTACAGTTAGACCAGAAGAGAGTTATTCTAAAATTCAAAGGTGAGGAAAAGCCCTCCATTTGAACAAAATATAAATCATAAAGCCAGCTTTCCTAAACATATGCATGAATCTTTCAAGCAATGCTCTTATTGGTTGACGTGAATACAACTAGTAAGTTGATTAGCCTAGAAAAGTACGAACTGAACATGGGCCTGGTTAAAGAAGCTTGCACCATTGATCATGAGGCATGATTTGTAAGCCTCTGAACATGCATTAGATACATTAGATGCCCCATGAGCGAGCAAGACCTTCAATATATTATGCACACTTATGCCCCAAATTCCCTTAAAAAAGAACCTACTGAATGCCCTGCTAAATTTGCCTAGACGACGACCACCTACAAATCGTGTTAAGAGTGTGAGAAGAGGGCAATCCATATTTCATTGCGTTATCTTCCTCGTCTTTCATGGCAGTTATTCTCCTAACAGGTGGTGAACTGGGTCTTGGAGCTAATACCACATCCTAAACACCACACATAGGTATATTCACAAATAAGCACTAAATCACATAGAAACTAACAAAAAGCTTATAATAACCAGGTGAGCGAAAAAGTAGGTACCTTCACACAATTCCCTAAATAATCACAAAAGGCCATCAAAAGGGTCATTTGCCTCGCCAATCTGCCATGCCCGCTCTATAATATTACCCAAAAGTCACTAAATTTGAATTATTCAAATGTTGGTAAATACGACTGCACCAAAATCCATAACACAATAGAAACCCAACTCAGATTGCAAGAGTAACCACATTATAGAGAGGCAGAACATACCCAGAAGAGTAAAGGAAGAAAGACAGTGTAAAAGGGCACAGACACGACACAGGACAACCCAGAGAACAGAGCATCCAGAAACCTATGTTTGTATTTCTGCAAAACCAACCCAAAAAATGAATTAAGTTGTAAAAGAAACCATATGTGTACACATAATTCACCAAGAATGATCCTATGGGTTCCATATTTAGTAGCAGAAATTGACTGGAACCTGGATCTGAAGGAGGAGAGGGGTCCCGTTGATAACATGGCAAGCCACCCATGGTTGGAAGAAAGATCTAAGCTAGTGACATTGAGGTGTGAAGCCATCACAATCCATGCCACGATTCCACGCTCCTTGCCATGCTGCTATGCTTTCCACGTTTCTCTCTCTGTATGTCTCTGATTACCCTCTTTTTCAAGAGGGATTATAAAAGAGAAACAATGAGAGACGCAGAAGACAAAGAAAGAAAAATAAATAAAAAAGGGAAAACTAGTGGCAGGACTTCGAGTCTTGGACGTTGGTCTTTAATTCGAAGAAGATAAGGGAGCTGTAACAGCTTGCCTAGAGGTGATGGAGGTCTGTACTCGTAGGAACTTGAACTTCAGTATTTCAAATGGACGAAGATGAAGTGCTTCCCATTCATGACAAAGGGAATGGATAGCCTGAAGAAAGAAAAAAAAAGGAGAGGAAACGGAGGGAAGAAATGGAGAGGAAGAAAGGGATTGGGGATTTCTGGGAATCGGGACGAAAGGGAGAGGAAGTGAAAATGGATTGGGGATTTTGGGGGTTGATGAAGAAAGGCAGAGGAAGAAAGGTAGTGAAAGGGAGAGGAAGATAATTTAGGGGGGAAGAGGAAGAAAGCAGAGGAAAAGAAAGGGAAAAAGTAACGATATAACGGGCGAAATGAAATAATTTTTCTAATAAAATAATGCGATTAGCGATGAACAAGAGGTCTTTAAATTTGAAGATGAAGGAAAATGTACTGTAGCTAAAAGTTTGACATTTGAGCATATGGTGAATCCAATGCCAGGATTTTAAAGCTAAAATCATCAAATTTTGAATATTAGACTCATTTGATGATTCCAATGCCAGTGCTCTTAGATTGGCATCAAGCAATGGAAAAAACAATATGATGCCTTACTTAAAAACAATACTTGGATTCTGGTTCCTCTCTCTCCAAATTCAAACATTCTTGGTTGTCGATGGATTTTTGGAACAAAAACAAATGCCGATGGCTCATTTCAAAGGAGGAAAGCCAGATTAGTTGCCAAAGGCTTCCATCATCAACCTATCATAGACTATCACGAGACCTTTAGCTTAGTAGTTAAGCCAACAACAATTCGGCTTATCCTTTCCATCATTGTCTCTCACGGCTGGTCACGGCGTCAGCTCGACATTGAAAATACTTTCTTACATGGTACCCTCACTGATGAAGTTTTCATGTAGCAGCCTCAAGGATTTGTGAATTCAACTCATCCAAACTATGTGTGCAAACTCACAAAGGCTATTTACGGACTCAAACAAGCACCAAGGGCTTGGTTTACTTAGCTCAGCTTGTGGTTAATTGAGTATGGTTTCTTGACCCCTAAACTTGATCCTTCTCTCTTTATATTCAATCATGGTGCTATCTGTATTTTTCTACTTGTGTACGTAGATGACATAGTCATCACTGCATCACAACCCTTTGCCATCAATACATTAATTCATGATATGAGCCTTGCATTTCTAGTCCGTGACTTAGGCAAACTCTCATTTTTCCTAGGCCTCGAAATTGATTATACTCCTGGTGGTCTCTTACTTTCTCAAAGGAAATGTATCAAACAACTTCTCACACGCAGCAACATGCTGTAGTCCAAACCCGTGACCTCTCCAATGGCTTCTTCTATCAAACTCACTCCCCTAATTTTGATGACCCTACCTTGTATCGTAGCTTAGTTGGTGGTCTTCAATATCTATCACTAACCAGAACCGATATAGCCTTTGTAGTGAATCAAATTTGTCAGTTCATGCACACACCCAAACTCACTCACTGGACTGCACTGAAAATAATCCTAAGGTATCTCAAAGGTACCTTAAATCAAGGTCTCCTCTTTGCATCTCCCTCTAGCTTTACCCTTCACGCATACTCAGATTCGGATTGGGGAGGTTGGCCTGACGACAGGTGATCCACTGGACGTTTCTGTATTTTTCTTGGCAAGCATCTCATATCCTGGAGCTCGAAGAAACAGAAGACTGTTGCAAGGACTTCCACTGAAGCTAAGTACAAGTCATTAGCATCCACAACAACATAATTACTTTGGCTTCAGACCCTTATTCGAGAACTTGGGTTAACCTTGCATCAAGCACCAACACTTTGGTGTGATAATCTTGGAGCTACCTACCTATGTGACAATCCTATTTATCATTCCAAAACAAAGCACATGGATATAGATTATCACTTTGTTTGTAATAGAGTTGCAACCAACACTCTCAAGATTTCTTTTTGTAGCTCAAAAGAACATATAGCTGATGTCTTGACCAAGCCAATTGTAGCAGACAAGTTCAACAACTTCAAATCTCGTCTCAATCTGGTCGACACCCTTTTGGACTTGAGGGGGCATATTAGCATATATACCTCCAATGTAAATAATGTTACACAGCATAATAGTACACACAACACAACCTCTACAGTAGAGCCACAATGGATTGTAAATCATACACTGCAAAACAGATTCCCTCGCACTGCAGAGTAGATGGTTGGTCTCTACTAAAACAGAGTAAGGAAATACACACCAAGTGTTTGTGGATATGTTATATAGAACTATATTTTGTATTGCAGTATATTTCCTTGAGTGTGATGCTCTGTACAGTGATGGCTACTTATAGAATATGTACAGAATAGAATTGAATTGAAAGACCACTAATATTGTGACACCTAGCTAGTCTATTTATTCTCTCTGTTACAATCAGATTCGACATACGTATTCTCAAAGGCTCTAGAAGATTCTTGCTGATTTTCTAAAGGTAATGCATGTGCCTTATTATCCCCCCTCGATGCAAGCGACTCTGGTGCATGTGCAAGGCTTGATCAAAGAAGTGTGAAGCAAGTTGTGGATAGCGGTTTGGTGAGAATGTCAGCTATTTGGTCTTTGCTGGAAACAAATGCAACATGAAGAGATTTGGCAGCAACCCTTTCACGGACAAAATGATAGTCTAAGTCAACATGCTTTGTCCTGGAATGCAGTACCGGGTTCATTGACAGATATGTGGCATCGATGTTGTCGCACCAAAGTGTGGGAGGTTCCGAGAGACCAATACCAAGTTCTTTTAAAATAGATTGCAACCAAAGAATCTCACAAGCAGTATCAGCAATTGATTTGTACTCGGCTTCAGTAGAAGATCGAGCAATAGTGGGTTGCTTTTTAGAACCCCATGAAATTAAATGATTTCCAAAATAAATACAGAAACCTCCAGTGGTCCGTCTATCATCAGGACACCCAGCCCAATCAGCATCAGAAAAGGCAGTTAATTTAGTAGAGGAGGAGGAAGAAAAGCATAAGCCAAGTTGACGTGTACTATTAAGGTACCGAAGAATATGTTTAACAGCTGACCAATGTGGAATACGAGGATTATGCATAAATTGACAGACACGATTTACAGCAAAGGAAATATCAGGACGAGTGAAGGCAAGGTATTGAAGACTCCCAACTACACTACGATACCATTGAGGATCCTTATATGTACAACCATCCAAAGCCGTGAGTTTTTCTGAACAAGAGATGGGCGTAGACACTGCCTTGGAGTTGTACCTATTTGTTCTTTTGAGTAAATCATTAATGTATTTGGTCTGAGACAGAAATAGACCTGAGGATGTCCTGTGTACTTCAATACCTAGAAAATAATGTAATAAACTGAGATCTTTGACAGAGAAATATTTACTCAAGCTAGCAATAAATTGAGAAATTAGTAGAGGACTCGATCCAGTGACAACAATATCATCAACATTATCAAGAGATAAATGCAATCTGAGCCAGTGCGGAAAATAAATAAAGACAAGTCAGCACTAGAACACCGAAAACCAAGAGTAAACAATCTATCACTAAATTTAGCAAACCAGGCTCTAGGAGCCTGTTTCAAACCATATATAGACTTGTTTAACTTACAGACATGAAGAGGAAAGTTTGGATTCACAAATCCAGGAGGCTGTTTCATGTACACTGCTTCCTCAAGATCTCCATGCAAGAACGTGTTTTGTATGTCTAGTTGGTGAAGAGCCCAGTGAGAGGAAACAACAACTGAGATAAGGAAACGAATGGTAGTGGGTTTGACCACTGGACTAAACGTCTCAGAGTAATCAATACCTTGTTGTTGATGAAACCCTTAAGCAACAAGCCTGGCCTTACGCCTTTCCATGGTCCCATCCGCATGACGTTTTGTTTTCAAAATCCATTTTGAGCCAAGCAGATTATAGGTGGTAGACGGAGGGACAAGATTCCACGTTCGGTTTCGAAGCAAGGCATCTATTTCACTGGCCATGGCAGATCACCACTCATGATGTTTAGAAGCTTCGGTATATGATGTGGGTCCCTCTGGAACCAAAGGAAGAGATGAAGTCAAAGAGGGTGACTCACTGAGAGAAACAGTAGGCTTGGGTGGAGGCCACGAAATGGTGCCATCCGTGCGCTGATGAGGACGAAGAGGGTGGGTCTGAGTTCGGGTAACCATGGGGTGACTGAGAGGTGGAGACGAAGACTCTGATTTTGGAATGTGAGATGTGGCGGCGGCAGATTGAGTATTTGATGTAGAAGAGATGATCGAGGGAGATGTTGAAGCCCTAGGAGATGATCGAGACGTCATTGGGTCAGAGATGTTGTTTGTGGAAGGTGTATGGGCTGAGAGAGGGGTAGTGTGTGGACTTAGAGAAGAGTTATGTTAAGGAGACGTGGATGAAATTGTGAGTGGGCCAAGAGAAATATTGGTTGAGGTCCAGGAAAATGAGACGGAGAGAGGGACGCTGATGAAGGTTTCGGAGTAGGCACAGAGTCTGGGTTGGGCTTTTGAGAGAAGGGAAAAGTAGACTCATTAAAAGTGACATCCCTGGAAATGAAGGTGCGGCCCAAATCTATGTGCAGACAGAGATAGCCTTTGTGATTTGGGCTGTAGCCCATGAACACACATTCTTTAGACCTGTAGTCCATTTTATGGGTATTAAAAGGCTTTAAATTGGGCCAACAAGCACATCCAAACACTTTTAAGAATGAGTAATCTGGAACTTGACCCATTAAGATTTGAAATGGAGATTGATTTTGAAGAAGTGGAGTAGGCTTGCGGTTTATTAAGTAAGTAGCAGTGTGAAAAGCCTCAGCCAAATAAGTGTGAGGAATAGAGGCATGAGAGAGTAAGGCAAGGCCTGCCTCCACAATGTGACGGTGACGATGTTCCACACTCCCATTTAGTTGATGGGAGTATGGACATGTGATTCGATGAGAAATTCCAAAATTTTGAAAAATAGATTGAAGAGGGCGAAACTCACCCCCCCTCGCAAATTGATTGCGCACAAATTGAATAAAGGCAGTAACAAGAGTTGAGACATTTGATTTTAATTGCATTGGAAAATACCAAATAAACTTTGAGTAATCATCTACAATAGATAGAAAATAACGAGATCCTTTTGTGGACAAAGTAGACGCAGGACCCCATACATCAAAAAACAATAACTGAAAAGGATAAGTGGTTCGGTTGGGTGAGGGATGGTGAGGCAGTGCGTGTACTTTGGCCGAGGTGCATGCAGAGCAGTGTTGAATAAAAGTTGAGGTGCTGAGCGGTAGGCAATATTGACGAAGGATGAGAGATGTGGTATATGGACAGGGATGGCCCAACCTTGAGTTCCAGAGCTGAGCTATTGTATGAAGGCCAACATAAGCTTAAGGAGAAATGGAAGAAGAAAGTGGTGTAGGCTCTGCATCCGTCTGAAGCACATACAAACCGTTCCCAACATGGCCTTGAAGAAGCACTGCCTGGGTGCATGAATCCTTCAGATAGAAAAAGGAAGAGTGAAATTCAAAATAGACATTATTATCTTGACAGAATTGACGAACTGAAAGAAGATTATGAGAAATTGAAGCAACATGTAAAAGATTATGTAAGAGAAAGTTGCCAGTGTTTGAAGAAAATTGAGCCGAGCCTGTATTGTGAATGGGAAGACTGGAACCATCACCGATGCTCACTATTTCAAGGCCCTGATAAGTAGACAAATCCAAGTTAAGGTTCTGTAATTCGGATGTAAAATGATGGGATGCTGCCAAATCTGGAAACCAAGTATTAGTGTGAGAGGGAGCTAGAGAAATGGCCGTGTAATTAGCAGTGAGTGATTGAGGTGGAGGAGATTGATAACATTGATCAAACCGATAGTAACAGGTAACAACAGTGTGACCCTCTTTTTGACAAACTTGACAGACTGATTTGTTGTGGAAAGGAGAGAAGGGGGGTCGGGGTCCAGGAAGAATACCACGGCCATTATGGCATCCATAACCACGACCGCGAGAGAAGTTGTTACGACCATGAGAGGAATGAGAGTAACCAGATGGTGGTGTTTTTACAGTGTTATTGGCTGTGATGGAGGTGCCAGATAAGAGAGAGTTGGTTTGATGAGAAAGTCGAGATTCATAGTTTAAGAGGAAGCTGTAGATTTGATTTGGAGTAAGAGAATCAGGGAGAGTTGTGAGCGAGGGAGGTAACTAAGGACTCATAGTCTGTGCCTAGACCAGCTAAGATAGTGATAGAAATTTCAGAATCGTCTAAGGGATGACTAGCAGCATTCATAGTAGCAGCAAGAGCTTTCACTTTGTTGTAGTATTCGGTGATTGAGTCAAATCCCTTTTTTATGGTAGCTATTTGAAATTTCGTATGAGTGAGGTGGGCTGACGATTTTGCTGCAAAGAGATCAGTGAGTGTTTTCCAGACCTCAGAGGCAGTAGAATAGTCAATAACCTGGGCCAAGACTGAATCAGATAAAGAAGAATTAATGGCTGAAATGACCAACTGATCTTGATGAATCCATTGAGAATAGGCAGGATTAGGAAGATTATCAATGGTGGTAGGTGGCATTGGAAGAGAACCATCAACATGTCCAAAGACTTGATGCCCCTTCAAATACGACATTATTTGTGCCTTCCAGAGAAAAAAAATTTCGATGGTGAGTTTAATATTGACAAAGTGATTGGCAGAATTAAGAAGGGAGGGAGTGGGAGAAGAGTTGGTTGATTTTGATGAAGGAGCCATAAGTGTATATCAGTAAGGAAGATGAGAAGAAGAAAAAAATTGTATAAAGGACGCGGGTCTGTTAGGCTCGTGATACCATGCTAAAACAAAGTACGGAAATACACACCAAGTGTTTGTGGAAAAATTCTATAGAACTATATTTTGTATTGCAATATATTTCCTTGAGTGTGATGCTCTGTACAGTGATGGCTATTTATAGAATATGTACATAACATAATTGAATTGAAAGACTACTAATTGTGACACCTAGCTAGTCTATTTATTCTCTCTGTTACAATTAGATTCGGCAGACGCATTCTCAAAGGCTCTAGAAGATTCTTGCTGATTTTCTGAACGGGGTTGAGAACACTCAGGATAGGCAAGATGTAAGAAGTTATCAGCTCAGTTTGAGTCTATGGTAAGAATATTAGAATGCATACGTGTTCCTCTATTATTGGAGGGTGTAAAATTGCACTTCTCACCCCTTTCACTTTGAAGAGTTTTCCATTATATTGACATGTTATGAACCATATATGCTAGGGTTTTACTCCTAACACTACTTAATCCTCTCTAGTGTATCATAAACAATTTTGATAATATTTCTCACCATCACATGCTGAGTAAGCTCCTCCAAGTCACTTCCAGAGACAAATCTCCAACTGTCATGAACTATGTTAGCACGGTGCTTCACAATCCATTTATACTCTAGGAATATATCTCAACATTATTACACGAGGGTCAGGTATGGCCTTCTTGCATTACAAGAGGAATGGGTCTCAACTTCCAGAGTTGATCAAAGAGTCTACTTGTTGCTACCCCATACCCTTGCTTCCTTGATGGTGGCACTACAAGTAAAACACAACGTGTTTAAATACACACACCCATATATGTATTGCGCATTAATGCTATAGATATATTGTAATTGAGAATTATATATATACCATGACTTCCCCATGACATATAATTTGGTACACAAGTTCATTAATCCAATTTGCCCCGTTCTAACCATCACACGTTGGATGTAAATTAACATGTATTTACCAGTCTAGTTAGAAGTTGCATCTTCATAATTTTTAGCCTCCTCAACATCATTCTCTATGACGCCCCTAGATTTTGCTTGGGATCGGACAAACTCTGAAGCGCCGGGACATGGAACACAATGTTACATACCCCCTTTCATGACAATTAAAGATGCAATGCACATAACATGCATCTAACAATATGCAATATATGCAACAAATAATGTTTTTATTTGAATAAATAACACTGTACTAGAAACTATATCCCAAAACATAACATGCTTCATAACTTCATAACATACTGCTAATTGTAACATTACAAAACTTGTCCGTCATGACTATAACATAAATAAGTATTAGAGTCAACGCTTCATAAGTACAATACTGAAAAGCATAACTACTGAGCTAACTCGTTGAACTGGAGGATTGAAGTAATAATCTCCTTATCGTCGCATTGGGCCTAATCGACCTCATCCAGTCTATCGTCAGCTGGCTCTCCAGATCTTGGCACATAGTCTACCATTCCGGGGGGAATGGTAGTTGGGACTACCAAGTGAGATTTGGTTACAAATGTCAGGAAGTCAACTACCAACTTAACTAGTAGTATACAGATGCATGCATCATAGTAAAATCACATGAATGTGATGTGACATGACTTGGAAAATAGAATGACATATGCTGACATAAGTTGAAACTTGACATGGACTGAAAACTGACACGAACTGAAACTGACACGAACTGAAACTGACATAAACTAAACATGAACTTGGAATCTTGTTCAACATAAATATGTTTAATTAAACGTGAACACGTCGATGCTACATAAGTCCCTTTGAGCTGTGTGCTCTTGTCGGTAGCGCATCACATCACAGACATATGCACCAGTTGTGAGTACGTCATGATAATTGAACTGTTTAAAAACTGATAAACATGAGATTGGCACCACTACCATTGGGTGCTTGACTTCGCTCCGGCAAGCAGTTACTTATGACCCATTCGAAACCTGTTGACAGTAATTTGTCAACCTAGAGAATTCTATACCAGTTTAAATACTCCAGTACAGACAATGGAATTCCACTAGGATAACCTAGCACTTGGGGTCGTGATGAAATTAAAATACTCCACCACCTTGAAAATAATTTTCGTGACATACTCTATGCGTAGGACATGACGCGACATGTAAAAATAAACATAGATGTCATGGCATAACATGGCATGTAACAGATAAGCATGTACTTGAAATGATTGACATGGCATGGCATGACATATTAGAATATTTACAATAATCCTAAGTGACAAGAATATGATAATTATGGTTTACCATCATACATACAAAAATACACTAGAAAGTAGGTTAGAGGTTAACTTACTGTGATTGGGCGTGACGTAAAACTAGCGTGAACTGAAATGAGATATTTCTAAGGGTTAGAATATCCCACTAATCACTTAGAAACATAAAATTTTCTGACTTATGGTAAGATCATCATTTTACCCCCTACTTGTGGGAAATAACAATTTTGCCCATAAATTAAGAATTTTGCATACTAACTCCAAATCCAACCAAAATTCACATTACTCATGTAAATTTTATCTTAAAACAAAACTTCTAACCAAAAAGATTTAAATAAAAACACAACTATACAAATCATGCATTGGCCAATTCACATTAAGGCTAAAAAGCTTGATTTTTGTTGCAATTCTTTCAAACCTCAAACTATATACTTAAACTGATCTATGCTACACTAAAAAAATCATATCCTACATTCTAAGATCATGCTACATGAATTATTACACAAAATATATAAGTGGAAACTAGACTCAAATAGAAACAAATCATATGAAGGAAGTTTTGTGAGAATCAACTTACAAAGGCTTCGCAAAAATGGAGCAAGAACAACCAGAAAAACAATCAGAAGCTTCCACCCAAGGTTTCTCCAAATAAGTGAAAGAAAACTGACCAAAGGGTGAAGGGATTGCATGGGGTGTCCTTTATAGGAGGATAGGGCTGATGGAGGATGGATGAATGACCTCTTGATGGGGGGTTTTGCAGCAAAAACAATGGGCAAAACCATGGGCTACTCAGCCCTGGTATTGGGCTACTACTGCCAAGAAGGGTGGGTGGCTGTTTGGCCTCGCATCCATGCACTATTTAGGCTAACATGTCCGCCATAGGACTACATTGGGTGGTGGGAAAAACTTCCTCAAGAAGCTTTGCAATTGTGGTGGTTTTTGATCAGCCTAAATGGGCCTAACTAAATGGACCTCACTTTAGGGTATAACTAGGATTTGGTTTAGGTTTTCTATTTTGATTGAGCTTAATTCTAATTTTTCTTGGCCCAATCAAATTACCAAGGTATAAAATAATAAATGAGGGTGTAATAACATGTATTTGAGTGGTTAATAGCATGTGAAAAGTGATTTAATCAAGTGATTAATCACTTAAGCCAAAACTAACCATTTTAGGGTTTGGGGGAAACAATTTAGGGTTTCGGTTTCCTCCATGGTCTTGGGGTTTCAATTGGATTCCAAAGCTTTGGGGGTTTCACTAGGGTTGAAATCCTCTTTTGGTTGTCCACAAAGTGTTTGGTCAGATGGAATAATGTTTGGCTTAGGTGGCATGATCACAAGGCTTGATTTTGTCTTTCATTCCTCCATATTTCCATCCCATGGTTCCTCTTAGTGCCAAGTGTCCTATACAATTAACCAAGTGTGACTAAGATCTTGCCAAGTGTCCAATAAAACTCCTCAAAGCTGCTTTGGACAATCCACATAGCGATTTGACAATCATCTAAATCGGGTGTCACATGGTGTTATCCGGGGTGCTACTATTCACCTGAAACCTTGCAAAAATGATTATTGTACCATAAAATTTTAAATAATCATACGAGTCTAGTGGTGAAATTTGTTTACAAAACTCAACTCCTGAGTGCCTCGATTAAATCAAAAGGCATTTTCGAGCAATTTCATCCAAAAATCGGGAAACATATTATTGCATCGTAAAATTCTAAATAATCATTTGAGACTAATGGTCTATTTTTTTTTTCTCAAACTCATACTCCTAAATATCTCAAACAATTAAAATGATACTTATGTCACCATAGCAGGTAGGAAACTGACTATGTTGACAGACTAAAATCTAGCGGTTGCTCAATTCGTGAAATCTTTCCGAGATTTCACGACGTTCCTATGGTCTAAAGAAACTCATCCACTGAATTACTGGCAAACTATTACACTCTACATTACGACAGACGGAGCTTGTGTCGACTCATCGTCCCTATACGACGACGATGATGAATCTGATATATTTCGACCATATAAGTGTCTCAAAGAATGAATATGGAACTTCACTCTCTGGCTCCCCTGTTACTCTCATCTCTACTCTTCCAGTGTTCCTGCTAAGTATTTTCAAACTCGTACTACACTACCATCACAACACTGTAATATTATAAAAAGAAAAAATATCCTAGTAGGTAATCAAATTTTCATATATATTTCCACATTACTCTTAAGTTAAATGTTAGAAAAATGATCTTCACTCAATCTAATTGTATGTTTAAATCTCTAATTGTTACCATCACTATATATTATTATTACTTCACAATTGCCTTTGCAAATCTGGTTGTTAGAACATAGAAATTATGAGGTTTGTGAAATTTGGTGAATTTTGGGGCCCGATTGTAAATAGTAAAATTTTAGGGCCTTAGTGGCAATTTTGGAAAAATCTAGGGGCAGTTTTGTAAATACCAGTTTTTGAACCCTTTTGATTATGAACATCTTCCTTAGTGGTTCAAGTTCTAACTTAGAATAACTTTATTTTCAGCCGTATCGATTCTCTAACTTCAGAAAGTCTGTAAGTTAGCTTCTAACTTACACCTCGACAACTTATTTATGATTTATTGATAAATGTCACATTCATGATATAAATGTCATTTTGAGCATGAAACATCATGTTATATTATACATTGAGTATTTGATTGCGTACATGACATGTGTAATTTCCACCATTTTAGCATATCATATGCAATTGTCATTTTCACATGAAGCATACCTCAAGCACATGTCATGAAAAATATTTTCTAGCATTGCATGAAAATAAATTTTTGTCATGACCTCAAAGGCCAGGATGAAGAATTATTCTAGTGGAACTCCTCTGTCCACTTTTGAGTGAATAAGAATGGAGTGAAAATTCCAAGGTTGAAAAATAACAGTCAACGGGTTTCGAATGGATTCTTTTTAAGGAATACTGGAGCGAAGTCATTTATGGCACTTAATGTTGGTGGGTGCATACGTTATGTTGAATGTTATGATATGATAAAATGTTATGTTATGTTACCAATGCATTGAGAACGAGTCTGCAGACAACGTAGTTTCAAAATGAGTTGTACTGCGGTCACCAGTAGGTACTCACAGTGCATATGAGGAACTGTGATGATACCATACATTATGATGTTAATGTTAAGGTTAATGATGACTTCAACGATGATGAAAAGTTA
Source organism: Juglans mandshurica (assembly GCA_022457165.1). Lineage (NCBI taxonomy): Eukaryota > Viridiplantae > Streptophyta > Magnoliopsida > Fagales > Juglandaceae > Juglans > Juglans mandshurica. Next base: position 9,815,277 of record CM039629.1, on the reverse strand, counting down.
TGCTTTCGAAAACATGAATTGGAATGTTTTCTCTATAAGAAAATGTGCATCAAAGTTTTTCTGAAAATGTTGGGGAATCTAGATGAGAGACAAATACTGATCTTATGCATAACATGCATCTGAAGTTTATCATTTATCATGCATAATTTATATTTGTGCACGTTGTTTGTAAACTTACTAAAATTTCAATTACATTTCACCCCTTGTGGACCCACTATCATTCCTCGAAATGATAGAAGTTGTGTTAGGATAGGAAGAGGATGGACAAGATGGACCGATGGATACGATTGGTTGAAGAGGAGCCAGACCTTGATCAAAGATTAGATCTCATTTTGATGTTTATTGCACTAACTCTACATACAATAGAGCGTATGAGAGAGTTGATCTAACTATTAAGACGGTTTAAGTATTTCTATTAAGGATATGCTATCTTTAAGCTTGAACTTATGACGGTTATTACTGCAATTGGGATGTTTAGGTTATTCTGGCACGAGTGTTATTTTAGTCACCCTTATTCTGCTGTGATTATTGCATATTGCTAGTTGCATTTTGGGATGCACTGCATATTAACTATCATGAACGGGGTAAGTAACCTTGTGTTGCATGTCCCAATGCTCCAAGTCTTCATTCCATCCAAGCAGAGGTTGGGGGTGTCACACGCGGTGCCCTCCTTTGGCCTTGTCAGCAATTTTGGATTAGATCGACGTCTTGGCTTTCCTGTCAACCTGCTCTAGCACCATCATGGTCTCTCTTTCACGAAGTGCTTCCTCCGCTTCCTAAGTTGCCTTCTTGACCTCAAGGTGAGTGAGAATCGCAAGGGATCAAAGCGCCCGGACTTCCTCCTCAAGTTCTCCCCATTCCTCTACAATCATGGCGGCCAGTAGGTCGGCCCCCTGAGACATAAAAGGTGTAGGAAAGGAGAGAAACAAGCAAAGTAATGAGGGAAAGAATGGCTGCAGTACTTGTGAGAAAATGCTCCTTAATTTATCGGCCTCCTGCTTAATAGCCTCAGCCCTTGCCCTGTCGAAGCCTAGCCCCATCACCCCAGGATTGCTTCTGCCAGCACGTAGAGAAAGCGTAATGCCTCTTAATTGCCAAAGGGGTTTGGTAAAAGATTAGATAGGGAGGCTAGAGGGGCTAGCTCTGCTGGAGCCGCCCCTTGGGGAGCCCGAGGCTTCTAATGTCGGCATCTCCTCGAAAAACACCCCTAGAGATGCATCCAAGGTGGCCTCCCCCTTCGGGGAGGGTCCCCCATACCCAATGTTCCCCGCTGTAGAGGCTTGCTGAGAGATGGGAGACTCCTGCGCAACCTCCACTTTAGAAATGGGATGTTGAGCGACAAGAGACTCCTACACGATAGCACCCTCAACACTCAAACTAGGCGCTTCATCAGCCGCAATGATTCCATCTACCACCCAGACCTCGACGTCATCAGAAAAGGGAATACTGGACAAGGGCTCTACCAGAATAGAAAATGAAAAAATCTCCAGCTCGGAGGGTTGGCTAAAAGGTGGAGAAGGGATGGAGACCTTGTCATCACTAAGTTCTATCAATGATATGCCGCCTTGGTTGCCAAAATCTCCTCGATGGACTGAAGCCTTTGTTGTCGCGCCGGAAGCTACCACCTTAAAAGCTCCTGCCTCAACTTGGGACTTTCGGGCCGGCGAGTCAGCCATCTCCAGAACGTCCTCAAATGGCATACTAGCTCACTAAACGCTCTCAGGGCAGGTTCGAAGAAGGCTGCGAAGATGGCCATCTCAAGATCAGCCTCATCCCGACTAAGTTTCTCTTCAAAATCCTGGTCGGCTAGCGAGGTAGAACTTGAGATCTTTGTTTGGGTTGGAGCCATGAAACTGCTGATCGACAGCACAACAACAGTGGAAGGCATGCCACCCGTAGGGACCCTAGTGTTGGAAAGGAAGGTGTGGTGCCCCCAGCTCCCGCTTGGGTGGCGGTGACTGAAATGTCGGGACATGCAACACATGGGTACATACACCTCGTACATGACAGATAAAATGCAATACTTCTAGGTATACTAGTAGTATGCAATAATTTATGCAGCGAAAAATATAAGGTTCGTATGAAACTAGGCAACACCTGAAGCAATTGCCTTTTTATTTTTTTTATTTTTGAAGAGACGAGGGCCACCTGTCCATGAGTGACCCCCTCCCAATTTTATTAAGAGCCCTCACTTGTGGCAGAGGAAAATCGTGGTAACATGCAGTACTTTTGGGATTTACATCTAAACAAATAAAACATCCCAAACGTCAATCTATCATAATAAAATAACCAAAGAAACAATACAACCACCTATAAAAAAACCAGAAACTAAACAAGCCTAAACAAACAAAAAGCTTAAACTTAAAACTTAAATCCGTAGACATGGTAAACCCAATTTATCAAGACGAAGGATACCTCTCAATGGTCGTGGCAAATTCTGATAACCTTCATAAGTCAAATTCCAACCCAACTCGCCTTGTCGTGCTAGAAAATCTGCTGCTTGATTGGCTTCCCGGAATTGATGCACAACCATAAAATTCATTCCATCAAGAGCTGAAAGTAAATCTTCCCAATAATCCCATAAATACCATAACAGATACTTACCCACATGAAGCCAATCCACAACCACCTTAGAATCACTTTCAATAATGACATTAAACAAATTAAGCCGTTTACATAGCCGAATACCCTCTATAATAGCCCTTAACTCAGCCCCATTATTGGTATCTTGGCCAAAATGAGCAGAATAAATTCCCCGTATCGTACCAACTTCATCTCTAATCACTCCCCCTCCGCCTGAACTCCCAGGATTGCCACGACAACTCCCATAAGCATTAAGTTTGAACCAGCCCGCAGGAGGTCTCTGCTAGGCCACCAATTGATGCCGACGGCTCCGCTGAACTGGGAGTTCTAATTGAAGGTCCTGCAAAATCTTCTTGTCCTGCATAGAGAGAGCGTTAGACACACTAAGATCCCCAGCAAGACAACGAAGCCAGTATTTAACTGACCACCATACTCGAGTAGCACTGTCATTAACCCCTTCCATTCTAGCTTTACACCTTCTCCTCCAGAGTTGCCAAGATATCAAGCATGGTAATAAACCAGTAAGGATGCCTTTAGCAGAAGCCTTCTTCGCACAACGAAACCACACCAGGATTCTAGCTTTCCAATGCATTTGACGCATACAAGGAACTCCCAACAAAGTGCTCGCAAACTCCCAGACTCGCATCACCACTTCACCACTGCACAAAATATGATCAATGCTCTCACCAGCTTTCCAAACACAGCAGTCGCAAGCCGACGCAAGCGCCACCCCTCTAGCCTGCACCCGCTCATCAACTGCCAGACAATTGTAATAGGCTTTCCAAACGCAAATGGAAACACGTTTAGGTAACAAGCGATGCCAAATCCATTCCTCTCCGTGCAGTTGGTCACCTTTCTTTCGAATCACATCCCAAGCGCTGGCAGTAGAGAAACTACCATCTTTGGACGGCATCCACACAAAAATATCAGAACCTGAATTACCGGCTCGTGCTTTTTGTAGTATTTCTCGAGTTGAATTTTCCCCAACAAGCTCAAGCAAACGATCCACGTCCCAGACTTCATTCCACCAACAATCATTTATCCGAAGAGTAGAGTTAATAATGTCCTCTACCTGCACAGCAAGTGGCCCCGAAGCTAACCATTTGTCATACCAAAAAGAAGCATTGCCTCCTCGTACAATAACTTTGACATTATTATAGACCTCAGGCAAGACTGCTAATATGGACCTCCATAAACGAGACCCGCGAGGACGCCCAACAACTAAGGAAAAATGTCTGTCCTTAAAGTACTTTGCATGGAAAAATTCCGTCCACAGAGAATCAGTGGCCATCAATCTAAAAGCAAACTTCATGTGAAGTGCAAGTTGAACCTCCTTGAAAATTTTCACACCCAAACCACCCTCCCCCATAGGAAAACACAGTTTCGGCCAAGCTCTCCACTTGCCTTAGCACATGGTATCGTAAGACTATGCATAACCCAAACAATGCATTTAACATAAAGTTCATATCAAAAGTATCCAATGAAGGATATGTTCATTGTCTCCCAAAACAAGGGTACCTAACAAAACCTTTTTTTCCCAAAACGAAGGGACCAATCACAAAAGAACTTAAGTCATTAGAACATCCAAAACATATTTCCTGGTACAGGAAAAGGGTCCCTCTTTTTTTTTTTCACAACTAGTCGAGCTTCGTCCTTTTCTCCAAGAATTGATCCTTGTTCCGATTCCTTAATCTCTTCAACTCGTCGATGAGCTATAGTTCCTTAGAAATGAGTCGGTCAGAGTTATGTATCCTATCCAACAAGGAGGGCTCCAAAGAGCTTTCATTGTTCTTTTGTACCTCTTCGCTGGTCGGGGGTACCATAGTCCTCTTGCGTTTCACCATGGGGGGTGATCTTCTAAACTTGTCACAACTTCTTCCATTCCAGGTGGTAGTAGTGAAACTACCACATTGAGATTTCGAGAAATCTCAGCAAGTAAACATACACCATACAATGATTAACATAAGCATACATGTGGCAAACTGCGAAATGCATGCATGAACATGTACTTGACACATGATGTGACCCAAAAATTGACTTATGCACTTGACCTTTTTCAAAAGACATGTAACAGATTCTTTGGACCTTTTGAAAAAACATTCTTTGACATAATTTCATATCTTATCATATAACGTGATCCATATCGTATCGTATCGTATCGTATCGTATCATGTCATATCACATGATACGTATCATGTGAGCTCATTGCCTTGTTCTTATAACACATGGTGGACACATCACGGCTCACCTAAGCACCGCGTGTTCCTGCTAGTTACCCCACCACCAACAGTCCATACACCGTGATGAATACGCCATATTTATATTCATTATAACACGTCAAGTAATTAACCTTATTCATGGAACCCACTAGCGATAGGTATTACCTTGCTCCGACATCCTTTCCAAAAAGATCCATTCGAGGCACACCAACGGTTCTTTGTCGACCCAGGGTTACCACTCTATTCTTAAGTGTAACTGCCCGCTAGAAATTCATTAGTGGAATTTCTATTGACTTTAGGAATCTTGTGAAAACCCCATAAGTTTTTACAAATTGACCAATCGCATAGGTTTTAGTCTGTCAATGTAGTCAGTGTTATCACTCACTATGGTGCTAGAAATATGAGTTTTATTTATTTGAGATAGTTAGAAGTGTCAGAATGCGTTATGGCCTATGCCATTTGACTCAGTTGATTATTTAGGATTTTATGGCACAATGAGTTTATTTTCATATTTTCGGACGAAACGCCTGTTTGAAGCTATGAAATTATTTTTAGGGGCACTTCGATGTTGAATTTTGGTAAAATATTTTCACTGTAGGTTAATATGAATATTTAGGAATTTTTAGTGCTAAGTTTATGATTCACTTTTTCGGAGTGAATAGTAACCTCGGTAAGCGCACCAATTGCAGTGTTTCAAAATCATAGTGTGGAATGTCCAAATTAGATTAGAGAAGTTTTATTTGGACACTTGGCAAGATCTTAGCCACACTTAGTGAATAATATTAGACACTTGGCACCATGAGGAGCGTTTGATGGATTTGAAGGAATCAAGGTATGAAATCATGCTACTTAAGCAAAACTTTGTTTCATCTGCTCAACCAAATTGTGCCAGACCAAAGAGGGTCTCAATCCTAGTGAAATCCTAAATGGTGGGAATCCAATTGAAAGCCCAAAAGTATGGTTGAAATCGGAACCCTAAACGGTTTCCCCAAAACCCTAAAGTTGACCTTTAAACCTTTTCTAATCCGATTTCTAGCATTGTGTTTAATCACTTGATTAAATCACTTCCACATGCTATTAATCCTTCAAATTTGTGTTAGAACATCATTATCTAACCTTGTTAACCTTGAAAAATTGATTGGGCCAAGTGATATTGGATTTGGGCTTGATAGCAACCCAAACCCTCTTTAAACCCCAAAATTTAGGCCCATTCGGTTTAGGCCCATTAAGGCCCACGAATTTGGTCACCATAGGATTACTTCATGGCTAAGTTTTTTACCCCCACTTGGCTGGCCAGATCTTTACAAGAAGGGCCTAGAAGGTTCTTGAAGTACAAAGCTAAAGGGCCACCTCACTTTTTCACTCTTACACTCCACCTTGAGAAAAGATCTTGGACTGATTTTTATGAGAAGAAAAGGCCAACACTCAACCTTTCCTTCAGTCCTATCGCTTTCCATAACTTGTGTAAGAGGCTCTCCAGTCCACTTCCCACGAAAATCAACTCTCCTTTACACTTTTCCTTCATAGAACACAAAAGACACTCTCGGGCAGTTTTTCTTACCTCTTTTGAATGCTTGTTTCGAAGCTATTGTAAGTGGTTTCTCGCCAAGTTTTCTTCATAAAAGTTGTTTTTTTTGGAGTCTAGTTTACGTGGATATCTTAGTTGTTCCATTTGGAGATCATTTGATTGGTAAAAAGTTGTTTATAACCCAGAAAGGTCATTCTGGGCAATAAACTAGAGAGTGTGTTCTTTTTTGGAGTTTTTGACCAAGCTAATGATTAGATCTTGGTCCGAAATTTTTATGGAGTACTGTTAACATGTGTATATGATTAGTGGTTGGGGATTTGTTGCATGATTAAAAGTTTTGGTGAAATAGTTTCTTAGGTCTAGAAACTTAGAAACTGGAAGAGGAAAAATAGTTTCTGTTCTGAGAAAGTTTAAATCTTTTATGGTTTAATATTATTCCAATGGCTTTGATATTTTTATTTGAAGATCCTAAGCCTCCTCTATATATGTTAAAATGTTATTTTGAAGATATTTGATGTTAGTTTTGAAGATAGGAAATTTTATGCAAGGAGATATTCTATTAGGCCAAAGTGATGATGTTCTTGGCTACATTTATGTTTTGGTTGATGTTTAGCCATGTGATCTTGAGTTTGATGCTTGGATCTGTTTTAGGACACCTTTTTAAACCATGTGATGTTTTGGTTTGAAGATCACATCTTTATAAGTCATGGATCAAGAGGTTGATCAAAAAACAAGTTAGAAACAAAAATCTGTTTTGAACTTAGAAGAAAAACCAAAAAGTTCAAGTATGGTTTTAGTGATTTTGATGACTTTTGTTCATGATTCAAAACATGATCATTCTTAGGAATATGTTATGAGTATAGTAGAAGAAAAATTTTGATTTTTGATATTTGAAGGAATTACAACAAAAATCAAAGGAAATAGCCTTTGTAAGTTTCGGCCCTATAGAGTTTTAATGGTTGTGTTTAGTTTTAAATTTTTCTGAATTAATATTTGAGTTTAGGGCAACATTTACATAAGGTATGTAAATTTTGGTGATTTTTGGAGTTAAGATGTAAAACCCTTATGTTAGGAGTAAAATGGTCATTTTCCCACATGTAGAGGGTAAAATGGTAATTTTACTCTAAGTTGATATTTTTTTATATTCCTAATTGTTAGTGATTAAGTTCTAATTTTTAAAAATCACTACTTTCTGTTTCTCGTGATCGCACTTGAGTTTTGTCTAAAAGTGCGCAGACCGAGGTAAATTAGCTTTTAACTTACTATCAATTTAATGTGTATGAGTGTAAGTAAGGGAACTAAAGTGTATGTATGCATGTTATCATATGTGCCATGCCAAATGATTACATATTTATCTATTACACAGAATTTATTCTGTCACAAATTATTCATCTGTTACACAAGATATTCTATCACGTATTGCTATACATTGCAAGTATGTCATGTTAAATTAAGTATGTCATCTGTTACATGTATTGCATGTCATGTAATATTCATTGTCACATGTTATGCCATGTTACGGAATATTATCTGTTACATGTATGCCATGTTATGAAATGTTGTCTGTTACATTTATGTTTCAAAGTATGTCATGTTTGTCGTCTTACGTTCATGTAACATTACGCTACATCAGGACTTCTGTCTTTTATGTCATGTTCATGTCACGTCACGTTATGAAATGTCATGTATGTCAGTTAAGTTATTCATGTCAATCACGACCCTAAGCGCTATGATGGAGTAATATCCTAGTGGAACTCCTTTGTTCATGCTGGAGTATCTAAATAGGTGTGAAATTCCCTAGGTTGACGAAGTACAGTCAACAGATTACGAATGGGGCCTAATTAGCTGGTCATCGGAGCGTGCCAGGCACTAACGCCGATGGTGCCACACATTACGTTATGTGTGTCCACAGCAAGTATGGCACAAACAAATAAGTCATGGGGCCACAACAACTGTGGAGTACGTATTAACACACTCATAGCTGGTATAGACACCTGTGTTGTGATGCGGTAATCGGCAGGGACACACGGCTCAAGGGGTCCCGTGTAGCACCCATATGGTCACTTTATTAATTGAGTCTATTGAATAAGATTCCAAGTTCATGTATTTCACGTTCAAGTCATGTTTCATGTTATGTTATGTTCAAGTTTACGTTCACGCAATCATGGTAATCCCATGAGACAATAATATGTTTCAAGTTCATGTTATGTTATGTTCACGTTTAAGTTATGTTCCAAGTTCACATTTATGTTAGGTCATGCTCAGGTTCATGTTATGTTCAAATTATGCATATTCACATTCATGTTATGTTTCAAGTCTATGTTATGTTTTAAGTTCACGTACATGTCATGTCACGTCAAGTTAAGTTTAAGTTCCAGTTCAAGTTATGTCAGCTCATGCCATGTTATGTCAAGTTTCGTTATGCTTATTATTTCATGCCATGTTATGCCAGGATATGTTATGTTTTCTATTGATTTGATTATGCATTCATACTTTTACTGCCATGCATGCATTATTAACCTGTGTGGAAGTTTCCTGTTAACTTGCTGAGATTTGTAATCAAATCTCACTGTGGTAGTCCCAACTACTATTCCTCCTGAATGGTAGATTTTGTTACAGGATCTGAAGGAGAACCGGGAATCGACCAACTGGAAACGGTCGACTAAGCGACGGTCGACTAAGCGACGGTGCGACGTAGATGGTAGTACAGCAGTTACCTCAGATTACTACTTGTATTTGTGGAGTTCAATATCCAGAACTCTTTTGATCACAACCATATGGACTATTGTTGTGATCTTAGTTGTTTAGTATGTCGTTAAGTATGAAGTATGTTTTAAGTATTTGGGATATTTTAGTTTGGTGCATAGTATTGCTAAAAAAAAAAATTATCCGCTGTGAATATTGCATAATGCTAGATGCATGTTAGGAACATTGCATCTTATATGTCATGAACGGGGGCAGGTAACCTTGTGTTGCATGTCTCGACGCTTCAAATGTTCGTCCGATCCCAAGCGAAATTTGGGGGCGTCACATTAAGCACCCTAGAGTAGACAGTGGAGTTCCACTAGGACATTCTCTTATCCTAGCATTTGAGGTCGTGATAAAACATTTTTGGACACTTTTCTTTTTCTTTTAAAAAGACCATTTACCCAAATGCATGTGACATGAGACTTAAGACGTGTTCCTTCTTATATTTCACATGAGACACATGAAATGTTGTGCATGAAATCATCAATCATAACATATTCAAATCATGGGATGATAACATAAGACATATGAAATATCAAAACAACTTCATGAACATAGAAGAACATGACTTGGCCGAAACATCAAGGCATGTAACATAGAAAAATTTCACTTTAACATGTTCCAAAACTTGAAGCATAATATATAAAAGTTATGGCAAGGGTGAAACGAACATGACATCATGGAAACATCATATAAATCCGAAACATATAACCTTACAATAACCAAATCTTTATGACACATAAAATATCAACATGTCCTCAAGTAAAACCGAAACATGTGCTTGTGAATCATGACATTTTTAACATATATCCGAATCATATAACCTCTTTCATGATCTTATACAAATTCGAAACAACATATTCAACCAAGTAAAATATAGATCGACAATCAAAGGTAATCAATAACAAAGAAGGATTTACACAAATATATATGCATGTTAACCAAACTAAGTTGAGTGTTTACTTACAAAAATTCTTCAAGACAGCACTAGCAAGCTGTAAATGGAAGTACAACTTGTTAGAACAAGGGTTTCGAACCCTAATCCATGTGCGTGAGTGTGTGTAAGGTTTCTAAGGTTCGTCACGTGTTGTGGGAAATACTTCAACCTTTCGGCTCTAGGGTTTTTGAACATGTGAAAATGACATTTATATGCAATATGCTAAAATGGTGAAAATTACACATGTCATGTAAACAAGTAATCAAATGCTCAATGATGTATCATATGATGTTTCATGCTCAAAATAACATTTATAAAATGAATGTGGCGCTTATATAAGAATCATAAATAAATTATCTAAAAGCAAGTTAGAGGCTAACATACAAACTTCCTGAGTTTGGAAATATCGTAGTGGCTGAAATAAAATTCGTACTAAGTTAGGATTTGTACTACTATGTAAGACGTTCATAATCAAAAGGTTTCAAAAATGGGTATTTACAAAAATACCCTTAAATTCTCAAAAATTGCCACTAAGGCCTTAATTTTTTAGTATTTGCAAACAAATCTCAAATTTAACCAAATTTGATGGATCTCATATTTTTCATATTCTAAAACCATTCAACCCTTAGAATTGTAAAATTCAAAGTGGAACTAGCTCAAACATACACAACCCGTGGCATGCACTCTAGTTGACGTCTAAGTGTACTTTCAACTATTGATCCCTATGAATGCATGCATATATAATTTTCTTAAATCACAAATAATCACTATAGTCCTTAATGACATGATAAAAGCTAAATCTTAGGTGAGCAAGTTTATCCTAACACTTAATCATGGCTAAAAACCTTAATATTAATTAATTATCCATTAGTCAAGCATGATGCTCTTAGCCTAAATCACCAATGCATGCTTTCAAAATTCACCCAAAACATGTATTTTCATTCTTATCCCAATCACAAGATCTTCTAAATGCTCATTGATCAAGCCTAGGTGAAATAAATCAAATTCGTAAAATAAGCATGATTTAATCAAAACCATGCATGCTTGATGATCAACACAAGGTAGAATTAAAACCTATCATGGCAAGCTTCTAATCTCAAAATAAAACCTTCAATGATCATTCTAATACATTAAAAAATCATATCAAAATATGCTAAGACATGCCATAGCTAAAATTTTCACTTAAAACAATTTAAACACTTAATTTATCTGAACCCTGTTTTGAATTAAACATGATAACCTTATCTAAACATAACCAAAATTTATTATAACACTAGGAAACAAGACTTGACATGCAAACTAAGATCTAGGGAAAGAAAACTCACAAATTTTGTGGCCCACTCAAGCTTACAACACAAGAACACCAGAACTTCAAGAACACTCAAGCTCACACACACTTTTCGCTTTTTCTCAAGAACTAAGGGGCAGATGGCTCTCAAATGCTCAAGAGGAGTTGGAGTTGAGGTGTGGAGGAAATGAGGAAGTGGGGGAGGTATTTATAGGCTTCAAGAGGGGAGGGGATGTTTGTAACTCCCCGTTCCCGAGGGTCCGGAGAGTTAACTCATGTTACCTAATAATCAACTCCAACACTGCTAATATACTTCCAAAAGCTCCAAATCAAACGTAAACACTTCAAATTTAATTAACCACACAAACTCATATATCAAATCCTCGATACAGTGACCCAAAAATATCAGTTTCTCTACATGTCACTTTAACTCACATTTCAACAATATAATTATAGACTTCCAAGTTCCCAATATTATAAAGAAATTTTGATTCAAACTAATTTAGGCAATATAATCAATTCTTCAAAATGCCAAGTCATCAGAACATAATGAAATTTCTTAACCAAAATTGCCAATACGCATCGAGAACTTTCTATTCTTAATCCACTATTCTTAAGTCATCTCACACAATGCTTCATAATTTTGATCCTTAGTTGAAATATCCAAAATCATCTGAAAAATATAGTGGAGATAAGGGGATGAGTTATCAATAATTCAGTAAGCAAATAACATATACTAGTATGTAAACATGAGCATTTATCAAAATTAGAATGTTGAATAAAATATTTTCTTTCAGGATGCAGAGTCAGAATACTTGTTTTTAGAATGCAAAATCGAAACATGTTACCAAAAATATAAGAGCGAAACTCTCAGAAAACATTCTTATTCAAAATTTCCTTTGGCAAAGCATAACTGAATATCTTCATCTTATCTTGTCATATCAGAACCGAGACCATGTTTAACCCCTGTGGTAGGGTTGTGCATTCTGCGGAAAGCCAAGCAGAACATAAATCACCATAAATATCAAAGCGACTGCACTCAGAACAGAAAACCACTATTACATCCCGTGGCGGGCCAGATGTCACTATTATCTCCCGTGACAGGGCCAGAGGTTACTATTGTATCTCGTGATAGGGCCAGAGGTCATTAATGTATCCCGTGACAGGGCTAGATATCACTATTGTTTCCCGTGATAGGGCCAGAGGTCACTATTATATCCCGTGACAGGGCTAGAGGTCACTATTATCTCCCGTGACAGGGCCACATATCAGAACAAAACAGAATTAGAATCAGATCAAAATCAGAGTCAGAGTCAGAACAGAATTAGAACATCATCCCAAAGTTTTTTCAGATGCCAAATCGTTCTAAAACAGAGTACTGAACAAATTCATATCATTTTACATTTTTCAAAAACAGATTCAGAATATCTTCACGTTACATGCAAAAATTATCAATTTTCATATTCGCTCATATTTTTCTGAGTTCATTAACAGAATGCCAAAAATAAGCTCATGTCTACACCAAGCATGCCATAAAATATTTTATTTTTATACAGAATCTCATAAGCAGTGCATAACAAATAACTGAGATCGATTAACATTTATTTTCATAACATAACATGCACATTTTCAAAATTGACCTCAGTTCATTTTCTTTTCATGCAAAGTCTAGCATAAGAACTCTGCTTACCTAACTCTTGTGAAGAGTTACTAGAGCCTTGAACTTGAGCTCTATCATTGTCATGACAGTGTTAAAAGGCAATTTCTAAAAGATCAAGCACACGAACACCCGGTTTGTCGAAGTGATATTTTCGGAATAAAATGGCTGATTAACTGAAATATCTAGAAGATAATGGCTGAAGATGCAACTCACGGCAAGCACCAAAAATCACCAAGAAATCGAGTGAAGCTCACGTCTTTTATGGGCAAAACAGGGCACGACAAAAAGGGCAAAATAGAGCAATGAAAGACCAAACAAAAGGGAATGCAATGGGAATAAATCACAAGTATAAGCCACAAAATTAGTAAGGAAAAATTAAGAGAAAGTACAACAATGGAGGCTCATGGACAGACCTGCAAATGGAGAGAAAAACAGATGAAACATAAATGCTAAAGAGGAAGAGATCTGCACGGTTTTACAACAAAAGAGAAATAGAAAATTAAGGAGATGGAAATGGAACCATTACCAGCCAAAAATGGAGGAATGAGTGGCGGCATTCGCTGACTTGCAGAGGGGAAGAACCAAAAATAAGATGGTGAGGAAGAAGAAACGCAACAGACAGCATCCCAATGAAAAACAGAGGATAGAAACGACATAAAATGAAGAAGGAGAAGAAGAGAAGCAATAGCTGCACGGATTGAAGAAGGGGATGAAAATTGAAACGGAAAGGAGGTGGAGAAGCAATGGCGCAGGAGAAGAAAAGAAGAGATGAAGAAGCCCTAAGGGCCAGACCAAACGACGCCGTTTGGGGGGATTTAGTGGGCTGGGTTGAAGGCTCACAGGTTGGGCTGGGGACCGAATGAAAAAATAAAACACACTCAAACAGGCCCAGTCCGGAAATAGGAGAGTCCAACAAAAGAAAAAGGCACAATAAAAATAAAAACACTACAACTCAATATTAATAAAATAAAATAATTAAAGTCCAACAATAAAATAAATTAAAGCAAAGAGCAATTTAAATGTAAACAATAATTAATATCAAGAAAGCACATAAAAATATGTTTCACAACTTAAAAATCATAAAATAAATCCAACGAGAAGTCCGATAAATCTAAAACAAGAGAACCAATATTCAAATTAATTAAAATAATCCTTCAATTAAAAAAAACATTAAAATACGGGGTCTCACAACGTTGGCCTAAACCCTTGGGATTGGGTGGTGGTGTAAGGTGTTGAAATTTCAGATTGCTTTCACCAGCTTGTGTCATCTTGTGCTGCGGGAATAGTGGCCTAAAATCACCACGACCTCATCAATTCAGGTGCTACATTGAGCCTAGAGAAGCTGGTCTGGTCGTGGTGCAGAAAACAAGAAAGAAAAACAAACAAACATCATACATGGGCAAATGGATTCAATGGGTGGTTTTCATTGGGCAGATTTTGGTTTGTGTTTTCTTTGGCTGGGAAAAATGAGTCAAAATCTCATGATGGTCATGAGGACCTCTTGGGGATTGGGTGTTGATGGAGGTGGCGTGGGGTGGTGGCTTAGCCAAGGGCAAATGGGAGTTTGAAACTCAACCAACTTGGTTTCCATCCAACTAGCACCCAAGGTGCAATCTGTTTGGTGTTTTGGTTTAGTTCTTGAAACCAAACTCGTCCAAGGCTTGGTTTGGGTTCAAAGGGGTCTCATGACATGATTAAGGACCATAGTGACCATGAGAAAAAGGCACAAAAGATTGGGCTTAAGCAGAAAACAGTCCATTGCACACATGTCTGCAGATTGGTGTAGTTTGGGGTTTTGATATGTCATTTTTTCTAATGACATGTGAAGATTTATCTAGGGTCCTAATATGATCTAAGAATGATGTAATAGAATAATGAAACCAGAAAATTTCAGATAAAAAATGCTAAAAAGATTAAGAAAGAAAATTAAGCTCCAAAACATGGTTTAAAGATCACTAATCATGGGTAAGTTGATTAATGGTCTTAAACTAATTTCAAAACTTAATTTGGGTACTTAGGGTGTAACACCCCGTATTTTAGTGTATTTTTAATTGAAAGATTATTTGTTATTAATTTAAAAATTTATTCTCTTGTTTTAAAATTGGTTGGATTTTTAGTGGGTTTATTTTTATGATTTTAATTTTGTGAAAATTATTCTGAAGTGCTTTCTTATATTTGATTATTGTAATACATTTAAATTGTTTTTCATATTAAATTAACTTATTGTTGGGTTTAATTATTTAGTTTCATTTTAATCATTACGTTTGAATTATTTTATTTTACTTGCTGTTTTAAAATCGTTTCCGTTGGATCATTTTTGTGACCCAAGATATGAGGATTGGACCTCATTTCTTTCCCTACATTTTCTCTTTCCTCTTTTCTTTTTCTTCTTTTTTTTCTTTTCCTTCTTTTTCTTTTCTTTTTCTCCTCTCCTCTCCCGTGCGCCGCACGACTCTCCCCCTCTCTCTTTCCGTTCGTTTCATCTTCCACCCAGCCCCGCCGCCTCGCGCCGCCGTGCGCAACACCACCCGGCCCTCTGTCCTTCCCAGCCACCGGCGACCACCCCCTGTAATCTCAGCCCCAACCATGCCGCCGTTAGCTCCCACGTGCATCACCCAGTCGTGGCACTCCTTGCGCCGCTGCACCGCCGTCGCGCCACCTCTGGCCACCATCTTCTCACCACATCATCCTCGACCTTCTAGCAACTCAATGGACCCAACCCCACCTCCGATCTGTCACCGGTGAAGCCACACCATCAACATTTCCGTTTTGGGTGTTGTTGCACTTCAACCGCCTATTGCGCCGCCACCCATGGCCAACCACCACCACCATTAGCTTCACCGACATCCTTAAGCCCTACCCTATCAATCTCGGGTCTTCGTTTACACCCGTTCAAAAGTGGGTTTTTGAGACCCACGGCCACAGTGCTTTTGGCACTGTTTTGTTGCTGCGTTGCCGCTTCTAGCACCCCCGTGATCTTTCAAAAATTATATTATAGTATTGTAAGTGTTTTTCCCAAAGAACTTTTGATATTTAAAATGTATTTTTGCGCTAATTCATATTTACTGTGAATTTATTGGTTTTGCCGGACTGAGTCCGAGGAGTAAGGAGATCGGTTGGATTGGATGATGGAGTTGTTTGTGTGAGATTGGTTTATGCTATGAAATTTGTTGGCTGATTCGGGTTTAAATATTTGTGTTTTGAGTTTGACGTTGGTCATGATGAATATTGGTGATTTTTAGGAAGTGATGATATATTTTTGGATTATTGGTTTGATGTTTTGGAAATGTTTAGAAGGGTTTGTTGGGGCCTTTTAACATCTAGAAGTGTTGAGATATTTTTTTTCCTATTGTGGAGTTGGGAACGGAGAGAGAATAGTGTGTAGTGTCGTCTGGGTTAAATTGTTAGTAATTGTTTGGGACTGCGAACTGTTGGAATAAGTGTGAGTTATTGGAATTTGAATTGGCATTGGTCTTGACGCTTGTATTGGACAATACTGAGTTTGGTATAGAATATTTTGGGTCGAAGTGAGGGCTGTCCGAATTGTGATTTGGATGTTTGAGTTTGTTTAAACTTGCTAAATTATGGTCTAGAGTTTGGGTCTTGAGTTGTTTAAGACCAATTTTGAATTGTTGGACTTTAATATTTAGTTTATATTATTTTTATGAATAGGTGACGAGACGGATAGAGACCGTATTCAAGTCATAGATAATACGCTACATGAGTCAGGTAAGCAGGGTTCCTATGCTAGGCCTTACACGAATTATTGAGACTAAGGTTGATTTTCTGAAAACTTTGCATATTTTTATGATGAAATGAGAACTTGGGAAAAACAAAACCAACCTCGGTCGTTTATTTGCATACTCATGAAATCTGTGTGGAAAAAAGAAAATATGTTCTGACATGCATTGTGTAGACATGAGCTAAATTCTGTCATGTGGTTTCAAAAATCTGGAAAAAGAGCGATATTGAGAATATGAAAAGTTGTGCATTTATTTAGAAAGATGTACTGGCTTTTGTGTTCAGTGTGTGTAAACTGTCTGATTCTGTTTTGGTACTCTGTATTATTTTGATATAACATCTAAAAACCTTTGGCATGGTGTACTGGTTTTCGTATCTGACTCTGTTTCTACTCTGCTCTGCTCTACTCTGTTTGGGTTGGTACCAACTTCTCTGTCTCTGAGTGCACCCACTTTGGAAACAAAGTGGTTTTATTATGGTCTTTCCTGTGTGCACACTCGGGACTCCGAGAAGAATAAAGGAAAGATTTCACCTCTGTCTCTGCCTGGTTTGGCCACCGGGGTTAGCACAACCCTACCACGGGGGTGAAACATGGTCTCTGCTCTGTTTGATGCTCTGTTTTGATCTGATGATGATACTCAGTTTATGTTATGCCAAAGCACTATGGGTTTTACTTGTCTTAAAACCATCGCTCTGTTACTTTTGAAAATATGTTCTGTTCTACATGATAACTCTGGAAAATATTTTATTCTGCATGCTCTACTTTGTAAATGCTCATGTTTGCACGCTAACATATGATCTCTGCTTACTGAGTTGTTGATAACTCACCCCCTATCTTCATAATATTTTTCAAATGATGTGGAGAGTCCAACTGAGGACCTGAATTAGATTGGTGAACATGATTAAGCTGAGAGGATGTTAGAAGAAGGAATTCTGATGTCTTATGTCTTTTAGATTTAATTATATCTTGGGCTTGGGTTTAGTAAGACTTTTGAAGTTATTAGTTTGGTTTGTTATGACTACCGGGAAATTTTGGACTCCTTAGTTTATTTTGCTGCAGTAATAACTTTGTAGAGTTTCAATGTGGTTATTTAGAGTACTTGAGATTGAGTTTTGCTAATAAAGTTTTGGAGTTTTATTTTAGTTGTGTTGGAAAACATGTTCTTAAGTGACAGGTAGTAATTCTCCGGGCCAATCGGGTTTGGGGCGTTACATAGGGTATGGTATGGGCTTGAGGGAAACCGATGATATGGTGTATGTGGGCTCCAACTGGAAGTGTAAAAATGGAAGACAAGGCTTTTGGGCCTTGATTGGCTTGTAGGGCCATTTGTGTAAGTCTCTTGGGTGTGGATTTTTGGTGTGGGTTAATGAGTGGACCTTTTGCCCAGATTTGAGGGCTCATTTAAGGCTTCAAAGGCCTACCAAGTTTTGGTCCAAAAGACAAGTCTTTCTAAAGTTGGGCCAAAGGCCTTCACTCTTTCCAAGTTAGGCCCAAAGGCTTTAAGCCTTCTATACATTGGGCTTAACTTCTAAGGTTCTACAAGAAAGACCTATATTCTTAAAACTCCCAAATTGGTCTAGGACTTATGGTGCCTATTCTTAGCCCATCACATCCTTAGTGAATTAGAGGCCTAAAGTTTTATGTCCATCAATTTGGGCCTAAGGCCTTAGTGTCTCTCCTAAGCCTTTATACCCAAAAAGTTTGGGCCCTTAATAAACCAATCTCTTGGGCCTTCCTAAACCCATAAAAAATTTAACTCAAATTACTTAGCCCAATAAGGTGGTAAAATCTCCAATATGCCACTTGTCATTCTAACATTGGCCTCTTGGCAGCTTTCCTCAAAATTAATTAAGCACTAAAAGTTCTCCAAAATAATACAACTAAACTAATCAAGATCCAAAAATTTTCATTTTTCTCAAAATCAATATTGAACTAGAATCTTCTAAAAATTCTACTAAATCCAAAGTCCTCTTGCCATCTCAAATATCCAAAAACGTTCTTATTCTCAAATATCTCAACTCCTAATTAACTAGGATTAAGGCTACTAAGGTCAAGGCCTAAGGAGTTTTTTAGGTAGGATGTTACAATTGGCAAAAGCACCTGGGCCTTCTCAAGATGTGCACAGCCCAACTCCACATGGGTAATGGACAAAGACTGGGCCCCAGCCCGCGAAGCATGTACCAGGGTGAGAAGGATCAGTAGAGTAACCTTGCACTTCGCTACCTGTCGCGCCACACACCTTGCACGAGATTATACCACGATGGCGGTACAGGGACAACCACAACTGACAACAACGCCAGGAGCCACCTCCAGGCCATAGAGTTGAGATAGTGGGCGCATTCTCCCCCTGCCTGACACGAAGTGCAGATGTGAAGAAGAACCCTCCAACCTTTGGTGCAATGGCGTGGCCACTAAGGAGGCAGGTAGGTACCTTGCCAGGGACGTGGAGTCCAGTACGGTTTGCAGGCCACCCAGCAGATGTGACATGCAACACAAGGTTATTTGACCCCATTAATGACAAATAAAGATGCAATTAATTCACTTTGCATGCATCTAGCAATATGTAATATTAGCAGCGGATAATTTTTATCATTAAGCAATACTATGCACCAAATAAGATATATCCCAAAACATTGAAACATAATTCATAAACTAAATGTGATAGACTTTCAAGATTACAGCATAAGTCCAAAAGGTCTGTAATCATGAGAGTACTGGAGACCGAGCTCCTCAAGTACAAGCAAGAACTAAAGCAACTACTAGGTTAATCCATTGAGTAGCTCGTGCAACTCAATCAAGGATGCAATAATACTAATGATAAATCGGAGGATTGAGACTATGAGCTCCATGTCGTGCCGTCACTGTCTAATTGACCGTCTCCAGTTGATCAACCTTTGGTGCACCACCTGATCCTGACACATGGTCTCCCATTTCGAGGGGAATGGTAGTTGAGACTAACACGGTGAGATTTGATTACAAATCTCAACAAGTTAACAAATAACTTAAACTGACAATTTAAAGATGCATGCATGACAGTAAAAGTATGAATGCAAAATATAAACATGAGTAAACTTGATGTGACTTGACAAATAGCATGACATGTACTGACATGACTTGAACTAACAAGAAATGAACTGAACTGACGTGGAATAAACATGACATAAAGCTGAAAGTGAAACTGAACATGAATTGAACTGCAACTGAGCATGGACTGAACTGAGACTGAACATGAACTGAACTTGAACTAAACTTGAACTGAACTAAAACTTAACATGACTAAATGTAAAGCTAAACATAAGCTAAACGTGAAACTAAAATGAATTATGACAATCAAGATTATTTCTCCAGTTGTTTCATCAGGAATAATGAACAATTAAAATGATTCCACCCAACATATTTCGTTAGAGATACTTAGGCAATCAGAATGATTACACAATGAGTATTTTAAATGAGATATCCTAACAATTAGAATGATTACGCCAGGAGTACCTATTAATATTTTGACAATCAGAATGATTATGCTAGGAGAGCAATTGAGTAGAGGTATTCTAACAATCAAAATGGTTGCACTGGAAGTACCTCACTTGAATTATCAATGGAGATACTTGAACAATCATAGTGATTACGTCATGAGTATCCCAGGCTTGACTGACTGAGAAAATACTGTTTTCGAGACACTTTGTACTCAAGACATGACATGACATGAAACGAGATGATAGACGATATAACATAACGTAACATGACATGTACGTGAGACGAATGACATGGCATAAGATGAAACAGGTAAACATTTCGTGACGTAACGTGCAACATTTCGTGACATGTCATAACATGTAACAGAAAATATTTCGTGATATGACACAACATGTAATGGATAAAATTTCGTGACATGGGATAATAGGTAACAGAAAACATTTCGCGACATAGAATAACATGTAACAGGTAACATTTTGTGATATTACATAACATGTAACTGATAACATTTCATGACATGTCATAATATAATGTGTAATAGACAACCTATAGTGACATGGCATAACATGACATAGATAGTAAGATAAGAACATAGCCAACAGTTCCCTTACAACACACATACACATAGATCTAACAGTAAGTTAGAAGCTAACTTATAGAAACTGTCGTGTTACAGAGAAATGTGCGAAACATGAGAAATTGTAAGTAGGGATTTCTAAACGTTAGAAAATTCATCACTAATAACTTAAAAACATGAAAATACATTCTTAGAGTAAAATTACTATTTTACCCTCTACATATGGAAAAATGATCATTTTACCCATAACTTAAGGATTTTACATCCTAACTCCAAAACTCACCAAAAATTCTCAAGTAAATTTTGTTATAAATCTCAATATCTAATTAGAAAATTTTAAAACATAACACAACCATTACAAACACTCCAAGGCCAAAACACACATTGGCCATTTTTTCTTATTTTTGTTGCAATTCTATAAAACCTCATTTCTCATGCTTAAACCAAAATATTGCAACATAGAAAATTATATCCTATGTCCAAATAGCATACTAAAACAACAAACAAAAATCCACCTCACTAAATCACAAAGCTTTTTAATAAAAATTTCAAGCTTTTTTCACTAAAACACAATCCTTGATTCTCAAGATTTTGTCTCATTTGAAAACATCTCCAAAAACTTCAAAAGTTCAAAAACTTTCTTCCAATATGATCATAACAGACTTCTAAGAACTAACATGCTTTGAATCATCAAGTAAAAATCACAAAAGTTACAAAAATTGATTTCTAAACTTTTGGCTTCAACACTTTCCCACAAACCGATTTCCTCCAGGTTTGGTTTTGATCAAGCCACTTGATCTAAAACATTTCATCAAAATAATCATAAACCAACAACATCATATGGTTTAAAAGCATGTCCTAGAGTAGATCCAAGCATTAAATTCAAGATCACGTGGCCAAAATTAAACCAAAACATAGATCCATCCAAAAATCTCAAATTTGTGACCTAACCGAACCTTTTCAATAATAAAAAAATCATATCTTAAAAAAACCAAAAGTCCTCAAAATAACATCCTAACATGTAAATAAAAGTCTTAGGATCATCATATAAAAACATCAAAGCCATTGGATCATGTTTTCTCATCTAAAGATTCAAGCTTACACAAAACAGAAATTGTTTTACTCCTTCCAGTTTTCAACCTTTTTGATATAAGTAAAACTTTCATCAATGCTTATAACATGCAACTAATCCTTATCAAAATTTCATATAAGCATTTAACTATACTCCATTAAAAATTCAGACTAAGAGCTTGCCAATAACTTGGTCAAAATCATCAAAATATCATACACTATCCAGTTTATCCCCCAGACTGGCCTTTCCATGGTTAAACCAGCTTTGTACTGATCAAATGACCACTAAAATCAACATAAAATATATACACAGAAACTAGACTCAAAGAGGAACAACATTTGTGAAGGAGACTCTGTGAAAAATAAAAATAATAAAAAGCTTCTAAGAGGTCACACAAAGTGAGCCAAAAACTCAAACTGAGAGTCTCTCTATTTTGCTCTCCAAGAAAATAGTTGGAAAGTGATGAAATGAAGTGGGAAGAGACTTGGACACCTCTTACACATATGGAGGGTGATGGGAGGCTGTGAAAGACACTTGAAATGATGGTTTTGTTAGCCAAAAAAAGGGGGCAAAAATGTGGGCAATAGTGAATAGTTTTCAGCCAACAAAGCTTCCTTGTGAAGGGTGGTGGTGAGGTTGATTTTGGCCTTCTGATCATGCACTATTTGGAGTTGCTTTGGGTAGTGTTTAGTCAGCTATGCAGAGGGGAAACTTCCTCCACAATTCTTGCCAAGGTGGCTCAATTTCGTGGTCCTTAACCGAATGGGCTCCCCATTTAGGGTTTCAATAAGGTTTGGTTGGGTTTGATTGCTATCAAGCTCAAATTCGGTTTTGCTTGGCCCAATAAAACTACCAAGGTTTAAAAGAATAAATAATAATGTCATAGCATGAATTTGAGTGGTTAATAGCATGAGTAAGTGATTTAATCAAGTGATTAAATACTAAGCTAAAATCGGGTTCATTTAGGGTTTGAAGGCAAACTTTGGAGTTTGGGAAAACCGTTTAAGGTCTCGATTTCAACTAAGGTTTTGGGGTTTCAATTGGATTCCAAGTGTTTAGGATTTCTCTAGAATTGAAACCCTATTTGGTTTGTCACAAATTAGGTGATTGGATGGAATAGGGTTTTGCTTAGGTGCCATGATCACAAAGCTTGATTTTCTTTATTTTTTCCATCTCATGGTTCCTTTTGGTGCCATGTGTCCAAGATTATTCACCAAGTTTTGTTAAGATCTTGCCAAGTTTCAAAATAAAACTTCCCTAACCTAATTTGGATATTTCACTCTATGATTTTGAAAACACTGCTCTTAGGTGCTACTATTGAGGCTACTTTTCACTTTGAAAAAGAGAAAAATAAACTTTCCACAGTAAATTCCTAAATATCCATGCTAACCTCAAAGTTCAAATTGTTTATTGAAATTCGACTTCGAATGGCCTCGAAATAATCAAAATGAGTTTTTGAACAAGCGTTTTGTTTGTAAATTGAAAGTGGTTTTATTGGGCCATAAAATCTTAAATATTCAAATGAAACTAATGTCGCATACCGTATCTCATTCTGACACTTCTAGATACCTTAAATAAATAAAATCTTGCTTTGGGTACCATAGTGAGTGGCAACACTGACTATACTGACAGACTAAAACCTACGCAATTGGGTGATTCGTGAAAACTGTTCCTAAAGCCTAAAGAAATTCATCCCTTGAATTTCTAGCAGGTTGTTACTGCAGTAATGAAAGAGGGACCACTTCGGCTCAGTATATAAAACGTATTCCTAGGACCGGGTAAAGCAAGTATTCCTAGGACCGGGTAAAGCAAGTTTTTTCCTTGGCCTTTTGCTCCCCTCTCATTCTTTTATGTTCTTATAAGCATATCCAAACTAATTTAGGTGTTGGAGGTGTTGCTCACACCCCTCTCGGAGCCCAAACTGTCATTATTTCACAGGGATTCACTGCAGGCGGCTAGGAACGTGGCATATATGAAGCACGTCATCAACACTTATCCATGACACTCTTACACTATTAGATAGGTTAGGCAGCATTTCGGATGCCCAACTTTATTTTTTTTATTCCGTTGTAGCTAAGATTTTGGCTTTAGAAAAAATATCCCCTCCAGTCTGACAGCTTATGGAAATTACAGCCAAGGGATGAAATGTGAAGACCACACTGAAGTAAGGGCGAGATCCCCTCCTGAGGGCAAAAGTCTAGTGACAAGGAGGCAACTGGGCGAGCAAAGTGCAGCTAGTTCAGGAGAAGGGTGAGGAGTCCTATATAGAAAGCCTGGAAGACACGGTTCAACATCTGGCGATGAAGGACTGTTCACCTCACACCAAGCGAGCAAACGTGTCCTACCGTACTAAGGCGAGCAATGGGTAAGGACAAGCTTGATGCAGATGTGGGAGCTCTCCAAGATAACATGGAGGTGCTCAAAGGGTTATAGGTGTCATACACAGAGGCCCATACTCCATAAGAGATGTCACATCTGAAGTGAACTTGAGGAAAGAATAAAGATTACCAACTTGCAGGCCATATCATCTGATCACAGAGATATGGTCCAGTGCCATGTGGGAGACCTTTATTAGGGGAAGGTTTGCGAGATTGGACCCAATGCCACAAATTTCATATGGGTAGAGAGATTCCCCTTGATGATTGGGGTGGGGCGTTTCCATATAGCTTCACATAATAGCGCGGGTAGAGAGAGTCCCAGTGTTGATCAGGTGGAGCATTCTTTGTGATGTTTTGGTGGAGGTACTCCACTTGTTGACTGGGTAGAGAGATTTTCTGTGTTGAATGGGTGGAGTGATTTCCTGAGGTGTTTCAGTGAATGTATTTCACGTGTTGGAAGGATAGAGAGATTCTCAGTGTCGAACAGGTGGAGTGGTTCCCTATATTTGGTGTTCTCAAGACGGTTTGATGGGAACCAAAGTGAGCATAGTCTTAAAGATCTTTTGCAAGTTCCAGATGGGTCAATCACAAGATTAAGAGCCAAGAAGATCAATGAGGCGATACAATCCACTTGGGACGAGTCTAGCCAAAGCCCAACTTGTTTAATTCATTTAAAGAACTTATTTTATTAGTTTAGAATAATTAGATTTATTATGAGAAGGACTTAAGGGGGCACCTATTCAAGGGCAAGTTGGGAAAGTTATTATTTCTTATGAACTAGGGTTTTTGGGAATGCCTTGTATTTTGGCCAAGGGCTTATTTGGAAATTTACTTTTTATGAACTAGGGTTTCAAGAGTTACTGTAGCCGAGTTACTACAGCGCCGTACTGTAGCTGCGACACTGTTCACTCAGGGGTATTTTTGAAAGATGGGGCATTATTTTGGCTAGGGTTTTAATTAAGTTTTAGTTTAAATACTCTTTATTGCCTCATGTTAAGAAGTTTATGAAATTTGATGAATTTTTTCATTGTGAGTTGAGTTTTACTCCTCTTGTTCTTAATTGAACTTTTAAACTTATCAAAGGTAAATCACAACATTTGTGGCGTTCTTCCTTTGTATTATGGGTTCTTGAGACGAGTTCTTCAACGGGTCTAGATTTTAATATAATCTAGGTTCTTGAAACGAGTTCTCATCGGGTCTAGGTTCTCCATCCATTGACTTGATTTTGGCTTTCTTGGGGAGTTTTCAAATTGATTGTGGGTTCAAGGGCTTCCATTCCCACGGGTTCATATCACGGTTCTTAGTCATTTATTTTTTATTCCTCACCATACTAATGAATATATGTGTTTGCCCATATGGTGGTTCCTTGCCGTGCTTATGATTATATGTGTTCACCCAATGAGTGATTCCTCGCCATGCTTATGAATATATGCGTCTTGCTTAGATGGTGATTTCTCAACATGCATAAGATGAGAATATTTTCACACAAGTATGTCTGATATACTCCAGACAACAGCATCCAATAGTGGCTTGCCACGTAGACCCCACATCCTCCAAATGGTGGACTGCATTGCAAAGGAATCATCAAAGAATGTCACACTCCCGTCCTCCTTCCTTCCTTCTCTCTCTCTCTCTCTCTCTCTCTCTCAGGAAAGGCTTCGAGGAGTAGGGGCCACCGAAACTAATAACCTCTCTCGGTCTCCTCTCCCTCCCTCCCTCCTCTATGAGACACCCTTGACCATAAGTCACCCTCCCTCCCTCCCTCCCTCTCTGAGCTAGGCAAACACGATGTCCACCGTAACCCTCCCTCCCTCGATGTCCTCTCTAAGCTAGGAAAAGCCCTCGACTCCTCCACTGAAACCCCCCTCAATCAACAATGGGATTGCATGCGACGGTCACTGACGTTCCCGACAAAATCGAGGGTAATTCTTTTCCCTTAAATTCCTCTAAAATTCAAATTAATTTGCTACAAATTTGAACTATGATGCAAATTATATATGTGAAATTGCTTTGTCCCTTAAAATGAATTTATCTGTGTTCATCCTCTTTGTTGTCTATTGAATATGGGGGTCTAAAGTTTGAAAACCCACTAGCTTGGATGGATTTTTTCAAATTCTTGATCAAATTAATGATAATGCATATGAAATGGATCTTCCAGATATGTATCATATTTCTGCTATTTTCAATGTTACTAACATTTTTCCCTTTGATCCAAGTCGAGATTCGAGGTCGAATCTTTTTTAGGAGAGGGAGAATGATGGGAACCAAAGTGGGCATAGTCTTAAAGATCTTTTGCAAGTTCCAGAGGGGTCAATCACATGATCAAGAGCCAAGAAGATTAATGAGGCGATACAATCCACTTGGGACGAGTCTAGCAAGAGCCCAACTTGTTTAATTCATTTAAAGAACTTATTTTATTAGTTTAGAATAATTAGATTTATTATGAGAAGGACTTAAGGGGGCACCTATTCAAGGGCAAGTTGGGAAAGTTATTATTTCTTATGAACTAGGGTTTTTGGGAAGGCCTTGTATTTTGGCCAAGGGCTTATTTGGAAAGTTACTTTTTAGGAGCTAGGGTTTCAAGAGTTACTGTAGCGCCGAACTGTAGCTGCGGCACTGTTCACTCAGGGGTATTTTTGGAAGATGGGGCATTATTTTGGCTAGGGTTTTAATTAAGTTTTAGTTTAAATACTCTTTGTTGCCTCATGTTAAGAAGTTTATGAAATTTGATGATTTTTTTCATTGTGAGTTGAATTTTACTCCTCTTGTTCTTAATTGAACTTTTGAACTTATCAAAGGTAAATCACAACATTTGTGGCGTTCCTCCTTTGTAATCTGGGTTCTTGAGGTGGGTTCTTCAACGGGTCTAGATTTTAATATAATCTAGATTCTTGAAACGAGTTATCATCTGGTCTAGGTTCTCCATCCATTGACTTGATTTTGGCTTTTTTGGAGAGTTTTCAAATTGATTGTGGGTTCAAGGGATTCCATTCCCGCGGGTTTATTTAATTTGGTATTCAGATCAAGGTTTTCAATCAGGTCTGATTCTATCTTTTAATTCTTGTATTTTTAAATTTAATTCTAGGGCTTCATTGTTCTAGGGTTGAAAAAAAAAACAAAACAAAAAGTTGTCTGCCTAAATTCTTAGGTTTTTTGGTTTGACTGAAATTTGCATTACCTAGGGTTTCAAAATTCTAAGGTTTCTTGCATCTCTAAGTTTGTCAATTGCCTGGAGTGCTGTTTCGTTGTTTCTCTTCTAGTTCATTCTCAATTCTTGTGTGCTTGAATTCAATTGCTTGATTTTCACAATTGAATATTGCTGTTTGTGATTGAATTAGAGAAAAGAAGAGAAAAGAAAAGAAAGGAAAAGAAAAGAAAAGAAAAGAAAGGAAAAGAAAAGAAAAAAAAAATTGGAAAAAAAAAGAATAGGATGAGAAAAGGTAGCATATTCAAAGGTTGCTACATAGTTACAAAGAAGAGAAAGAAAGAAATTTGTTGATTTAACCATATTATCAAAGGGGCTACATCATTAAAGTTGGTATCTTGTCTTATAGTTATTATTTCATTTGTATAACTTCCTTGATTCTTGTGTCATTTTTTTCATTCCTTCCGTGTTTCTCTTGTACTTGTTTTCTTGGACCTAATGACTAGTTGGGACAAATCAAGGTTGCATTGTCTTGATTGATTTCAATTAGTTGTTAAAGGACATGAGTGGGAAAACTCTTGAGGTAAAAGGCAAAAAAGTGTGAAACTATTATCGGGAAAAAGCCAATTAAAAGTGAAACACGAGTGGAGTGCCATTATTCGAGTGTAAACACATAAGGGAGTGTGTGAGGTTTTCCACTAACATACTTTTTGTGCAGCACATTATGATGTCTCGTAGGAGCGACTCATTACCAAAGGGGATGGCAGATAACTCATCCTTTGTATTGCAAGCCATGCAACAACAGTTTGAGCGGTTGAACTTGGTGTTGGGTGAAGTGAGGGATATGATTGATCATCAAGATGAGGTAATTAGAAATCTACAGGACAGGAGAGATAGGAGGCGACATGAGTCTAGTGTTGAAAATGGGTATGAGAAAGAAGATTATGGTGATTCTTTTGTTACTAGGCATGCACTCAATACACAAATTAAGATGGATGATACAGAGCAGCAGAGTGAGAACATTTTACATACTAGATGCCACATCAACAACAAGGTATGTAGTATGATCATTGATGTGAGGAGTTTTATTAATTTGGCTAGCACTATTTTAGTTGAGAAATTGAATCTACCTACCTTGAAACACCCTAGACCATACAAGTTGCAGTGGTTGAGCGATTGTGGGGAGGTTAGGGTAAATAAGCAAGTGTTAGTTTCTTTTTCAATTAGGAAATATCAGGATATGGTCCTTTGTGATATAGTGCCTATGCATACTAGCCATATTTTATTGGGAAAACCGTGGCAGTATGATAGGAAGGTGATCCATGATGGGTTAAGTAACATGTACAGTTTTGAAAATGATGGAAAAATAATCAAACTTGCTCCTTTAACACCAACACAGGTCCATGGGGACCAATTGAAACTCAAAAGTGAGGTTGCTCAAAAAAGAAAGAGTGACACTGAGAGTGATAAAAAAAGAAAGAGTGAGACTGAGAGTGATCAAAAAAGAAAGAGTGAAAATGAGAGTGATAAAAAAAGAAAGAGTAAAAGTGAGAGTGATCAAAAAATAAAAAGTAAAAAAGAGATTGAGCTAAAAAGCAAGAGTGAAAGTGAGATTGAGGTAAAAAGCAAGAGTGAATGTGAGATTGAGAAGAAAAAAAATAGTGAGGCCGAAACGGAGAAAGAGAGAAAAATGAGAGAGAAAAAGGAAAAGGGTAAGACTGAGACCTCAAGCAAAAGAGAGAATGAGTTAAAAAATAATTGTGAGGTCGAGAGTACAAAAAAGATGAAGAAAAAGAGAGTGAGAAAAAAAAAGAGTGAAAAGAAAAAAGAGTGTGAAAGGGAAAAAGAGAGTGAAAAAGAAAAAGAGAGTGGAAAGAAAAGAGAGAGTGAAGAAAGTGAGAGAAAAACAAAGAGAAAAGTGAGTTTTTATGCTAAGGCAAGTTTTTATACTAATGAACTTGACGTATCTTTGCCTAATATTGTTGTCTCTTTGTTGCAGGGATATGAGATCGTGTTTCCTAGCGGTGTGTTTAGTGGATTGCCACCTCTTTGAAGCAACTTACCAGGTGCTTCAATTCCTATCCGACCTTTCTTTGAAGAACATGAATCCTTGACACACTTGAAGGGACAAGGTAAGTTGTTGACTAGAATGCATGCTAAGGGGGAGGACTATATTGAGACTTTTCCTCATGTATTCAAATACACACAAGGTATGGAAAATTTTGTGGTTGATGCTTTAGCAAGAAGGTATGTCATTTTCTTCATTTTAGATGCAAAATTTTTGAGACTTGAATATGATAAGGAATTGCATGGTAATGATGATGACTTTGCTAGTGTGTATGAAACATGTGAAAAAGCATCGTTTGGTAAGTTCTATAAACTCGATTGGTACTTGTTTAGAGAGAATAGATTTTGTGTGCCTACTAGTTTTATGCGTAAATTGCTTGTGTGTGATAGACATGGTGGTTTGTTGGGTAACTTTAGTGTAAGGAAGACTTTTAATATATTGCATGAACGTTTACGGGAGTATTATTTTGCCTTTCATTGAGTTTGCATATAATTGGAGTGGTCATTTTAGTGTAAATAAGATTTTAAACGTGTTGCATGAACGTTTGTGGGAGTATCATTTGCCATTCATTGACTTGTTGCTTGAACGTTTGCGGGAGTATCATTTGCCTTTCATTGAGTTTGCATATAAATGGAGTGTTCATTTTGGGGTGTGGAAGACTTTAGATGTGTTTTATGAACATTTGTGGGAGTATTGTTTGCCATTCATTGAGTTTACATATAATTGGAGTGTTCATGCTACTACTAAATTTTTACCTTTCAAAATTATTTATAGACTTAATCCATTTACTCCTTTAGATTTAATGCATTTACCTGTTGACGACAGGAGTAGCTTGGATGGATTTTTTCAAATTCTTAATCAAATTAATGATAATGCATATGAAATGGATCTTCTAGGTATGTATCATATTTCTGCTATTTTCAATGTTACTAACATTTTTCCCTTTGATCCAGGTGGAGATTCGAGGTCGAATCTTTTTGAGGAGAGGGGGAATGATGGGAACCAAAGTGGGCATAGTCTTAAAGATCTTTTGCAAGTTCCAGAGGGGTCAATCACAAGATCAAGAGCCAAGAAGATCAATGAAGCGATACAATCCACTTGGGACGAGGCTAGCAAGAGCCCAACTTGTTTAATTCATTTAAAGAACTTATTTTATTAGTTTAGAATAATTAGATTTATTATGAGAAGGACTTAAGGGGGCACCTATTCAAGGGCATGTTGGGAAGGTTATTTCTTATGAACTAGAGTTTTTGGGAAGGCCTTGTATTTTGGCCAAGGGCTTATTTGGAAAGTTACTTTTTAGGAACTAGGTTTTCAGGAGTTACTGTAGCCGAGTTACTGTACCGCCGTACTGTAGCTGCGGCACTGTTCACTTAGAGGTATTTTTGGAAGATGGGGCATTATTTTGGCTAGGGTTTTCATTAAGTTTTAGTTTAAATATTCTTTGTTGCCTCATGTTAAGAAATTTATGAAATTTGATGAATTTATTTATTGTGAGTTGAGTTTTACTCCTCTTGTTCTTAATTGAACTTTTGAACTTATCAAAGGTAAATTACAACCTTTGTGGTGTTCCTCCTTTGTAATCTAGGTTCTTGAGACGGGTTCTTCAACGGGTCTAGATTTTAATATAATTTAGGTTCTTGAAACGAGTTCTCATCGGGTCTAGGTTCTCCATCCATTGACTTGATTTTGGCTTTCTTGGGGAGTTTTCAAATTGATTGTGGGTTCAAGGGATTCCATTCCTGCGCTTTCATATCACAGTTCCTAGTTATTTATTTTTTATTCCTCGCCATACTAATGAATATATGTGTTTGCCCATAGGGTGGTTCCTTGCCATGCTTAGGATTATATGTGTTCGCCCAATGAGTGATTCCTCGCCATGCTTATGAATATATGCGTCTTGCTTAGATGGTGATTTCTCAACATGCATAAGATGAGAATATTTTCACACAAGTATGTCCGATATACTCCAGACAACAGCATCCAATGGTGGTTTGCCACGTAGACCCCACATCCTCCCAATGGTGGACTGCACTGCAAAGGAATCATCAGGGAATTTCACACTCTCGTCCTCCTTCCTTCCTTCCTTCTCTCTCTCTCTCTCACAAGAAAGGCTTCGAGGAGTAGGGGCCAATGAAACTAATAACCTCTCTCGGTCTCCTCTCCCTCCCTCCCTCCCTCTCTGAGCTAGGCATACATGATGTCCACTGTAACCCTCCCTCCCTCGGTCTCCTCTCTAAGCTAGGAAAAGCCCTCGACTCCTCCACCGAAACCCCCCTCAATCAATGATGGGATTGCATGCGACGGTCACTGACTTTCCTGATGAAATCGAGGGTAATTCTTTTCCCTTAAATTCCTCTAAAATTCAAATTAATTTGCTACAAATTTGAACTATGATGCAAATTATATATGTGAAATTGCTTTGTCCCTTAAAATGAATTTATCTGTGTTCATCCTCTTTGTTGTCTATTGAATATGGAGGTCTAAAGTTTGAAAACCCACTTGCTTGATTGTACTGATTGCTTATCAATACCATTGAGTAACTATTATTATTTGTCGTATTGAGGTCTAAAGTTTGAAAAATCAAGCCTTCTGCAAATGTAGGGGTTGGTTATTTGCAGTTTCATGACACTTTTTCTAGATATAGAGACTGAGAATG
Organism: Juglans mandshurica; assembly: GCA_022457165.1. NCBI lineage: Eukaryota > Viridiplantae > Streptophyta > Magnoliopsida > Fagales > Juglandaceae > Juglans > Juglans mandshurica. The sequence continues at coordinate 9,783,199 of CM039629.1, read as the reverse complement.
GCTAGGGGCTTAACTGTGTTTCTTGGTCAATTTTGAATGCCTTGATAACTTTTGCACACTAGGCTTGGTCATTATGGGAGTTTTTCTCTTGATCTACTCCTTTCTTATCCCCAGTTTGAAGTTCTTGAGATTTAACAGTGAAACTAAAGTTACATAGACAACAATCTAGTAATTGGAAGGAAGTTGGGTTTGAATACATTGTTGAAGACGTCTCAAGTCTTGTAGAATTTCAACTCATCTTAAAACTGACACATGCAAGGTCAGCAGCCAAGTGCTTGCTTTTTTGTCATTACCATACTACTGGGGATTATTTTGAACAGTTTCATCAATAAGACTTATGGCACGCAAAGTACCTCTCAAAGTTTTGTGGTGGGAATTGAAAGGCCCCTCCAGCTATTAAAAATGGTGCATCATCTTACAAAACATCCTGTTTTTTGTGTGCTTTCTCATGCCATTTATTTTCTATCATGGCACTACTTCAGAGAATTCTTTGCCTTTTTTACATGTGCAGTTGCATTGACTGTGGTGCTAGTTTTTCAAGCGATATGAAACACACTGACAGTAGTGCTAATTTAAGTTCTTGGACTTCAAGAGTAAAAGATCAAGCTGCTTTAGAGATACCACTTTTCTACTGTGGGATTCCATCCAAGCTATGGATGTCTGGTAATGATATTAGTTTTGGCAGACAATTTTTTAATTGTCCAAACTATAAGATCAACAAACAATGCAGATTTTTTTAATGAATTGATCTTGAAATAGAACAAAACAGTTGTTGCAAAATGATATTGGAGTTAGCTCAAAGAAGAAACGACAGGATCAATCAAGAATGTATAATCGCTGAAGAAGCAAAATTTAAAGCTATGGAAAATAAGTACAAGGGAACATTAAAAGCTTTATTATTGTCATGGTTGTGTTTTGTTGTGATTTGTGCTATAATTATTTTGTATCCGATAAATTATCATGTATGTCGGCCAATGCTAACAACCTATGGTTATTAGGCCATTCGTTATTAAATTTTGTAATGCTTCAAACTAGTACTTTTTGAATGCAATTATAATTGAATGTACTTCTCCAACCTATGGTCATGGGCATTAGATACTAGTTTTCACCAAGCATAAAAGCTTAATGAAGAAACATACATAGAAGTTCCAACATCTATCCAGATATTCAACATTTGTCCAAATATTCAACATAGAAGAAAAAGTACATAGAAGATCCAAATACATAGAAGAAAAAGCCAACTGCACCAACTGCACTCTTATTAAGTTTCTGTCCAAATACATAGAAGTTCCAAATACATAGAAAAAATATATATCAATTCCAAATCATCGACTGCACTCTCATTACATTTCTGTCCAAATACATAGAAGTTCCAAATACATAGAAAAATACATATCAATTCCAAATCACCAACTGCACTCTCATTAAAATTCTACCCAAATGTTCAAAATACATAGAAGAAAAAGCCTTTATCAACACTCTAAGATATGTCTAGATATATTTACGGCTCCAAATAAGCCTTTATCTCCACTCTCATTAACCGTAACTGTAACATAAAAAAAATCAATTGTAAGTTTGCGAAGAACAACACCATAATTGTAACATAAAAAAATCAACTTAAACACTAATCTCATGTTTTTACTAAGGATCCAAGCTTTGAGATAGATTTTCAGTTATATTCCAAGATCCCTACATAAAAGACAATAAACCAAATAAAAATGAAGTTATTAGATTAAAACACAAGCAAAAACGTGCATCTAAGGCTTTCTCCTTCTCTTTCTCTTTGAAATAACGTGCATCCTTTGCTCACATCCTTCTCTTTCTCTTTCAAATAACGTGCATCTAAGGCTTTCTAGTATTGATGCACAAATTCACTCACCATCGTGCTCTAACGAACATAATCCTTGAAAAGTTCATTAATGCTCTCGCTCCTTTACGCGATTGACATACTGGCACAAAATGTGGTTCGCAAGTAAGCCAGAACCTACTTATCCCATTGGCTATAAAGATTTTGCTGCCAATCATTACCTACTAGACCATACTTCACAGTATTGAACTCCATTCCTCCTCGAACTCATCAGTCGTTATTGTCTCATGGATACAATGATGAAACGCTTTCTAAAAGTCTGGAAACTTGTTATAGACATGTACCAAATGTTTTGAAAATTTCTGTAAAATATGCCACAAGCACAATCGGTGAGTTGTATTTGGGAGTACCTCTGCAATGGCCTTGGCCATGGCCATGTCATCATCAGTAATTATGCTTGAAGGGGCACGCCCAAGCATTGCTTCCTATCATGTTCTCAATAACCACATATAAGATTCAGCTATTTCATTGACTAACAACGCACAACCAAACATTATGGTTTGGTATGATGATTAGCTCATAAAAAGGGCACAAATGACATTTTATAAATATTTGTGAGGTACGTCGCATCGAAGGTGATAACATCTCCAAAATATTGATATGGAGCCCTTAATCTTGCATCTGCCCAAAAACAACTTCCCATACATCCATTCTTATCAACCTGCATGGAGTACACAAACACAGGTTCTTTATATTGTCGATCAAGAAAGTAGGCATATAACCTTTGTGCATCTCCCTCTTCAAACAATTTTCTTCTTTTATTTTCAAAATAATTTTCGGCGTCCTTACCAATACAGTCAATGTTAAAATCACCACCTAATTCTTTGCTCAACACCTACATTATCTTCCTTGTCGGTACACCGGACTCATTCAAAGTGAGAATAAGTTTTTTCGGACACATGTCACTCATCTATGTCCACGGAGCAAGCTAGTACTTCTCGGTGTGAGTAGCTCATGGTTGTGTTTAGGCACGAACTTGCATATTGTCCACCTTTCACCATCCTTTTTTATACACATCGTTGCTTTACACCCAATCTTATTCTCAGCAGGTTTAAGAATTTTTCTTTCTCTTGGTTCGAGACTTTCACGCTGAAATCCTTCCATTGTACGAACATAGTCTACTCCATTTAGTTTTTTTTCCTCTTTTGATAATCGAATATGGTTGGTCCTCATTGCAAAACCTCTTCGTCTAGCATACGCCTTGTAAAATGCTTGTGTGTCTTCTACATCATCAAATTCCTTCCCAACAAATGGTTCAAAAAGACCACTGGAAGTGGAAATCACATTGACTCCATCTCCATCTTCCACATTCACTCTATCTCCATCTTTCATATTCATTTTATCTTCCAAATTCACTTAATCTACTCGATCTTTCATATTCACACCATCTCCCACATCCAATCCATCTTTCACATTCACATCACATTGGTCTTTCAGTCTCAATACTTTCATTTTCTACTTGTGAACAATTTCTACTCATTAGTATCTCAACTTCATCACTATCCGAACTCAAAGTAAGATCCTTCATGCCAACATAAAACAATGCAATCAACATATTGTCAACACAAAAATAACACTACCAAAACACTACCACAATATTGTCAAATCAATGAAGAAATCAACTCCAAAATTTATTTCTCACTTCAAACACATTATTTCTATGTAAATGTGAATGAGTACTCATTAATCATTAATAGTTGAAAGCATGAAAATAGAGGATTGCCACAACTCAATCCTTTGCACCCATACCACTGCCACAACTCAGTTCGTATTTGCATATAATCTTCATAAAACCCATAAAAAATAAGAGCAAATTATCAAAACAGAGGACAAAAAATTCGCAAATTCGAAAACCTAATGTTATTTTCATAACACCCAAGAAAAAGTTTCAATAAATATAGCAAATTTGTCTACAGAAGATAGAATTTTATTTGCATACCATGTAATTTGCAGACTTGAAGACATTGATAAACAAGGAGGAATGGGCAGCAGTGAGATGGTCGCGTGGTCTGGAGGGCAGCAGTGTGATGGTTCGTGCGACTATAGTGGGTTGTTAAGGTCTAAAGGGGTGCATCGATCTAGTCTGGAGGCGGTCCTGGAGGTCGTACGACGTGCTGCGGTGGGGTGGGTGTGTTTGACAATTTGGGGTTAGCAAGATAAACTCTCATGGGAGTAGAATGGATTTTGATTTTGCCTTTGCTATGGTGTTATGTGGTGTAGAAGTTTTCTATGAGTTTAGGTGATGTGTTGGCTTATCATTGGCTTCCGTTAATGTCAAGGCATCGGATGTTCCGTTCCAAAGAGGAACTGGCATAAGAGATATGTGTTTTCGACTTTATTTACATGAACTTGTTCATGTATATTCATCTTCATTGTCTCTCATTATTAGGATTGTCATGGGTTTTAACTTGCTCATGTTTCATTGAAATCTCACCGTGATAGTCTTACTATAGTTTCACTCCTCTGAGTCGTAGACTTTGATGCAAATGTAGCCTAAGAGAGGTACCCTGAGGAAGAAAGACCATCCTGGCTGGAGGAATAGCCATGGGGGCCTGTCCCCATTTAACTTTAGAATTTCTGTAAATTTTGCAATGTTTATAGTAGTTGGGTGACGAATAATTTATGGTTCTTTATATTTTGATGTTAGTAATGAGTTTATAATGGTATGTAATTATGGACAAAGCTATAGTGACATATGGATTTTATTATTGATGAAAGAGTATCTCTGACTAATCCCCTTTACTTATTTTGCTGCGATTATTGTTACACACGGGCACACAAGATTCCCACGCCTAAAAAGGAATATAGCCAACCAATTCACATCCCGAGCACCACGGTTCCTGAACGGAGAACTACAGCAGGCGCCACACTAAATAACCGTACACTAACAGGCGGCCAAGACATATAGTAGCAAAACCTCACCATCCTGTTGCTATGTACCTCAGTACTAGCAAGATAGGCTGTCAACACCGCAGAGACATGCTCGCCCCTTTTACCTAGTCAAGTTCCTATGATCATGCTCAGGCATAGTGCCACCATATCACCTAAATGGGTGCTAACCAACTTTTCTAGGCTCGCGTTTGCTGCCTTGCTCAATCAAATGCCCATGCCACACTAAGGTAGCGCAACCACAATCTTGCCTAAAAAGGCGCCCACTACCTCGCTAAGGAAAGTGCTCCTCCTCATGGGTGGAAACCCTGATTTTGCAATCACACATGGAAAAATGATTTTGTTAGCATCAAACCAGTGAACAACTAGATGGGATGAGAATGACCCTCAAGATTGGAGCAATAAATGCATAAGTGACCTTATGGATCATTTTAATGAACGAGATGTAAAGCTTGATAAGTATTAAATGAAGCATGTACCGCCTTGCTTCAAAGCATGGGCAACCAAATGCCAGTTTTTTTTTCTATACAAGCAAATTTCTATTAGAAATGGAAATGATGATACATGAGGAGGAGGTAAGGTTTCCCAACAAACGCCCCAGTACAATAACCACAATGGTGGAAAAAAGGAAAATAAAACGGGTTTTGGGACCAATTTCTTGGTCCCCACTCATGCCCTACAAAGAGGGTGCTGTCATAAAAGACGGTAGTTAGCAATTCGCATGGAACCATCGTTGATGGTAGTGGAACCTCCGCTGAAAGCAGTAAAAGTTGTGGGAGCGTTGCAATTTGTTGTCTTGAGATATTTTTTGGAGAAATCTGTAGTCCCTTTTTCAATATCATCAGTTAGGAAAAGCGATAACATAGTCGAAAGCACAACATCAGATGGATTGATCTGCAACCAATCATTAGTCTTCCTGCGCATTTGTGGTGGCGCGTGGCAACCATGCATCGGTGGTATGGAGGCGAGGCCGTGCATATTTGGAAGATCTTAGCATGGGGAATCTGCTGGTACGACACGTGTAACTGGCGGATGCCTCATGGCGCGGCGGCACGTGAAGACCACGTGCGGAAACAAGTTGCGTGTGAGGGCCATGCGCTGAGCTTTTTGGCGCGATTCCGCCCCGTCCTAGTAGATCGAAGGTTGTAGAATGGCGTGGTGGGGCACATGTCGACTAATGGCGGCCGTAATGCAATAAATCTGACCAAAACCAAACCGGTGGAGGGTGGGAAAAAAAACACTACCATGAAAGTGTATACACAGTGCAGTAATGGAAAGGGAGAAGAGATGAGGGTGAGAGATACAGCTCCACCCTCCTCTCCGGTGAAGGCACTCGAAAAGATTGAGTTTTTTAGAGAGAATGGAGAGTTTCTCTCTCTAAACAGGAGAAGGGAGACCCCTAAAGATATGACAACCAAATGGCAGTTACTGATCCTTAGAAGTAAGAGACCATTTAATGCGGTCTCCTCAATGTCAAGCATTACAGGGAATAATTCCCCCTGTTTCTACCACTATCAGATCAACTATTAAGCCTAATTTCTCTGTTGTCTTCAAGAATTTTGACTTTAATCTTCAGTGTGTTTGAAGCTGCACCATTCCACCTGAATCTATTGTGTTGCAGGTTTTGAAGTGAGGATTCCAAGGAAGATTTTGCTAGGGGGTCAAAAACTTTATCGACAAGGTTAATGAAGTAGAACATATTGAGGTTATTGCTATGTTGCTATTTATAAGGTGTACAAATGAGTTCCTATTTAGAGTTAGTTACTTATTCTTGAAAGTGACTGGCTGATTAAGAGTAGTCTGAGGCCACCAATTCCACTTCCTCCACTTTATCAAGTATGGGTAACTTGGTGCATGAGATTAAGATCTTTTGAAAAAAAAATATCATAACTATGAGGTGTGTCGGGTAAGATAAGGGCAATGAAACAGTTCACCACCTAGTTAGATATGCTTAATACGTGAATGATTTGCTTATGTGGTGGAGATCTTTTTTAGAGCTTATTAGGCAAAATATACTTGTGGTTGATATGCTCTAATCTTTTGGGATTGTTGAATGAAATTCAAATGACAGTTGTATTTCAAACATTAAACACAATTTGTATCTCAATCAATACATAAAGATGGTATATACGAAACTTAAAGAGAAAAACCTCAATTTATATACATGTTTTTATTCTCTGCAATTTTTATTTGGGTAAATACTTTTTTTTATCAAATAGAATTATTTTTTAAATCAAATTATACTATATGGATGTTGTGTGATATGAAAGCTTTCAAATAAAATTATTTTTTATTAAATCAACCAATAAGCAAAATCAATAATCACGTTAGTAAACAAGTTCAAGAAAGTTGCACCTAAATATATATGTTAATTTGTCATTAAAAAATTAATGGTGGAATTAACATGTGGCATACTGATGCCACGTGTTAGCCTTTAATTGAGAGTGTATATATTAATGTCACGTATCGGCCAACCAAAAACTACCACGTGTCCTCTCATTAGTTTTATAATGGAAAAGTGACAGAATATATTTAAAAACGTCTCCTCTTACCTTTATCTTTTTGTCAACTTGTACAGTTGTATATAACGCGTCACTTTTTTTTTGAAATTACATAACGCGTCTGTAGTATCTTCTGTTATCTTGATTTTTGTTTTGTTTTGGCGTTTTCTGTCGGAATTTAACCTATACGTGATGTCCAATTGTCCATTGCAGAGGTATACTGTACTTTCTTAGTACAATGTAGTCCACCTTAGAAATCCAGCCTTTTTTCCACTTGTTTTTATTCATAATTTCATTGCCCTTTTCTATTCCACCCAGTGCGCCCACTCTCAATTCTATCTCTATTGACTATATTCTCTCCACCGCGGCACCGCCTTCCCTTATTTTATGTGTATTCTCGGTTTCTCCGAAAACAATGGCGACCCACCGTCCATGTCTTCTTACTTTCACCCTTTCCCTTCCTCTTCTTCTCTGCTTCATTTCCTTCTCTCTTCCCGTCCACTCCGACGATGCGCAAGTCATGAACCTTCTCAAACAGAGCATCAACAACTCCGACTCTCTCCGATGGTCCGACCCCGACCCATGTAACTGGGATTACATTAGATGCGACGGATCGAAGCGGATCCTCGTCATCCAAATCAAGGGCTTGAACCTCAGTGGCACGCTTCCCAACGAGCTCCAGAACCTCTCCGCCATGACCCAGTTCGAGGTCCAGCAAAACCAGTTCACCGGCCCATTCCCCAGCTTTGCAGGCCATGGCTCCCTTCTCACAATCATAGCCCACACCAACCGCTTCACTTCCTTCCCCACCGATTTCTTCACCGGCATGACGGCCTTGCAATCAATAGCCATCGATTACAACCCCTTCTCTCCGTGGACCATCCCGGAGAGTATCAAAGACGTAACTTCGCTAAAGGTCTTCTCGGCCAACAGTGTCAATCTCACCGGTGAAATCCCAGACCTTTTCGGCACTTTGGTAAGTTTGGCGGACCTGCGTTTGGCCTTTAATAAACTCCAAGGCGAATTGCCTCCGAGCTTTGCGGGTTCGGGAATTCAGACCCTTTGGTTAAACGGACAGCAGGGTAATAATAAGCTTAATGGTACAATTGCGGTACTGGCCGATATGGAATTCTTGACTTCTGTTTGGTTACATGGGAACCAATTCACCGGTGCGATACCGGACTATTCCAGAGTGAAAGGCTTGCAGGATGCTAGTTTTAGGGACAACCAACTAACGGGTATTGTTCCGGCGTCATTTGTGAATCTTCCAAACCTTAGAACAGTGAATTTAACGAATAATTTGCTTCAAGGGCCTCGGCCGACGTTTGGTGGGAATGTGAACCTTGACATGAGGGAAGGCAGCAATAGGTTCTGCACTGAAAACCCCGGTGGTTCCTGCGATGGGCGTGTTAATGATTTGCTATCGGTTGTGGAGGCGTTCGGTTACCCGGAAACTTTAGCTGAGAATTGGAAAGGAAATGATCCTTGTAATAACTGGAAGGGGATTGTTTGCGTCGGCAATGGCAGCATTACGATTGTTAATTTTCAGAGAATGGGTCTGTCGGGGACGATTTCTCCGAAGTTTTCTCTGCTTGCGTCGATGCAAAAATTGGTTTTGTCTGATAATAATCTGACGGGTACTATCCCTACCGAACTAACGACATTGCCTAATCTTAAGTTTCTCAACGTTTCAAACAATCAACTGCATGGTAATGTGCCATCTTTTAGAAGTAATGTGGAAGTGATTACAGTTGGGAACCCTGATATAGGAAAGGAAATTTCTCCACCGGGTTCCCCTTCCAATCCAGATGGTGGTGGTGATGTAAATGGTAAGAAAGAATCCAAGGGTCGTGGAGCGATCGTGGGGGGTGTTTTCGGCTGTGTTGGCGCGTTGCTATTAGTTGGGGTTGTTGGTTTCTGTCTGTTTAGACGAAAACATTATCGTTCTGGGAAAGTACAAAGCCCACATACTGTTGTAATACATCCGCAACATTCAGGGGAACAGGATGCCTTGAAGATCACAGTTGCTGATCGTAATGTTAATGGTGGAGCCAATGAAGGTTTCAGTCTCGGAAGTAATGGACATGGTGACATTCACGTTGTGGAGGCTGGTAGTATGGTCATTTCCATTCAAGTTTTGAAGAACGTGACCAACAATTTCAGCGAGAAAAATATATTGGGTAGAGGGGGATTTGGAACTGTTTACAGAGGGGAGTTGCATGATGGGACGAAGATTGCAGTGAAGAGAATGGAATCGGGGGCAGTGGGTGAAAAGGGCCATTCTGAATTCATGTCTGAGATTCAAGTTCTTACTAAGGTTCGACACAGACACTTGGTTGCTCTTCTTGGGTATTGTCTGGATGGAAACGAGAAGCTTCTTGTCTATGAATACATGCCCCAGGGGACTCTTAGTCAGCATCTATTTAACTGGAGAGAGATAGGGTTGAAATCACTTGAATGGACAAGAAGGTTGACCATTGCCTTGGATGTCGCCAGGGGTGTTGAATATCTACATGGTTTGGCCCATCGAAGCTTTATCCATAGGGATCTTAAACCATCCAACATTCTTCTTGGAGATGATATGAGGGCAAAAGTTTCAGACTTTGGATTGGTTCGACTTGCTCCAGAAGGAAAATTCTCAGTTGAGACTAGACTGGCTGGAACTTTCGGGTATCTCGCACCGGAATATGCAGGTAATCTTTCCAAAGATTAGAAGTACTAAATAAAGTTCTACTCTTTTGGATGCACAGAAAAATCTGTAGTTCATTGTCCTTGAAGTAACCAATTAAAAGAGACATTGGATTTTAACTATAATCAAGATGTAAATGTCAAACCATCATATATATAACAAACTAGGTTAGGAAAAATAACCCGAATAGGGAATGAGGCTGCAACAAGGTGAAAATCAATTTGAATATCACATCCTTATAGAAAAGCCATTTTGTAGTAGAGTAGGAACACTGGCAATAGTTTTTATGGAATAGCAAATGGCAGTCCATTGTCTAATTCACGAACTACAATTAAGGGTTCCATTCTGAGAAAACAATTGTATCGATGTAACTTCCTGAAAACAACTTGCAGGATGAAGTAACACAACAACGAGTGATGGATCTGTTGTCACTATGTATTATGAAGACACTGACTTTGGACTTAAACCATATCTCTCTGGTTATAGAGGATTAGAGGTCAAATAATGACAGCGCAGCCTCCCGTACTGACTTCATGGCTTGTTCTGTAGTCTATTTTGGTGCATTCACTTTGATTACTCCTCCTTCACATTTATTTTGATTACTCATTTTTGTCTGTACCTTTGTTTATTTAGTGTCTGTTTTGTTGTTGGTTATATTGAGATACCAAAGGTTTAAGATAAGAGTTGGTGTGGGAGAAGTAATCGGTTTGTAATTACAAAGTTGACCCACTTGTTAATCAACTTCTTTGATTAGTTTAAGGTAGTATTAGAACTTTTTTTAATCAAATACTATGGTAACTAAACAGAAGTCCATTTTCCATGTAAACTCTTCTCATGTATTGAACAAGTCCTAAAGTAGATGTTTGTTATTCATATGCCAAACTATGCCCCCTGCATCCCTCCCTTTTGCTTGATATTGTACCATAGCAAGTACAGGTCGTTGTTCTGATTTTGCTTTCTGGTCAATTATCAATTCTCATGGTTCTGACATTAAAATTACATGGTTGACTTTGGCAGTGACTGGAAGGGTGAATACCAAGGTTGATGTTTATAGCTTTGGTGTGATTCTAATGGAGCTGATCACTGGTAGAAAAGCACTGGATGAATCCCAGCCTGAAGAATGCTTGCACCTTGTCACATGGTTTCGCAGGATGCACCTTAGCAAGGATACATTCCAGAAGACCATCGACCCAACTATAGAACTGGACGAGGAAACCCGTGCCAGCATTAATACTGTTGCAGAGTTGGCTGGTCACTGCACTGCTAGGGAGCCCTATCAGAGGCCCGATATGGGCCATGCAGTAAATGTGCTTTCATCTCTTGTTGAGTTCTGGAAACCAACAGAACCAGATGCCGAGGATATGTATGGAATTGACCTTGATATGCCATTGCCACAAGCACTCAAAAAGTGGCAGTCATTCGAGGGAATTAGTAATTTGGATGTATCTTCCTCTTCGTCTTTCCTTGCTAGTGGAGACAATACCCAAACCAGTATTCCAACTCGTCCATCCGGGTTTGCAGAATCATTTACATCTGCAGATGGACGTTGAAGCTTGGAAATGAAGTTGGATTATTCTTGATGGCTCGCTCCAAGTGCTTTATCTTGTCTATTCCCTCTACCCTTTTCTCCTTATTCCTTTTTTTTTTCAGGTTGTCCTCTATGCTTGTTTTATTCCTATAATATTTGAATTTTGGACATTGTTCTAGTATTTTAGAAGCTCTGGACATGAAATAGGCGGTTTATACAGGAGAAGCTGATCTTTAATGATCATCCATTTTGAGATTGACATGGATAGAGTCTACCTAGCATAAAGAAATTGTTCAGACGTTTTGTGCACAAATCGCCATAAGAATTTGATGGCTTTACTTAAATTCTATAGAAAAACTATAGAAATCCTCGAAAAGTTGTCCTTTATTCGCGTTAGTTCTATGCTGCTGTCGTTACGTCGAGTTGATATTGTTGCACAGGTGTTACTTTTACCAAGCTTTTTTTAATTATTCTTCGGCTCAAAATTGCCTTGAGAAATTTGTGACAGGTAACACAGCCGGACCTTGTTAGCTTCTTGCAAAATCTCAGAAACTCTTAAGATTTTCTACTGACTGCTTAGTATAATGTTTCTGAGCCGTGATTTAAACACGAGAAGAACATGAATGGTAAAACTCATGTTTATGCCCTCTGTTTTCTTTTTGTTTTGTGCATTCTTCTCTGAGTTTAGCATTTCGAGTTGCGTTACATGGAAGTCTCACGTTCTTATACACCACTTAAAAATATATGATTTTACTTTTTTATCCTTATGTTTCATATTTTATATTTCACATGTTAAGAAATATTAGAGAAAAAATAAAATCACATATTTTTAAGTGGTATGCAGGAGTGTGAGACTTATGTTTAGAATTTTTCATAGCATTACAGTTATACTTCTTACATCAGTTGAGTTTGAGATGCTGTCACATGTGGGTCTCATGTTTTATTTATTTTTTTTAAAGCGATTATGCAACAGTTGCATAATTTATTGTTGTAAATATCTTTTCTCGTCATTTTAACAGTGAAGTTTCGAATTATATATTATAATGGCTCATGGTATGCATCATACGACTCATCCGTATTTTTTTGGAGAAACAAAGTTTTACAGATTCAATTAAAAAATAATTCTACAAATTGGCGTGATTTCATCTGATCTGTTAGATCTATTTTATAATAAAAGTAACTCTATAATTTTACAAATTATATCAAATAATGTCAATTTGTGAAATTATTTTTATATAATCACTTTGTGGTTAGAGTATTTCTCTTTAATAAATTACTCGAGGGAATCTGATAGTGTGCAACAGTGTCTGTACGTATGCGACTCTTTTCGAAATTGGGATACGAATTCGAAGCGATAATAGATCGATTCAAGTTCATCTTTTGACTTGTGTGGTCTCTTGCACAGGTTCGGTCTGTTTTGGATGTACTGATAAACCGAACTGATTCAAGTGGGTTTTAGAATTGTGAGAATTAGAAGTTAGAACCGGGTCAGTAAGGAACACGGAATTTTGGTTCGATTCGGTTTTACATGGGTGATTTGGTATTAGGGCTTTTTTTTAAAAAAAAATAAAATGAAATAAAATAAAATTGGGTTGATTGGTTTTTTTTACCCAAATGAATAACTTTTTTAGCCAAAATATGAATTTTAGTGCCAACAATATTATTTTCAGTTTAAAATATATACCATGCATATAATCAAATAAATGCTAAAAATAATTAGTCAAAATACACTAATTAGTGTAATTATAGCATGCATATAATAATACCTTATAAAACCTATTAAAAATGCACATGACAACATTCCTAAGGGCTAAAAGGTCATGTTTGGAAAAGAGTATCTTAGAATTTTGTTAATAGTAATGAAATAGTTTGAATGAAGATATTTTATTGAGTTTTGAAAAATGAGAAAAAAAGTTGAATAAAAATATTATAAATTTTAAAATTATTTAAATATAATTTTTATTTTGAAATTTGTAAAAGTTATATTGATTTTTGTATTTAAATAATGATTAGGTAATGATTAGATGAAGATATTGAGAATTTGAAATTGAAAAGTATCTTGTATTTTAGTAATTTTTGAAAATAAAATTATGAAAAATTTTGAATTTTGAGAGTGTCCAAATAAGCCCTAAAACATGCATATAAATTACAAAAAAATAAAGCTTAAAAGCAATCAGCTAACATAACAAAAAAAATCTAAAAAAGAAAAATACGCTAAAACAATAATATATTAATAACTTAATATTAATAATCTAGTTTAAAACTAATTTTATGTTAAGGAAGCATAAATAATAAGATTAAGGTCTTATTTGGATGTTGAACTGAGATAAGATGAGATGTGAATAGTAATAAAGTAGTTTGTGAATAGTAGTGAGATTATTTGAGTTAAGTTGTTTTATTGGATTTTGAAAAATAAGAAAGAAAAAATTAAATAAAAATATTATAAATTTAAAATTTTATAATAATATTATTTTTGTTTTAAGATTTAAAAAAATTGAATTGTTTTTTATGTTTTGTTTGAAAGTTTAGGAAAATTGTAATGATTAGGTTATGATTAGATGAAAAAATTAAAATTAAGAAGTATTTATTTTTTAGTAGTGTTTAGATGTTGAGATGAGATAGAGTATCTCATTATCCAATCGAGACTTGAGACTTTATGCTATATTAATTTTATAATATGTATAATATATATCATATAAAATATATAATATAAAATTTAAAGTATATATATTTCGATTCGATTAGGTATAATTCGATTCTAAATCATGAGAACCGAGACCCTTTTCTATGAATTTTCGGGCAAGGAAATCGAAATCGACCATACCGATCATTGAACTGGTTTGATTCGTGTAGTTTGGTCAGTTTTTCGGATTATTCTTCCACCCCTACTCTTGCATTCCAAAAAGAAATTTATATCAATAAAAAAAAAAAACAAAGAGAAATTTATAAAAATGGAGGAAAAAGGATAAATTCTAAATTTGCCACTTTATTTATTGTATCACTTATGCAATGGTAGATTGATGATAATTCACCTAGAAAAAGAAAATTTGATGATAATTCATTGTTAAATTCAATTTTTTGAATGGCTTAGACCATTAGTATTGACTTCATCAAAGCCATTTTCAAAATTTAATAATTCAAAACCTCTCTAATCATAACTCCACGTTAGATTAGTCAAAATAATAATATAATATTATTTTTTAATAATAATATTTTTAATATTTTTATATATTTTACAATTACACTAACTATATATTAATTAATAATATCTTTTTAATTAATAAAAGTGAAATGACGTTCAAGGGAAGTAAAAACTGTAAGAAATGAAAACTGAAAAATAAAGCAATTAGAGTAATTTTTACAATAAAATATTACTTTTAAAGATAAATGCTATATCTTCAAATTTAAAGATATACTTAAAATTATTATAATTCATAGTTTAAATTTTTATTTTTTTGAAGAAATCAATATAAATCATTTTATTTATATTTCATTAAATAATGAACATGCAAATGCAAGTGCTCTTATAAATTATCAATCTTGGACGGATGGACGCAATTAAAACATATAATAAAGCATATGCGGTGCTATTGATTGGTCTTTTATGATATTGGGTGAAATCATTAAATTAAAATCAGAATAATTTATTAGTAAAATAACTCTCATATTAAATATAGAAGGGAAAGATGCATGTGCGATTTAAGCAGAACCGTAAACGTCGGCGAGAAGGATGATAAGTGTTTTAAAAACCTCATCATTACAACAGCTCAAAAGATGTCTGACAAATCCATGCCGTGCAGTCTGTAACATGGACGCGTAATAAAATCATACGTGTTCGGCTTTCAATGGGTAGTTGCATGTACATTGATTGCCTGCCACTGCATTATTCCTCCTTCTAGAAACGCTCCTTTTTCACAAATCATTATTTTGCAAATATTTCTTATTTCATGTTGCTTTTCCCCGTATTTATTTAAGTGGTTGCTCTTCATTTAATTTTTACAAGTGAAGTGAGAAACTTTTTATTTCATTAAGTAGGATAAGGAATAAAGGTTTGTTTAGAAAGTGAGATGATGGCATTTTATTTTAAGATTTTTTATAATTTCTTTTTTCAAACGTCACTTTAATATAAATGCATTTTAATTTTTAATTTAATTTTTATCTAATTATTATAATTTTTTAAATTTTTAAATAAACCAAAAAAATAAGAACTTTTTCAAAATTTAAAATAAAGATAATATTAAAAAATATTTTAAGAATATTTTAATTTTATAATATTTTTATTCAATTTTTTCTCACTTATTTTCTAAAATCTAATAAAATGTCTTTATTCAAATCATTTCACTATTATTTATAGATTTCTCATCTTATATTATTCTCCAAACGTTCCCTTAATTTTTACAAGTGATAAACTTTTTATTTCCTTAAAGCTTGATTTTATCTCATTTTAAAATTTATCTTAATTTTCATCTCAAACATTAATCAAACGCAAATACTGCAAGTTTTTACTTTTTTCATCTATCATTATCTAACAAAAATATTATTAAAAAATTATATTATAACAATATTTTAATTTTATAATATTTTTAACAATGTAACTTTTTCAAACTTTCAAATAAAAATAATATTAAAAAATATATTTTGACAAAATTTTAATTTTAAAATATTTTTATTCAACTTTTTGTTCTTATTTTTCAAAATCTAATCAAACATTTTAAATCAAACTATTTTATCTCATATAATCGCACAAACATACGAAGTAGTCATAAGGGATAGACTTCTTGTCTCATACTCTTATTTGAGTTGATCTAGATAACTTTTTATCATTAATAAAATTAAGAATTATTTTCACAACAGCAAAGTTTAACATTGCAGGAGTTTAATCCTCTAAATCTGAAATCCTATCAACTTTGACAATTTTTTTGCGTGCATGCTAAGTAATCGAATCGTAATGAATGAACCGGATTACTCCAAGCTTTAATTCCGTTTCCATCTTACTATTTAGAATAAGAAAAATTGTACTAATTATCTCACACCACATATTACATATAATTTCTTATTTTTTTAATTTTTTTCTTATAAAATATGTAATGTATGGATGATGAGTAGAAGAAATCAATTAGTTTGTAAATATTAAAACTAACTTTTTTTTAAAATAAATATAATATGTAATGTGTGAAAATGATGAGTAATAAAACTCTTTAGTTAAATCTACTTGCAATATTTTTTTATCTGAAGCTAAATATTAAATATGCATGAGAGAGAGAAATCTACCCGTTGTTGGTTCATAAAAAATTGTGGCTCAATAATGGTAGGTTATTAAGTAAAGAGAAATTCTATATGTAATTTTGAGCGGGAGACTGAGTGTAATCTCATTGATGATAAAGGTAAAAAGAGAAAAAAATATCATTTTAAAAAAATACTATTGTAATTTTAATTTTTTTTAAATATAACTATATAAACTTATATAAGTAGTCCCCATTTATAGACTATATATAGACTAACTCTTAAATAAAAAATATCTTGACGTGAAACCAAGGTGATTGAAGATGACTATCTTTTCATGTTGTTTGACACGTGTGAGAATTTAGGCATGATTGTAAAGGAAGAGTAAAGTATTATTGGTTCGAGCAATGTACAGTCTCCATTTGGGGACTGCAATGTAAGTTTATGTTATTTTAGTTTTAAAATTTTTTAAAATTATAAAACTATCCCTCTTAAAATGATGTTTTTTCTCATTTAATAAAGATACTGCACATACAATCTCTAAGTGAAGACTATAAATAAAATTTCTCTATTGGTTCAGCTTCAGCCAGCAGTACTCAATCAAAAAAGAGACCCATGAGGAGTTGGTTGCCCCCCAAAAACTCCTTTTGGAGCAAAGAAAAAAATATCTAAACAAATGAAAAAGTCATACAATCCTATCTATAATCTAATGCAGTGGAGAAAACGTATTATACGTAGTGTGAGGATTCGGGGTTCCATGTTGTAGATGCAAACAACTGCAAGCCATTGTTTGCTATTACTCGGCCACCACCGAGCGTAGCTGATATATTTTCTAACGCCTATACTGATCATAAATCTATGTGGTGGAGGAAAATATAATATGGATGCAATTCCTTGTTTGGATCTAAATTTGGAATTAAAACATAAAAAAAAAAGGACGGAAAAGAGGAAGATATGCATGCCCTTGAGAAAAGAGCATTTTTATGAAGGGCTGAATGTTACGTGACCAAATTTACTGCTCTTTTGTTTAATTTTAATGAGATTTAAACTCTTGATTTCATTAGGTAGGATTAGGGCTAATCACTATAAGGGATAGAAAATCAAGAGAGAGGAAAACTGTCTCGTTTGTTTACATAAATTATCTCATCTCATATTATCTCATCATTACAGTTTTTTAAAACTGACATAAAATATAATAAATAATTGAATAATGCTACTTCTCCCAATGATGGGTCATGACAATTTTTTTTTTTACTTAATGATTAAGGAAGTATTTTTTAATAATATTATGATTTTTTTTAAAGGATTAAAGATATAAAAAAAATATATGAAAAAAAAGACATTTAGCCTTCTTGGGACTTTCAACTCTCATTAACCCAGGGTGGGTGTTTAAATAATTTAACTTTTTAAATCTTAAAATAAAAATAATATTAAAAAATAATATTTTAATAATATTTTATTTAACTTTTAACTCTCATCTCATCTTATCTTATTTCATCAGTGTAACCAAACGAAATTTTGAATTTATATCTTTAAATAAGAGATGTCTTGCACAAAAAGAAAAATCCAGTTCTATTTATAATCTAGGCTTTCCACTTTCATATAATCCCTAATGAACCTCTGAAGAAGTCAACATTATTTCACCCTACGTGCACCCCAACATTGTGACAAAATTCTTGCCTCCAATTAGACCAATCCTAGGATGCTACCTCAAAATGTCACATACACCTTCACATGACCCCTCCACAACCACTACTTGTAGACCCTATGCCCAAGTCTCTGAATTTTGCCTCCCAAGCTACCCATTCGGCCTCCAAGACCAATCCCTCTCTCGTGTCTATCTTACACTAGTTCTTCTGGCCTGGTTTGGATAGTAAAATTATATTAATTCATCTCATTTTATCTTATTTAATAATTACAACTTTATTAAATTTTCAAACAAAATACAATAAACAATTCAACTTTTTTAAATCTCAAAATAAAAATAATATTTTACTTATATTTGATTCAACTTTAGACTTTCAATTTACTATCCAAATTAAGCCCGTTAACATTGTGAGAGAACTTGATAACCTAGAGAATCCTTCCATGAGCCTCCAATAGTAACCAGCTAGTCCCAATAAATTTCTAACCTTGTGTTCCATGGTAGGACACTACCAATCCACGATTGCTTCATTCTTGCTCTGGTCAACCATGACTTAATCTATGGATGTCAGTTCAACAAGATATTTAACTTCTTCTAGCCAAAACTCACACTTGTTGAGCTTAGAGAATAGTTGATGTTCCTTGAACTTTCCTAACACTATCCTCAGATGATCCTAAACATTCCTTAAAAATACTAGAATATCATCTATGAATATCATCACAAACATATCCAAGAATACTTGGAATACCTTGTTCATAATATCCATGAATATTGTTATGGTTGTAGCTAACCCAAATGACATCACCTTAAACTCAATATGGCTATAACTCGTTCGAAACTCTGTTTCTAGTAATGTCGCCCACCCTAAGATCAATTTTAGAAAATACCAGAACACCTTGCAATTGGTCAAACGTGTCATCTATCCTTGGTAGAGGGTACTTATAACGCCCCAATGGAAGACTCAAACCACATGGCCTATACTCTAAAAGGACTAGTCAATGATACAATTGGAGTCCCATTGAAATCTTATAAAGAGCAAGAACTTATCCTTCCCAAGCAATGTGAGTTCCCATACATCACCTACCATTATCCATATCATATGAGCTTGACGGGGCGTTACAATTGGTCCAATGGAAGGCCCAAACCACATAGCCTATACTCCAAAAGGACTAGTCAATTATACAATTGGAGCCCTATTGGAACCTTATAAAGAGCAAGAACTTCTCCTTCCCAAGCATTATAGGATCTCATACACCACATATCCTTATCCATATCATATGGGGTATCACAATAGAGAAATGTAACACCCGAACCCAGTCAAGTCCGATTTTTATAAAAGCCCAAGACCCAAGCCCACACCCGTGTCTTTTAAACTGTTAAAACCAACTGAGTTTATGATTTTATTTTCGCCACGCCGCATGATTGCATTCTCATGCACGTATGCATATATTCTCCTTAGCTTTAGGGTTTTTATTTATTTATTATTATATTCTGTTCAATAACATATTTTCACACGTTAACTTCGCAAATCACGCACATTTTTATTTCTTTTCTTTATTTCCGTGTATTTTCTCCCCTATTTTCCTCACGTCTGTGGCTTGCATGTTTTTTTTCTTCATCTCGGTGTTTCCTTAGGGTTTTCATCACATATATATATATATATGTCCACTTTATATGCATTCACTCACTGTCGCGCCTAGGGCTTCATCGCCTAGGGCTTCATCTCTTTCTCCCTGTTGCATGAAGAAACTCTCAG
Source organism: Juglans mandshurica (assembly GCA_022457165.1). Classification (NCBI taxonomy): domain Eukaryota; kingdom Viridiplantae; phylum Streptophyta; class Magnoliopsida; order Fagales; family Juglandaceae; genus Juglans; species Juglans mandshurica. Next base: position 9,763,101 of record CM039629.1, on the reverse strand, counting down.
ATTAGGGCTACCGTAACTTGCCTTGTTGCACCTCTGCACCACTTTAACTCCCTCTCGTTCACTGCTGTCAGCACATTCGCATCCACTAGCCTTGGCTGCCACCGTGAACCACCCCCACTGCCCAGTCTCTTCCCCTCCGTAATCCACTTATCTTCCTCACTGTGAGCACTCCCCCTCAGCGCAGCCATGCAACACTGTTTTTTTTTAGTGACGTCGATGCCCTGCCACACGTAGTCGTAGTCAGCAACTCCACCTTGCAAACAGCGCACCACCCTCCATCCCGTCCTCACCACCACGGAAAGCGAACCACCGTCGCCCAGCCGTTGAAGGAAGAACACCCACGGCATGCTCTGTTTCTGCATGCCGAAACAGGGGAAGTATCCCCACCGTGAGCCACGTCGTTAGCCCCCCTCCACTTCGACGCCACTGCCATCAGAGGACGCAGGAGGTCGAGCCTTCACCTTCGAACACTGCCCTGGTCGACGCCCAGCCCAAGACCGTCGCGCACCTCGCTGCATCACGATGAGTTTCCGCTCTCTCTCTCTCTGTCTCTCTCTCGCTCACTACTCACTCGCTTGCTAGTGCATAGCCCAGCATTGACGGATTCTCCGTCACACTCGCGCTCTTCTGTCACGCCACCTTTGTCCCTCCGGCCTGCCCCCCCGTGACCTGCTTCAGTCATGGTGAACCTCCATCACATACGTAGCCTCTGTTTTCCTTCAAATAATTTTGGTTTACGTAAGTATATTACTTGGTTCTAACTTCTAAGTATATTTTACACTAACATTGTTAATTACTTTTTTACCCTTTGAGTTGGAAGTTATGCTAAGGTGTTTTAAAAATTTTATATTGTGTTAATAAATTGTTATTTAATTATGATTACAGAAATTATTTTAACATGTTATTAAGTAAAGATTTATTTTAAAAGTAAACAATAATGGTGTAATGTTATTTTTATATTTTAGATATGATTTAGTCTATTTAAAAATAGTTATGGTTTATTTTAAAATATTTTGGGATAATTATATTATCCAATATTAAACTTTATAGTTGGTTTTCAATAATAAATAGGTCTAACTTTTAAATGTTTTTGTCATAGTTATTAAATCAACAAAGATGATTTTAGAAAGTGATGATTTGAAATTTTAGGTTTTGAGGAATTTAATAGGTTATTTTAGAAGCGTGATTGAATATTGAAATATAAGATTAATTTGAAATTTACGAGAATTATGTGATTATTTATAGGTGACAATTAATTATTGTTCGATATTTTGAGGAAAATTCTGAAAAAGCTAAGAAGGCTAGGTAATCGGGGTTCCTATGTTAGACTTTGCATCAGAATAAAATGAGCTGAGGTTGACTTTTTTGGAAAATACACATATTTGGTTATGAAAAGAAATTTGAACTATCTCAGTTATTTGTTCTGCATTATTCATGAGATTATGTTTAAGGCGAAAATATTTTTGTTATGACTAGTGTATACATGAGCTTATTTTTGACATTCTGTTTCTGAATTTTGAAAAAGAGAGCGAATATGAAATGATCCGAATTTCAGTACTCTGTTTTGATATGATGTGGCACTAGAAAAACCTTAGGCATGACTTTCTGATTCTGGTTCTGATATGGTGATTCTGATTCTGTTTTGCTATGATATGTGGCCCTATCACGGGATATAATAGTGACCTCTGGCCCTGTCATGGGATACAATAGTGACCTCTGGCCCGCCACGGGATATAATAGTGGTTTTCTGTTCTGAGTGCAATCGCTTTGGTAACAAGGTGATTTATGTTCTGCTTGGCTTTCTGTATGATAGACAACCCTACCACGGGGGTTAAACATGGTCTCCGTTCTGATATGATGCTCTGATATGATATGATAAGATGATGATGTTCAGTCATATTGTGCCAAAGGAGTCTTTGAATATGAAAAGTTGGTTTCTGAATATGAAATGTTCGAAAAGTCGCTTTGATTTTATGATAATATATATTTTTGAGATTTGCATATTGGTACTAAAATGTTTTATTTCTGCATTCTGAACTCTGTGAAAATGCTCATGTTTACACACTAGTATATGTCATCTGCTTACTGAGTTGTTGATAACTCACTCCTTATCTCCATATATTTTTCAGATGATTTTGAATAGTCTAGCTATGGATCAGGATTATGGAGCATCGGTGAGATGATTAGTTAAGCATTCTAGATTACTCATAGAAGGTTTATGAGAAGTGGCGGATTTTATTAAGATATTTTGTAGTATTCTAATGACTTTATATTTTAGAGTCTATAAATACATTGATGAATTGTGAGTTTTAAGTTATAGGGAGTAACTCTTCGATCCTTACAGGACCGGGGCGTTACAGTTGAGAGCTAGTCAAGCTCTTTTTATTTATTTATTTATTTTTATTTTATTTTCACACGTTAACTTCGCAGTTCACACAAGTTTTTTTTTTCTTCTTTTTCTTTCTTTTCGTCTATTTTCTCAGCTATTTTTTTCCATCACGTCCGTGCAATGCATGTTTTTTTTTCATCTCAGTGTTTCCTTAGGGTTTTCATCACACACACACACACACACCTATATATATATATATTATATATATATATTATATATATATATTATATATATATATATATTATATATCCACTTTATACCCTTTCACGAACTGTTGCGTAGGGCTTCATCTCTTTTTCACTGTTGCATGAAGAAACTCTTAGATTAGGGCTGCCGCAACCTGCCTTTTTGCACCTTCACACCACTTTAACTCCCTCTCGTTCACTACCGTCAGCATGTTCGCATCCAACCGCTAGCCTTGGGCTGCGACCGTGAATCACCCCCACTACCCAACCTCTTCCCCTCCGTAGCCACTTCTTCTCCTCACTGTGAGACCTTCCCCTCAGTGCAGCCGTGCAACACCCAATCACTGGCCAAGCCGTAACACAACACGGTTGTATTTTCCATGAGGCCACTGCCCAGACCACGCGAACGTAAGCCTCAACCACTGCACTGTCGTAGCCTACATCCTTGTACGTTTGCAGCAAACTCCTTCGCACTGCCACCTCCATCTCCAAGTAAAACCGACGCAACCCATGAACACTGCATCTCCATGGATCGCAACTCGACCTCGCTGTGTGTCACCTCCACTTGACCATCACTGGAAGTCCAGCTCCTTCGCCGTACACCGTTGCACCACCACTAAAGTGTCGAGAACAACCATCTGCAGAGTGAACCGAAACTCCTCTGTTTTGAGTTCGAAAAACTGAGCATTCTTGGAGGGCACCATGAACCACAGCCACCACACCACCTTCGTTCATGGCCATAGATCAGAACCATCTTAGCCATTGATCTGCACCTCGCCGCCTCAACCACCGCTCTCTCTCTCTCTCTCGGTAACACTTCCATGCACACGCCGTGTGTCATTCTTTATATCTTGACTTTGTCCCTCTCTCACAGTGTTTCTGTCTCTCTCCCTCTCTCTTCCAGTGCTCCGCCGTGATCACCACCGTAACCTTCTTCGTCACATCGCACGGAGCTCCTCCCTTCGCGGTGAGTACCTCACGCCCCTGTCCTCGCCGACTGTTGTACCGAGATTGCAGGAAGCGTTTTCTTTAAATTCTACTTAAACTTAGATTTTTGCATAGTATTTGGATATGGAATTACAATTTTACCCTTATTATTGGATGGTTTCAATTTGAAATTTTTGTTCATATTAAATCTGCTTTTACATGGTTTATGTGGGAGGTATAAAAAATTTTGCAGAAAATAAATAGAATTTGTAAATTGTACAAATGGTAGCCTATTATTTTTATAGTAAGTGTAAAATTTTATTTTGAACATTTTAATTATGATTACAGAAATCACTTAAGTATTTTAACATGTTATTAAGTAAAGATTTATTTTAAGAGTAAACAATATTGGAATAATGTTGTTTTTACACTTTAGATATGATTTAGTCTATTTGAAAAATAGTTATGGTTTAATTTAAAATATTTTGGGATAATTATATTATCCAGTATTAACTTTATAGTTGGTTGTCAATAATAAATCGGTCTGACTTTTAAATGTTTTAGTCATAATTATTAGATCAACATTGACGATTTTAGAAAGTGATGTTTTGTAATTTTAGGTTTTGAGGAATTAAATAGGTTATTTTAGAAGGTTAGACTTAAATATCGAAATACGTGAGTAATTGGAAATTTATGAGAATTACGGATTATTTTATAGGTAACGA